>CM068829.1:132992824-133650478 GCA_028554795.2 Sinohyriopsis cumingii
ATTTTAAAGGTATTTGTTTGGGAATAAAATGTTGAAACACAAACATGGAAACAACATATCGCAAAATCGTCAAAGAATGAAATGCTAAAATAGTATAATTGGATAATGAAAGATTTACAGGATTAGAAAATCTTTGAATACTGTTCAACTTAGACAAAATTGTATCACGTGTGGAAAGGTGTAACACAACTGTAAAATAAGAATGTAAAGCATTTCATTCAAAATTAATTCAAAACATGGTTAGACATTTTACAAAAGCTGGTTCAGGGATACAGTATCACTCATCACAGGTGAAGTAAGCACATAATAAAACAGATCAAACGTATTGTTATTTCAGTTACTTGACAACATATACATTTGGATCACCAACATTTAAAATCAGTAAAACAAAACATCAAAAGACATTTTTAAAAGAAAGATTAAATGGCAACCTTCGTCATTTTCCCAGGAACTATTTAAAATCAGGTAAATAATGTTTGATCATTTGCAACGAAAGAAAGGATATGTGTTGCGGACAGTTATCTACTTACGACAAACAGTCTGACATTAACTTTGTTGAAAAGATTTTAAAACCGAACCTGATGAACAGAAGAAAATTATGTATTCGTGAATTGTACAAAATATGCTAATGATTGAACTTTTGAACAGCTGAAAATATCATGTAACTAAATAAATTGTGGACCAAACTCTACATCTCTTGTATTGAGGCGACAACTCCCATGGACACACCTGAAGAAGAGTACACAAAAAGAAAGAAAGTATCGTTATTTTGACTCACAGATTTTGGGATGGGGCTAACTGCAATTTTTTCCAAGGAAGGACTCAAGGACTTTAAAAATCCCACGGAGACACGGCCTACAATGAATTAAATTAAACTTTTCCCAGATAAATCAGGAATATTATCTTTTGTTTTTGTGCCATCATTGTATATTCACGTTACAATTTTTACCACATCTTTAAGTTGAACGTACTGAGAAGTTAGTCGAATAAAAGTTGATATATTTACTAATATCAAATATGTAATTTACTTCTTCAAATAAACTGCTTTAATCAATTCGTTATCACGCGCATCAGTTGACCTTTATATCTAAAATCAACAAACCAGTATTTACTTTCTCTTATATATTATTCTATACCAGAACTATGGTTGACTAAACCCTTATCCCTTCCAGATTTCTAAGGACATAGGAACACTCTAGCAATCTCAGGCACTACAATTGCTGCGTTTATGTTAAACCGATGAACTATTACTATCACCTCTTTTAAAACTAATGGCACAAAATATTCGTCGTTCTCATCGCTTATACTGTTTTATTAAAACAACTGTGATCTATGAAGAAGATGACAAATCTTCCATTGTGTTGAATGCTTTTTGTTCAATTATTTGGATAATGTCTGTCTTTGTGCTGATCTGATCAGCGGTAACAACGAGTGACAGATGGTTTTTATATTCAAATTTTAACACTCCAGAATTTAAACGTAAGATAGGTCCCCATACTGATGGTACTTAATTACTCATGAACCCAGGTAGAATGACTAAAATGTCATGCATGCGATTTTACTTTGTTTGCGCCATTTTCATGCTCATGTTCAAATACTTAGGAGAACTATAGGTATCATCCTAGCCTTCTAGCCCGAGCTTTACTGTTGTATTGAACAAGTTTTCATAAGAATTCAGAAATACTTTGTACAATACACATTCCCTCATGTCCCCGTTATGATTTCCAGCACAAAGTTTGAACTTCTAGGGCAAATATGCCCATTTATCTCATCATAAGGAATACTTTTCTCCATGTCCAGTAATGCTATAAATGATTATTTTGTCTGGATCTCAGTATGACCCAATGGTTAAATTCGTTGGGTAGTATCAAGCCATAAGGCATCAAGCAGGGAAGATATCCTGACGTGTGTTGATACTTGGTTCATTGATAACGCATACAAGTTCTCAAGCATGCGAGGCATACACCTGCGAAGAAATGCATCTACAATGATCCCTACCCTTCTAGAACGTCTACGGGGAAGTGATTAAAATTCAACGTGTTTCCAAACTCTTGACCCATAGAACTGTGAATGACCCAAGTTTCATATTTAGATCCCTAATAGTGTAGAAGAATTTCATATACATTGCACTCGTACGTCTGTAATTACGTATGTACGGACTGCATAACAGTATCGCCACGGAAAATAATGAAGATCGTGTCTTTACTTTTTGAAGTATCCAAGAACGGAATAAAGGATCATCTTCATTTTTATTCAACCCTTCCTTGGCATGACGTGATAAAAATATAGTACAGATTTAACTAAGGAAATGCATCATGACATCCTATGATAACTTTAACGTGACCAATCAAATCATTAATTAGAAACATAGATTTAATGGCATCATGACTTTAGTTCATCGCATACTAATAATATACTGACAAATCTTTGTCAGATGTCTCATTCTTATGAAAGCTTCACAATATCATCTAAACTATTCGAATAGCTCCGCATATATATGTTGACAATAGGTTTGTTGAATTACTTTTAGGGTCCATTTATAATCAGAAATTTATTATAGTGGTCTGATAATCTCTGTAATGTTTCATATTAACAGTCCCATTTTCTTGGCTAGTACTTTCAATGAACAAGTAAAATGATTGAAAATATTAGATGATAATAAGTTAGCAAGTTCTGCACGTTTAGCATTCTAGTCCTATAAAAAGTCAAAGAAAGCAACGAATTTTGCTTTCTCTGTTTCCTCTTCCGCTTCAACCGTCAGTTCGGTTTCACCAAACATCATCTTCACATCAACCCGGATGTGGTCAGTTTTGTCCGGTAGCTTGACAACGACACGGCCCACCATTTCGCATTTGGAGTCTGTAACAAACATAGGGTTCTTTTCAGAGCTTGCATAGATCTTCAGAAGCATTTCTTTCTGACTAGATTTAATGGTAACGTGCTTGCCAGTCTTGGCATCACCAATTTTAACGGATTCGCCAACTTCGATGTATTTCTTAAACACATCTTTGCATCGATCATTCCCCCCAACGCTAACTTTCTTTTCTTGTGGATGCTTTGTGGGATCGAATGGAGGCGAAATGTTGATACCATAAGTATACTTCGCTATTCTAGATGAGATAATCTGAGGCCTGTGTCCAAATATTACGGCGCCTTTCAAAACTACTAAACCTGCTTCGTTGGGTATGACGACCTTAGCCTTGGGGAAAGCATTCTTGATGGCTTCTTGCATAAGCTGACAATCAGAGAATCCACCCACCATTAGCAAAGTTGAGGTTCCCTTTACTCCTGGTTTTTCAAGAAGATCTGCAAGATGTTCAGTGATTTTACTGATACAGTTCCGGAAGAGGCTTCTAAATAGGTCAGCTTCAAGCCTCATTTTATCCGCTGTCCACTGAATTTTTCCTCTATAAGGAGTTTGTTCTATCGCGTCTTTGATTGACTCTCCGCTATTCTTTTCATATGTTTCCTTTAGTGCAACCGGTACTTTTATGGTAATTTTGTCGTTCTTATCCGTACGGATGCTTCTTTTCTTAGTTTCCAGCTCTCTCAACATTTCCATATGGTCAGCTTTGTTTTTCTCACAAAACGTTTTGAACGTTGAGGCTCCGATAATTTTGATGATCATTTGGTTAAATTCCTCATCAACTTTAGTGCCACCCCATGCTCCACCGCTGGCTTTGTGGACCTCTTTGATGGTTCCATCTGCTTGTTTCTCGTGGACAGTGATGTCTGCTGTTCCACCTAGAAAACAGACATAATTCATTCATAGAAAGATTTAAGAACTGAGGTGGAAAAAGCTAAATATACACATGATCTTCAATTGCTAAACTTTGTGTATCAAGCCAAACGATAACACTAAATTGATTTATTGTGAATATGTATGAAGAGACGGCATGCACAGCCATTGTTTGACTAAGTTAATGTGGAGCAGCAAGTACAGGCTCAACTCAAAAAAAGATGACCAATAATTCGAGAGTGTGACTGAGTAGATTGTTAATAACATTTCTCTTGCAACGTAAATGTTGTTAAATGATTACTATTTGGAACACTTGACTAATCCTTGTTGAAAGCTTATATTTTTGCTAGTTCTTATGTTGTTGATTGATTTGAAATCATTTTTCAGTACACAAAGAAATTAACGGTACAAACGTTCACCTCCTAGATCTATAACCATATATTTGGTGTCATCAAATCTGCCCTTGCTAGAAAGATGATCCGAGGAAAGCAATTGACAGTACATGGCAGCTGCTTCAGGCTCCAGGGCTATGGTCAGAAGTCTTCCATCTATACCAGCCTGTTTATCAGAAAGAATATTATTCCCTCAAAAAATATATTGCCAAAGCTTAGAGATATTTGTTTTGATCTTGTAATTTAACAAATTTGTTTCTAAATGTAGCAGAACTTTAAATATCAAAATAATGGAATTTACGAGATCGCTGGCAAAGGAATGTTTTGAAACGTAACAGACTAAAATCCTATCGAGTAATAATGAATATTCAGTCTTTTAGCTGAAACTTCTTGTCCGAGTCTGTCAAGAAACTGAATATTATTAGCGCTCAAAAGTAGTTCAAACATACTCATAATTAATGGATAATTTCAACAGTATAATATTACCTTTAAAATGTCCATCCAACATTTTATGATATTGTTTGCTCAGCTTCAGACACTTCAGAATATATTAAATATCGTACATATTTATACAATATAGCTAATGTACGATTATACATGCTTCATTGTACTAAGCTTGCATGGGTGTAGTGCTTCTTGAACCCATGTTCCAGGTATGAAAGCAATGTATCAAACGGTTTGGGTTTTACGAACATACAGATAATAATTTTTTTTTAAAAGCCTTAACCAATGTTAAGGATGCCGCCGCCAGAAAAAGTGAACCCTTTGTCTCGCTTAAAGCAGGCGAGAAACTAACCTCATCCGCTGCCTCTCTCATAAACTGTTTGGCAGAGTCTGTCCAAATGGCAGGAACTGTAAGTATCCAATGAATATCGTCCGCTTTTAGACCGGTTCCTTGTTTTTCCAATGTGTCTAGCAAGTGTTTCCTAAGATAACTGATTGCCATTCCAAAAATCGTTCTAGCTGGCATCTTCAGTCCTTTGTCATCTTCAACCTCGATTCCTCTTTTTATCTTTTGGACAATAAAGTAAGAAAAATTACAAATGCTTAAATACAATCCATCATGTACGTAGTTAAATACAAAGCAATTGATCCGTTGTAAACTAAAATAGGACATCATGCAAGACTTTTCCACAAAAGGCTTAGTAGTAAAAAAAGAAAGTCTGTATGGACAGTTGGAATGAGAAGCAGTACTACAAGAAGCGTGTTTAAAGTGACTTAAGAAATAAATTATGTATCAGTAAATCTCTAAGAATCAAGACAACATTAGTCACAATGTGGTCAATCTATAATAAGCAGATTTAATTAGCTCAGAGTTGTTTTCTTTCGTATTTATAAGACGTCTTATCTGCTGCATGAACTACTGAACTGAAAGAAGACCTTATATAAAACTGCTCATTTAATCCACAAAGCTTTAATACCTATAAGCTTTATATAGAGTATGTGCAGTTTAATATTTTTGATACGACAACATGTTAACATATCATTTTATTTGATTCTGATTGGTCCAAATCAGTCCATGAACTTCTTGTTTTTACTATTACTATAAACATTTTGGTGGTAATATTTCGAATCGATTGCTAAAAAGCCATTGGTGAAAAGGTCACCTATGTCTAAACGTGACCAATTTACCCTATAGTGGATTGTTATGCCATGTACAGCCTATCATACGCTGAGATGTGCCGCTAAACCCCAAGCATGAACATTAACAACGACAACAAATAAAACTAAGGGTATAGGTCAATTGATAACGGGCGTAGGGAAGGAGTGAGCGGTATACCTGTAACATGGAATCCACCATTTATACAAGAGTGGTTTAAATGGTAACTTATGGCAATAAATAAATCCACCTCTGTTCGTAGAAGAATACGTACATAAACAGGTCTCCCAACTGACATAACATTATAGAACCACAGCATTTTAAGCGGTAAGATAGCTAAAACCATCTATATAAAACTCTGCTACCAGCTATTTGTGGCATAACTTATATGAAAGCTAAAATAACCAAACAATTATTGATTTTAAAAAAATATACAACGATGATATAAAATCATATACTTCTTTATGTTACTGGATCAGTACTTTTAAATATTTCAGATTCTTTAACACGTGCCGCTCTCAGCATTTCGTCTTTCAAATGTATAAACTGTAATATAATCAGTTCAGTTTCTTTCAAAGACTCACCCATAATACATGCACTATTGCCGCAATATTATATTACCTGCTTCTCGTGCAACACCATTTTGAATCGTCGAAAAAAGTACCAGTTGTGATGTACATCGTCTTCAGCCATTGCAGTATACTTATTTTCTGCATCATACCCAAAGCTGTCGAACTCACCCTTCGAATTACAGAGGACGCACGTTGGTTGTTTCAGAGATAAAAGACTCCCAGAATTCCATGTGTGGTTCGTAATCACTTTAGTCGGATCATTTTCATATTCGTGCTTGAAGGAAAAGGCATATCCACTGTAGGTTGTCCCGAAGTCAATTGCAGCAACAAGAACCTTTTCCTTCTTAGATGCCATTTTCCTAACAAGCCAAAAAACAATATATTCTTAAGTTAAAATTAAACGAATTCAAATAATAGCTTTAATACTTGCGGAGTCCATCTTTCAGTAATATGTATATAGACCTATAATTCACAAAGTTACAATTTTCTCAAGATTATAATTATGCTCTACACCACTAAATACACGTATTCCTTTAAAATGCCTACGTGCATTTCCATGTATTTTAACGTGTTCCTGGAATCATTTGAAAACTTGATACAATGATACCTCATGTCATACCTTCTGTGAGTGGAGTTTTATTGTCAGGCCTCTCCCATGGGTGTCATTGGAAGGCAGTCAAAGATTCTGTATATAAAACGTGCAATTATAGAGATATTTTTTCAATATTTTTAACCGACAATTGTAACTGCATATGTATCAGCATGACACATAACATGTGTGAAGGAGTTGGTACTATTACCCATGAGTCACAGTCCAACATGGATAGGAGGAGGTGTAGAAGATGAATTTGGGTGAAGGGGGGAGAGGAAAATGTAATAAAAATTCATGGATTCGCGATGTTCACAGTAAATTGTAGTTGTTACCTATTATCAACTATGTTTATGTGTGATGACATAAAAATATTGTATTCTAGCACAGTTGTGACCTAAATTTCTGTAGTCATTAGATCCACCTTACTTAAAAGGATCTATATGTTTTTATATCTCAGCTTTTCTAATCGTATGGATGTCAGTTGGTTAACTATTTCTTAAACATATACAAGTATGCAGATATCGCAAATACATTTTATAGATATACAGATATCTCAAAAACATTTTATAGATATACAGAAATATTAAATACATTTTATAGATATACAGATAAATCAAATACATTTTATAGATAAACAGATATATCAAATACATCTTATAGATATACGGATATCACAAATACATTTTTTAATTTTCTGCATTTCGTTTACTTTTAAATGGCATCTGGCACTGTTTAAATCTAAATTGTATGCTGACGATCTTATCAAACTAAGGAATGTTTCTATCCAAATTGTAAGCTGACGGTCTGTAAACATAATAATATAGTGTATTTAAATACACCTGAAACCAGAGCATAAAAGGAACATCAAACGTCATTATTTGTCACCTTGACACAACCATTATGTTTAAACGCATTAATGGAAATCTATATAAGAGCTTCCGCTGATGGACTGGTACCTAGTGATGCGAAAATGTTACATACCTATAATCAACCATCCATCTCGTACATTTGCTTTTTTCCTATACAATTTTATTAAGCTGCGACACAGTATTTGGCTCTTTTGTAACTGTTGCATGTTATATCCATCTTTCAGTCACTCTCTTTGAAGAACGAGAGGCGTACTTTCGTTTGGTTTGTTTTATTCGAATATACCCTTTTTGTTATTTACACATATATGTGGAAAAATAATTATTTCAGTTAATTAACAATCTTGGATAATACTCTATGATTATATATATATATATATATATATATATATATATATATATATATATATATATATATATATAAAATTAAATAAACCAACATTTTTATCAAGCAAAACCTATAAAAATGTCAGTGCTCTGTGTATTTCATTAAAAAGTGATTTAGAGAGTTTCATATGGTGAGCAATCACTTTGTTACTCTTAGAATTCTGACCATTCGTACAGTCAGAGGTTGGAAAAACAGGAAAGCTTTCGAAATAGTATGTACGCTTTCATATCATTCGTGAAGACAATTGTTACGGACACTACAAAAGGTATTGCCAGAACAAGTGAATAAAATCTCATTGGTTAATATGTTCTGATATATTATGACATTAGGAAGAATTTGAAGGCATCAATATTGCATCACCATTACCGTAATCATTTCCAAGAATGGTGATGATGCAATATTTGTATGATGCAATATTTATCGTGAAATTTACTATAATTAAAATAAGACTAACTACCCCCTGCATTCATAAACATGAATGGATTTCAAGGACACTGTCTTTTGTTATGATATTCTAAACTGAAGGAAGGTACACTAGATGATGGAGAAAGGAGAAGAAACGGTGTCTCGAAGTGGTAACGATATGTGTGTCTATATACACAGCTTGGAAACCTTACCTTCTCTGGAGTCCGTTACCTAAAATAGCCTTCTGTCATTTTAGTCTCTGTTATGATCATTTCAGGGGGAAAAAACAATTCATGTAACTGAAGTATATCCCTAAATACAAAGCTTATATAATATATCCATTGGGTGTGTTTCCTCCATGTAATTACGCAAATCGGTATAAAAATCACATTTTTATGAAGAAATGAAGATCATTTCTCTAGTTAAACAATGTCTATGACTTGAAAAGGTGGACCTAAATTATCTACATGTTTATGATTGTGTGCGTAGTGTTCACACAGTACGAAGAAAACGCCTTGATGACCTCTAAACTACGCTGGAAATTCATACTAGTATGATAAGAAAAGTTTATGGATACTACATAAAAATCATTTTTGTATTCAACTCAAAATTGAACCCTAATTTTATAGACAATGAAATTAAAATACGTTGAATGGTCTCATCTCGACTTGCTTAAACAAACGTTCCAATTTAATATGTGATTTGTATCCTAAAAATAAATATTGAATATTACAAGTAACCGCCAAAATTCTGATTCTACAGTCAAATAATAAGTGACCCTATAATATGTTTCTTGAATCTGAGTTCATTAATACACGAATATGTTCTGCTTGTACAGTCTCCAAAACAGAGTTACGACAAAGATGATCAAACAAAGAAACTGAAAGACAGTAAATAGATGACGAAAGAGAAACAAGAAAAAGGAAGAAAATGCACTTCAAGTACATAACTGGCGAACAATGCAAAAGTTAGAAGACAAATATCATCAAATGAAGGAAAAGACAGGGACAGAAAAGTCAGCTAGATTAAAAGAGAAAATTAAAGCAAGATTAGGTCAAGAATAGCGTTTAGAACGTCGAAGGAAATGTGGAGATAGGGCTGAAAAGTTAAAAAACAAAATCACAAAGTACATATATTACTAGCATTGACAGTGAGAAGTCAGAGAGATAAAACACCATTAAAATGCAAAAAAGAGCGAGAAGTCAAAGAAGATCAAAATACAGTTTAAAGGGAAGACGCTGTTAAATGGACACAGAAGTGGTGAATGCGTATAAACGTAAAAGGCCGTTCACAGCAAAGTGATAAAGCCAATTCAAGTATAGGTCAAAGAGGTTTGTCTTACAAGGAAGAAAGCACTAGCCCTTATTTAATAGCTTCCAAACACTCTAAACAGAAAAGATTCGATTTATTTTGAAACACATCTGATTACCCATCCATCGAAAGGATTCTTTAAGAACAAAAAAGTGATAGTCACTCCAGAGAGCAAAACGAAGCTTGAAGTTGCTGATGTCATAATAACATCTGTAAAAGAACATATCTCCAACGTAAAGGAACTTACATCAGAAGAAAATGATAAATGGCATTCTTATAACATATTATATAAATTTCTAACGAAGTACAAAAATAAGAAGAATAGTTGTGTAAAGAAATTCCTAGCTTTGTCCTACAAAACTAAAGTTTAAACGAGAGTAGTGGAAAAAATCAATTAGAAACAAAAGGATTGACTCTTTGAATGAAAATGTAAAGCAATCAGTGACAGAGTTCTTTCTGAGTGCAGAATAAAAAGAGAAGTACCTTGAAAAGACCAATTTTCAGAATTAAAGGACAGAATGGGAAGAATGAAACTTTGCAAACACATGTTATGATAATTCCATTAAGCTCGCAAAAATACCAGGCCAGGAAACCAGAAAATGAAATAGGGTTAGCAAAAGTCAGTAGGCTAAGGCCTGAAAAAATGTAACGAAATTTTCACACACTAGTAAAAGATTACATCTGTGACAGATTTGTTATAATCTTGCACTGAAAACTGAGGCCGTGACGAAGCATGTAAAATTTATATCAACCACAGAAGAAAAGCTACAAGAAATAGTGACTGAGAAGAAAACACAATATGATGTAACTTTAGGTAGGCATGACAAACAATCAGCGCCAATGTGGTTAACAAGATGTTGCCAAAATTCAGTGTTGAAAACATCAGTAAATAAACCCAAAACTGAGAAACGCACAGACATGAATGCATCATGGTATCAATAGGAAACTGTAGAGATCAATACAAATAATAAAATTCAGCAATATTTATCATGTGTACTGAAAGAAGGAACTTTTGATGAGTTTCTGAATGAGTTTAACAAAATTATAAAGGGTTATGCAGAATTTATATTATGAGTTACATGGCAGCAAAGACGTTTGTCTGAATGCCTATGCAAGATGAAAGTGTACTGAGTGGCCATAATCATAGATTTCAGTGAGCAGAAGAGGTGGTCTCTCCACAGCGAAGTTCAGTCTGGCTTCTTGACAGGAATCAGCCAATGATGCATGGTTCTACTTCGGACACAGTAAATGACTTTGTTGATACTGATGAAACAATAGTCAAACACCCCATTATATACATCAGCGAAGACACAAGACATGATTCTGATGCTGTAATAAAGCTCTAGACCTTTTGCAAGAAAAAGATGTTCCTGTAGATCAAGTCCATGAATGAACCGCTGGGTGTGCCACCCAATAAAATGGCAAGAAAGTTTTTTCGACATAATCCTCAGAACACAAAGCAATTGTAACACGCAATTACTTTGAAACGTCACATCGCAAGAAAGTGTGTGATGGTTTAGTGCGACGGATACGAATGGGTGCTAACGTGCCGTGATAAATAATTGAAGAGTCATTGGAAATGCAGATGTTTATAGATATTGTCAAGAAATGTTGGCTTCTGAAAGTACAGATATCCATGAAAACAGAAAAATAAACATATCCAAACGAGAGTTTGTACTTATTTCAGAAGTAGAAGTGTGTGTGATTGGGATTTTTAACGTAGCTTTCAAATATTTTCAGTCAACTCGCTACGCTGTCTGCAAAGTGGCATTTTTATAGTGATATCTAGCACTGGGGCATCATGCTGCAGACACGTAGCAACTATAGAACTATATTGCTCTATTTTGTGTATATCTGTGACATTAATAAGATAATTTTCTATGTAAGTTTAGTTATCACAGTGGCATGTGTATATTTGACTCTTATATAAAAGAAACCTTCATAGTATAAATCTCTTTATTTCTATGAGGAAAAGTGTTATGTATATTTATAATATGTATTTGAATTTTGTCCATGACTGTTGGTTTTCGGGTCATTTTGTAAACAACATATTACAGACCTAATTTTTGTCTATGATTGTAGATTATACTTTAAAATAATTATCATTTTTGGTAAACATGTTTACTTGGAGATGAGGTCAGGGCATTGGCTTTCGTCTTAGAAATCAATGGTCTACCTGATGCTTGCCGTGTTCTTTACTAAAATTTAAGTGAAGACCTGACCTTGTCTATATCTTAGAATTTTTCAGGAAATTAACGTCTGACCCTCATCCATGTATTCTTATCATGTCGTAGGTTTTAATATAAAGGTTGCATATACAGCACGTATTGTTTCTATTTTTACATCTGTCTAGTGAAATCAGTCTTTTTGTTAGGTTCAGTTATAATTTGAAAGATTTATTTATTTAAAGTATTCATTGGAATTACAAAGAGCTCACTGATACTTTTGGACTATGTCACTCATTTAGGATTATTGAGAATTCGTTTCAAGGACATTCTAGATTACATCACTGTGATACATAAAGACTGTTGGCAGATTAGCACATTCAATGTCACGGGCACATCAGCACATTCAAGATTAGAACTCATTCGTAACAACACTTAAATCAATTCAGAACACTATAGTTCTGGACTTGTTTTCTCTGTTACTTAGTTTCAGTTATTGTTGTCGTTGTTGTAGGGTTTAACGCCATTTTTCAGTACACGATAGGCTATACATGGCGGCCAGCATTAATGGTGGAGGAATAACCCAGAAAAACCCCGGAAAGAACCACCGACCTACGAGAAGCTACTGGCAAGCTTTCTCACATACCCACATTGACCGATTCGGAGACTCGAACCCACGCAGACAGAGGTGAGATGGCAATGATCCGTAACGAAGAGCGCTTTAGACCACTCTGACACTCGTGGCCACCAGTTTCAGTTATATATATATATATATATATATATATATATATATATATATATATATATATATATATATATATATATATATATATATATATGGGTTTGTCTGTGTGTGTTTGTGTATCCTCTGAATAACATTCTAAAAATACCTATGACCTATGGAGGTACCTTCAAATTTTATCGCTTGAATAAACTAAACAAAACTATGCAAATGTGTTATTTAAATCCCCAATAAATCTAGACACTTTACTCAAACCTTGCAGCAAAATAAGGAATCCAAACATACATTTGTATACAGCGATCTAGCAAAATTATACAGTTACCAATAACTAATATAGTGTCGACAATGTGTTTCTATGTTGAATTCTATTTTCGTAATTCCTTACAACGCCATGAAAACAAACGCCTTTCCCCGAACAATGTAGTATAAATTTACCATTAAAAAAAAATAATTGCACCTGCTCCTTTGGGGCGTCATATGTGACCAGTTTTTATCAGTATTGTGTAAGAAAATAATTGCGACAAACCAAAGTAAAGAAAACAGTCACTTTTATCATTTAGTTCATTTCGTTTTGCAAATTATACTGTATAACTGAATTCAGTAGAACTCAGAAGAATTTATTCCTGTAAGAACATCACGATTGCGGTGTTTGTACATTTATATAAAGTGTGATCATTGTACATGTTTACAAATTCATACTGCAAATGAAACAACACATACATGCATACGGATTATAATTGTGAGATAGCAAAGGATGGTTCATATTTTGAGAGGCAACAAATGCACCAATAAAATTAGAGTCTATGAGAACATTTTATGTCCTTCTTAGATATACTTAGCCATACTAAAGATTGTTTCCTTATATGAGACTTAAACATTCAAACACATTTAGACATATTCCTACCATGCTGGAAACAAAATAGTGAATTTAATTTAGTTTAGCGTAAATTGTAAAATAGTTCTTTATTTTTGGCAAGGGGTCTGAATAAAAAGAGTATCTTTCTCAACTTTGCTAACTACCACACTGCCATTATATAATTATATACCTACTTGCTGTACCCTGGATGTATGTATATATTTTTCTGGACATGTACAGTTACATTAATACCATCATGTGTTTGTGTAGGGGACTGCGTACGTCACAATCGCACTCGTAAATTTGAATCAATACCATCTCATGTATGGTTACGAGTAAATCTGTACAGTGTTTTAATCACGCGCATCCAGGTAGGAGGCGCCAGTCCAGCACGAGCGCACTTGCAAATGTTTTTAACTGATACCATCTCGTGTGGGGCACAGAAGGTACAAGAAAAACGCACATAGAATACTTTGATAATTAACACAGTACGATCTCTACTTGCATAATAAATGAACATAATCTCCCTAGAAAAGATACAGACCCTTGGTGGTGAAACGCGACGAGGATAGACGGCACAACAGAACCATATCTGAATGTGTGCCAGTTCAAGCTGACTCCAAAAAAAAATCAATAAAATTCACAACAATGGAATACTTGTTATAGCTACTTAAAGAACACTCATTCATCTTGAAATCAGTGTGTGTAACTTGGATTTGTAACGTAGCTTTAACAATATTTCAGCCATATCGCTATGATGTCTACATTATGCAGTTTATAGTGATGTCTAGCACTGGGGCATCATGCCGCAGACATGTATCATCCTGTCCCACCAAGTCACATTATCTTGACACCAGGCCGACCAGTCCTAACAATAACCTGTTAATGCTGAGCGCCTAGTGAGACAGCTGTTAGTACCATTTTTATAAGTCTTTGGTATGACTCAGCCGGGGTTCGAATTCGCGGCCTCCCGCATCCAACGCGGACGCTCTAACAATTAGGCCACCGGAGCTGTCTTTCTAGAAATGAAACAGTTATAGATCATATGTTAACAATTAATAAGTTTCTACGGTATAAATCATTTTCAAACATGTAAATACAGGGAAGGATTGAAAAACAAAATCATATTGAGATATGAATTTCAGCACTGTTTTATACACACGCAACAACATCCTTTCTATCCTTCTACAACATATTTTAAACTGACGAAAGATACCACAACAAAGACAGTCAAATAGCCGAAAACTCGGTTCATCAAAGACAAATATCGTCTGTTTGGTCTGATTTATGAGCAAATGTTTGGTTGATCGAATCTCTCAGCAGGTATGATTCTGAAACAAATTTGGATTGGCCTAAATACACGAATGCTACTTTCATATGGGATCATTGTATCACCATATTAAAGATATTTAAAGTTAATTTACCATATGGAGTAAGGTTTGAAACATTACATGGCATTGTTCTGGGTAATATTCGCAAGAGAAAAATGTGTTGTGTACTTTCTTCAATTAAACAGCAATATAGAGGCTATCCAATTAAATACGTTTTAAATGTGTGTTCATTAGAGATGGAATTTGTATTAAGTCGAGATGGAAAAAACTGACATTTCCTTCTACCCAATAACAGTGTCTGGGAACATGATTGTCACGATTATTAAATTACCTTTTTATTAATGGATCGCTTTAACGAGTCTTGAGAGATAATGTGTTTCTCTATCGGATGACTGAAGGAAGAAAAAGTTGTAGTAAAGACTCTTGCTCCAGCTTATATTGATTAGAAGCCATGTACGTCGTAAGCTATATCACTAACAATTGGTGCAATCGGAGATATTATAATTAAGGAAGCCTTGAGCCAGATGCCATTTTGCATAGAAATGTAAGTTAGTGTTTTTGTAGTCTGGATCCATGACTTTCCAGTCTTATTTTTCTCGACATAAAACTTCAATAGTTACATTTAAAAAAATTGTATTGGTTACGATTCTGGCTGTCTTATTTTCAACATTTTTGATCTTCCCTTTCTCAAGTAATGTATAGTCTTAAATTGACAAAGTTTGTCAAATTTTAAAATATGCTACTGCTAAAAAAATTATTGTTGTGTAATCGCATGTTTTTATTGTCTTATTTGGATCCACGAAATCCCTAAAATTTTAAAATGTCTCATGAAATTGTAAAACGACAAGTGATATTTAGCTGTTATTGGGTCATTTATAATCATCGGAATGGCTTATACTAAAGTAAAGCAAAACATGAAAAATGTATATACTTATATAGTGTGTTCTTTCTTTTTTATTTATACTACACCAAGTAAAAGTGGTAACATAGATCAATAAAAAAAAAAAAAAAATTACGAAGCAAACGGAATTCTGAAATTCTCCCTTGGACAAGGAGGAAGTAATTCCGTGAAGTCCTCTCAAGTGTAGTGAACTACGTGTGTAAACCTGTGTCCCCGTTGAGTATGCCATTTACCACATGTGTGACATGCCCCCCATGTATGTGGTAAACACATCATATCAATAAAAGAAAATGTAGTTTTTCAAAACATCTAGACCCTGAGATATGTTTTTGTTTAAAATCAAACAAAATCCTCTATGAAGGAAGCGTATAAATGCTTTCCTTGAGGTGGACCTCCTAATGCATGTAAATTTACAAGGTCCTCCTAATGTAGGTAATGCTAATGCTTGTGTGTGTGTGTGTGTGCGTGCGTGCGTGCGTGCGTGTGTGTGTGTGTGTGTGTGTGTCAAATGTCTAATGGTGAGCTCCAGCTATACTTTTACCAACTCATATTGTCGAAATTCGTGCTGATGGAAAATATCTCATTGTCATTAAAATATTCATACAAATCTGATTCTTGATTTGCTAACGCTGTAAAATCTGCTTTGACATAAATAATCATTAAAAGACTCTCAAAATCGTTTAGGGTAGAGTCTGTCTATTCTTACCTTTTCTTTATTTACAAGTTTTAAGACACGTTGAAAGAGGTTGTGCGTTGTTTCTCATTTGCTTTTTTATTGGTCCAAAAAGTAAAGAGGCCTCGTTTTTATTTATTTCAATTGAATTATGCCAATTTATATTTAATCATTTGCGATGTGCAGTGTACTATTTAATCTTTGCCCATAAATATCAATTTGTGTTATATGCCCAGCTCACTTTTGGATTATCTCAATAGAAACTGTTCCATTTACCAGTACACGATGAAGTGGAGACCGGGAGCGGGGACGGGGTGGGGCGGATACATTTTTATAACAGATTTGTATGTCAGTATCTGACTTTAAGTTCTGCATAATATGCGCACATAGCGACTTCGTCACTCTGTTCTACTACGCCAGCTGAATAATAATATTTGTTTTTATTGTTTGCATGTTGTTGTTTTTTTATCTTTTGGATACAATTCCTTAGAGAGCGCATTCGTACATGCCCTGACTATCACGAGACTTTCTTGCTCCTTTGCAAAATGCAAATCTATCGCATTTTGCTGGCATGCTTTAAAAAATTAAAAAAACACAACATATCTGTTTCATTTTGTCCAATTGTATAGAAAACCATGCGCCCCGTACAATAATCGAACTTCCTATCTTTCGTATGGATCTTTTTATTAACACTGAAATTGCATGCATATTATAATTATAACCTTCAAAACGGATCCACAGCTGCAATTTGAATTTCTAAACATTTCCGGCGAGTGTGGTCTTGTAATTTTTAACTCGTTTACAATCAATAAATTAGTATATGGTCAATTCATTTTTAATTTGTGAAAAAATATTCTCGTATCTGGCTGATCTAATAATTTTCTACTATGATGTTTCTTGTTCTCGTACCCTTATACGAGATAACACAAAATATAACTGTCTGGTTGAGTTTGGATTAGTCCAACTTTCACATTATTTACTAATTAAAAGTGTATAAATGTTTCGTAGGCATCTGGTATTTACAATGCTAGCAATTTGAATTGAGAAACGCCCAAAGGGGACCGATAATTACCCATGAAACAACTTTTTGGGGCAGAGGGTACCCATAATTAAGTTTTTTTCTGGGGGAGAGTGGGTTCACATAATTTAATCTTATGCCACTACCTTCTACACACTGCTCTCTATGCAAATTTCCTCTTTGTTGCTGATGTTAATGGTAAATGAACGTTATCGTGTTTTTCATTTTACCTGTTAGTGGCCATACAGAAAGATAACATGCTTGCAGCAAATCATCGACGAGAAGGGGCCCCGAGTGGCCGAGTGGTCTAAAGCGCTCACCGTTCCGGATCACTGCCATCTCACCTCTGTCTGCGTATGTTCGAGTCCAAGGCTCGGCTACCGTGGGTACGTGGGAGAGCCTGCCAGTAGCTTCTCGTGGGTCGGTGGTTCTTTCCTGGGTTTTCCAGGGTTCTTCCTCCACCAGTTATACTGGCGGCCATATATGGCCTATCTTGTGCTGAAAATGGCGTTAAACCCCAGAACAACAACAAGAATCGACGAGAAAAATGATTAGGAATACACACGTGTCGGTTCGGCAAACGTTTAGTTGCATACTGCTGAGAAGAACAGGTTATTCGCTCAACGGCGACAGTGTAAGATAAAGTCATTAAATATTAGGCACTGAACTAACATACACTTCAAAGTATTAAAAAGTCTTTAAAACTATAAATTTTCACATATTAGTCATGTCCCAGCTTGTGTTTGCTCAAACGAAATGCAAGATATCTGCATATACAATTGTAAGATAAATGTATATGATTGTTTTTTAGTACAACAGATGTGAATTTTTCTATGATATGATACAAATGCAAATACCAGAAATAAAAATGAAGACGGAACAACATACAATTGTAATATCTAACTATGGTCAGATACGGAAAAAGGAACATGAAAAGATCAAATTAGCATTGTATTTCCCTTTGACGGGAAAATGGAACATTTACTATTCAAGAACGTTATAAACAAATGGAATCATAAGAAGAGACTGAAATATCGTTACTTAAATATTGCTTAAATATTTAATTCATTTTTAACGACGATTTGGAAAATGCATATGTGGGCAATATTATGAGAACTTGTTTACATACGTATTTGAAGGGTAAAAGAGATAGAATACTAAATGTATTTCTATTACTTTTGCGAATATTTTTTAAAATTCATATTGAATATATGTACAAGGAATATGACTTATCAAATTATATTTTTGTGCGATAACGTTCGGACAAAAGATCTCATTGTTCCTCACATACTTTAATGATTAATGGAAAATAGTGGAGCTGAGGACACAAGTTTGACACACAAACACACACACAAATATATATATATATATATATATATATATATATATATATATATATATATATATATATATATATATATATATCCTTTGTAGTAAGTAAATACATATACTGTTATGTAACTAATTATGTTTGTCGATGTTGGCTAAAAACCGATTGTGAAAGGCGAGTATAGCATGGATTTAGATAGGGACTGACCAGAGAGAGAGAGAGAGAGAGAGAGAGAGAGAGAGAATCATCTCAAAAGAAATGAAAGTAAGCAAAATTAAGCAATGCAAAAGAACAGTAAATCCGAATAATCAAAAACCCACTGAGCGCCCCTCTTTCTGAACTTGTACTTAACACCTCACGATCAAATGTCTATTCATGTCGTTTTTATCAGAGATATGTGTCTCTGTTGTTACTTTGACTCTCGTCTGGCCAATAGGTTTATAAACATCAAACGAACGTTTCCGATTTACCATATTTGTTTCAACAATAGAAGTGAAAATATAAAAACATCTGTGAAAAGTTCAAGAAAAACGTCTTACCTTAGCGGT
Source organism: Sinohyriopsis cumingii (assembly GCA_028554795.2). Classification (NCBI taxonomy): domain Eukaryota; kingdom Metazoa; phylum Mollusca; class Bivalvia; order Unionida; family Unionidae; genus Sinohyriopsis; species Sinohyriopsis cumingii. The sequence continues at coordinate 133,012,254 of CM068829.1, forward strand.
CAATTTTATGGATCAAATTCGAAGCCTACTGGACTATAGACCAGGAAGTAGAATATACGGTATCAATATATGGTTGGGCTTCCGACGTGTATTTTCACAGAAAGCCTCGATTTCAAATTCAGTCTATAAAGTCGACAGGGCAACCGTTGCGACTGTCAACAAGATTTGACTTCTTATGACACTTCTGCATCGACGGACGAAATATACATCAGGTAAATCATGCACATTCCGTAATCTGTTATGGTTTAAACTAACTAGTATAGTGTAATACAGACTGCGAGGCTGAACTACATGTTATCCTTAATCTGTGCTGTGAGCGGATCTCTTTTTCAAGGTTGCGTGCGTGAAGCCTCATTTTGAATTTAAACCGTAGCTGTTCGAGATTATAGATAGCTTAGCCCTCCATAATACGCTTTGTTTTATATTTTATTTTCAATCCTGTGTAAAATAACAGAATATAATATTATGGTTTAGGCATATTATTATTATGGAGTATCTATACAAAAACAGTACTGATCTTTGCATTCATTTCTTTTTTAAGAAAAAATGTTTCAGACTTTGATCAGTGACATTGAATAGTCATATCCTATAGGCTACAGTAGCATTCAAACGATCTTCGAGGCAAGCTTTCTCACATTCCTATGTTTGTTGAGCTGAGACTCGAACAAATGCGTACATACGTGAGATGTGTGAGTGATCTGAAAAGGCGCATTGTCTTTCATCACTCGGCCATCTGGTTCCTTTCTATCACAGTAACCATATTTCATTTAGTTTCATGTTCCTATTCACCTGGATAATTTAATTTTAAAAATCTTTCTCTCTCTCTCTCTCTCTCTGAAATATTTTCTTTCATTTTCCATATTAAATTTCAGGATTTACACGTTTTACTTAAAATCTCTTTTTTTTCGCTCTTAAACGGAGAATTTACATATAGTTCCGATTGCTGCTTGTGTGTTGATCTTTTCTTCTGACTATAAAACAGACAGCAAAACTCTCTCTCTCTCTCATTTTTAGACTCTTTTTACAGAAAGCAGTCGTTAATGTAGAAAAAGGGAGAAAGGCACATACGTTTTAATTATTTATATGTTCTCTCATTTTACAGCCTAGATATATAATATAAAATGTAAAGTTTGGTCAACGACCTTCATTGATCAAGTATTAAGCTTCCGGATCCCATGTAGGTCACGTTTTGGAGAAAAACGAAGGGGGTGGGGTGAGAAACAAAGATTAATCTACCATTATAAAAAGCACTGCACTGGATGGAATGTGTTGCCCTTTAAGGATAATACTGACGTATAAAAACAATGAATTGTGTTTACCTTTCAATTTGTACCACTTAGCTTTTTCTCGGGCTCTTATCTTGTATCGTGTTCCAGCATGTTTAATTATTTCCCACCATATATGCAAAAGATCTTACTTCTCGTCATCGATCGCTAATTTAATGCTATATGCATGGGGACATATAGGGTTAGAGCCTTGCCTTACACAGTACATCATGTAACTATCGAATAATTTTCAAGTTACGTGTCCGTCTGGATGTATGTCCATTCACTCTTTACTTTGTTAAAGTATGGATGTTTCTGTCTATCTACCTATCTATAGATAAGTGGTTTAGTTTGACATGTTCTTTTTGTAGACGGCGATATACACATGAAAGTTTATGTGGGACTCAAAATATAATTTCGAAACTGATAATATTGGTTTTTGTGTATGCACCCATGCCGCCCAGCTATCTCTCTCTCAGACGGCGATATACTCATGAAAGTTAATTTGGGACTCAAAATATAATAATTTCGAAACTGATAATATGGGTTTTTGTGTATGCACCCACGCCGCCCAGCTCTCTCTCTCTCTCTCTCTCTCTCTCTTATAAGCTCGTCAAAGGCCAAGCTTTTATACCAAAATAGAGAGCCGCCCGCCCCCCCTAAACCAACCTCTCGCTCCACCCAAATATACAGTGTACAATTACGCAGCCTTATAAATTCCCAAGAACATTTGAAACTGACAAAACATAGAGTAAACGAATTTTGATCACAAACTCGACTTGATAAATGTTTAAATGTATATGCAAACGAAGCACATAGATTTGGTTTAAATATATTTCATCGTAGCAATATGATACAGTGGAATTCGACACACGTTCTAACAGCTTAAAAATTAGCCCTCTCCGTGCATAAAACAACTATTACAACATATTCAACATGACAACAGCGATGAAGAAATAAACAAAATGATTGGACAGAGCGAAGGAGCGAGATTTCGTACTGAGTCCTTGACAAGGACAAAAGTATTAAATTAATGCTGGAGTTGTGTCTGGTTCTTTCTATATTCATGTGATAAGAAGTTATGCAGCTGCAAGTTTCTTTGTATATATGAGTTCTTATAGGTTATACAGCGGTATTTTGTATGTGTTGGTTATGCAGGTTATCATACTGCTTGATAACGTATCTGAATAGTACGTGGCTTTCTTAGTTTATTGTACCAAATGTTCCTTTGCATTAAAAACAAATTACTGTACAATAAAATTGCTGTCTGGGGCATTTTTAGAAATTAGTATCCTTAAAATATACAAAACTTATCAAGCATACCCACCCCCTTGACTGTTTAGAGCCATTGCAAGTTACCTTTGTTACAAATGTAATGAACATGTATACTTCGACGTCCTATTATCGCTTCACGCCTATTATCGCGGAATTGTATTATCTCCAAGAACCGCTGTCCTTGTGCGTCACATCTGAATGGCCTATATGTAAACATATTTTCACGAAGCCCATATATCCGTCAAGCTGAATAAATTGAAAATACAGTGTTCATTTTAATTTTAAAAGTCATATATTTACCATGCATGTACACATTTAAGTATGTAATCAAATCCCATTTCTACCTTATCCGGATTTAATTCCTTTTTATTACCTTTCATTTACCTGTAGTGTAAGCCTTAATCTAATTAGCTTTGAAATATCACTTGACAGTAAAAGTAATCAGACATTCCACACTGGACTAGAACTGATACACACCAACAGCTGGTTTATGTTATACATTCACTAGGGTTTAAGTTCCATGGGAAATATACGCTGAGGGCAGACTATACTCCCCTTCCAAGCTGTATTGATGTCTTGTATTTAATAAATACTATAGAACGCCTTTTGCAGTTATTCTTCAATAACAAATAACATTACATGGTGGCAGCGGTAAAAACACAGGCTTGAAATTATCAGAGTTGAAAATGGCTTCATTTCAATTTACAAATCCGGACAAATTTGACTTTTCGAGACCTGAAACTTGGGAAAAGTGGTTTCAGCGCTTTGAACGCTTTCGTCAAGCGTCTGGACTTAGTGAAAAAGAGGAAGAAATTCAAGTGAATACCTTGATTTATTCCATGGGAAGTGAGGCTGATGACATTTTGTCTTCGTTCAACCTGACAGAGGAAAATCAAAAGAAGTGGAAGCCCGTGACAGATAGATTCATGCGATATGTCATTCCAAAGAGGAATGTAAGTTTTGAAAGGGCAAAATTTAATCAAAGAAAATAGGAAGAGGGAGAAACAGTGGACAGTTCTGTTACAGCTATCTATGTGTTAGCAGATAGTTGTAATTTCGGGCCACTGCATGATGAAATGATCAGAGATCGACTTGTAGTTGGACTGCGAGATTCAAAACTGTCAGAAAAATTGCAGTTAGATGCAAATCTAACTCTTGAGTCAGCCGTTAGTCAAGCTGGACAAAATGAGGCTGTGAAAAAGCAACAAACAACGATACGAGCAAGTGGAGAACGAATGTCTGAAATGAATGCAGTAAAATCGTCTACACTGAAATACGGAAAACAGAAACATAAAATCCCAAATGTTCAACAAAATAATGTCAGCAGAAAAGGATGCACGAGATGTGGAAAGAAAATTAATCATTCTCGAGACCAATGTCCAGCAAAAGAAGCAGAATGCTACAAGTGTAAGAAAAGAGGACACTATGCAAAATGCTGTCTGTCAAAGTCAACAGTTCGCACAATAGAATCTAGAGAGGAATCTGGATTTCTAGGGACTATTAGCACGAAGAAGGGTCAGCCGTGGATAACGCGTGTGAGATTGAACAACACTTCACTTGTATTCAAGATTGATACTGGAGCTGATGTGACTGTAATTCCTGAGAGGGATTTAAGAAAAATCGGAGACCAAAATCTATCAAAGTCTGATCGAAAACTGTATGGACCTGGAAACTCTGAAATTAAAGTGATGGGAAAATTTACATGTGGTCTGGAATCAAACAATGCATTCAGTGTACAAGACATACTTGTTGTAAAGGGACTGAATCAGGCACTCTTGGGCAGGCCCGCGATTCAGGCTCTCAAGATTATTGAATAGGTAAATATATCCTCAGTAAATGCCTCAGATAAAAACTCACAAAATGCAAGCAAAATTGACGATAAATCCATAAATTTAGATAGGGATTATCGCGAGAAATATCCAAATTTGTTTAAAGGTCTAGGGAAAACAAAATGGTTCTATAACATAACTCTGGACAAAAATGCCAAACCTTATGCCTTATCTACCCCAAGAAAGGTTCCTATCCCTTTATTGAATAAAGTTCAAGAGGAGTTGGATAGAATAGAAAAAATGGGAGTTATTTCAAAAGTAGATGAGCCCACTGAGTGGTGCGCGGCAATGGTTGTTGTTCCGAAACCAAACGGTACGGTAAGAATTTGCGTGGATCTAACTAAACTGAATGAATCGGTTAAAAGAGAAAACCAACACTACCATCAGTTGAAGAATCCCTTGCAAAACTAGCAGGTGCAAAGTTTTTCACCAAACTTGATGCAAACTCAGGCTTTTGGCAGATAAACCTGTCAGAAGATTCACGTCGCCTTACAACTTTCATTACTCCATTTGGTAGGTTTTATTTTAATCGCCTTCCATTCGGAATCAGTTCTGCGCCTGAATTTATTCAGAAAAGGATGTCAGAAACGCTGGAGCGACTTGACGGAACACTCTGTCACATGGACGATGTTCTTGTTTTTGGGGAAACGCAGAAACAGCATGGCGAAAGACTAGAAATGGTAATGAAATCAATTCGAAAGGCCGGCGTCACTTTGAACGCTGAAAAGTGTGAATTTTCGAGACCATCCATAAGGTTTCTTGCGCATGTTGTTGCCGAAAATGGTTGCCGACCTGATCCAGAAAAAGTCAAAGCTATAATTGAAATGGAAAACCGAAATGCGTAACAGATATACGATGATTTCTCGGTGTAATGTTATTTGTTATTGAAGAATAACTCTAGAAGGCGTTCTATAGTATTTATTATATACAAGACATCAATACAGCTTGGAAGGGGAGTAAAGTCTGCCCTGAGTGTCTATTTCCCATGGAACTTAAACCCTAGTGAATGTATAACATAAACCTGCTGTTGGTGTGTATCAGTTCTAGTCCAGTGTAGAATGTCTGATTACTTTTACTGTCAAGTGGTATTTCAAAGCTAATTAGATTAAGGCTTACACTACATCTCCCTTCCTGAGAAGTTTACATTAAAACGAAACGTGATCTGATGACCGCATTTCTAAACAAGCTACATCAGCTTAATTTATTTTACAAGTTCAGTCTCTCAGGTGGTTTCGACAATCTTCCCGAACTTGTGAAATATCCGTTTTGACTGGTTGGCACTGCTTTGCTTTCATCTGAGTCAGTCAAAGTATCAGGGTCTGAAGCAGTCACTTTTAGAGGCTCCGATAATGTGGTAGGCATGGGAACTAAATTTCTCCTATTACGCCGTATCTCTCCCTCGTCAGTTACTACCATGTATGAACGAGGTGTATATGCCTCAGATTTAATTATTCCTGAAGAAAAATGATCTTTAATCCATACTTTATTCCCTACCTGAAGTTTTTTCATATTTCGGACGCGATGTCGACGATCATAATTTCTCTTTTGAGTTTGCTTTTGATAGTTTTCCGATTTCTTCAGTTTCATTAAATCTGGCCATTTCGGCTCTAAGTTGTTTGGTGCCACTGGCAAAGTAGTTTGTAATTTTCTTCCCATCAGTAATTCAGCAGGGCTGTATCCATTTGGTAATGGTGTTGCTCGATATGTCAAAAGAGCTATGTAAGGATCGTTTGCTTTTTTAAGCATTCTTTTAATTGTCTGAACAGCCCTTTCGGCGAGTCCATTGCTCTGTGGATATTTTGGACTACTTGTAATATGCCTGAATCCATAACTTTTCGCAAAATCTTTGAGTATTGCGGATGTGTATTGCGGACCATTATCTGAAACTAAAACGAAGCGACTCTTTGCCAAGGTCGACTTGGAAATTCATTTGGTATCATTGGTTCAGCTTGATCTCGTGAGTTTTCGATGCAATTTTGGCAAGACTTTACCAAGTGTTCTAGCTGAGTACTTAGTCCTTTCCACCAAACTGACATCTGGCGCGTTCTCGGCATTTAACTATGCCTTGGTGACCATCGTGAATTCTCTCTAGGATTTCTCTTTGAAGTGATTCTGGTACGACAAGGCGTGTACCTTTCATTAAAAGACCATTTTGAATTGTAAATTCACCTCTATCTGCCTAGTACGATTGAAGTTTTCCGTCAATAGCGGATTTCTCTGGCCACCCCGTTTCACAGAATTGTACAAGTTGTTTGCAAATCGAATCATTTCAATATTCAGACTTTATTTGTTCAAGTCGGGTATTTGATGCAGGCAAATTGCTAACTACGAAATCAACGTAGGCGTTAGTTTCAGCCTGAAATTCTCTGTCACTCTCAGAGTGATAACTTAAAGGTGCTCTGGATAGAGCATCAGCAGTTAATAGATTTTTGTCAGCAACATGAAGTATACAAAAGTTGAATCTCATCAAACGCATTCTAAAGCGTTGAATTCTAGGGGGTAAATCTCCCAAGATTTTTGTGCTCATTAGTGGTACTAATGGCTTATGGTCAGTTTCAAGTTTGAATTGTGACCCAATTAAATAGCTACTGAAACGTTCACAAGCCCAAGTGATTGCAAGGGCCTCTTTTTCTATTTGAGCATAGCGTTGCTCAGTTTCTGACATACCTCGTGATGCGAACACCACCGGTCTCAGAGTGCTACCGTGCTTCTGCCGTAGCACAGCACCTAGTCCAACTGAAGATGCATCTGCAGATACAACTATTTCTCTATTTGGATCATAATGTGCTAAAGTTGGTGAAGATATCATTTCTTGCTTGATATCTCTAAAAGCTTGTTCTTGATCTGGACCCCAAGTCCACGAGTTTTTACCTTTCAAAAGCTCACGTAATGGTTTTGATTTTTCTGCCAAATTTGGACTAAATTTGCCAAGCTGATTTGCCATACCGAGAAATCGTCGTATATCTGTTACGCATTTCGGTTTTCCATTTCCGTTATAGCTTTGACTTTTTCTGGATCAGGTCGGCAACCATTTTCGTCAACAACATGCCCAAGAAACCTTATTGATGGTCTCGAAAATTCACACTTTTCAGCGTTCAAAGTGACGCCGGCCTTTTGAATTGATTTCATTACCATTTCTAGTCTTTCGCCATGCTGTTTCTGCGTTTCCCCAAAGACAAGAACATCGTCCATGTGACAGAGTGTTCCGTCAAGTCGCTCCAGCGTTTCTGACATCCTTTTCTGAAAAAATTCAGGCGCAGAACTGATTCCGAATGGAAGGCGATTAAAATAAAACCTACCAAAAGGAGTAATGAAAGTTGTAAGGCGACGTGAATCTTCTGACAGGTTTATCTGCCAAAAGCCTGAGTTTGCATCAAGTTTGGTGAAAAACTTTGCACCTGCTAGTTTTGCAAGGGATTCTTCAACTGATGGTAGTGGGTGGTTTTCTCTTTTAACCGATTCATTCAGTTTTGTTAGATCCACGCAAATTAGTACCGTACCGTTTGGTTTCGGAACAACAACCATTGCCGCGCACCACTCAGTGGGCTCATCTACTTTTGAAATAACTCCCATTTTTTCTATTCTATCCAACTCCTCTTGAACTTTATTCAATAAAGGGATAGGAACCTTTCTTGGGGTAGATAAGGCATAAGGTTTGGCATTTTTGTCCAGAGTTATGTTATAGAAACATTTTGTTTTCCCTAGACCTTTAAACAAATTTGGAAATTTCTCGCGATAATCCCTATCTAAATGTATGGATTTATCGTCAATTTTGCTTGCATTTTGTGAGTTTTTATCTGAGGCATTTACTGAGGATATATTTACCTGTTCAATTATCTTGAGAGCCTGAATCGCGGGCCTGCCCAAGAGTGCCTGATTCAGTCCCTTTACAACAAATATGTCTTGTACACTGAATGCATCGTTTGATTCAAGTCCACATGTGAATTTTCCCAGCACTTTAATTCAAAGTTTCCAGGTCCATACAGTTTTCGATCAGACTTTGATAGTTTTTGGTCTCCAATTTTTCTTAAATCCCTCTCAGGAATTACTGTCACATCAGCTCCAGTATCAATCTTGAATACAAGTGAAGTGTTGTTCAATCTCACACGCGTTATCCACGGCTGACCCTTCTTCGTGCTAATAGTCCCTAGAAATCCAGATTCCTCTCTAGATTCTATTGTGCGAACTGTTGACTTTGACAGACAGCATTTTGCATAGTGTCCTCTTTTCTTACACTTGTAGCATTCTGCTTCTTTTGCTGGACATTGGTCTCGAGAATGATAAATTTTCTTTCCACATCTCATGCATCCTTTTCTGCTGACATTATTTTGTTGAACATTTGGGATTGTATGCTTCTGTTTCCCATATTTCAGTGTAGACGATTTTACTGCATCCATTTCAGACATTCGTTCTCCACTTGCTCATATCGTTGTTTGTTGCTTTTTCACAGCTTCATTTTGTCGAGCTTGACTAACGGCTGACTCTAGAGTTAGATTTGCATCTAACTGCAATTTTTCTGACAGTTTTGAATCTCGCAGTCCAACTACAAGTCGATCTCTGATCATTTCATCATGTAGTGGCCCGAAATTACAATTATCTGCTAACACATAGATAGCTGTAACAAAACTGTCCACTGTTTCTTCCTCTTCCTGTTTTCTTTGATTAAATTTTGCCCTTTCAAAAATTACATTCCTCTTTGGAATGAAATATCGCATGAATCTATCTGTCACGGGCTTCCACTTCGTTTGATCTTCCTCTGTCAGGTTGAACGAAGACAAAATGTCATCAGCCTCACTTCCCATGGAATAAATCAAGGTATTCACTTGAATTTCTTCCTCTTTTTCACTAAGTCCAGACGCTTGACGAAAGCGTTCAAAGCGCTGAAACCACTTTTCCCAAGTTTCAGGTCTCGAAAAGTCAAATTTGTCCGGATTTGTAAATTGAAATGAAGCCATTTTCAACTCTGATAATTTCAATCCTGTGTTTTTACCGCTGCCACCATGTAATGTTATTTGTTATTGAAGAATAACTCTAGAAGGCGTTCTATAGTATTTATTGTATACAAGACATCAATACAGCTTGGAAGGGGAGTAACGTCTGCCCTGAGTGTCTATTTCCCATGGAACTTAAACCCTAGTGAATGTATAACATAAACCAGCTGTTGGTGTGTATCAGTTCTAGTCCAGTGTGGAATGTCTGATTACTTTTACTGTCAAGTGATATTTCAAAGCTAATTAGATTAAGGCTTACACTACACTCGGTATGGCAAATCAGTTTGGCAAATTTAGTCCAAATTTGGCAGAAAAATCAAAACCATTACGTGAGCTTTTGAAAGGTAAAAACTCGTGGACTTGGGGTCCAGGTCAAGAACAAGCTTTTAGAGATATCAAGCAAGAAAGGATATCTTGACAGTAAAAGTTTCGCCTTCCAAGCTGTATTGATGTCTTGTATTTAATAAATACTATAGAACGCCTTCTGCAGTTATTCTTCAATAACAAATAACATCTCAACAAGTCGTCTGCTTAAGATTTAAACAATACAAGCCGATTTAGTCACGTGACTTAAATGAAATTTTTTATATAACCATTGTGTGGAGGGGGCATTAATATGGAGGGTACATTACCGCCATAATTTTATGCATGTATTTTAATTCTATTCATTTATTTCTATTAGCAAATTTTGTATTTTATATATATATATATATATATATATATATATATATATATATATATATATATATATATATATATATATATAATTGATGCTTCTTCAGAACGGGAAGACTTATGAAGAAACCAGATTTCAGCTTCACTGTTCAAAAGTATAGTAGTTTCAGCATAATCTCCGGTTTTCTTACTCAAATTAGTTTGGTGAATTTCCAACCAGTAATTTAGAATGAGCTATATTTACAAACAAACGCACAGACGGACAGAGGCGGTAAGTATTATTTCCCCTTCCAATGAAATGTGTCTAGACCATGCTATATATGTATGTTACGTGAGTACCAATGTCTAATGAATATCCGATTCTGGTGAGATTGCAGTGAAAAATCTCTGATCCCATACTAGATTGTAAACATGAAATCATCACCGCTGCGGTGGCCTAAGTGGTTAGAGCGTCCGCCTCGGATCCTGGAATCGCAGATTCGAACCCCGGCCGAGTCATATCAAAGACTTATTTTAAAAAATTGTGCAAGTAGCTGCCTCGCTTGGCGCTAAGCATTAAGAGATTAGTGTTAGGACTGGTCGGCCTGGTGTGAAGATAAAATGACTGGGTGGGAGATCATGCTAGATGTCTACATGATGAGCCAGTGCTAGACATCACTATAAACTGCCACACTGCAGACATCGTAGCGATATGACTGATTTCTTTTAAAGCTACGTTAAAAATCCAAATCACACGGTTTATACCAGTTTGCCAGTTTAGTTGGACTGAGCTCGCTAGAGCAAAAAGTAAGAGCTTTCTGCTTTCTCTTATTTTTTGCGAGATGCATATCGTTTGCCAAGTGTTGTACATGAAATAGGATATTCGTGGCTATGTCTTCCATGCTTGCAATCTGCAATACATTGGACACAGAAGAGTTGTTCCTCTTAATAGATTAATCTGACAGCTCCATCCATAATGGGCTACAAAAATAGTGTCTCAGTGTGGCCAAAAATGGTGGTGATTACAGTATTTCAGCTTGCATTATGACTGAGTCTTACTTGTAGCTTTCACTGTGCTACATTGTAGTTTCTACGATGTTATGTATTCATACTGCTATGGTGATGAACATATAATCGAATGGATTGTCCTAATACAGATAGGAGACTTTAGAAATGGAATGGTACAATGTAGAATGTTTTCATGTGTAATTTGGAACGATATGCACATGGAATTTGACGATATGAAATTGCAGTATTCCAATATCACGCGTATCAAATTTAGAAAGAAATATTGAATATTGCCAGATGTAACTCTAGCATGTACAGCCTACACATACAGAAAATACAAAATAACATAAAGCAGAATAGAATATACAGCATAGAATGTGCAGGAATCTCTACATTTATTTTAAAACAATTTTACGTTTGGGGTGGGTGGAAATCTCCTAAAATTTCGATGGGTAATGCTAGGATAGCATTGTCACTGTAGTACGTTGCCTGTATAAACATGAAACTTGAAGGTTGGCTATTGACCTTCGTTTGTAGTTCCATAGTTAGTATCATATTCCTTGCTTGTGTCTCCGACATCGATTTTACCAAGTGAACGTACGTTACTAAACTTAAGTTTAGAAGTCAAATTTAAAATTAGCAATGAAATTCATCAATCCTAGCCTTATAATCTGAATACTTACTTTGGGAAAATTTATCACTTTCATAAAAGAGGAATACTGCTTGGTTCATGAAGGTGCTTACCACGTTAAGTCTGTGATATCATTTACACAGGTTCATTTCTAGCAATAGCTTTAATTTATCAGAAGATAATGCGCGAAAAAAGGCACACGTGAATTCGATCGACGTGCTGGTATGCAAAATATGTCCATTGTACTTTGGAGTTTTAGGAAGTTTATATATATCTCGTCTAGTGAAAGAAGAAGTAAATTCAGTACAATTGAAAACTTTGTTCTTTTTTGGGATAAAGGTGAGGATGTATGATGCTGAATACAGTTTCAGTGAGGAAAGGCAAGTAAGATCATCAACAGCAGCTAGAAAACAGCATAAATGTGCTGTATACGAAAATGCAAATTTCCGGACTGTCAGGTGAGAATATATTTTTGATACAGGTAAGTGATAAACTGTACACTCACACGCCTCACCTTTTTATTTGCCGAAGTTTTTCTTTGTCAATATCACTCATTCGTGCATGCCTGCTCATAAGATTTCTGATAAATTCATGTATGAAGCAATAAACCACAATTTCACGGAGTACCTTATCGTTTAATGACTAATGCCTAAAGTAATTTTGTAAACTTTAACACTAGACACAGTAATTAATTAAAGACAGTCTTGATTGTTTTGGCGAGGTGGTATTTGTTTGGTTCCTTTGTGCGTTGTTTTTTGTTTTTTTTGGGGGGGGAGGGTGCTTTGATTATCTTTAATAAAAGTGACAAAAACAGTTTCAAGATTTGGTACGAAGTAAAAGTTCAGAAAACAAAAATATCCAAAATTAAAACCAAAGGACTTAAAGAATGATATATTTCCCGGCATCACCGATCTCTTTCTCTCATAATTGCTTATTTTATTTTATGCCGGCTTCGTTTCAGCATGACAAGTAATCGAGACGGAAATTTAAGGCCTGTAAGGCACCAACGAACAGGATCAGATAGGTATATATCTACACAAGGAACATTTCTGCAAACATTTATATATTCCTCAGTATATTGGGAGACGTGAGACAATTCTGTTTCGATTCTGTGATTTCTTAATTTCTGAACCATATAACATTTCACCAGATTTGTTTAAACACATATGGTCTAAAATCCCTAATTCTTTAATGTCTAAAATGTCAGGAACAGTTGTGAAATTCGATTGATGGTACAAAATCATACAGAATAATCAATATATGAATACATCAAGGCCTATCAAATAGCATGTGCTTGGTTTGGTGGGTTTCTGAGTGATATCAAGATTTCCACAAAAGTAAAATTGAGCAAAGTGCAAAATTTGATGCCAAACTTAATCAACATAAAATAGAATAAATAGCAAAGTAAAAGTGCTCTAATTATATAAAACTCAAATCGGGATTTTTTATAAATGAATATAAATATGTTTATCATGTTTATCAAATTTCACACCCTGAGAAATCCACACATAAAATCATGCTTACATGATCCTATTGAAAATGTCGCCAAAGTCTTAGAGAAAGCCACAGAAAATCTCATGAAACATACGCAAATCACCCAGTTTACCTGAACATTTGCTTAACATATACAGCTGCTTTTCGTGGACAGCATAGTTAGAATATATATATATATATATATATATATATATATATATATATATATATGAATGCTTTTTTTCATCTTTGTGTTTTTAATTCCCCACTCCAGCTAATTTCTAATTTCCGTGAGGGATTCGCTATGAAGTTTTAACGTTAGGTTTACTACAATACATATAATTACATGTACATATTTAAGATTTTATATCGTGCAACAGTCTACGTATTGCATGGAATATTGGCTTACATATACTTTCTGTACTCGTGTGGCCTAACAATAGATAGAACCCGGTACTGCATCACTTCTTTATCGGAATATGATGTAATAGTTATTATTATGACTACACGTCGTTTAGATTTATGCCTGACGTAGGGAAATCTTTATCGTGTGGTAAGTACATCAGTAAATAGTTTCTTTTTAGTATCAAATGCCTTAGCATTTGCGAGACTTAGTACCACGTATTACGACAATGGAGATAGCGATGATACCCATGTTGGTTAAGGTTTTCGGTGACAGTTATTTTTGTATAGTCGTATATCTCTGTGCGATATTATTTTCATACTGGTACCATAGGATCAGTAACCTTTAGTTTCTCATCTCTACACACCTATACCCGACCAGACAAGATCAAGATTATTAGAAAATCTTGGTTTAGGGTTTGGATGACGTTTTCTTGTATGGTCACACGAATCAAATCCTTACAGACACGGCTGCTTTGCGTTTACAGTATAGTTGGTAAGCATTGTCCTCTTGACTTAATGTACCACTACACTCCTTGTATCCCTTCAGCAAAGTCAAGGTCATTTGAAAAAATGCATTAAGTTTTCGGTGAAAATTGATATGCATTGGTCATTAGTCAAAAACCCTGGAAGGGATAGCCATCATGCTGCAAATGCGGATTTCGATCGTAGAATCAGAAACAATTGCCAATTCATATTTATGTACCACTACCCTCCACCTGACCCTCTTGCAAAATCAAGGTCATTTTGAAAATCTTTGTTTAGCTCAAAGTGAATATTTTTCTGTATGGTCACACAAGTGCCGAATGTTATAATGACATATATGGACTGTAGAGTCAGGAAGCTTTCTTTTTTAATGTTCCTGTACCTCTGCCTTCAGTCTGACCCTAATTGAAAATTCAAGGTCAAACAATGTAAGGATAGCTATCATGCTTGAAATGTAGAGTTCACCAGATCTGCTCTTTCATACCCGTCCACATCTGCCCTTCCTCTGATCATTATTCAGTGTCGTGGTTATTTGAAAATATTGGTTAAGTTTTCCGATATAGTTTTTTCTGTACGAGTCGAAAACCCTGGAAGTGATAGTTAACATGCTTGGACTATAGAATCTGAAATTTCTGCCCATTCTTATTCAAAATTGAGTTCTCTTTTCTCTAAGGAAGGATCAAGATTGTACACAGTGGCATACTATTGTAAGTATGTGTTCTTTCTATGCGTTTTATTTTACAGGAGAACTGGTGAAAGCCAGCCTTCAAACCGTCATCTAGCTATGTGGACTGATCCAAGTTACGTGCAGCATGATATCGCGAAAGACAAAGTCCAAGAGATATACAGACTGTTTGAAGCATTGGCAGTCTTTAAAAAAACAAACATAGAGGAGATAAAACAGGTACTACGACTGCTAAAGCTAAAATTAAGTAAAAATGCATACCATATTCATATTTTATTGAATATTGTTAGCCGAATAAAGTGTAAATCAGTATCTGAACATGCAGATATACTAGATGTACACACATTTAGTTTATCAACATTTAAGTGATCAAGGAATGGAAATTTTTGAGGGCCAATAAAGCCATTATATTTATAAGGACAGTTGCCATATTCAGCACAGAAACGCCTATGAATCAGAAAACGAGTCTGCTTGATAATGTAACATATTGTAGGTATATGACACGAGCTATACAAATAAATCTTCTATAGTAGACTTGAGAAAAGGTTGAAACTTTTCTTCAAAGTATAGATCTGTGGAGACTGGCATCGCCATCGAGACCTAAACAGTTTCAACGCGGCCTATCGATATATTTTTAAAGTGTTCTGAACAAATAGTGAACTAAATTAAATATGATATCTGCAAAGGATAATTATTAGAACATTGTTATTATGAGCAGGTAAATGAATGGTAGATTAGTTAAAAATTTATTTCACAGCAGACTGCGGTTGTCGCGGACATTTTTGTACAAATGAGCTATTTCTGCAGTCATTGAGAGAAATATTTATACCCAGTCGCCGCTGCGATGTGGTATATGCAAGGTTTACTGTTTCTTAGGGCGAGTCAAAACAGTGTCCTCTGTTATCAGTTATTAAATTAGTGTGATTTTTAATGTAAGTAGTTATGTGTGTAACTACTGGGAACAATCATGTTATATAAGGAGAATGGCGGAATAATGTATAGGGACAAGCAGGATTTTAATTTGGAACGGCACTGTAGGGACGAACGGGAATTTAACATGGTGACGTAATGGGGACTGTAGGGACAAAGGGTTTTATAAGGACAGAAATGGGTTGATGGGGGACAAACAAAACAGACATACACAAGCACACATTTATACAAGATAAAGCCAGGTTTTGTTTAGCAATGAGTAGATCTTTTAGATCTGAAAAGGACAGTTGGGATTCGATAACCAAAGGCAGTTAATATACGGAGCATCGCGTTGGTCTCCTCTTCCTCAAACGTAGTCTGACAGCGGGACCGTACATCAAGACTTTCTTCAGACAGCCTTGCCTCTCCACATACTGCTTCTTTTCCAAACAGCCGTATCTGTTATCTTCTTGATAGTCCATTATGTTTTCACATGCATGAAGTAGTCCGGGCTGAACAGCATCCCCAAAATTAGAGTAGACAACTCAACATTAGTCCACATCTTATAAGAACAGGTGAATTCATGAAGTGAGCCGCAGGTATTTATAGTCTATGGGCGGATCAAAACGATTTACTTGTTCCACCAATCCAAAGCTGTGTTACAAGCTTCACTCAGAGCGTGGAGTCTCTCTTCCAATCAGAAGAGAGCTGCGTGTGATGTCACATACAGCATATAGGTGCTCTAGTGTTCGTGCGCAGTGAATAGATGGGACAAAGTTTGAGCAAGGCGGAAACTAAGACGATGTATTGGGATGCCCCTGCGATGGAGACGAAGAGCGATGGCATGGCAGCTACCAAAACAACCACAGCCATACTTCCAGAAGAGAATTATTTTTATTGGATTTTCGCTGATTGTTTTTTTTTCCTCTTAGCAAGACATTGTATCGTGCTGCCAAAACTCAACTGGAAAGTGCACGCTTACCCAGGTGCAACGATGGTTGCAAGAACAAGCCGCGTACACGTTACACAAACACATTCGACGAAATGTTTCCAGAAGCAGCACCAAAGTGGAGGGCGTCGATCATCAATGCCAAGCTGACTTAGTCATTTGGTCACTTACAATCGCGTCTACAATATTTGTTTTGTTTCATCGCTTTCTTTATCAAATTAGCCAGGGTCATGCATTTGACTTCCAAAATGAGCTCCGAGTTTTGAACCAATGCGCTCATCACTCTCTCCGATGGCAAACAGACAAAGGTACCGAATTTCTGAACCAAACTCTCCAAACAGAATTCCAAAAAGAGACATCCATGCCTTCACCACCGAGAATTACGAAACCAAACCAGCATCGTGGAACATTTCCAACCACATTTTAAAAGAATGCAAGTGAAAATATTTACGCATCAAAACAACGTCAAGTACATCGACGTCTTACCGCGTCTGGACAAAGCTAATAACTAATCTTACCACTGAAGAATCAGATGCGCTCGCGAAGAAGCAACCCCTAAAAGAAAGTGGCCGTCTTGGGGCGCTTGCATGGAACGTCCCCTAATACTCCCAAGAAACGTGGCCTGATGACGACGGGAGATTTGGTGAGCATTAGAAAAACTAAACGCGCCGTCGATAAGGGTCATTGACCAAACTATTCCACCGAATTGTTTCTTGTAACTGGACGAGTGCATGGACGTCATCCTTCTGTCTATAAATTTGAAAACATTAAGGGCAACGTGTTAAAAAGGAACATTTTACTTGCCCGAGTTACAACAAGTTACCAAGAAAGAATACAACGTGTACGACATCAAAAACATTCTCGATAAAAGAACCAGTAAAGTAGGGAAACGCCGAGTCGAAGAAGCGAAAGTGCGTTGGAAAAGATTCTTGATTCTTGGATCGATGCTTCGCAAGTCGTCGACTATAAAAAGACAGCGACCGCTTCTTTTCGAGTTCTTCTCTTCATGTTCACCGTGAATTTATACATCCTCACTTTGTGTCTGTCGGGAAGTTGCATTTCGACAGTGTCAACGTTGATATAAAAGGAGATCTGGGAAAAAATATTTCCAATTTTCGAAAAGAAAAGTCACAGTGAAACTACATTTTCGGAAATGATTTTCAAACGACTTGTAAGTCACGTATCATGTGTACTGAGGTAACGCTCGACAACGAGGACATGGTTTAGGGATAGCCCCCATCTTGAAACCGATGGTCACGCGAGGATTGAAAGCTGCCGCTTTGACGCAAGGAAAAGAATTTCGCTAAATTGCCATCATTGACAAACAAAATCCCAAAGAAGCCTTCTTGAGAGCAAGTTGAAATGTCTTGCTTCAGCGGGGAAAAACCTTTTGGCTCCCCGAGAGACTCATATAAATGCCCTTCCCCGTTTACGCCACAGCAAGGACAAGGCAGAAAGAGACGACGACACCCCTCCAGAGCTCATAAGCACGTTGTGGGAAAGACTAAGAGAAGAACAGCTTGAGAACTAGACGTCGTTGATTATTAACATAACAAATTATTTACCGAGATTCTTGCGAATGTTCCAAGTCAGAATTGGATGTGTTTGGCATGCCACTCACCATGATGACGATGCGAGAATCCCAATCAATCGAATTTCATCCCGTCTTGTATTTGACGACTTCGGCCCCCTCGAATTCGAAATCAAAAGACAGACCGAAGGTTACATTGCTCTAAACAGCAGTTACTTGTACCTAAAAGTCAGAATTCTCAAAAGGACGATACCACTCGATGGGCCGATGCCAAAGTAGATCCCGTCAACAACTTCATGCATTCCTTGTTCGGTGAAGTGGACTTCTACTTGAATAACAAACTGGTCATCAGTAGCATGATTAATTAACGTTACCGAGTGTACGTAAAACATCTCTTGACATAGGAGAAGAAATCAAACACATCCATCTGGATTCTTGCGCAGTATGGAAACCTGACACGTTGGAGAAGTTCAACGATACATCCATGACAGAAGATGGCAATCCACACCATGCGGAATTTAACGATCATCGAAAAAATAACCTACAAGGGGGCACCTTAGAATTGATGGATTGTTTGCATTTGGACATGTGGTTGCAAGATAAGTATTTGTTGAACGGAATGGATGTCAGTCTGAGACAAAATCTAAACTATACTGTTAACAATTTTAACGGGTAATGCGAACAAGTGCAAAACCATCAGCCAAGGAGCCCGACTACGTACGACGTGTAGAAGTGTTACCTAAAGTGGGAAATGACATCAGTCACACTTTGAACAGATCGACCACCAAGTATCCCATACGACGAGTGGAAGTGAAAACCTTCACAATTGCCACTGGACTCCGATCCAAGATTGAAGATCATCTTTTCCAAGGACATTTATCCAAACATGTAATCATTGGCATCGTCAGTTATGAAGCCTCAACAGAGGAATCACTCAAACTCCTTTCGCGTTTAAGCACTACCAAGTGTCCAAGATAGAAGTCAGTCGAGATGGTCCGACTTTGTGTACCAGACCCTTCGAACCTAACTTTGAGCAGAAGAATTACTTTAAATCTTGCTGAGGTACCAACAGCAGCCACGGCATTTCGTACGACGATTAAGCAGGAAGTTGTGCTTTCTGGGCTTTTCATTTCACTCCAGACCTTGGCAGCGACGAGGGCCACTTCTACTCTATAAAATCCGGCCCACTTCGTGTAGAACTTCAGCTTGCAAAAGTTCTACCCAACACGGTGAACGTCATCTTTTATGCAGAATTTGATAATACTCTAGAAATCAACAACTTGAGAGAAATTATTTCAGACTATTAGAAGCTATGGAAGAATACCTACCCTCTTTGGACTGCGGAGCCTCTTTGCAGATGGATGACGAAGATGTCGTTAAACCAAAAGAAGTAGAAAATACTACAGAAGAAAAAGACTAAAGAACATCATAATGTCGAGATGACTAGAAGAAGAAGAACACTTAGTTTCCTGTTTTGCCAAGCACCTGGCTGAAACAAAATTACAGCTCTGACCCACGAACATTGTTATAGACGTCAAATCGACCATCCTAGTCAGATTCAACACGATAAATGTATGATGATGAGCCAAGAAGAAAAATTGGAATGGTATCTGGATGACGCTTGGTGTGTAATCTCCGAAGGAAACGTTTTGCATCAGAGATATAAAGACTTGCGTGACTAGTCCTCCCCTCCATTGACTTCTCTGGAGATTCAAGGCATAGAATCTCTACTTCCAGAGAGTAAGAAAAAAGCCATTTACTCTACATAAAAATGAAAAGAAAACGTCAGGATTGAGTTTATCAACTTATTGTCACCTTTATACACAAAATATGGATGCCTAGTAACTTCATTATCCTCTGACGTACAGTTTGTACACGGCTTCTTAGAATCCTGTCGTGTGTGCTAAAGATGAGCTTCCTCATCGCAAAACTAGAGACGATCAAGCCTATATCATCAACACCAACGACAGTCATCAACTAGAAACTTACTGGATGGCCCTTTACTTTCCCAACGATCACAGTGTGAACTATTTCGATTCGTATGGATCCCCACCTTTGGAAGACGATATCATTGACTTTATGAGAAGAAAAATACAAAGACAACTCGATTCAATAATGTGAGATTACAAGGCACAGGCTTCGTGGTGGGTGGACAATATTGTGTTTATTTTGTTCATCAACGCAGTCTTGGATGACCCTTAGAACATCTAGTACTTATTTCGATAGTAACTATTCTAGAAACGATGATAAGTAGAAAAATGGTTTTATAAATATTATGCAAATTTTTTGTCTTTAGCAAGGAGAAGTAGTGTGCATCGATGGCCAATGCCCTAGATCAGTGGAAATCAAGCTTGACTTCACAACGTTGTCAATTTTGTAAATATGTTCATGTTTGACAATTTTTTGATTTGTTGATTTGTATTGGAAAAGCTGAAAAAATATTGTGTTATTGAAAAGATTGTGTATGTTGTTTTTTATTGATACTGTATGCATATATGCTCTTTCACCTCTCTCTATCCCTCTGGGTCATGTTTTAGCTGGAATTAAAATGGAAGGGATGTTTTCCTTCATGTACGCGCTTTAGGCATGAAAATAGAAAAATTTAGCAGTCTGTTCATCCATCATTGTTGTGTCTTTATTCTTTTAAACTTTAGATAAATTCTCACACACGCACACACTCACACCATAGAATGATGGGTAGAGGAGTTTTGCATAATGTGTGTTCGGGATGTTGGATGGTATATTGGTGTGATGGATAGTGTTTTTGTGGTGTAAGGGATAGTATATTTTGTGAGATTACATCTTCTCTTACATTCTAAGTTAACTCAAGGTGTTTTAGATAGTGTGTGCAAGGGATGATAGATCGTATATAAGGCGTGAGAGAGTATGGTTGTGAGATTTCATCTCCTATTTTTACACTCTAAGTTAACGCAGGACGCTTGGGATAATGTATGTATGGCTGTTGGTTGGTATGTTTGTGACATTTCCTCTTCTTCTGTTATTGTGTAAACTAACATATGGCGTCTTGGATTGTTTGTGTTAGGGGTGTTGGATGGTATAGGTGGTGTGATGGATTGTATTTTTATCTGGTGTAAGGGACAGTATATTGTGTGAGATTTCATCTCCTTCTCTTACATTCTAAGTTAACACAAGGTGTTTTGGATAGTATGTGTAAGAGGTTTTGGGTGGTATATGAGGTGTGTGACAGTATGTTTGTGAATATCGTCTACTTTTGCACTCTAAGCTAGCACTATCTGATGTATGTGGTGTGGGTGTTGGATGGTATAGGTGGCGTGAGTATTTTTGTTGGATTTCATCTCCTTCTCTTACACTGCAATCTAAGACAAAGGTGATGGGGTGTTAAATGGTATAGGTGGTGTGATCGATGTTATGTTTGTGAGATTTCATCTCCTTCTCTTAAACACCAAGCTAACACAAGGTGGTGTGTGTATGTGTGTGTGTGCGTGTGTGTGAGCGCGCGCGCGCGTGTGTGTGTGTTGAAAATCCAAACTTAAATATCTTTACCATTACCCTTCCCCTTTCACCCTGTAAACTTTTCTGCTCCATAAACCCATAAACACTTTTGTCCCCATAAACGTTTCTGTCCCCAAAGTGTCGCTTCCATATTAAATTGCCATCGTCCCAATAAATAATTTTGTCCGTAAAAACCCTTTTGTCTCTATAAAAAGCCCTGTCCCTATAAAACATTTTGTCCTTATAAAACCCTTTTGTCCCTATAAACCCTTTTGTACCCATAAACATTTCACGTATCATTTCCATACCTACCTACAATAGTACGTATTGAGGTCAACTCGAACTCTGTTACTAATTCACTACTACTTGTAACACTGTTGCTATTTTTCCCTAGCGTCCAGTACCTTGCGTCACTATGTTAAATTCTCGTTTGTCCATATAATTTTTTTCCGCCATTGTCCTTATATAAAACGATTTGTCATTAAGGTGACGCAAATACCTACTAAGGTAGCATAAACTCACATTAAATACATAAACCATCGCGTGTGAAATGACAGATATCATTTAAAATGGTCAAACTATGAAGGTATGATTTAAAAACATTGATTCGAAAAACAGTTAAAAGAGAGAGTCTTTTGTCGTTCTCCTTCAAAACTCAGACTGATCCAGCCTTAATTTTCTACCAAATTGTTCGATGCAGAAGGTTAGTGAACCAGGATAGCTAATATTGTTAATTTTCATTTGCAAAAATACCGAATTTTTACAATTTGTTATGCAAATCATTTTGGCATCGAGAAGCAATTTGCTTATAGATAGAAACAAATTTTTTTTTCGAACGCGTACGTGCCATGTTGCCAAAAATCTCTTAGACGTGAGAGGTACAATACCACCTCCTCTCTGCGATTTATTCTGTAAGAGGGATACTGCTCTCATATGGATAGATGTTCCAAACCTTGTTTATGGAGTTCTCATCCCACTTATGTTGACAAGTACATAAACTATGACGATTATATAAATATATGTAGTGCTACGACTCTGTGGTGTTCAACGAAGTTACAGAAGAGAGCGAGAGCCCAGCAAGATGTATAACATTCAACAAATAATTTATTTCCCTTGGATTCAAAGTAACAATTTCAAAAGAACTTATAGTGTTGTGAATCGAATCTTAAATAGTCATAATGTTTTATCATAAGTCGAAAAGTTTAGAATTCCAAATGAATTCCAATGGTGATTCGAATGAATCCCAATTTTAAATGTGCTGATGTGTCAGTAACCTGGAATGTTGCGACATGTTCATAGTCTTGATGCATATGAATGATATAATCTAAAATGTCTTTGAATTAGTTCACATTAATCCCAAAATAGTGATATAGTCCAAGCAGTATTAATGAGCAATTTGTAGTTTCAGTGAATTATTTAAATCATAAAATCCTCTCAAATAAAACTGAAACAACAATAAGACCGATTTTACTTCGGATTTTAAGGTAGTAATGAGTACATCTAATATAATTAACCTTAATATTAAAACCCAAGACACAATTTGAAAACCAGGATGCGGGTCAAAACTTCATTTTCTTAAAAGTCAGTGTTATAAACAATCTTATACAGATCCCCACTACTCTGTTATCTTAATGGAAATATCCATAAAACTGTAAACAAAGTTTGTTTCTTGAAAACTCTAAGGTCGTAATCAGGGTAGTATCCGGAACTAAGAATCAAGTAAACATATTTATCATAATATTTAACGGCTTTGGCTGCGTTCTCTACGCATTTATTTCTGGTAATACCAATGTGACCAAGCAGTCTAGAGTACATAATGCTTTTGTTCCAATATAATGAACAAATTGTGTTGTCTTTTTTAAATCTTGGGTATTAATGGATTGTCAAATATAAGGTTTCGTAACATGTTCAGTTTTGAAATACGAAAAGATCATCTGATTTGTGGGTTTGATATAGAGGGTGGTGTGGTATCAATATAATTCAAAGATTTCATTATGGCTACAGCTTCTGCGGTCACGGTTGAAGCTTTATTCAGTAAACAGCCCGCAACTGTGTCGTGTGGTATTGCAATGTTAGCTGCAACCCTAACTCTTGCATTTCAACCATCTCTATACAGGAATAATATATAACCACTACAGGAGTTTCTAATTGAACGTACTTGTGGAAAAGAGAAGATTGGTACAGAACTTATTTTACTGACAAAGACTAAATAGTATAGGGATGAGAGTGAGCTAAATAGCTTTCGCGGTATTTCAAGAATAGAAACTTGTGCAGATTTAGCATGTGTGATTTTTGCTTCTTCGTCATGAGGACGAATTTACATCACAAAACCTTTCGATGAAATTTGTGGCCTAAAGACGATATTATAGACTGATTAGATAATAGTTTAATAGAGTATATGGTGGAGCATATGTTGTTTGCCTTATCATTTTAAAACCAATTTGTAGATCTTGACAGCGTACTATTTTGCTTTAGAGAAAATGCCAAATACAATTTGTTGAGAAGATTCCTTCATTTTGCATAGGCATTTTTTTTATTCTGAAGAGCAAAACTAAAAATGAATTAAAATTTATGTCTTGGGTATTGTACATAGATAAGAAGTCAGGTTGATCATGGGAGGTAACTGCAGCGAAAACGTGAGAGAAGCTACAATATATTAGACTTAATGATGAATGCGCCAAAAAATCAGAGTAACAAATTCATAGTTATATTGAAACCAATTATGGGAAACAGAATTGTCTTCAAAGTTTAATTATTACAAGGGTATGTGTTGAGTTGTGCCTTAGGGGATGCTGTAGCAACGCATTGTGCAATTGGAGACTATCCAATATTATTATCAGTTCACTATTGGAACTTAAGTTTATCCCATTCAAGTTCATATTCTTTCTACAGGGTGATTCTATGCAATACAACAGTTTAACGTTTCTGCACATTAATTAATATTGAACTTGTATTTTCACAATAAAAATACAAGCACTTAGATAAGTTTCTTATTGTATGAAAAAGAATGTGTTTATTGTTGCGATAAATTGTTTAAAGTTCAGATGAGTTAAATATTTTAAATTGGTTTAGATTTTATTATGACCCCTAGGTTGCACAATATTGTTTTGACTCTTCCAAAATATTTTCTCTTATGAATGCAATACCATGTTGATATTGGACAGCTGTACAATGTGGAGCCAATCATGATTGTTGATAAACGGATAATAAATTCAAATCGCTGCTTTGTCTGCTTTTACTACGTTTAGAGGAAACTTATGATGCGTGCTTTTTCTTTAGTTCCTGAAGCCGAGGAAAGGACTGGTTTCCCAATAAAATAGTTTAATTGTCAACACTTTATTATAACCGTTCTTCAGATAATCACTCCAAAGTTTACAATAGGAAAAAGGTCCATCATGTTAATTTGAAATAGCTGAATAAGGAAATGTGGGATTTTCGGTTTGTTTTCTTTTAGCTCTACAGTCATAGACCAGAAGAGCTTATGGCCTGGTCTGTTGTCCATCATCCGTTGTCTGTCGTCCGTAATTTAGCATAAATTGTTGCTACTTATAGTCCAGTTAGTCCTAAGTGAAAACTGCCGCACAGTGGCCGTCTTGAAAATCTTGTTATCGGAGGTTATCTTGAAGTGATGGTCATATCAATATAGGGTTTTCACCAAAACGTCTTCACATAACGTCATTTCAAACGTATCTAATTTTACTATAAAATTATCATCACCTCCACATGAAATACTAATAGATACACGTATAGTTTCAAACTTATCTGCTTTTTCAATAATGACATCAGCAATTCCACATGTAACTGCATTGTATACATTCACGATATTCAATAAATGAATCAAGCGGCTTCTTTCAGCACCTGTATTTTTCGAGACCAGAACATGATAAAATTGGTCGACTTTACTTTCGAGGAAGGCTTATTTTTGATGTAGGCTTAATTTCGTGTTTATACATTTAACAATCACAAAGTTGGTTTTCCAACGAATTGCAATGTTTACTGTAATATTCTCTCAAAGATACTCAGTATGGATACTGCTGTCTCATCATTTTTATTTACTTTTCTCTTTTTCTGAATAAGATTATGAAGGCAGAACAAACATTATCAGAGCAAAGAAGCGAAATATCTAGACTCAAGAAACATCTTGAATTAGTGGATGAGGAAGCAAAATCTCTTAAGGCACAGTTGCGGAAGAAAGACATGCCGTTACTAACACTAAATCAAGGAAGAAATTGGAACGTGGAACACGAACAATTAGCAATGTGGCACAATGATTTGCAACGGAAATATGATAAGATAAAATATGAGTCTCAGGCGATGGTGATGGACAAAACCAAGCTTGAAAATGAAATTGAAACTCTAAGGAGCAAGTTAAGGAAGACAGAACAAGAATTCTTAGAGAAAACAAGCGAAATGTCTAGACTTAGGAAACATGTTGAATTTGTGGATGAGGAATCAAAGTCTCTTAAGGCACAGTTGCATGAAAAAGACATGCAGTTACTAAACCAAAAACAAGGAAGAAACTGGAACGTGGAATATGATCAGATAGAACTGAGGCACAAGGACGTGCAACGGAAATTTGATAAGATAAAAGAGCAGTTTCAGGCGATGGTGATGGACAAAAGTAGTACTGAATATAAAAATGAAAAGCTAAGGAGCATGTTAAGGAAAACTGAACAAGAATTATCAGAGAAAACAAGCGAAATATCTAGCCTCAAGACAGATGTCGAAACAATAGATGAGGAATCAAAGTCTCTTAAGTCACAGTTACAGGAAAAAGACATGCTGTTACTAAAACAAAACCAAGGAAGAAACTGGAACGGTGAATACGAACAGTTAGAAATGAGGCACAAGGATTTGCAAGGGAAATTTGATAAGATGAAAGATGAGTCTCAGACGATGGGGATGGACAAAAGTAATCTTGAAAATATAAACGAAAAGCAAAGGAGCATGTTAAGGAAAACTGAACAAGAACTCTCAGACAAAACAAGCGAAATATCTAGACTCAAGAAATGTGTCGAATCAATGGATGAGGAAACAAAGTTTCTTAAGGAACAGTTGCAGGAAAAAGAAATGCAACTGCTAAAACAAAAACAAGGAAAAAACTTGAATGTTGAATACGAACAGTTAGAAATGAGGCACAGAGACTTGCAACGGAAATTTGATAAGATTGAAGATGAGACTCAGGCGATGAAGGTGGACAAAACCAAGGCTGAAAATGAAATTGAAACTCTAAGGAGCAAGTTATGGAAGACAGAACAAGAATTCTTAGAGAAAACAAACGAAATGTCTAGACTTAGGAAACATGTCGAATTTGTGGATGAGGAATCAAAGTCTCTTAAGGCACAGTTGCATGAAAAAGACATGCAGTTACTAAACCAAAAACAAGGAAGAAACTGGAACGTGGAACAAGAACAG
This sequence comes from Sinohyriopsis cumingii, assembly GCA_028554795.2. NCBI lineage: Eukaryota > Metazoa > Mollusca > Bivalvia > Unionida > Unionidae > Sinohyriopsis > Sinohyriopsis cumingii. The sequence goes on from CM068829.1 coordinate 133,039,231, forward strand.
TTAGAAATGATGCACAGTGACTTGCAACGGAAATTTGATAAAATGAAAGATGAGTCTCAGGCGATGGTGATGGACAAAACCAAGCTTGAAAATGAAATTGAAACTCTAAGGAGCAAGTTAAAGAAGACAGAACAAGAATTCTTAGAGAAAACAAGCGAAATGTCTAGACTTAGGAAACATGTCGAATTTGTGGATGAGGAATCAAAGTCTCTTAAGGCACAGTTGCATGAAAAAGACATGCAGTTACTAAACCAAAAACAAGGAGGATACTGGAAAGTGGAATATGATCAGATAGAACTGAGGCACAAGGACTTGCAACGGAAATTTGATAAGATAAAAGAGCAGTTTCAGGCGATGGTGATGGACAAAAGTAATATTGAATATAAAAATGAAAAGCAAAGGAGCATGTTAAGGAAAACTGAACAAGAACTCTCAGACAAAACAAGCGAAATATCTAGACTCAAGAAATGTGTCGAATCAATGGATGAGGAAACAAAGTTTCTTAAGGAACAGTTGCAGGAAAAAGAAATGCAACTGCTAAAACAAAAACAAGGAAAAAACTTGAATGTTGAATACGAACAGTTAGAAATGAGGCACAAAGACTTGCAACGGAAATTTGATAAGATTAAAGATGAGACTCAGGCGATGAAGGTGGACAAAACCAAGGCTGAAAATGAAATTGAAACTCTAAGGAGCAAGTTATGGAAGACAGAACAAGAATTCTTAGAGAAAACAAACGAAATGTCTAGACTTAGGAAACATGTCGAATTTGTGGATGAGGAATCAAAGTCTCTTAAGGCACAGTTGCATGAAAAAGACATGCAGTTACTAAACCAAAAACAAGGAAGAAACTGGAACGTGGAACAAGAACAGTTAGAAATGATGCACAGTGACTTGCAACGGAAATTTGATAAAATGAAAGATGAGTCTCAGGCGATGGTGATGGACAAAACCAAGCTTGAAAATGAAATTGAAACTCTAAAGAGCAAGTTAAAGAAGACAGAACAAGAATTCTTAGAGAAAACAAGCGAAATGTCTAGACTTAGGAAACATGTCGAATTTGTGGATGAGGAATCAAAGTCTCTTAAGGTACAGTTGCATGAAAAAGACATGCAGTTACTAAACCAAAAACAAGGAGGATACTGGAAAGTGGAATATGATCAGATAGAACTGAGGCACAAGGACTTGCAACGGAAATTTGATAAGATAAAAGAGCAGTTTCAGGCGATGGTGATGGACAAAAGTAATATTGAATATAAAAATGAAAAGCTAAGGAGCATGTTAAGGAAAACTGAACAAGAATTATCAGAGAAAACAAGCGAAATATCTAGACTCAAGACAGATGTCGAAACAATAGATGAGGAATCAAAGTCTCTTAAGTCACAGTTACAGGAAAAAGACATGCTGTTACTAAAACAAAACCAAGGAAGAAACTGGAACGGTGAATACGAACAGTTAGAAATGAGGCACAAGGATTTGCAAGGGAAATTTGATAAGATGAAAGATGAGTCTCAGACGATGGGGATGGACAAAAGTAATCTTGAAAATATAAACGAAAAGCAAAGGAGCATGTTAAGGAAAACTGAACAAGAACTCTCAGACAAAACAAGCGAAATATCTAGACTCAAGAAATGTGTCGAATCAATGGATGAGGAAACAAAGTTTCTTAAGGAACAGTTGCAGGAAAAAGAAATGCAACTGCTAAAACAAAAACAAGGAAAAAACTTGAATGTTGAATACGAACAGTTAGAAATGAGGCACAAAGACTTGCAACGGAAATTTGATAAGATTGAAGATGAGACTCAGGCGATGAAGGTGGACAAAACCAAGCTTGAAAATGAAAATGAAAAGCTAAGCGCAGTGTTAAGGAAGGCAGAACATGAATCTTTAGAGCAAAAAGGTGAAATATCTAAACTTAAAAAACGTGCCGAAAACATGGATCAGGAATTAGAGTCTTTTAAAGTACATTTGCAGCAAAAAGAAAGGCAGCTGCAAGAACATAAACTAGCAATGAAGAAGGCTTACGCGGAAAAGGATGAAGCATTGACAAGGTAAATTTTAAAGAATTATGTTTTACTACTTTTAACTTTAATATCGTACTTCATTATGCCCACGTAACGGTTACTGTGAGGTATGCTTTGTACAACATTTTAGCATACATCCAGTGTTTACCTGCCGAGATATGTTTGTGTGCTTACCATAATCGAACTGATCTACACGATTAACAAAATTCAACGACAACCAATGTATTCTTTTTCTTGCAACGCCAACAGTTCCGCTGCATGCACGGGCCCTAGTACCCGTTTATACTTTGCAGATGATGCACGGAACTTTATGAACAGTAGTCAGCATTTCCGGCTAGGTCTAACTTTGAAGCATACATCTTTAGTTACCCCACATGGTTTCCTTCTCTTTATTTCAACATGATTAACGAAAGCACATTGTGGAAATTAAAGAACGTTTATTTCAAAACGATTTACAAAAAAAACAAAATGTTTTCTCAAAACGTTTTGACTCAGCAGAATTCATCTTCTGTAACAAAACTATATCCATCCAGATCCAGCTATCAGCCTACCTTCCTTCTAACCTCTAATTTACCCATATATATATATATATATATATATATATATATATATATATATATATATATATATATATATATATATATATATATATATATATATATATATATATATATATTTGAAATATCTCTGTACATGCTGTTATCAGTAAGAAATTAAATAAGGAAAAGAGTAGGTATGTAAGTACGATCATCTCTTACATATGTATGTATGTATGTATGTGTGTATGTATGTATGTATGTATGTATGTATGTATGTATGTATGTATGTATACACATAAATATATAACCTGATAAGTACACAATGACAAAGAGACGAATCAGTATGTATGAATAACCAGAAAGGTTATCGTTACTTTTCTTGTGATGTCTGGCGATCATCTACTTATGGAAATTATCCCAGAATTAGTAATGCACGTGTGGTACGAGTTTTAAAACCATATTCCGGGAAAATATGTGCTAATTTGTTTATAGATTGCCAAACACAATTTCAGTTGATATTCTTGTTCAATCACACCAAGACTCAGCCGTCACATGGGACAGCAAATGTCGGAGGGGAACCCAAACATCACGGACCTGAGTGACCAGAATAGACCAAGCAAACTTGGAGAAAGATATTCAGAGTTGTATGACAACGAGTGGACAGACGCATTTGAGGTTTTGACGGGCAAGTTTGACATGGATGACAAAGAAGCATCTGTAGTTCTGCGAACAATTTTGTTGGTATGTGATAGCTTGAAATCAGAATTCTTTTATCATGAAAATATACTTTAATGTAATGATTTTGAGATAAGAGCGTATGCTTTTGTTTCTCGTTGTTAATACTATTCTTGATGAAATTTATTGTACGTTTGAACTCTCAGCTTTGTTTTTTTTTTATTAGGCATTTCTTGATAAATTTTGTTCTGATTTTTAGCTCTCAGTATCTTCATTAGAAATTAAAGTTAAAAAATCTCGAAAGATACTGTAGAAAACAAATTTAAATTGATTATTCAGTTTCCAATATCAATAATCATTAACTCTTTTCATAAATATGATCGAATGACTGTTGCATTCTGTATTTGTCAACGTATTAACATTTTACAGGGATCCTACAAGAGAGCCCTTGACTTTTCAATCAGTCAAATGAAGGAAGCAGAATATAAGCTGTCAGGATCAACTAAAGGGGTTAGTGTATTTCTTGCAAAGGTGTTGTTTACTATGTAATGTTTAAATTGAATTTTTTTGTGGAAAATTGTAATATAAATATCAAATAATTAATCTTACATTTTTTCTCTTTTAACAAAAGGTTTAATAATTTGCTTCAAAACATTTCTTTGTTCATCATCATTATCTTATTCTTCTTGTATGTATCATTATGTTAGCTCTGACATGTCTATCTATAACATATCAATATTGAGGTAACTTTCTATACTCCCATTCCATATTGATCCACACTTTGCGCAGAATATCGTGATACCCTATATCACTCAGTCTGAATGATACCACATCCCGAACTGATGCATGGAAATTCACGAAACTCTGTTATAATGTGGTCTGTGTGGGTAGCCACATGCAAGAGAGGAGTCATCCTTGGCTAGTGCTCACGATGGTGTCTATCGATCGATTGATCGATCGATCGATCGATAGGTAGGTAGGTAGGTAGGTAGGTAGATAGATAGATAGATAGATAGATAGATAGGTAGATAGATAGATAGATAGATAGATAGATAGATAGATAGATAGATAGATAGGAGAGACAGACAGACATACAGACAGATAGATAGATAGGAGACAGACTATCAGACATATAGACAGATAGATAGACAGATAATTTATATATTGATATAAATCTTTGGACAATACTGACTTTGAATTTTGGTTGCTTTTATAGGTTGGTCCCGAATGCAAACGATTGTTGAAAGAAGCGCGGAAACATATTGATATCAAACAAGCTGACAGTCTTCTCGAGGTAGGAATTGTAATTATTTTCTTCTTTCCTCACAGTTTGTGTCACTTCAGTGAAGCCTACCATTAAACATATTACTTAAAGACGGTCAACAGCTTTCACTAAGTAACGGTTGGATCTGGTGACGGTCAACAGCTTTCATTAAGTAATGGTTGGATCTGGTGACGGTCAACAGCTTTCATTAAGTAATGGTTGGATCTGGTGTATCAACATGTCGGAAAATTTGTGCAAATAAGATTCTGCAGTAGATGAGGCAGCTGTCAAAGAGGTTATAATTATTTCATAATGTTAGTAATATACATAAATATGTATGGTCTCGAGCAACAAGTACTAACTGAAATCTGTCTCAGCTTCATTTACATTTATTAAATTCGTGTTAAAGTCGTTTATTATGAAGGATATGTAAATACCAATAACCTATGTCAAAATAAATAACTACGAAAAGTCTGATACATCCGTCTCTGTTACAGAATGTACTGAAAGTTACTCTCAGCAAAGTCGTTGACAGAAGATACCTAAGTGAAACAACGTTGCAAATATTTGCCAAGGAGTGCTTCCAGCTTTGCTGGTTTATGTCAATACAAGATCCACCTGTTGCTCTTGTCGAAGACCCCATCCAGGGCAGTCGTTTCGATACGAACATATACAAACATTACACGAATTCTGGTGATACAATTGACTACGTAGTATGGCCGGCACTAATACTCCACAAAGGCGGACCACTGTTAACAAAAGGTGTTGCGCAGCCTTTTCCAAGGCTTACACCAAAGTGAGCGTCAGTTCCTGGGGAGGACAAGCTGACAGACGATAGGACATTTGACAAAAAGAGTCGGTCCCTATATGGAGACAAGACGTAACGTCAGCTCAGGGCGACCCTTCATCTTGGAGAAAGATGGATTACGATCCAACACCAACTCAAACCTTCTCATCACATGGAAACACGGAATCATCACATGGAAACACGACACTGCACCAAAGACTTACGGAAAATGCGATACAGTTTCGCCTAAATCAAGTATTGGTGAATGATCATCAAGTGGAGAATTTTAAACGTTTCTGTTCCTATTATCCTTCATGTGGTGAAGCGTCCCTACGAAAACTCTTTGGAAATGATCTTCAGCGCTACTACGATCTGTATTCTCTCATAAACTCTGGAGATGACAGTTATGCTTAATGTTTAGATTGGTGTCTGCGAATATAAGACCCACGCTCGGCGTCGCGTAACGTCTAAATATCAATCCAGGTGCAACTCATTTATTCTGCACAACATTTTCATAATGTACATTTACCTCTTATGCTATTTCTTAAACCAATGTTTAAATGTCACTTGCATGTTATAAACGGTGGTTAAATTTCCAAATTGTTAAGCCAAAATATTTGAACTATGCAATCCCAAACATATCAAAATATTTTACAAAACGTCTGCTGAGCTAAATAAAAGTCACTTAAATAAATCCGTAGATCAGAATAGAACAGAAACATAAATGTTATGTAGTCCGTTCGGTGTCTTAACTGGCCATAAAATTAATTTTTTTCAAGTTGTACGTTCCACACAGTTGTGAGTCATCTCTATTGTTACCGTGTCGACGTAGGATTCACATTTTGGCCGAATACCACAATCGTTCAAAACTAAGCACTTGGGAGAAATTAGCATGTAGGTATGCCTCTATAGATTTAACAGTATAAGGTCAAGACGTGATTGGCTACCAAGTTTGAACCTGTCGTGACGTGAATGGTATTTGTGCTGGACCCAACCTTACACCGATTCGCCTACAGTGACCATATTCTTGCTCTTATCAGACAGGGTAACATGTTATCGGCTATTCAATCTTCTTGGACTACGAGTTCTTATATATATATATATATATATATATATATATATATATATATATATATATATATATATATATATATATATATAATAAACAACACCAACACGTAGAGTGTGTGACCGGTTTCGCTTTAATAAAATGCAGACAGGATATGCACACAATGATGGTATCGAAGCGTGTAAACATTATCTTGAAGAAAACGAATATACATATAAACTATCAAAAGAACATGTTTGTGATTTGATCAAATTTGTGCTGGAAAATAACTTTTTTCAATTTGGTAATACAAACTATCTCCAAAACATGGGAACAGCAATGGGTAGTCCTGTGTCACCTGCTTATGCATCTTTATTTATGGGAAAATTAGAAAATTATTTTCTAAGTAAATACCTCTTAAAACCAGATGTTTGGTTAAGATTTTTAGACGATATCTTTATGATTTGGAGGTATTCATTAAAAAATCTTTATTATTTTATAGACAGTTTAAACAAATTACATCCAACAATAAAATTTACATTCAATGTGTCTAAAACTAAAGTAACAATTTTGGACGTAGATGTCGTGAAAAATGAAAATAATGACATTACTACCATGGTTCATATTAAAAACACGAATATTCATCAATATATTGAATATTCTTAGTGCCACCCTAAATCATGTAAAAACGGGATACCATATAGTCAAGCAAATAGATACAGAAGAATTATTCGGATGACGCTGTTTTTAAATCATCTTTGACAGAGTTAGGTCAGCATCTTTTAAATAGAAATTACCCTATTGACATCATTAATACTGCTTTCCAAAAAGTATCTTCTATTACACAACTTGAATCTTTACAATGTAAATTCAAAAATAGAAATGAAGATATCATTCCTTTTATTACTAAATATAATCCAAGTTTGCCTAATATAGGTAAGATTATCAATAAATATTGGGATTTATTAAAATTATCATGTATAGCAAGTGTTAAATCGCTACACAAAAGCAAACCTACACTTGCTTATAAGAGGACTAAAAATCTTAAAGATTTCCTAACTAATTCTAAATTAGAAAAAAAATCATATAAAATATGATCATCAACTAAATGTAATATACCTATATGTTTGCATTGTCCTTTTATTAATGAAAATACTTCTTTCAATAGTGATAATACGAAAGAAACTTTTAATATGCGCTGTGATACTATTTATGCAACATCAAATGTTATTTATTTGATCACATGCAAAAAATGTGGCATCCAATATATTGGACAAACCAGTCAACAAATATCTAAACGTATGAACCAACATAGGTCAGATATAACAAAATTATATCGATCAATCATTTTCATCTCATGTTGCCGCACATTTTAACAAAATTTCCATACTTTGCAAGATTTCTCCTTCCAACCTATTGTTTAAGCTGATTCTGAGATGGAACGTCTGCTAAAGGAAACCTATTGTATTCACCGTCTTAATACGGTATATCCAAAAGGTCTAAATTCAAAAACACTATATGACATTTATCAAACCTGTTCTTGTTCTCTTTTTTTTTTTTTTGAATTATGTCCCCTGTTTACAATTAGTTGAGAATATTATTATATTATTCTACTTGCAGAATAACTTAATTAGTGAAATTATAAACTAATATCATAAAAATAGGTTTACTAATTCTTTAAAAAAGAAAGTGCATTTTTAAATAATTCTCGATATATTGTGATTAATTATTTATAAAATACTTGATAGTAAGTATTATGTACGCCATAATTTTCATTATATAAATTGAGTTTTGAAGAAATATTGAACATTCGTCAATAATATATCAAGATACACTATAGTATTATTATTATATTTTTTTTAAATTTATTTATATATTTATTTTCTATACTTTAATAAGTGTGTATTATACATAATACAAATATTAATAAAACTTTATCTCTATTTAGTCATAAATTATATATATATATATATATATATATATATATATATATATATATATATATATATATATATATGGATCGTAAGAATGAACAACTTTTAAAAAATGAACTTGTAACAGGCATATCAGTTTCCTTATTTTATTATTCAACTTAAATTAACGTGAAGTATTTTAGATTTCTACCCTCAGGTTTCATGCTATTTCAGGTTTAATTTTAGTTTTATGGTCAGCCGAGATGCATCAGACAGACTCTGACCAAATATAAGTATTAAAACCAGTTTAAACCCATGCCTCACAAGAACAGAGGTAGTCAGTTCTCATTTTTCTTGTTTTCCGATCCATCATCCATTTAACGAAACTGAGTTCTGTCCTCGTTAGAAATCTTTTGTTTTAAATTATTTTTTACGAAATAATAATGTCGCAGCTGATATGAAAATCCAAATGCACATATATTTTATCGGACAACAAGAAAGTTTGGTTATTAATGCCCATTTACACAGTTACTGCAATAGGGAATTCATGGGTAAAACAGGTGACAATGACGGCATATTATCAGCAAGAAATATAAACTACGAAACAACGAAAGTATTATTGATATATTTCGTTTGATGGACAGATTTTTCTGAAAAACGAATCTTGTGTAGAGAATTAAAACGAACGGTGGAATAAAAACCAAAGCATTTTTACCAGTAAAGACTTAGACTAGGAAAACACACACCTGTTTTCCATGATCCTTTCTACTTTACTTACCATTATATTTTTTATTGAATTGTTTATTTAATTATTAACACTTTATTTATTTTGTGTCGATAATGATTCTATCTAGTTGTTTAATTGCTACGATCACTCTGATTAAAATCAGATCTCCACTGTACTACGTGAAGATCTGACAGCGACAGCTTATGGGTCATGTTCCCGTGATCTTTGAATTATCCATTGGAAATGCAGCTTTCAAACATGTGCAAGTGAATCAGATCGTTCGGTACACAATGATGCTCTAAAACTATACGAGAAGATATAATATTTATATTATTGGCTGATAAAATTAGCGATTATAATAACGGCATAGGTCACCAGACTATGATCCCTAAGCGGTCGCTGTCAGATCTTCACTTAGGGACAGTGCAGATCTCATTTTAATCAGATTGTTGTTACGATATGTGCCAAAGGCCAAGGGCAACGAGTTATTTCCCTTGTACTATGTGTCCTGACTTTTGCGATTCTCTAAACATTTAATCAAGCCGTTATTTCCATATTATAATATATTATGATGTTTGTACTTAGTGATTAGCAGTCACAGAAGTTAACTGAAGGAAGACCAAAGAAAAAAGGAAATGCATTAAATTACTCTCAGAGTCCTGTCTAAGCTTTTGTGTACACTGGCGTACCAATCACAAAAAGTTATTTCTCTTTTGTCTTATCAATAACAAACACAAACCAACTGACCTTAACGGAAATTAAGACAAAAAATAAATTGGAAGAGACGTGAAGCTCTTTTTATTTTGTTTTCTTGATTTAAACGACACTATTAACACATTATTGGCAATGTATTACCGAGGAAATAGAAGCTAAGTGCCTCTATGAAGAACACACCAAGACGGCCGACCCCCGACTGGCATGTTCGAGTATCGAAGCTGCGTCCCTTGGATTACGAGTTCGACGCAGTCACCAACTGAACTACATTGGCTTCCCTATTTTAGACAACTACAAAGGAGTGATTGAATCGTATAACCTCATTGCTAACAGAAAAAAAATTGTTAATTAATCACTAAAAACACACGAAACTTACGGTTCACAATCTGAATTAAAATGGAAAAGCAATCTTCCATTAAGCTGGATGTGGCAGGGTACATACTGCGAAGATAAATTACGTGATATTATGCTGTGGTAATTGGCTTGGAATTGCTTAGGCACTTATAACCATTTGTTTTTTCGTTAGGCAAGATATTAAAAATAATTGTTCTGTGGTTTGACTACGTCTATCCCCACCCCCTCCTCTGATCGGAAGTACTTTTATGCTTATGTGTACTTTGATAAAATCTTTACAAAGTCTTAGTATTTATTAGCTAATGCTATGACACAAGTGGTTAGAGCGCCCGCTTTGGATGCGGGAGGTCGCGCGTTCAAACCTCGAGCGAGTAATACCAAAATAGTAATAGCAGCTGTCTCGCCTGGCGCTCATCATGTGGATGTTAGTGTTAGGACTGGTCAGCCACGTGTCAGGATAATGTGACTGGGTGGGACATCATGCTACTTGTCTGCGGCATGATGCCCCAGTGCTAGACATCACTATAAACTGTCACACTGCAAACAACGTTGTGATATGACTGAAACATTGCTAAATTCACATTAAAAATCCAAATCTCTCTCCCTCTCTCTTTCTCTCTCTCTCCCTCACACACACACACACACACACACACATGGGCGCGCACGCGTGCACCAGCGCCAAGAGCCACATAGTCATGCGTGTATCTCCCCAGGAAGGATGGTATGAAGGTAAGGACCCTTTCACTAGTTCTACAGCATCATCATGTATGAGAAATCACTCCCTGGGCAAACAGGATAAAGCAAGCTCTAGTAGTCATGCGCCAACAGGTGCTCAAATTTCACATTACATTACACCACGTGGGATGTTCTTTTTTTCACAGCAAAACCAATACGAAAACTTGTGCACTAATACACTATTAGCTAGTATCAGTAAACCATGTGCGAATCAGTTTGTATACATCTTGGTGGAAACACTTGTAAATTTATAACAACTCTGTTTGAAATGTAAACGATAATTTTAAAAAATTTACGGATTTATTTTAAACATTGTTTACGGGTAGTTTTCATTTCTCTTTTAAAAGAATTCATTGAGATTAGTTGGACCCAAAACATCACATTAATGACAGTCAACTTGTTATGGTTTCGTGAGAATAGAATCCTGTTTCGTATTTGTATATTCATTTGTGAGTGTTCTAAACATTTTGGAGAAAAAAGACACAAATTCATGTGTTAACTGCCATATAACTTTGCATCTGAAAGCGGTATATTACAAGATATTGCAAAAGAAAACACTGTTTTACTTAAGATTTTACAAACCCCAAAAAGTTACACCCTTTTCGTTCAATACTTTAGTCATTCTGTGGCAAGAATTGTAGCTATAATATTTTATCTTCCATTTTGAACTTGTAATATTTTAGCAAATTATGATATTTTCAAATAGTTCTATGGCATCATCTTAACTTTATCTGATTTATTTTTAATACATTTTTTTTTCACGAACATTGCTTTCTTGCTTAACTTGTTCTTCAAGTCTTTGTATCTGTTCATTCCGGTGTTTTGTTGTGCAAATTTATATTCTTAAGGCGGCATTTAATGTCATCTCACCTCTCTTTCTTCTTGTAAGGGTACACACAAAAAAACGCCGGACAATTGATGTTCTGGTGAATTGAGAATTTCATATAACATATCATCTATCTTAGGTTCCAAATGTCTTTATTTATTTCTGATTTGTGATTTGTGTGACAGATATTTTGCATCTCGATTTCTTCTTATTCAGCTCCGGCTTTGTGACTGCAAGGCGTCTTTAGCTTATCATTGTTTTGTGTTTGTTTTTTTTTTTAAATTCAGTGGTTATCGATTTTGCGTTTATCCTTTGCCTCTAAGATTATTTAAACTTTCCTGAGATTCATGTGTTTTTAGAACTTTAGAACTTAAATTCTTTTATAAGACTAGATCATCGGGGCTTCATCTCTGATAGACATTTTGTACCACCAATCTGAGTGATCTTTAAATCAAATGCACTATCGAATCATTCTGTAGATTTGATGTAAATTTCACCATTACCATCTTTATGCATAAACACTGAATATTTACTTATACTGGACACATCTACTTTATAAGCAGAAGTTCTGAATAGTGTCTGCAATTTGATTTCTTTTTGTTTAATATCTTGATCATCAAAAACATCTGATTGTCCTATCCAACATCTCTAGCAAGGTTTACATTACTATCAGCTTCAATTTAATCTTGTATCATCATCGTGATCATCGTAAACAAGCTTTCAAATTCTTTCATTTCATCATCTATATTACTTTCAGCCATTTCTTTTATTATGGACATAGCGAAAAATATGAAAGGTACCGCTGCAAAAATAATTATGACTCATTCAAGATAAAAATAGCGGTAGTCCTGAATAATGCAAACAGGAATTACAAATGGAACATACACAGAGTTTGCCAGTAAAGCTGCTATCAACAACTCGTGGAAAAAAAGAACTAAAGTCAATGCCATATGTTCGAAAAAATTTAAATCTATTGTCAGGTGTCGTAATGGACAGTGTAACATCATTATCAAACATGTTCCAAAAGACAATATAGACATTTTACAAAATGAGCTGAAAGATAACTACATGACTTCAACGGTATCAGATAATGGATTTTTGTCATGTAAGCTAGATTTGTCCTCAGTATCTTTGAGTGCAATTATAATGACATTTTTCAAAGTTGACAATAAGCACGGGTTCTATTAGAGTCGGTTATGTCTCTTTTCTATTTTACATCTTGGATATAATTATTACCCAATAACATATCAAATTAGTGTTTAATACTTGTAGGTGTCGTTGTAATAGGTCTTGAAATTAACCTTTTATACGTCTTTAAATGAAGTTTAGTTAAGTTTCCAATTATTTATACAAAGAAAAGGAAAAGGAAAGTGAGCAAAACAAACGGAAGACGAACTTAAGTTAGCACAACTATGAAACGGAAACTTCACCAATCCCAAATGATCTGCGTCTAGTTGAACTTTGTATAAAACTTGGGAAACCTTTTGCGGTGATTTTAAAGAAAGAAATGAGATAAGTTCAGATTGGATAATTATTTGCTGATTGGGAGTAGTAGAGTTGTTTTGTGCATCTTGTTCATTTGGCTCAAAGTGAAAGTGTTTCTTCACAGACTTGAAAATCCATTTATTAAAGTTGTTGAAGTTGAAAATGAGCAAACAATCAAAGGACAACAAGATAAAACTATGACCGTGTCTTGCTTTAGCTTTTAGGGTAATAAATTAAACAACTTTTACCTTGTTGTGTTGACCAAAACGAAAAACAAAAACAGAAAGACAACTCCTTTTAACATACAGCACGTACATCTGCAATCACATCTTCACACAACGTGCTTTTAAAGACGTTTCTCACATATAAATTGGATCCTCTATCAAACGTTGACGCTGAAAATTTTTGTAAAGAAATCATTCCATTTTCACGAAGTCCACGATCAACTAGCTGATAGTAAATGAACTTTTACTGAATAAATTTTTAACACCATACGAAACATATTAAAATAATATATATATTGCTAACTACTTTACATTTTCTGGTCAGTGAGTGACAAAAACAAATCAATACTATTTACCATAGAATATTAATATCTTGTCTCATTGTAGCTTACAACGTAATTTTGAAAAGTATATTTAAGCTTACAAACGGACCACCAACAACAATGGATACTGAGTTGATTTGAAAGCTAGTAAGTCAAGTATCCCTCAGTAGTACAGGACAGTACAACGCCGCCTCAGCAAGCAAGTGGGAGCAATTTTTAGCAAGAAAGTCAGGTGATCTTTTCACAATTTCTTCCTTTTTCAAATGATTCATTGCATTTGTTTATGTATTTAGTGTGCGTGTCTCGGCTGGGAAACGTAGCACTTTTTGTACTTTGATAATTGTATTTTGCATTTTTCATTTTGTGTTGCATAATCTCTAGTCCTGAAAAAGGATTATGGTCCTTTCTCGGTAGAAAAGGATTAGTAATATACATACTATACAATGCTAGTAGGGCGTGACCGCCTAATATTGCCACACTATAGTTTGTTTAGTTTGAGCAGTGACAGTAGTGGAGTGAGACCTGCATTATTATTGTGTCTGGTTAGCTTTGGGTGAACTTCGTTTAAACGATTAAAATGGAATCGGTTGAAGCATGTACCTTGGTCACAGAGACAATCCCTAAAAGGTCAAAGCTCAACCAATTTTTTGAAAACCATGCAGAGAATAGATGTTTAATAGTGAAACACCCGGCTGGGTGTCAAACACTAGACTTTGGGGATGAACCACAGGCCCCAAAACAGGGGGAATTTCTAATGGCCATTCACACCTTGGGTATCGATATTGGGAAAATTCATGGAGTTCAAAACGGGGGGAGGAATAAATACGTGATTTATCCCAAACACCGAACTAACCTACTTGACATGCAAACATTAGACGTAAAGGGAATGACTACGACGGTGTACGAGGCGGAACCGTTCGTAAGAAACATTATGCCCAAACTAACGGAAGTGCACATGGTAGGCCTCCCGTTAGAAGTTAGCACGGAGGAAATCAAACTTAAGATTGAAACCAAGTTTCATGCGAAAGTAGCAGCATACAAAACGGCTACTATATGGTGCTTTGCCCCTATAAAATCTGGAAATAGGATCATATATGTAGAAAAGGAAGAAGCGAAAAAGATCCCGTTATTTTTCTACGTCCTATGCTTTAGGCTAAAGAGTTGGTATAGGGGGTCGGAAAACGACAGGTTTTGCCCAAAATGCCACAGAACGGGTCATGAACCGAGGGAGTGCCCAGGGCCTAACCCAGAGATACAGCCAGGAACAGCCAACTATCAAACATATGCAAGCAAAGTAGCTGCAAACACAAAAAAAACAAACAAGAGGAGAAGCATAGCAGATTCTTCAACTAATTTAAAATGTAAGAAAAGGGAGAGATCAGGAAGAAGAAAACGAGCAGATACGCACGTTGCCCCAAATCGATGTCACAGCAATAAGAGATGATGAACAAAAAACTCCAGAGTGGCAACAAGTACTCAGTGCCAATAAAACGGACAGATTAACGACACCTGGGAAAGGCTATTGCATACAACTAAACAATAGATTTGGAAGCCTCACAGAAGAGGAAATACAAGAAGGAAATGGAAACGAACAAATGGAGGAGGGACTGGGAGGAATCAGGCCTCTTGCATCAACACCACTACCCGCAGGGAGGAGGAGCAAGAGGAAAGCAATGACAGGCCCTGAATCCCCCCCAAGGAAGAAGAAAAAGAAGGAGAAGGAGAAAACAGCAGAAAACTAGAAACAAAAGAAAACAAAGGGACTTTGAAAAAGAGTACAGTAACAAAAAAGAAAAGGGCAGAAGGGAAAGACGAGGAAGAAACGGAAAGTGAAACGGATAGTGAAAATGAAAATATGGATGGAAATGAAGATGAAGAGGAAACGGAAAATGAAGAAGGGAAAGACACACAGGACATATAAGACACAGAAACAAAATATGACACGACGGAAATGACAATAGACCAAACTAATACAATAACCAATATTACAGGGGGAAAAACCAACCTCTACAGCAGTGCTGAGTGGGTGGGTTCTGACTCCAGTGCCCCCATATAAAAACTTACTCACACTAAAAATCTAGAAAACTAAATTTAGGAAAATTAGACAATAACCATTACTGTGGCTACCTGGAAGGAAAAAAAATGGAAGGAAAGAACTTCCAAATTTTATCAATTAACGTAAATGGTATAAATAAGGAAAAAAAATTTAAATTTAAAAAAGATTTAAGTTATGATATATTATTCTTGCAAGAAACTCACAATGGATTTACAGATGATGTGAGGATTTTTTGTGAGAGCCACCTAGATGGAATTTTACTAAAAATTGATTTTGAAGGGGAAGACATAAAAGGAGGAGTAGCCACCCTGATTAAAAATAAACCGGGTGTTAATTCGGAAAGGATAGAGGAGGGAAAGGATTTTAAAGGCAGGCTGCTCCATATAAAAATTGGGAAAATTCATTTTATAAATCTATATATACCGGCAAGCAAATATCGTAGTCAAGAATTTCTGGGAAAACTTAACAAATACTTAGAGAAATATACCATGGAAGAGGTAATACTAGGAGGGGATTATAATTGGGTAGGGGATAACATAGACGGGGAAGGGGATCTAACTACAAATGATATAAGGGTTAAATTAGAAATGGAAAAATGTATATCTAAGCATAAATTTACAGATGTATATCGTCTTTTAAACATGCCAAGGAAAGAATATACCTTTGAGTATAAAATAGATAGAGGAAGTAGGATTGACAAATTCTTATGTACTAAATATGATAGAAAAATGTATAAAGAAGCAGGTATTATCGATTTTAAGGTTTCAGACCATAAACTAATATGTATCAAATTGAAAGTAAATAATAAAAATAACTGGGGAAAAGGAAATTGGAAATTAAATAACAAGTTACTGGAAGATCCAAATTTTATTATAGAAATAAAAAACGAAATAGAAAAGTTTGTGGCAAACGGGAATAGAGACATAATTGGGGAATGGGAAAAATTTAAAAATAAAATTAAAAGAATAGCTATAAAAAATGCGCAAATAAGAAGCAAAAATCTTAAATTACAGCAGGAGGCAATAGAAATGCAACTTAAGAAAAATAATCCAATAGAAATAGATAAAAAATTAAAAGACAGGCTAAATAAAATAGAAGAAAAAATTGGGGGCAAAGAAATAAAAGTAGGGAAATTCACACATATTTATAAAAAAGCGGAAGGGTTGTACAAACGCGAAGAAATGGGGGGAATTATGGATAGTCTGAAAATTAATGAGGACAAAAGAATAACTGACAAAAATGAAATATTAAAACATATTGAAGAATATTATACTAAATTATATACGTCTCAGGGAATTGCAAACTGCGAAATTGAGGACTACCTAAAAGATATTCAGTGCGAGAAGATATCATCAGAACATAAGGACTTATGTGATGACTTCATCTCACAAGAAGAAATTGCAAAATGTATACAAAGCCTTACAAAAGGAAAATCCCCAGGTGGAGATGGACTCATCACGGATATCTACACAAAATTCTGTGTTGAGTTGTCGCCATTTTGGAGTGGTTATTTAACAATATTTTACTTAGAGACGATGTCATGACAGAAAGTATGAGGGAAGGGACTATAACACTAATATATAAAGGGAAGGGAGATAGGGAAGATCTAAAAATCTGGAAGGCCCATCTCCCTCCTAAACACTGATTACAAAATACTAAGCAAAATATTAGCGAATAGGATAAAAAATGAAATGGGGAAAATAATCAATACAAATCAAACATGTGGCCCCAAAGGTAGAGATATACAAAACAATATACTAAGTATCAAAACAATCATTGAATATATAAATGAAAGTGGAAAAAAAGCTGCCATGGTACTTTTTGATCAAGAAAAAGCTTTTGACAGATTAGAACATAACTATATACAAAAAGTGCTAGAAAAATTTGGTTTTGGAGATAACTTCCAAAAATGGACTAAAATCCTGTACAACAGAATAACCTCAAGAGTACAGGTAAATGGAGCAAAGACAGGTAAATTTGACATTAAAAGATCTGTGAGGCAAGGTTGCCCTCTGTCTATGCTATTATATGTAATAGCAATTGAAATTCTAAGTATAAGCATTAAACTTAATAAAGATATAGAAGGTATCAAAATACCAGATATAAAAGAAGAAGTAAAAATGCTGAAACATGCAGACGATTGTACAAACTTTACAAAGGATCAAAACTCTTTTAGACACCTGATCAAGGAATTCGATAAATTTGGGAAAGCGTCAGGATCTCAAATTAATCATGGCAAAACAGAAATACTTAAAATAGGGAACTGGAGAGGAAACCACTCAGGTTTACCCCAACACTTAATCAGGAGAAAGGTCAAAGCATTGGGAATATATTTTGGGTAAGGTGAAGAAATGGAAAACTGCAAAAAGATAAAAGAAGCAATAAAAAGAAATGTGGAAATCTGGGCACTAACGCCAATATGTCTTATGGAGAGAGTACAGGTGGCGAAATCATATATGTAAGCACACATAAATTATATCTTAAAATCTACAGATATTAGTAATATAGCACTAAATAAAATAGACAAAATGATAATAGATTATATATGGGACTTTAAATTACACTACATAAATAAAGAAACCCTATATAAGGCCAAGGGGGGGGGGTTGCACTCCCCAGCCCCGTACTACTTAAAGCCGCCAATATTTTAAATAGTTTTAAGAGATTAAGAGCAGAACCAAAGAGTCCATGGGAAGGTATCTATATATACTATTATGGTTTCGCACTAAGAAACAGGGAGGATATATATAAAAACCATAAATTGATTAAACAATTAGAAATTCCAAGGAAATGGAGGAATATCAAAGAGTTAATTTTAAAATACAGAGACCAAAAAGAGCTATGGGATAGGGACGTTAACTTAACATATAATTGGATAAGAGAGGCTGTAACAAAGAAGATTAAAAGTACAGTAGAAAAAGAAAATATACACGTTAACTGGGATAGAGCATGGGGGCACTGGATGAAACTACGCTCCCTAAAAGTCCAAAGCCTCTGCTTCAAATACATGCACAATGCATGGTTGACAGGAGAGGTTGCAGTGAGACGGCACATGGTCAGAGTACCGCCAAAATGTCCACTGTGCAAAATAGGACCATTCTCAAAATCACATGTAATGACGCAATGTAATAAATCGCAAAATAACAGATTAAAAGCCATAACAGAAATAAAAAAAACAAATCCGTACAAACACCAAAATTTACTATATTTAGATGGGAACTTTACAAAAAATACAGTATATGAAATTACAAATTACATCGTAACAACAATGAGGGCCTGTGGTCAAGTAATAGTTATTGGTAAATAAAAATACAGTGATTTTATATTTTTTTCCTTTTCTCTATATTGAACACTAACATCTTTTAACTCTGTCTATATAGTATTTTAGGTAATACCAAGGACCAAAGACAGGGACCACCTGTGGGGAAAGTGCGAGATGAGGACGCCATTGGGCTATGTCACATGGCGCTACGCGAAGTGAACAGGCCCATGGCAGAGCCGGGAAAACAACCACAGGGAGGATATCAGGACGTACAAAGCATAAAAACATCGAAGACCCAAATCACAAATACTAACTACTGTACGGTCACTATACCGTACACATACCCCAACTGAGCAAATAAAATGTCTTGGCAATTTTTGGGAAATAAAATAATTAAATAAAGTAGCTAAATTCGAGAAAGTGAAGTATACAAAATAAAGGAAATATGGAGCTCCCTCGAACACAGCTTACCGTATCTAAAAATAGATTTGCGAAGTACGACATATATCTATAGCATACACTAAAAACATTAGGTTTTGTTTTTCCTAAATTATCGCACCGTTACTTCGCCAAAATTCCAAAATGAAATAAAACGAACAAATTAAAGGGAATTCACAAGATCCAGGATAAGGATCGTAAGAAAACTGGTAAAAATTTGATATATATGGCTATCCCTACATGGAAAAAAATATAGCACGACCAACATAGCACAATCACAGATAGCATACACGGGATATAGGGACCTCCAGCCAAGGTCACAAAATAATAGGAGAGGGACTCCGAGTCAGGTGACAGAAACCAACTCGGAAGAACACAAACCTATAGAATACACTAGGACTTAAATACCCCATCAAAAATTCAAAACATTTTTTGGAACAAATTCTTTATTAAAAGTGGAAACAAAGCAACATATCTGGGGTTTTCAGTAATACATAAAACACTTTACTCTTTGGTTAAGTAGGTGGGGGCATCTGTCTGGTGCCCCCCCCCCAAAAAAAAAGTCAAGTATCCCTCAGCCAGCTGACAATCGACTACCAGGTATCAAATGGTCTTTATGTATGAAAATCCTGGATACTCGGTTAATGCTTGCATCTTTGGTATTTTCGTTCGGGGGCCATCGCCTTCGATTACAAAATATTAACGGTACCTTTTCATGAAAACAAAATGAATACTATCTACCCAAACGACGGACTTTGGGAGGGGGGCTCCAAAATACTTTCATAACATCAAATACAAATTACAGCCCACAAGATCAAAGACTGAATATTATAACAGATGCAGAGTCATAACACATTTAACACAACAAATGTTCCAACTGTTACAGCTTTTGTGGTTAGATAGATGATTGTAAAGGTACAAAGTGCTCTAAGTTAAATCCAACGATTCTTAGTGACGCTTAATATATCATGAGCAAAACCTTAGCTCACCTAATATAATTTGTATACAGAACTTATATAACAATCAAATATTTAACATTTTATAGGAGAACAATTTGAAAGATCTTAAGACGTGGTGAGAAAATATAGAAACGTTAACTGTTTTGAAACCGCGACTACAGCATCCAAGGCGGACGCTAGTAGTATATGGGGACGATTCAGCGACAAGGGGACTTTAATGTGAGTTTGCCTTTTGGCGACAATGGGAATTTAACATGGGGAATACAGGACTGGCATTATAGCGACAAGGGGAATTTAACATGGGGAGCACATGATATGCATTATAGCGACAAGGGGATTTTAGTGTTAAAATAGGGGGTTTGCCTTATAGCGACAATGGAAATTTAACATGGGAAAATTTTGAATGACTTATAGCGACAAGGGGAATTGAACATGGGAATATATGGTGGGCCTGTATAGCGACAAGGGGAATTGAACATGGGAATATATGGTGGATCTATATAGCGACAAGGGTAATTTAACATGGTGGGTCTGTATAGTATTATGGAACATGAGAGATTTATAGAACACAGATAATAGACAACAGACACATGAAAAAAAGAAGTGTAGGCAGGAAAGGGAATCTCTTTTCGAGGTATTGGAGTGGCCCTGAAAAGGGCCTTTGGTTTTATGTTAACATACCATACGTTAACATAGAGGGCACTGCTTAGGTCTCCTTCTTGTCCTTAAACTCTGTCTTACTTCGGGACCGTAGATCATCACTCTCTTTAAACAATCTTGTCTTTCTACGTAGATTCTTCTTTTACACACACCGTTGAGACTACCCAAGTGAACCCGGACTTTCTTCCAGAAGAGGTAAATTGGGATTTTGTGGATTTTCTTTCGCAAGAATTTGTTCCTGAATCAGTACCTTCGTCACCTTCTCCTTCTTTACTACACGTGGAGAATTTTAAACAGAGACAAAAGGAAAAATTGGAGAAATCTATACAACAGCAAAAGGAAGCGGAACAAGCTTTTCTCCTACAACAGCAAGAAGAAGAGGTAAGAAAGAAACAACAAGAAGAAGCAGCCAAGAAAAAAGAGGGGGAAAGTCAAACCGTGATGATACTGTTAGACATTTTAGCAAAGTTAAGAAGTCTGAAACAAATGTATCAGACTTCTTTATTACGACCGAAGAGAAAAAGACCTTCCCGAGCTAAACAATCCAACCCTGTGACAACACCTACCATACCACCCTTAATAATTTCTACGAAATCATCATCATCGACAGTACGCAGTCCAGAAGTAGGCCTTGGCCGTGGCAAAGGCTTAAGACAGTTAAAGTTGAATGCTTCCTAAGTTTGTTGTTTGAAACCCACCAAGACCCAAAGGCCCTTTTCAGGGCCACCCATGTCTCTCGAAAAGAGATAGTATTTCAATAGCCAACATCAATTAAAACTAAAAAATCCCTTTCTTTACCCCTATAGTACGTGTGAATGATTGAGTGCGTGAGTGTAGATTCTTATTCTAAAAACCAAAACCAAGAGACACATTTTATAGACTGTTTATTTTGGTACAAATTTTACAATCTAATTCACAACACCACATAGCACTTTAAAAAGTTCATAGGCTTCTTCTTTTTCTTTCTTCACTCTCTCTCTTTTTTAATATCTTCACTTTCACAGCTTTTTCCTCCTCTTTATTCTCACTTTCTTCCGTTCTTCTTTTTGTCTCCTGTTTCTGTTTCTTCACCTGTCTGCTTTCTTCCTCTTCTTCCTCTTCATTACTCCCCTCTTCTTCTTACTCCTGTTGTTTCTTAGGGCAATCTGGAGTGGAGACCAGTGTCCTTTTTCTTGACAATGATAACAGGTATCTTGACTTTTGTCTCTTTTAACCCCTGTTTTGTTTTTTTGACGGTCTGGACACTCTGAAGACCAATGTCCTTTCTTCTGACAGATATAGCAAGTATCTTGACTTTTATCTCGAAAGGAGGGTGAGTAGTCCGTCGGCTGGTCTGAAGAAAATTTTCTGATGACCCCTCGCAAAGCTCTGATGAAAAGTTCGAATGTCTAGTCTCGTCCATGTTCTGCTCGGTTTGAGAGTGAAATGAATAGTGGAAGAACAAGACACACACCCTTTATACACGCTGGTCTGTCATGGATATAAAGTAACCCATGGTATTTAAACTTTAGTCATTTGACTTTTTGCAGTCAAGATGAAACGATTCAATTCAATAGAGAAGAAAGGAGAAGAAGAACGTAAGAGACAGAAACGTGATCTATCGCTTCCTACCATTGCTGAAGTCATGGCACAAATTCATGCCAGTGATTTTGAAGAGGACATGAGTGAACCAGAATCCAAACCCAGAGAGTCTGCACCTAGCCTAAGTTCATCACCCTTAGTCAACCCTGAAAAGTACTATCACATTCGAGAGACGGAAAAGCGCACCTCTAGAAAATTTAGAACCACGGCTTACAAATACACGGTGAAGTTTAAAGATTTCAAGTCCGACGTACAACTGGAGAAAGCAGAAGATTTCATCACCGAGATGTGGGATTCTTTGCTCACCACACTCAAGCGACAATGTCAACCCAAAGAAGACGATCGCTTGAGACTTTCCACACAACACTACGGCTTGAAATCCCCTGTTTGGATCGAGTTTAGTAGCCCTGCAGAATTGACCCCTTCCAAAGTCATGGACAAGATTCAGCACGTGCAACAATCCAATGACAAGATTGACATCACCGATGGAAAAACTACACTGGACATGACCCACGTCTCTCCTCCTCAAGGGACCGGACAACGCAAAAAGGTGTTATTAGTGAACGACCTTCGCAGCACCAAAAAGAGCCTGGTCCAAATTCACAACCCTCAAGACCAGATGTGTTTAGTCAGGGCTATTGTGGTGGGACGAACCTATGCCAACAAGAACGACACGGCAGAATGGAAAAGAGCATGGAAAACTATTCAAAAATCGGACCAAGCCAAACAAAGAAGTGAAGCAGAACTCCTGTTACAACAAGCCGGCCTGTCCAAAGACACACTCTGTTGCATTCCTGAATTGCAAAAATTGCAAGATGTCCTAGCTCCACGCTACACCTTGAAAGTACACCCTCAAGAAGTGCGCGGACCTCTGTTGTTTCGAGGTCAAGACTTTAAAGATGGAAAATACATTCATCTCTATCATCACGATGAACATTTCGATACCATTACCAGTATCACCGCATTCCTGGGATACGGTGATTACTGTGAGAAATGTGACTATGGCTATAACAATCGAGAGCGACACAAGCATTGTGGATCAAAAAGCTCAGGATGTTTGGTCTCTCAACCCTGTCTGGACGAAGGACAAGAACGAGTGCATTGCCCTACTTGTCAGCGCACTTTTGTCAGTCCAGCCTGTTACCAACAACATCTGAAGACGCAAGGTTCACAGCATAAAAGTGCATGTCAACTCCTGAGATTGTGTCCTACGTGTGGACAAGGCATACGTACCAATAGTGCCAAGTTTCACGTATGTCGAGGAAAGAAACGAAGACACATTTGTCACCAAATATTGGACTTGGAACACGAATGCTACATGCAAAAATACCAACCCCAACAAGAGGAAAATGATGACAACAAGAAGAAAGGGAATTTCATCTTTTTCGATTTTGAATGCATGCAAGAGACCGGCATTCACATTCCTAATTTCTGAGTGGCTCACGGAGCGTGTGAAAAGTGCATCCAAGAACCTATCTTTAGTCATTGCCCTCATTGCAGTAAGATTCCTGGAGGGCGTGAAAAAATCTTTCGAGGACCGAACACGCTAGCCGATTTCGCTCAATGGATCTTAGACCCCATCGACGAAACATGGAGCCAAGAGGACATCGAACGTTACGGAGACTGTCATTGCCATGTCACAGTGATGGCCCACAATTTCTCGGGATACGATGGACAGTTTCTTCTCAGATACTATACGGAACAAGGTACCGATCGTCCTAAAGTCACTTTAAACGGAGCCAAAATCATTTTCATGCAAGTGGGACAAGTACAGTTTAAAGATTCAATGAGTTGCTTGGCCATGCCTTTGAGTCGAATGCCTAAAACGTCTGGAATGACAGAAATGACTAAAGGGCATTTTCCTCACTTTTTCAATACCGAAACCAATCAACATGCCGTTCTATTCCATTTGCCTGAGGCTCACTATTACGACCCCGACAACATGCGTACCGAACAACGAGAAGCTTTCTACACTTGGTACCAGGCCAATGCCTCCGACCCTTTCGACTTTCAGGAAGAGATGTTAAAGTATTGTCGTTCCGACGTGGACATTTTACGACGTTGCTGTGGAAAATTTCGAGAACTGTTCATGGAACACGGAGGGGTCGATCCTTTGAAAGAAGCTTGCACCATTGCCAAAGCATGTTCCTTAGTCTACCGACAACAATTCATGCCTGAAAACACCGTGGCTGTTATCAGTCCTCAATCGACCAACTGTGTCAAACGTCAATACTCGGTCAAAGCCCTACGCTGGTTACATTACTTGTGCGACAAGGAAGACAAATGGATTCAGCATGCCCGCAACGGAGGGGGAGAAAAGACCATCGGAACGTATTCGGTCGATGGTTGGGACTTAGAAAACCCCAAGATCGTGTACGAGTTTAACGGTTGCTTATTTCACGGATGTCCCTTCTGGTACCCTGATCGTAACACTAAAAATCAGTTTTTACATCGAACCATGGAAGACATGCACCAGGGCACTTGTCAGCGACGCCTAAAGTTAGAACAGCAAGGATACCAAGTGGTGGAAATGTGGGAACACGAATACAATCACCGTTTGAAAACCGATCCCCAGTTTAAACGCCTCGTGGAAAGTTACCAGTTCATGGACCCTCTGAATCCGAGAGATAGTTTGTACGGAGGAAGAACCAATGCCACCTGTTTGCTGTACCAAGCCGACGAAGAGAAAGGAGAAGAAATCAAATACTTGAACGTGTGTTTGCTGTATCCCTACATGTGCAAATATTGTCGCTTTCCTGCAGGGCACCCGCAATTGTTAAAGGAACACACTGACCTGCACCACATTCGACAATACGAAGGCTTAATCAAGTGCAAAGTTTTGCCTCCCACGGACTTGTACCATCCCGTGTTACCTCACCATTGTCAAGGCAAACTGATGTTTCCTTTGTGCCGTACTTGTGCCGAAACGTGCAGCCAAGATCAACCGTGTCAGCACACCCAAGAAGAACGCGCCTTGACGGGAACGTCGGTCAGCGTAGAATTGTTCAAAGCTTTGGACATGGGATACCAACTGTTAGAAGTGTACGAAATTTACCACTTTCCCAAGACACAACAATACCACAAGGGTGACCAAACTCAGAAAGGCATTTTCGCCGACTACGTGGATGCTTGTTTTGAAACTGAAACAAGAAGCCAGTGGCTATCCTTCCTGGTGTCTCACTTCCGAAGACCAAAAGACATTCAAAGAGAAATACTGGGCACAAGAAGGCATTACTTTAGACCACATCGAGAAAAACGAAGGCAGGCGATCGTTTGCCAAAGTGATGTTAAATTGTTTGTGGGGTAAAATGGCACAACGACCGTGTTTACCCAAGACGGAGTATTTGACAGAACCTTCCCGCTACTTTCAGATGATTCACGACAAAACCAAATACATGAAACACGTGGAAGTCGTTCGCGAGGATTTGATCTTAGTGAATTACGAAGAAGATCTGGACTTTGTAGAAGCCGACGAATTTGGAAATGTCATCATTGCGGCTTACGTGACAGCTCATGCTCGCTTAAAATTGTACGAAGCTTTAGAACTGTTAGGGGAACGTGTCCTGTACTTTGACACAAACAGTTGCATCTACATCGATCACCCGAGTCAACAGCACCCTGACATCGAAGGAGATCGTTTAGGAGCCTGGATCGACGAGCATCCCGACGACAAGATTCTAAGTTTCGCGAGTGGCGGTCCTAACATCTACGGCTACGAATACCGGGACAAACAAGGAGAAGTGCACACGGAATGTAAAGTGAAAGGATTGACTCTGAATTATCGTACCAGTCGAGTGGTGAACTTTGGCGGATTGAAAGAAGCCTTGCAGTCTGGAAAAGATGAACACCTTAAAGTGACCACCTATCAGCCAAACAAGACTGTACGTTTACCCACTCACCACATCGTCAGTCGACCCTTGGAAAAAGTCTATCAAATCGTGTACCAGAAGCGGGTGCATCTTCCCAATCACTTTACTCTGCCTTATGGACATGTTGGTATAAAACATTTGTTGTAAGAGGATAGCCACACACCAGAAGGATGACTTCGCCACAGCAAGATTCCAGTGACAAACCAAATGAGAACTCCAAGTTCAAACCCCACAATTTTCCGGTCTTCTTGCCTGACTATTGTGTTTATGCCCGTCGATTGGAAACGTTTCAAAAATGGCCTACGGATAGGGAAGGATTACCTACTTCGAATATTTTAGCTAGAACAGGATTTGTCTAAATGGGACCTGAGACTGGATTATGATACGAAGTACAGTGTTTCAGTTGTGGCTGAAGTTACGAATGGATCTATGTATCTATAAAGATTCAGCTATTCTGGAACATACTCGATGGTCTCCGCAATGTCCTTACCTTTCTATGGCCTTTCCACCCATTGCACTACGGCACAATTATGATGGCACCTTAGAGGCGGTACCTTCCAAAACAAGACATAAAAAAGGAACGATGTACCAGCTTGAGACTTCATTGCGACTTTTATAAAAAGGAACTATAGGCAAGATCGATAGCTCATTGTGACTACCAAGACCAAGCGAACAAGATGAATCCTTTGAAAGAGACAACATTTCAGTCTGGGGATTGTAAAAATGTTTTACCTTCCCAAAGTGTGACTAATATTGGATGGATAAGACCCATGCATTGCGACGGAAAATGTCCGGAAGGAAACTGCAAGTGTCCATGCGGTTACCATTGTAACTGCGTAACGAAGTTTGCAGACGAGTGCGATTGTGAGCCATGCGATGGGAGCCATGCTGTACGTTGTGACCTTAGCGATGCCGTAAAGCATCATCGGGACTTTGTTCTCACTACCCCTATCATGGAAAGTGATGTTGTGCGTGTCAAACCTGATGGATGCAAAATCGATGTCCCTGGTCATCGTGGACACTTTATTGGGTCTCATGGTCAATGTGGATGTCAACCTTCACGTCTACCACCCTACGGATGTCATCCAGCCCTGAGCAAACTCCTGTCCATATCACCCTTCCCTCATCGAAACGAACCTGTGAAAGACGAATATTCGTTCCCTGTGCGTTTGTCTGAATACTGCAACTTTGAAAATCGTTTTCAATCGTTCAAAGGAAAATGGCCTAAGTATCTGGGAGGACCAACCCCCGAAGAATTAGCCGGAGCCGGATTTTTCTACTTGGGCGAAGGGGATAAAGTCAAGTGCTTCAGTTGCGGTGTGTCACTTCACCACTGGGAACCGCAAGATTCAGCTTCCCTGGAACATGCTCGATGGTCTCCCAGTTGTCACTATTTACCTTCAGTAGGACAATATCAGTAATCCCTGAATGGATACTTTACAAGACAACATTCGTGCTTTGCCTGGGGAGTTGAGAGAACGCATTTACTGAGAACTGGTCAAAATACAAGTGAAACGTAAAGAACAGTTGCATCCGTTACGTCACCGGTATTTGAATCATTGGTACCTGAATGCTATAAAAGGACTGATTCGTCAGAAAGTGTTTCAATGGTCAGTTCTTAATCAACTACCCCATGGTTTTAAAAAGGATTGGCTTGTTATTGATGATTCTATTTCTTACAATGTAAACATACTGCACTGAATTTCAGAAGAAGAGTTAAAGAGTTACCAACTTTTTGCAACGTCAACTTAGTGAAAGAGGAAACTGCTGAACGAACTGTGATCTGTAGGTTAGTAATTGAACCTTTTAGATTCGCTACTGGAGTAAAACCATGTCTGTGTAGACAGTACGTTTCTTGTGTCAGACAAAAGAGGAATTTAGTATGACCTATTCATGGATACTTTACAAGAGAACATTCGTGGCTTGCCTGTGGAGTTGAGAGAACGCATTTACAGAGCACTAGTCAAAATTCAAGTGAAACGTAAAGAACAATTGCATCCGTTATGTCACCAGATGTTTAACCACTGGTACCTAAATGCAATAAGAGAAATGATTCGTCAGAAATTGTTTCAGTGGTCAGACATTGTTCAACACTTTGAGGTCGCAAACGATCGACATGTTCATGTTTTTCGTTACTTCGAGATAGACCTACTGCAATGAATTCAGGAAGAAAAGTTGAAGAATTACAAACATCTTTTATGTAACATCTGTTTAGAGAAAGAGGAAACTTCTGAACGAACTGCAGAACGAACATTGGAGTGTAGGTTAGCACATGGAGTATTTAGATTCCCTACTGGAAAAAGAATATCTCTAGGCAGAAAGTACATTTATTGCATCCGAAAAAAGAGTATAAAAACTGGCTGCCATGCCAAGGCTTTTATCATATGATATTGAACAGATTCCGTGGAAGGAACTCAATGACCATATTCAAACCGCGGATCATTACCATCAATTATTACAAGAACTGTTTCCGTTCAGTTTGGGTCGACAAGTGGTGTGTGTCTTGGTGACTTGTTTTCTGGGATTTCGTTCACCAGCCGATTCCTTGTGGACTCTTTACGAACAGTACTTACCACCCAAATGGCCTTAAATGGTCACGAAAGACTCATTTTGCTCAAAGCCTTGCGTTTTCATCTGGATACTTCTCGACCTCTACGGGAAAAAAAGATTCGTCAACTTTTACTACCGAAGACGTGTATGACGATGTGTGTGTAGCTTGTGACTTACACCCCCATTGGACAGATGTACATGCCTGGAAAAAATGGTGTTTTGAGGCTTGGACCCAAGAAGTGGCCCAGTATGCTCGAGAGTTGTGATCCTTCCTTTCAACGTCCAAATAAAAAAGTCACTTTTCAACCTGTGTTAGAGACAGTACCAGAAGAAGAGCTCGTCACTCAGGACAGGACTGTCGTGAACATTCCTGAAAGGCCCTTTCTGGTGGACACTTGTGTGACCTTACCCCTGTTGAACTGGTCAGAACATTACCCAAAACATGTTGTACAGAAACTTGTTTCTATTCCACGTTAATAGTTTTCATGTGCCTCTTATCATTGTACTTAAGCCTTTGGCTTTCATGTATTTTTGTCCTTCGTGTTCATGTTTAAAACATTCAATAAACGTGTCCTGCAAAAATTATAAAAACTCTTGTCTTGTCTGTTTTCGTGTCACAAGTAACATTCCTGACACTATGGCTACCTCTGCTGTCTCTGCTCCCTCTTCCTCCACTGTCAAAGTCATCGACGAACACTTAGATCGTGCCAGTTGGGAGGCTTTGTATCTTCGCCATCCCTTTAACATGCTCATTGCTGGACCTAGCGGTTCAGGCAAAACCGAATTTGTCAAACGTTTGATCGAACATAAACATCATTTGATCGATCGTCCACCTCAACGCATCGTGTGGTGTTACAAAGAGTGGCAATCGGCGTACAGCCTCTTGCGAGAAAGTCAAGGTGATTCCATCGTGTATGTGGAAGGCATTCCAAAAGAAGACGATGGAATCGTGTCTGACTCCCGTGAAACCCATTTGGTCATCTTCGACGACATGTTAGGAGAAAACGAAGAAGAAATTAAACTTTGGTTTACACGGAAAGGGCATCATCGTAATGCCAGTGTCATTTACATCACTCAAAATTTGTTTCAACAAAGTAAAGCCCATCGCACACATCAGTCTCAATGCTCATTACGTGGTCTTGTTTAAAAGCCCTCGAGATAAATCGCAAGTGCGAGTCTTAGCCAAACAGTTAGGAACGCCTTGGCTGACTCAGGCGTACGACGATGCCACTCAAACTCCACACGCCTATTTACTCGTCGATTTGAAACCCACTACCCTTGACGATTTCCGTTTTCGTACCCATTTGTGTCACCACTGGTGCCAAGACGGAGGACCTGGCCTGTACACGTCTCCGTCCTCGACTTAACTCTAAAAAATCTATAAAAACTTCAAACACTTTTCGTCTGTCTCACACAGTGTGAACATGACGTCCCTTCAGTCTCATCTTCCCGTGAAATTGAGTCGTGCCTTGAATGGCATTAGTCGCGAAAAAAATCCACAAATACGGGCTGGTGTCTTAGAAGCCAGTCTCAAAGAAGTCTTAACGATGGTTCACGGTGACAGCAAATCAATCACTGCAAGGGATCATTCAGATTCCTCATCAAACCAAACGCTTTTTTGATCGAAACAAAGTCGCTTTGACCCAACTAGCCGATCCCCGCATCGACACTCAAAACAAAAACAAATCATTTTGAAACCTGGAGGGAGCGGTACACTAGGAGGTGTCATCATTCGCTCTCTCTTAAGATGGGATCCTAATGCTCCCAAAGTTCTCCCCAAGAGAAAAGCCAAACGAAGCTCCAAGAAGAAAAAGAGCCACGGTGTCAAGACCAGGTCCCCAAGGAGACCCGTGTCTCCAAGAACTTCTCCAGTGGCGGGACCCTCCTCTTTTCGGTCACCACCCAGGAAAAAGAAATGCCCCCAGAAAAAAAAAACAGAGAAGTCCTCCGAAAAAGAAAAGCCCACAGAAAACTAGTCGCAAGAGGCACTTCGGCCAGGACACAACCTTACACTCGCAAACCACGACCTGCAAGGACGGTGACCGCGTCTCCGGTAGCCTCAGGTTCATTCACTTCTCCGTTGATGACACCAAGAACTGAGAAGTACTTGGAGACGTTGATAACACCAAGAACTTCTCCGTTGATGACACCAAGAACTTCTCCAATGGCAGGACCCTCCTCTTTAGCGGCAATGGCCGCTGCTCACAAAGTACCTTCTCCCAAAATCAAAGTCCAAGAGCGATCGGGCATGTTACAAAGTTTACTGGATTTGTCCAAGCAAGAACTGGCTCGATTTAGTCCGTTACGTACCCCTGCACGACGTGTCATGCCTGTCCTCAAGTTAATACGACGTAAAGACAATCAGTGGCGACGCGTTCCAGTATAAAAGAGGACTGTGACAAAGTAGGGGTATCAGTGTTTTGGTGCTCCTAAAGACTCAAAGATGTCACCCTCCAGAAAACACCCCTCTTTTAAACCCCAAGGAAAGAAAAGGAAAGGACTGTCTCCTCGTTTAGTCAAACATGGGGACATGTTAACTGTCCTGTCCAAAGCTTCTCCACCCCTGCGAGAAAAACTCATTCAAACAGCCTCCAAAGAGGTCATCAATACCGTGTGCGAATGATGTTGTTTGAACGTTTTGAAAGGCACGAGCCCTTTGTCCAAACACCAGAAACAATGCTTAGGCAAACATCGTTACGTTCTTCGTCAAATGGTTCAAAAGAAAAAACCCCTTCGCCAAAAGAAGAAGATGTTGGGGTCCAACGTGGAGGAATTTTGCCACTCTTGTTAGGTCCATTGCTGAAAGGAGTCTTGGGAACCATGTTGGGAGGACTCGTGGGAGCAAGATAAAAAGGACCTCTAAAGTCCCAAAATCTCAGACCTAACCCTTGACATTCAATGGAAGGACGAAAACTAGCTTTAGTGCCTTACAAACGATGGATTGAATACCATCGTTGGCAAGAACAACCGACTCCGCATTTACCTCCCAATCCCAATTTGAGCGAGATGTCTCAGTTACAACACGAATTGCAGTCCTTGATGGATCGCCAAGATTTGTCCAAAACAGAAAAATCGCAAAAGTACGGTCAACTCTTCCAACGACTGCAACTCTTTCACCAGAAAGCTTCAGACGAAACAGCTCTTCCCACTCTGAAAGATTTTAAGACCTTGATGAAAAGTCCAGCACCATCACCACTACCACCACCAGTGACCAAGACAGAAAAAGGCGAAGAAGAAGAAGGGATTCAAACTCCACCAGAAAAAGTAGGCAAGTTAACAACACCACCTACCTCCAGAATTGGATGGATTAAAAAGATGATGACCACCCCATCTTCATCAGAAGAGGAAAAGAAGGTGAAGACAGAAGAGAAACAAGAACCGATATCCCCTGTTCAGACATCCTCCTCTTCGACACCTATCGCTGGTCGCACACGTAAAGCATTACAAACCAAGAAAATACCCCTCGAGAAAAAGAGTAGCATCCTCAAAGAGTGGATGCCTTATTAAGAAACAAAATGGAAAAGGTGTTAGCCAGCATTTGCTACGATCCATCCCATCCTGCAGGTTACGGAGGAGTTCAAAAATTGTATCGTGCTGCCAAAACGCAACTGAAAAGTCTCCGTCTACCTCAAGTACAACGATGGTTACAAGAACAAGCTACCTACACTTTACATAAACCCATTCGACGCAAGTTTTCCAGAAGTCGCACTCAAGTGGAAGGCATCGATCATCAATGGCAAGCCGATTTAGCCGATGTCTCTCATTTGGCCAGCTACAATCGCGGCTACAAATATTTGTTTTGTGACATCGACGTCTTTTCCAAATTTCCTGGGTCGTACCATTGACTTCCAAATCGAGCAGTGAGTTAGTGCGAGCACTGCAACGGGTGTTGAAACAAAGTGTTCCTCACCCTCTTCGATGGCAAACGGACAAAGGTACCGAATTTCTGAACCAAGCTTTCCAAAAAGAATTAAAGAAACGTGACATTCATTTTTTTACCACCGAGAATCCTGAAACCAAGGCCAGCATCGTAAAAATTTTTCACCGCACCTTGAAAGAACGCATGTGGAAATATTTTACGCATCACCACACTCTGAAGTACATCGACATCTTACCGCACCTGGTGCAAGCGTACAACCAATCTTACCATCGAAGCATTGGACCTGCCCCGCAAGAGGTGACTCCCGACAACGAAGTGCTGGTGTCTGATCGCCTGTTTGGTACGTTCCCAATGAGGGCTGTCCCCAAGAAAAGTGGCGTGTTGGCCGTAGGAGATTGGGTGCGCATTGGCAAAACCAAACGCACTTTCGACAAAGGTTACTTACCTAACTGGACCACCGAATTGTTTCGTGTCACGGGACGAGTGCATGGTCGTCATCCTGCCGTCTATAAATTAGAAGACATGAACGGAGAAGTGTTAAAAGGAAGGTTTTATTTGCCCGAGTTACAACGTGTCACCAAAAAGGAAGACGACGTGTACGACATCGAAAGCATTCTCGAACGCAGAACCCGTAAAGTGGGTAAACGACGTGTCAAAGAAGTCAAAGTACGTTGGAAAGGATATCCACCCAGTTTTGATTCTTGGATCGACGCTTCGCAAGTCATCGACTATAAAAAGAAGTGACCATCATGCCCTTTCACACAGACTCAGCCACTGCGACCACTCCTTCACCCAGTTCTTCTCTGCAAGATTTACAAAAACAGCCCTTGTGGGTGTGGTGTGGAGAACGTGTGCCTAAAACGCAAATCGTCTTTTTCTGCCAAATCTTTGTGGTGTATTGTGTCATCGGTGCAGCCATTGCCAATTTGAGTTTGCAACAAGGAGACAAACAATTGTGGACCATTTCATTGAGCAGTTGCATCGGTTACCTGCTTCCCAATCCCTCCCTGAAATTCACCTCGAACGGGAACAACGGGAACCTTGTGTCCAGTGCCAGTGCCAGTCACCACTCCAATAACAACAACCCTATTTTGGGCGGAGACGCCTCTGACTTCCAGTAACCCCTCGGACAGCCACAGAAGTCTGGAATTATGAGTCACTCTAACCAATTTTACTTAACCTTACCCAGTGACAGTTCCATGGAGGTGTTTCCCAACAACACGTTGTGCTGTTACACGGCGAAATTACCTCAGGCCATCCGATTTGATCACGAAGCCCATGGGGAAGTGGCTTTAGTGGAAATCATTCACCCGACTCAAGTCCTCAATGTCCTTCCCAATCAAAATTTTTTTCCAGTGGAAGATCATGACAAACAATTGCAACAGTACTTGGATACCCACGTTAAATATGTTAAGAAAACCCCTGGCACAAAAAAATCAAAAGTCGACCATCTATCACTTGATCATTCCCCCAGGCTATTATTTTAGTGGACAACATTTTGTCAGCACCATTACCTCCAGGTTTAATGTCGTGTTTCTTACAGCATTGGAGAGTGTCAGAAAAAGTGTCACCCTGGAGTACCATAAAGTAGCTCGTCGCTTCCTGATGAAATTTCCTGAGGGGGTTAAAGTGTTGTCCATTTTATTTTGTCCTGAATTGTTTGTCATGTTGGGCGGGGACATGGACCTGAGGAAGATAGTAGAACAAAATCCCGAATTAACAGTCATTTCCGACAACGATTCTTTTGCCAAGTTTTTTCATTTCCCGGTAGAATTGAACCAAGGACTGAATTTGATCTTTGTGTACTCCGATGTGGTGTAGTATAACGTGGTGGGACACACCTCCGTACCGTTACTGCGTGTCATTCCTTTCAAAGTGGATTCTGCCACGGTCGCTGACGAGGAAGGTGGAAACACTTATCACGTTCACCGCGAATTTGTACATCCTCATTATTTGCCTGTCAGCAATCTTATTTGGACACTGTCAACATTGCTATAAAAGGAGATCTGGGACAAAATATTCCATTCACCAAAGGGAAAGTCACGGTGAAACTCCATTTTCGAAAACGGTTCTCTAACGACTCATAAGTCATGTTACCAGTGTACCGCGGCGTTGCTCGACAGCGAGGACACGGTTTAGGAGATATGTTGAAATCAGCCTTTCGTTCGGTGGCCCCCGTGTTGAACCAATGGTGACACGCGGATTGCACGTCTTGAAAGATGCGGCATTGACACACGGTAAAGAATTTCTCCAAAATGTCATCGACAAACAAAACCCTAAAGAAGCCTTCTTGAGGGCAGGCAAAAATGTCTTGTTGCAAAAGGGGAAAGACCTTTTGTGCCGACGAGAAACGGCTATAAATGCCCTGAGCTCTAGTGAGTCAGGCATTCCTACTTCCCTGACGCCACAACAACGACAAGGCAGAAAGAGACGACGAAGAAAACACCCTTTCACCAGACTTCACACTTCTAAAGCTAGAAAGACAAAGAAAAGGAGAACCGTTCGAGACTTAGACGTTTTCGATTATTAAAGTATTGAGAAACAGAAAAAATGATGCACCGAGAGTCTTGTGCCTGTTCCAAGTCGGAACTGGATCTGTTTGCCATGCCACCCACCATGATGACCATGCAAGAATCCCAATGGGTGGAATTTTATCCCGTCTCCACTTTGACGGATTCCGCTCCCATCGAGTTTGAAATCAAAGGACAACCCGAAGATTACATC
Source organism: Sinohyriopsis cumingii (assembly GCA_028554795.2). Taxonomy (NCBI): domain Eukaryota; kingdom Metazoa; phylum Mollusca; class Bivalvia; order Unionida; family Unionidae; genus Sinohyriopsis; species Sinohyriopsis cumingii. The sequence continues at coordinate 133,074,848 of CM068829.1, forward strand.
GATCTGAATAGCAGTTACTTGTACTTGAAAGTCAAAGTTGTAGATAAGATTGGAGGTGATATAGACACTGAAGTAGTAGCTCCCGTCAACAATTTCATGCATTCCTTATTCAGTGGAGTGGACTTGTACTTGAATAACAAACTAGTCAATAGCAGCATGGATACTTACCCTTATCGTGCCTACCTGGAAAATCTCTTGACGTACGGAATAGACGTCAAGAACACTCATCTCAATGCCTGTGTGGTATGGGAACCTCACGATGCGGGCGAGTTTGACATAACCGAAATTGATACAAAGAAACCACACAATGAGGGATTTGTAGAATGAAGAGACAAAATCATAGGAGTCAACAAAAATTTAGAACTGATGGATCGTTTGCATTTGGGCATGTGGTTGCAAGAAAAGTATTTGCTGAACGGAGTGGATATCTGTCTTAGTCTGAATCGTAGCAGTTCCGCTTTCCATTTAATGGCTGATAGTGCCGATTACAAAACCAAAATCCAAGAAGCCAGACTCTACGTACGACGTGTGGAAGTGTTACCTAAAGTGGGAAACGACATCAGTCACACTTTGAGCAGAACGACCGCCAAGTATCCAATAAGCCGCGTGGAAGTGAAAACTTTCACCATTCCCGCTGGACAGCGATCTATGATCGAAGATCATCTGTTCCAAGGGCAGTTACCCAAACGTTTAATCCTTGGTATGGTTGAGAATATAGGCTTGAGCGGAGCTGTCGATAAAAACCCTTTCCACTTTCAACACTTTGGCGTGTCCAAGATTGAAGTCAGTCGCGATGGCAAGACCTTGCGTACCCGACCTTTCGAACCTTACTTTGACAAGAAGAATTACTTAAGATCGTTCTTGTCCCTGTACGAAGCTACCGGACAGTTAGGGACCAACACTAGTCACGGCATTACGTACGAGGATTATGCAGGAGGTTACACTTTGTGGGCTTTTGATTTCACTCCAGACCAAGGCAGCGACGAGGGACATTTCCACCCTATAAAATCAGGCCAGATTCGAGTGGAACTTCAGTTTGCAGGTTCTCTAACAGAGACGGTGAACGTCATCCTGTATGCAGTGTTTGATAATAGATAGAAATGAACAGTTTGAGAGAAGTCATTCTAGATTATTAGAAATCATGGAAGACTGTTATCCCTCTTTACCTAGTGGAGAAACGTTGGACATGGAATGTGAGGAGACCGTGGAAGAAGAACCCCAAGACAAAGACGAAGAAGTCATCATGATGAAGTCCCGATGGCCAGAACAAGAAGCGCATTTAGTCTCTTGTTTTTCTACAGTCCTGGGAGATACAATGAAGGAATTGATCAAGTAATATTGCTATGGATATCAAAACAATCATCCCAGTCAAATTCAACACGATAAATGTCTGATGCTGAGTCAAGAAGAAAAATTGGACGAGTATCTGGAAAAAGCTTGGAGTCTCATCGAGATAGAATTCTTTTTTGATCAGTGGTATAAAGGCTTGCGTGAATGTTCTTCTCCTCCATTAACGCCTCTGGAGATCCATCGCATCGAAACTCTCGTGAACCAGGGTCCGAAGTCGGAGCTCGTACCCCTTTAATTGACAGACATTTTCCAAGAGAAAATCAGGATCGAATTGATCACTTATTATCACCTGTGAAGAAAAAAAACAACGCAAAACATGGATACCTGGAATCGTATGTGCTAAAGATGAACTCCCTCATCGCAAATCTCAAGACCATCAAGCTTATGTGATCAACACGGACGACAGTCATCTCCCAGGAACCCACTGGATAGCCGTCTACTTGCCTCATGGAGGATGTGTGGAATATTTTGATTCGTATGGATTGCCTCCTTTGGAAGACGATATCATTGACTTTATGAGAAGAAATGCTCAGACCACACGACTCAATAATGTGAAATTACAAGGCACAGATTCCTTGGTGTGTGGACAGTACTGTGTGTATTTTCTGCATCATCGCAGTCTGGGATATTATTTAGAACATTTAGTGACTTATTTTGATCCTCGTTCTTTTTCAAGAAACGATGTGAAAGTAGATCAATGGTTTTGTGACCATTATACTTATCTTTTGTCTCAAATGGGAAAACGTATTGTCCATCAATGGCCTATTGACTTCCAACAGTGGAAATCACAATTTCATTCACAACATTGTCAGCCCTGTCCAAAATAGAGTGTTATTTGAGAAAAAATGTTTGTTATTTGAAAAAAATGTTTAATGTTATATTGGATAGTTCTTGTTAAAAAATGTGTTACTTGTCAGTGTTAAGTGATTTTGAATAAAAAATGTGTTTTGAAGAAAAAAGGTGCCTTTGTCTTTTGTTTTGCTATAGGTATCATGATTCATGCTCTTTGACTTCTTACTATCCCTCCCATGACACTATTTGAACGTACTTACTTATTTACTTGGATTAAAGTGATTTTCGCTCCAATGGAGCATGTATCACTGTTTAATGCACGCACAGCGTGCTATTTAATTATTCCTGGGGGAAGGAATGACAGCCACATCCCCCAGGCTTTCATGTGTTCATGGAACACTTATTAATTAGGCCGTCAGATCGAGGTACTATTTAGTTCCTAGCGATCTGGATGTATGGCCGAGGTGAGTGGGATTGGACCCAGCACGCACTCATTGCTTAGGTTGCATTGCTTTGTTGACTGAGACGAGTGGGATTGGACCCAACGCGCACTCGTGTGTATTGCTATGGGGGCGTTCACAGCACGCGTGATGTTTTGATGTCCGGTCGTTTTAGAGGCGTAAGAGGCTTATGGATCTGGAGGCGGTTCATGGCACATTTTTGGCGTTTCTAAATTCCAGGGTATAGTTTCTAAAAGTGTCGTCCTGCATAATTTGGAGGATAACTCTGTGCTGTTTTTAGAGTAGGTTAAGGATAGATACCCAGGTTGACAACCATGGGTTTTGATGTTGCCACCTTGTGTAGCGGGCCCTGATGGTCTTGGGTATTTGAGACCACCTTGATTGGTATTGGTTTTTAGGGTCTTAGTATTCTAATTAGTGTTGTTTTTCGTTGCAGCTTTGTGCTGCTGGATCTGATGGTCCTTGGGTTTTAGACCACCTTATACGTGTTAATTTGGGGTTATACTTTCTTAAGCAGAGAGTTTATTATTTTGCAGCCTTGTGCTGCGGGATCTGATAGTCTTTGGAGTTTAGACCACCTTATATATTGATAATTTGGGGTCGTATTGTTTCTGATCTGTTTTAGTGAGGACGATCCTGATGGTCTGTGTTCAAGTCCACCTTATATGATCTGATTTAGGGTCCTGTCGGTAATTCTAGTTATTTGTTGATTGATGGCTGTCACCTGGGTTAGAATGTGATCGTAGAGGTGTTAATTTTCATGCCAAGAGACTGTAAGATGGTTAAAGAGTAAGGTAGGAAGAAGGTATAGATAATATTATTTTTTTATTTTTTTTTATATATTTAAATGTTTAATTTTTTTTCTTTCTTCAATTTTACGTCTTGAATTCCTTATTTATTATGATTCCTTGTCTTATTGGTTTGGAGTGAAAAATTGTTTTATAGTTATTTGTATGTTATTATGTAGTCCTGTTTGAATTAATTCATATTTTCCTATTTTAAGTTTTTGTGGTCTTAATTGGTTTTTATTATTCGGGCTATGAACGGCTGTGTCAGTTTATGAACCTACGAGACCTAGCAGGCCGTCATAATTCCCAAACAGTGATTTTGTATTATTTTTGACTGGTCTTGATTTACTTGTATTTCTTTTAATTATAATTAGATTAGATTCGTCCTTAGTTGGTTTTTATTATTCGGGGCTATAAACGGCTGTGTCAGTCTGTGAACCCACGAGACCTAGCCGGCCGTCATAATTCCCAAACAGTGATTTTGCATTATTTTTGACTGGTCTTGATTTACTTGTATTTCTTTTAATTATAATTAGATTAGATTCGTCCTTAATTGGTTTTTATTATTCGGGGCTATGCACGGCTGTGTCAGTCTGTGAACCCACGAGATCTAGCCGGCCGTCATAATTCCCAAACAGTGATTTTGTAATATTTTGGACTTGTCTTGATATGCTTTTTTTTAAATTTTTTAAATTAGATTAGATTCGTGTATAAAACTTATGATGTTTTCGAATGTTAGATTGATATTGGGGTTTGTGTTCATCAATAATTCTGGGTATGTGACTGGGGATCCAATATTAGGTTGTTTAATTTTAAACTTAGTCCTTTGTTTTTCAAGTGTGTGGCAGTTGTTAAAAATGTGCTCTAGGTCTTCTGGGACCCTGCAGTGGTAACAGTTAGGGTTATGTGGTTGTGGTCCTATGTACTGTCCGAAGCTGTTGGCCAGCTTGGTTTTGCCTGCGAGTATTCTATTTATGAAGTTTTGGTCATTGCCTTTGGTTTTGGGTGATTTCCTATTTCTGCAGACTTCTTTAATTATGGTTTTTAGCTTCCTGCCTTGGGTGTTTGTGTTCCATAATTCCTGCCATTTATTGTCAATGAGAGTTTTGGATATGCTATAGAGTTCACATATGCTATAATCTAGGTTGATGTGAGTGGTTTCGTTTAGTTTTTGTTTAGCTGCTATATCTGCCATATCGTTACCTGGTATGTTAATATGGGACAGAATCCACATAAATTCTACTTGTAAGTTATTATTGTTTAGTTTTTTTAACAATAGATTGGTTTGTCTAAGATAATTTTCTCTTGATTTGGTGTTGTTATTAAGTATGGAGTTTATGACGCTTAGCGAGTCACTTATTATTACCGCTTGGGGTATTTTGTTTTCTTCGATCCATTTGAGTGCTTCAAGTATGGCCCAGAATTCAGCTGTGTATATGGAGCAGAGGTTAGGTAGTCTTCGTCCTACTTTAATGTTAAGTTCGGGAATTGCGTAAGCTGCTGCTGTTCTGGGTGGTTCTGTTGTTTTTTTATCCATCAGTGTAAATCTTAATGTAATTGCAATATTTTGAGTTGATCTCTTCTGTACAGATTGTGTTTAATTTGAGTTCTTGTTCGTTTTTATTTCCATATTTCGTAATGAGGGTGTTAACTGAAGGGTTGGTATTTATCCATGGTTCTTTGTCATAGTGATTTGCAATTTCTGCTTGGAGGAATTTCCCTGCTGTTTATTTGAACGTTCCGACTCGAAAACCGTGTAGGGATGTTTTCCTTCACGTCCGCGCTTTGACTATAAAACCGGGGGCAGTCTCCAGTCTAACCATCCACTCATCCTCCTACGAAGATGTGCTCTAGACTAGCTAAGCTAAACGAAGCCTACGTAAATTTGCATACTGTCAGACAGTCTGATACCGAAGCCTGAAGAGATAGAGAATGTTAGAATGTTAAAAATCACTGAAGACCTGATAGAAGAGCTCTTCAGAGAAGAAATTAACAGGGAGAAAGAAGAATGGACAGAGAAGTACAGACTTCAGAAACAGCAGAGAGAGCAGCAACAGCAACAACAGCAGCAGCAGCAACCCGAACCTGACAGAGGCTTTGTCGACTGTCGTATTGATACCAAAGAGTTCTTGTTCTCTTTCCGAAGAAGCAGACTTTATCCTGGGAGAAAACCTATCGTCAGAGGAGGCCGCAATCTTAGAACCTAAAAGATTGCCATGGCTTCAAGTTCACACACACACAAAAACAGCCCTTTTCAGGGCTACCCCACACTCTAGAAAGGAAATAACAATTGATTGCCTATAATAAGTTAAAAAATAGAAGTGCGTGTATAAGCACATGAATTATTTATCTTGTTTGGAAAGTGTGTGTGTGTGTGTGTGTGTGTGTGTGTGTGTGTGTGTAAGTATTTTATTTAAGTGGCTTGTCAAATTTTTTTAGAATAGTAATGGGTAGAATAAAATAAAGTGAGTGTTTCTTTTAGGTCCGCGCGTTGTTTGGTCATGATCTAGGTAATATAAGTTTTGTGTCTTGGGGGATGTTTTCCTTCACGTCCGCGCTTTTCGTATAACTTGAAAACCGCTCGGCAGTCTAGCTACCCTTGTTGATTGATCAACACTACAAAATGAGCAGAAGGCTAGCGAAACTTCTTGAACTCCATGTGCACCTAGAATATGCCAGGCTCATACTGAATGAGCTGGCCGCAGAGGCTATAGTGGAAGAAGGAAGGATGAAAGAGGAGGAGAAAAGAAAAAAAGAAGAGGAGGAAAAGGAGAGAGGAATGGCTGTACCACAACCACAACAAGGAAATTTCAGAATCCCAGAGACAGAAGATTGGGATTCTGAAGCCACTCATCCCGCCTCTGCACTCCCAGCACAAAGAGTGAAAGGAGACTGGAGTAGGAGATGCTTGTGCGGTGCCAGGCCGGGGAGGTGCAACCACTAACAGGTGCCTGTGGAGTTAAAATAAACTAGCACTTTTCAGGGCTACCCCATATTCTAGAAAAGAAATAGTAATCGATTTGTCAATGTGTGTATGTGGAGTAGTGTGAATATAAACAGTCACTCCTTTCCTAGTGTGATTGTATATGTGTATGTGTGATTGTGTGAGTGTTTGTTTGTAAGAGCTGAGGTAGGTTTGTGTGAATGGTAGATTATTGGGTTTTGTAAGCGATCACGTACGTTTATGTGAATAGTAGATTGTGGGTTTGATTTTAAGCTTCTCTTGTGTGTGGATAGTATATTTGGGTTTGATTTTGATGCTTATCATGTGTGGATAGTAGATAACATGAGATGAGAAAAGTAGGGGATGTTTTCCTTCACGTCCGCGCTTTACCTATAAGAACTCACGGCGTTAGTCGTTCGCACCATTCCACGGAATAAACAGAGAAGATGGAGGTGACAAAATTATTCAATCTGTTAAGAGATATCTATTTCTGGATAATAGATGTCAAATATGTTGTAGAAAGAATAGAAAAGGAATGGAGTGATGGAGATAGGAAAGACTTGTTAATCATTCAAAATAGTCTAAAGGTAGCCAGAGATCTCATTGTAGGGATGATAGAAGAAGAAGCGAATAAGTCAAAAGGATTTATTGACCCACCTTATGTCAGAGTGAGAAGTTTGAAAGAAGAACTGGATCATGTCATCCAAGTCCGGTGCTTCCTAGAAAACCTATTGTATTGGACGGAGTGGAGGAAGGTAAAATGGGGGTTGGACAAGTTGAAGAAAGGAGAAGATCTCATGAGAATGGTAATGGAGGAAGAAGTCAAGAACATCAAAGAGAAATGGAGTAAAGAAGGAAAAGAAAAAGAAAACAAAAAGAAAAAGGAAGAGTTTGAGCGGCTTAACAATAATTGGATAAAGATACAGACCAAGTTCAGAGCGTTGGGTCATCCTGACTGGATGCCGGAAAATAACGAGAAGGAGAAGAAGAAGAAGAAAGGAATGGTGGAAAAAGTCACGAACTGGATAAAGAACTGGAGAAAATAAAAGAAGAACAACAAGAAAAAGAAACCCAAAAGCCCTTTTCAGGGCCACTCCAATACCTCGAAAAGAGATTCCCTTTCATGCCTACATTTCTTTTTTTTATATGTCTGTTATCTATTATCTGTGTTCTATAAATCTCTCATATTCCATAACACTATACAGACCCACCATGTTAAATTTCCCTTGTCGCTATATAGACCAACCATATATTATCATGTTCAATTCCCCTTGTCGCTATACAGGCCCACCATATATTCCCATGTTCAATTCCCCTTGTCGCTATAAGACATTCAAAATTTTCCCATATTAAATTTCCATTGTCGCTATAAGGCAAACCCCCTATTTTAACACTAAAATCCCCTTGTCGCTATAATGCATATCATGTGCTCCCCATGTTAAATTCCCCTTGTCGCTATAATGCCAGTCCTGTATTCCCCATGTTAAATTCCCCTTGTCGCTATAATGCCTATCCTGTGCTCCCCACGTTAAATTCCCATTGTCGCCAAAGGGCAAACTCACTATTTTAACATTAAAGTCCCCTTGTCGCTGAATCGTCCCCATATACTACTGACGCTCTAACCATTAGGTAACCAGAGCGGTGAAGCAGCAGACGATGTATTAGATATGTTGTACACTAAAATTGGTATAATTCCAATACTTAGTTTTGTAAATCCAAGAATCGTGATTATAATAAAGGGAATTACATACTTTACACAGTGACACGGAGAGAAGGAAAAAGAATCTGGAGAAGCATGGCACACCAATTTTAGCTAGAACAACTCTAAAGAGACTGAAATAACCTAATCCAAGCTGTAATATATTGTCAGTGTTACAGAAACATAATTAAATAACAGAGAAGAAGAAACTTGCAGAGGCTGTAAAAATCGAAATGACAGTAACGGAAAGCATGAGTAGATCCCTTAAAGCAACGTACGATTGCAAATTTGAATGATAAGATCCAAATGATAAAAGATGCTGCATTCACCAAATTTTATTTAAAACGTATATACCATGACTGAACACTAAAACAGATACATCTTGAACTGATTAATCGTAGTGGTGTAGTAAAAGGAAGAACTGACGTAGTAGATAAACGATTGATTATGAAGAAATAACGCAGCAGATACAAATGTTTTTTATAATCAAACCCCTGGAATGAAGTGGTATAATCGATGCGGTTAAAGCTTAAGACAACATGATCATACGGACATTCGACACTGAACTGAATTCAGGAATGACTGGAAATATAGCGCTGTTAGATATAATCAGAACACGGAAAGAGGAAATTAATAACAACTAGAATGAGTGTGATGTGAAAACCAGTGCGCATATGAAATATGCAACACATACTAACTATAAAAAATATAATGACATTCGATATATGTACATAGCAACAGTTAAGATTTGAAGAACAATAGCATATGCTTTCCGCAAATTCTAGACTATTACACATATGAATATTGCATTCCAATGTTCAAGTTAATATCCTGAACTCTGATATTGATTTTATGATCGAAGGGTCTGACTGATTTTTAGCTTTGCTAGCCTGTGAAACAGGATAACACAAATAAATCTTGTAAACGCCGGTCAGGGTGAACTTTGAGCAAACAGAAATGGCAGTTACATGTTTGTGGGTCCCCTACTTCTGGTCATCAGAGAAGAGACAACGAAAACAGAAACTGTCAACACAAAAAAGTTTATTGCGGTAGCTATCAGTTAATACGTATAGATATGGTTCAGATCTGTCAATAAATATATTTAAGCACAATTCAAAATAAGAGAATGTAGATGTGAAGAAAATTGCAAAGGAAGAATTGAATGAATTGTTAAGAAGGGAGATTTTACTCCTAGCATTTAAGACCGATGTAGATGACATTATATTTATTATGTGACTTCAAGTAGAATGTGTTGTCTCCTGAGAATAGGATATGCATTTGTGATCACCACCATAAATAATATATAAGGTGCACCGACGAAACACTGCCGATAACTGTAGCAGAAGGTGAAAACGGGAAATACACAAGTGAAGGTGTACTGAAAGCTTGACACAAGGAAGTACACCTTATATTGTGGACAAAGATAGAAGGTGCTAAAAATGCGCGATACCATACACGAAAAAGGTACAGTTAAATCAAACAACCATACCAATAGTCTTACAGTATCATGAGGTGCACACATTGCAATCCTCAGAATATGCAAGTACTAGACGAAAACGATGAAGGTACTACCCACAAGGTGCACAACCCTAATATAAGTGTAATGACACTCAATACCTATTGCCCCATAAGGTGCATTGGCTCCGGCCTTGTGAGAGATACGCACACACTATGAAAGTAGGCTCTAGCCTATCGTTACAAAAAGAGCAAGTTTCGAAGATGCATAAACCACCACATTGAGGGTTCAGTGTATCAATAACAACATTCTCTGGAGATAACCACATCTCTGTGATTAAAATATTATTTCGGTATTTCGTATCCTCTATACAACAGCTTTTCTGAGCAATGTTGGGTTTTCTAAAGGTGAAAATAACGATAGATATGGAAATGTCCAGCTGAACGCTCCGAAATCAGATTGAAACTGCAGCGGTAGGCACTGCTGCGAATGGCTTTTATACTCGACAACCTAGCAACCGTGTTTAGCAACCAATCAGAACGCTCCCGAGATTTACGTACGTCACAAAGTATCTCTCGAATGGATAAGACTGCTATACAAACACATACAAATCAGATAATGAATTCAGAATGTATGAAGATTAAACAATAATCTGTGCTCAGGTTAAGTTGTACACAAACAATTATAGACCCCCACCCACACACAATTCATTGAGCAATCGCCTAAACTTACGAATAAATCCATTTTCCTAACAATATGAATGGATTCGGTCATTTAACCCAATTTCTGGTTATACATATATGAAGAATACCTTGAAAGATACCACCTAAAGAATTTATTGTTTCCCAGTAAATATTTTTTTAATCTATTTAACATAACTTAGCACGTGGTTACATACTGACATGTTTGAAATATGTTCCATGATTTTATATGCGTCATATCAGGTTCGAGATGAGAGACTATGGCAGAATTTTGTACTGCTCATACATGTATCTTGTGGTCATATCAACTCAACTCAAACTTTAAAAAATAAAAACGATAAATCAATTTATAATAGTTTTATAAAATTTGTCACAGAATTAGGCAAAGAAATAACTTGGTTTTGTCTTAGAACTATTCGACTATTTCTCGTTGTACATGCGTAGAACGTTATCTAGGGTGAATGTGTTTTTCCAGGTAAGCGACTGTATTAACATGTACCTAGCCAGAGATTACTTGTGACGAGGTAACATGACTAACATGATATGCACGGGTATTCTACCCTAACTTGTACTCACTCTCCTATGGATTTAAATAAAACCAATTTCTAAAACCACACTGGTCGTTTTTGGATCAAGTCAAGGAGTGTACACTCTCCATTGTTCTCCAGCCACAGGGGTAAGTGTTAAATTTACATTTTCATTTGATATGCGAAGCTTATTCGGTTTGTAATGTCTTATCGCGTAATAATGCATTTATTACAACGCAGATTTAAAGTATTGAATTACAAGTCACTGTTAGAGGTTAAAGTATTCATATATATCTAGAGATTATACAGAAACTATTATTATGACCAATTTAGTTTTATTGTAGCTGACTGTTATTGTAGCTGATTGTGACTTTCGCTGTGATTGTGTCTGTCGCTATGAAGTGTGATTGTCAATGTGACTGTGAATATGACTAGAGCTGTCTGAAGCTGTCCGAAGCCGTCTAAAGTTGTTTAGAGCTGTCTGGAGTTTCCAGAATATTTTTTGCTGCGTGCTGTCGATAGGTATGTATGTATGTATGTATGTATGTACGTATGTATGTCTGTGCCACGGACGTAGACTTAGCAAATTAAAAAAGGTGCTGTATGCTGTCTGTACGTGTAACGTATGACTGTACTCGTGGTGAATTCATAAAGGGTGCGAGCGGTCGATAAGAGTGTGGGCCAACCCAAGGAATCGTGCGACTGTACAAGGGGTCTAGAAGCATACGTTTGGATCAATTGTTGTTCCATTGCATTTTTATATCCATAAGATTATTTTGAATCTTAGTTGTGTTCATAAGATTATTTTGAATCTTAAAGGCACAATAGTGCAGCTGACGGTGAATTTTCTTGCAAAAATGTTGGGACATTTATGTATATCAACTGATTAAATACTATTTAAAAGGCATTACTAGGGTAATATCAAGTACGTAGGGGTTCTCGTTATGAAATACGAGCTCTCTGAAATCTTCGTACGTAGAGTAACGAATCTACCGTCTCCATGTTGAAATCCCGCTCGGCAGTGATCGGCAGATCCCGAATGAATAACACACATAATTCCGGTGACCGAAATTTGCATAATTATAGGCCACATTTTAAACACTGAAGCTGATGACGTAAAACACAACCACGCTACGAGACCGCCCAAAATGTCAACAACGGTGAGTACGATCTTCTTCTGATCTCGTTCTTTTCTTCTTATCCTTTTCCTTTCTAATTTTAATTTTGAGAGGAAACAATGAAATGTATGTAGAACTACTTTTATAGTTATATTTCAAAGTTTTTGTGGTACGAGAATAATTTAAATCGACGTGCTCTGTACAGTATTGCAAAAACCCACAGGTACTCTATTTGTTGCCCAGTAGAATTCGTACTCCCTCACGTCCCCCCCACTCAATTTTATAAATGAAAATCATCAGGGATATTTAAAAATGCTCAAAATTGAGTAATTTCATTAATCAATTTATAAATTCTAACCAGATTGTCACCAGTGGACCCCTAATACCCATCTTTCTGACGTTTCAAACAAAGCGGAAAAGAATTTCTCCAAGTTAATACTTTACATACACAAGGTTTTAATTTTTTTTTTTTTTTTAAAATCTGCGACTAGACTATGGAATCTAGGTTCAAAACTCGGGGCCATATCATAAAAAAGTACACACACAAACGTACAGTCACTTGTCAGCTGAAGTTTGACCACAGCTTTATTCTTGGACATGTTTATTGGGTATTGTGCACACTGAGTAAATAGACACATAGACTTTGCTTTGGTGCCCATTCGAGGAAAGTAGGGGCCCTTTTTAAATTTTGGATCCCCACCCCACCCAACACTTGACCTGATCCAGCCCAAAAATACTTCTATCAAATCACAACCTCTCATGTATTAATTTCTGATCCAAAGTTAGCACTATATTCCTATAAGTTTAATAAGTAATCATGAATATATTAGTTGTCAAATTATGAAATACATTTACATATTAAAATTCATTAGATAGACTTAAATCAGCTCACTTTCAAGCTCAATTCTAGAGCGACCTTTAAGAGGAAGAGGGAGGATGAGGCATGGAACAAGAAGTTGATAAACCAGATGGGGGAGAGGAGAAAGACATGCTGTGCAGCCTAAAAACTGAGCTGACCAAGCTCTACACATAGTTCAGACAAGGCAGACAAGAATGAGGGTAATTGTTTATTTATATCTTGCAAAACAAGTATTGATAGATATTGAAAAATGTTTGGTACTGAGTAAGTTGGCAAAGACTCTAATATCTATGTCAGTAGTGTTTTGCACAACTTAGAAAACGCATACTTGTATTAAACGATTAGTTATTTTACCAAACAATGTATGTTTAAACTGCTTTACTTTTTGTTGCTATTCAACACCCCACCCCAATATGATTTGATAAAGGAAGACTATGCACAGATACCATAGAAAATACAGAGGCCACCTCATTTATATGGCCACCTTATTTAATACCAAAATGGTAAAAGTATTATGGAAACAATCTCATAGAGTACCCCATTGCACGATGAAATGCATATAATTGATATGAAACTAAATACAAAAGGTTTTAACATGGGTCACTTAAATGTACAAGGTATAGTGGAAAAAATAGAACAGATTAAGTTAATGTTGTCTTCCAAGGAAAAGAGTATGCATGTTTTAGGACTCACTGAAACCAAATTAAATGCTAGCCACAATGATGATCTATTTCATTGTCAAGGCTACAATAAACCATTATGCAGGGACAGAGAGACAGTGGGGGGGGGGGTCTTGTATACATTACAAGATGTAAATGCAGAAAGGCGACCTGACTTGGGGTCACATGAAATTGAGAGTATTTGGGTGGAAATTTCTCAAAATAATGCAGAATCATTCCTAGTTGGTTTCATTTATAGGTCACCTTCCTCCAAAGCAATTTGGAATGATAACTCTCTGAAACAAATAGAAAATGTTCATGCACAGGAGAAAGAAACATATATACTCAGCAGTCTAAATAAGGACCTACTCAATACTCAAATAAGGAGTAACTGGATGGAATTTTTTGAATCATTAGGCCTAGTCCAGCTGGTAAATGAGCCCACAAGTGTAACAGAAATATCAAGCACTCTTATCGATCACATTTATACCAACCTACCAAACAATGTGGCTTGTGTTAATGTACCAAATGTTGGTCTTAGTGACCACTATCCTACTTTTTTGACAAGAAAGGTTAAATGCAACATAAATAGGAACAATACACACAAAACTATCACTTACAGATCTTTCCAAAATTGAAGTAAATAACAATTTCAAGATGACCTATATAAAGTTCCATTAAATATTATCCAAAATTTTGATGACATATGTGAAGCTCTAAAAGGGTGGACTGATTTATGAATGTAGTCTCTAAGCATGCACCACTAAATGTACATTGAGTAAAGTATGAAATCCAACCTAACTGATTTACTACTGAAATTCTAGATACTATGAAGACACGAGACCAATTGAAGGCTATGGGAAACCATCCACAGTATCAAGTATGGGGAAATAACATAACAAGTATGACTGAAAAGGCTAAAAAAACACCTTATTTTCAATCAGTGCTTGAAAACACAAAGAGCAACACAAACTCCATTTGGAAAGTCTTTAGTGAACTCATTGGGGTAACACACAAAGATCAGACAAATAAAATTCACTCACTTCTGGTAAATGACACAAAAGTCATTGATGACACTGACATTGCAAATATTTTGAGTGATTTTTTTTCACTAACAATATCACTCAGTTATAAGAACCAGTGATAGAAAACAACTATAATGAACTGAAACATGCCTAAGGTGGGATGTTTCTCTATCCCACAGGTATAAAAAAACTGCTAAACAATGTCTCAGTAAACTTGATATCAAGAAAGCTACAGGACTTGATCAGATTGGTCCACGACTCATTAAAACTTCTGCCTCAGCTATTTCAGATAGCATAACATAACATTCATAATCAATTTAAATATTGCAACCTCATCTGTCCCCAAAATATGGAAAACTGCAAAAGTAATGCCTATGCACAAATCTGGTTCTAAGAATATGCTGATAACTACCAGCCAATTTCAATACAACCAAAACTTGTCAAAATTGATTGAAAAACATGTCCATGACTCGTTCATGTCATATTTAATGAAACAGTTGCTGTTACACCCTATTCAATCAGGCTTTAGACAGAAACATTCATGTGAGACTGACTTGATCTCTCTAACTGGTAAATGGCTTCAACCACTTGATCAGAGTTGAATAATAGGATCTCTATTTGTAGATTTCAGGCAAGTTTATGGGTTGGTGTACATGAAATTCTTTTAAGAAACTGAAAATCAACCAATGTGATGAAAGCACAATTAGATGGTTTACTTCAAAGTTAAGTGAGAGAACACAACATGTTTATATAAATGTTCTGTCAGAACCTGGAACAATTAGATATGGAGTACCACAAGGTTCAATTTTAGGTCCATTACTATTAATACTATTTATTAATGGCCTACCACTTTTCACTAAGGGACTCAATTTCATCTACAGATCTCTATGCAAATGACACAACATTGTCAGACATCCAAAACACAAGCACAAACTATAAATTTATTTACAGGATGCCCTAAACAAACTGGACAACTGGTACACATACAATGGCATAGTGGTAAATACTGGAAGAACTAAAATATTATTTATCTCAACATGGCAAAAAAGAAAAAATCTTGGTAGTGATGAACTATGTCTGACATGGAAGGATACAAATTTGCAAACGGTTTGTCATGATAGACTATTTGGTGTTTTGGTAGATAATAACCTATCATGGACTGATCTTGTCAGTAAAAAAGTTAATTCAAGTTTATGGCTTTTCAGTAGGATAAGGTACAGAAAACTATTTTATAACAGTTACATACAACCCTATTTAGACTACTGTAACACAGTGTGGAGTAATTCAAATGATAAAATCATAGCAAAGCTGGCACATCTTAAAACAAATACATTCAGGCTATATCAATCCAGAAAGTAAGCAAGGAAAATTTTAGCTGGTAAGTTAAAATTATTACCTATTAAAGACTGAATCCGTTTGAGAAAAGCCAAAGTAATGTACATGATATCCAATAATAGTGCTCCTGAATATTTACAATCACTATTCAAGTATAGGCTACCTGGTAATACTCCACAACTGTGATCCATGTCTACCAAACAGTATAAAATTCCCAAACCAAATAAGGAATTATTTAAAAAATGTTTCCAGTACTCTGGAACTTTGCTTAGGAATAGTATTCCAGTTGACTTTAGAAATACCAACTCTATTTCCTTCTTCCAAACCAATATATACAGCTGCTTCAGAGATACACTTAAAATAGATAAATTCATTTATATGAGGGCCTAAAGGTAGATTAGCTAAAATCATTTCATATATAGGTATTAGTGATCTACGCTAGTGGCATACAAACATTCAATACTATTAAGGTCAACTTGATCTTTTTTCAATTTAATTAATAAACCAACTTAAGTAATACATTTATTAGTTTTATTTTTTAAAAATACAAAATGGGAACAAAACTTCTATGCAATCTTACTTTGGAGTTCAGCAATTAGACCTGACTAGATTGCAGTTTTTTTTTATAAATTTAGACATGTACAGAATTCATATAGCCATTTAAGTCTTGTGAAATAAATACTACACTTTTATTCTTCTGTTTTAAATATGATGCATGCCTTAATGTGTATTTCTAAAGCCCCAAAATATGTTAAGATAATACTATATATGCAATATCATGATAAACATAAGGACTTAATAATCCTAAATTGTTTTATTTATCCAGAATTAAGACTGACATGAAGGCTTGCAAGAAACCTTTTTTTTTCTTCATATCTGATCTAACATTTTTGGGTAAGAATTTTAATTGCCCAGTCTGCTTGGCATTCAATGTTTCCACCTTTGAATTGGTGATTACTGCAAATGATTTCTGTATAACAAATTTACTCAATTCAATGGCAATTTTGAAATTTCTTTAATTCTTTCAATAACTTTTATATATTCCTTAAGCGTGTTATTGCCAAAGCTTAAAATTTTTATGTACAAAATGTATATCACAAAAGGTATGAATAACTTGACAGGTATGTTGGCTACATTACAGAAAACCTCTTTCTGTATACAGGATATGTGTAGCACATGCCTATAAATGTACAACTTGCACTTTGTACCAATAAAATCAAAATACTACATCAATTTACAAACAACTAAAACTTTGATAGTTATTCTTACAATACAACATTAACAATGAATTCCATTTCCAAGGTGGACTCTCAAAGATTGATAATTGATGTACATACATGATTGTTGTAAATGTTATTTCTTTGCAACCACTGTGAAAGAATTTTAAAATTGTAAGCCATCCAAAAACAGACATGCATACATATGCAAATGATAAGGACTTTGTTTTAATTTACAACTGATACTCATCGAGTAGATTCTTTTCATTACCTGATTTCAATGTGGGTACCTCACTATACTAAACAAATCTAAGCTGCAATCAGCCATTCCTATTTGATCCCAATACAGGAGTCTCTGACTTCTAGAAATGCTCCCCAAAAACTTTGAGCTGTCCATCTTAACATAAACTATCAGTTCTAGTTGCGATGGAACTCTGTGTTCATGTCAAAATAAAAACCATGTGCAGTTTTGATCCACGTGTATTTCACAGTGGAATTTGCTGATCAAAGATGAATAATGTTTGAATAAGCGCATGCTCCTATTATTTCTTAAAATATATTTTTTTACATTTTAGAAAT
The DNA here is from genome assembly GCA_028554795.2 of Sinohyriopsis cumingii. Lineage (NCBI taxonomy): Eukaryota > Metazoa > Mollusca > Bivalvia > Unionida > Unionidae > Sinohyriopsis > Sinohyriopsis cumingii. The sequence continues at coordinate 133,092,358 of CM068829.1, forward strand.
AGCATATTACAATTGAATAATTTTTCAGATTTTTCAAGATCTAATCCTTGATGAGGATGTATATGCCTTGTCCAGGTTGTACAGACGAAATGTTCTTGTCCTCAACAATAAAGTTGACTTGATGAGTGCCAACAGTCATGCTACCTATAGGCAGTTCATACTACGGCAACATGGAAGGTTGGGGCCTGGACAGAGACATGTAATTCCCTCTTGCTGTTTCTGGCAGATACATGACAAATATCCCGATGGACAATATACTGGCTTCATCCCCTCTAGACTTGCATGAACTTAAACACTTTCTTGCATGTATGAGTTTGTATATAAATGAATACAATTGATTTTATTCATTGTTTTCTTATAAATGCACATAATATTGCATCAAACAATAATGCTTTCAGATTTTTTTTTTAACACCAGTCTATTTCTGCCTATAAACAATGTGGGCACGATCATAAATAATCAATATAAAAAGTTTTCAGCAACTGCAGATACAATATTATACATTATTTTATTTTCAACTACTGATATTTCAGGATATTATATAAAGTGTAACCTGCCTTAGCTGACACCTCCATATATCAGACACTGTTTCATATTTTACATAACTAAAATCGAGAGATCTCCTTCACCACACCAAAACTAGAGTTGATGGTGGTTCTTGAGGTGCCAGGTTTCTACAAATTCTCCTGGGATCATCTTCCTTTAGTTCTCTTCTCCTCTGCATACCCTGCTTTCCTTCAAGTTGACAGATGAGGGCTTTCTTTATGAGCTCCCTGATGTGGGGATGTTTTCTTTTCCTTGCAAGGGTAGACGGACCATCTGCCACTTTTTGTTGTAACATCAATGCCTGTTTTAAAGAAAATTTTATTTTCTAACATGTGTGACAAACATCCCCATGCTAACCCATATTAACTTTTTACCCAATATTAGAGCCTCATGATCAGTTCCCAAGAAGGAGTTGTTGAGGGTTTGTTTTAATTCTTATTTGTTCTATCCACAAAATACTATGTGAGACAGCATGCATTTTTGCCCATTCCTTCAGAAAGCGACATGTTTTCATGAACAGGTATTAGCTAGTAATCATCATGATGACAGCATCTACTCCAAACGTCCTGAGGACATTCCATAAACCCCATATATCCTTAATAAAGTGTGTCAGTCCCCTGGGAAAGTGATACACATATCACTGGATCTAATTACTAGACTTGCATTGCTCAAATAAAAATAAATATTCACTAGAATGATAACAATACTAATTACAAGATCTGTATGCATGAAAATATTAAGATTCCTTACCACAAATATAAATGTGTGCCGACTTGAGAAGGAGAGTCACTATACATGTATCATGTGCACACATCTTATGAATTCTAATTTATTCAGATCTTCAAATGGTAAATATATACAGTAATTTATTATTTAGTTGAGAATAAAAATATTTAAAGTGGTCTTCACATTTTTCTTTTAAATACCATGCAATTGTTGCAATCCTGAAATGACATACCTGAAATTTAAGTAATACTCCACTGTTTAGGAACCTTTGGTCCAAGAGCACCTGTGCCAAGGTTTTCAGCACTTTGGCTTTCTTCTTGGGATCATCTTCATCAAGCCAAGGCTTTGTCAACTCTTCATTCTCCAGGTAAGGTTCATGAAGACATTTATTAATGCCTTGGCCATGTGAGAGGATCTACTCATGTGTATTGGTGATGTGATTTAGGACACTCCTCAAGATACTCTGAAAGAATGCCACAATCAATACCTTTAGCACCTAAAGCTGGTCTCTTTTGTCATGGTGACCCCATATTGATAAGACAACTTGATTTATATCATAAAGTGAAAGCTAATAGTTAATAGTTAGCGTAGAAGGATTCAAATTTTCCTCAGATCATTGTTCCTTCAATATTCCACATTACTATGACATTTCAAATAAATTACTTTTAATAAACTACATACCTAGAAAATTTGGTGATGAATATATATGGATAAAAAATACATTAAAAGAAATCAGAAGATAAGGATTATGCACTGTAATTTTGATTTCATACAAAAGTATACAATAGCAAATGTTTACATATATGTTTCAAATAAAAGGACTGAAAACTCACAAAAAATTGTCCATAGCTGCTAGCAGTCTTGCATGAAAAACCAAAACTGGTTCATGTCTTGGGACCATTGTAATAAAGCCATATTATCCATTTGTTTGGCAACCTTGAAAAGTAGGTAGATAAAATAAAGTTAAAAATGCATGAAGAGCAATCATCAAAACAGAAACAGCTTTTCAATTCCAAAAGTTTTATAACAGTAAAGAGTGAAAACCAACAAGTCATTTAATTCCCAAGAATAAAAAATGAAATTTAAAAAGAACTTACAGTATTGTAAATTAAATCCTAAATAAGTTATATCACCAGTCCTAATGAATAAAGTTCTAATGAACTGCCAGTGGTTTCCAAAAACAAACTTCAACTGTTATCTCAGTATTTTGTTTTTAAATTAAATATGTCTTATGTGCATTCATCAAGAGCTAAGTGGATAGATGGGAAGAGGGTGTTAGCAAGAACTGCATGTGGGACATAGATACATGTATAAATGGGAAACGGCATAAAGAAAGCATATGAGGCATGTAGACACAATTTCAATATACAATCACTGGTCCTCTAAGTATTGAGTGGGGGAAAAAACCCAGTATACCGGAACTTTTTTGCATAACCAAAACAATGACAGTTCAAATTATGCCTTTTTCTATGCATCAAGTGGCACAGTTGAAATACCCAACCCCACTTCTGAGAAAGCGAAATTCAAATTCTTTTTTATAACTCAAACTAAGAAAAGCATGAAGTGGGAACTCAACCTGCTGGCAGTTATAATAATGTCCTTTATCAGCATTGCATTTGTTACATCATTGTTTTCAGCACAATGACAATTGTAAGACAACCCCCACCCATGCACAAAAAAAATCTGCAAGAAATTTGTCGTTTTTACCTTCCTGATTCAATAGCAAATACTTCAGATACTGAAGGTGTCTTCATTCTCTCAGCATGTTGCAAAAGCACTTGGCCAGGTGTTGATGTGAAGCATGAAAATGTACTGGCCATCGGTTCTGTATGCTTGGGTTCATCTTTTGCTACATTCTTTGTAACTTAAAATATGAATTAAATATTCATTTGTATTATAAGTTATGCTTTAAATCTGTTTCTTTGTGCACTGTGTTAAACACTTAGAACTGAAATACTTCATTTAAGCAAGAATACATAATAATAGATCTAAAAAAAATTCACATCAATAAAACTAACTTGACTGCAGCTCAAAGCTTTAACTGATAACAATCTGCCAGCCATATATTCTGGTAGCACTACAACATCCTTTCCTATCATGACTAGAGCTCCTTTTGTAACTGTAGTCAATACAGTGCTTTATAATAGATTTACTAGTAGTTGAAAGATTTACAATAAAATCTTATTATTTGTTCCATCACGTTTACATGATAAGGTTATTACACTTTTATGCAAGTAATGTGCATGTCACATTAACCTAAGGTGTGTGTGTGGGGGGGGGGGGATAGATTAGTCCTACATGTAAGACGTAGCATATTTTGATTTTGTAAGCAACAACATAAATATCAGCGTCTGGTCTTACAGGTAGGACTAGGGGATAGATATGATATAAATAATGATAACGCTTGTAAATGTATCTAAGTTCCCTCGCCGAATTTTTTTAAAAATACCTGTCTCACGAAGATAATTGACAGGTGTACAAAATGACCTTTATGAGCAAGCTGTTATAAAAAAATAAATAATATATTCCACCCCAACATACAATATACACAATGCATTCACGGAGTGAATTTCTGATCAGCGATCACATCTATTTTGGGAATATTACAAAGCAAGTCCTTGTGCAAACATTGTATTAATAAAACAGTGTGGTTTCAAACATACAGCAGGAACAAAATATTGAAAAATGGAGAACGCTTATACATAGACATCAGTCACTTGATTCTGGGGAAACTAATGTGTATCACCATATAACACAGACATTGGCTTACCTGTCCAACAACAACTTCGCCCTTTCAGTGCCTGATGCCAGTCCTAACTCTTACATCAATGCTCTCCATCGAACAAACTGGTCCCCAAGACGAATCCTTGATAAGTCCCGTTCGGTTTCTCAGTGTTTCGACGTTTCTTCTCGGAAAGCGACAAGCGCGGGCGACCTTTACGTTTTTGACTCTCACGTGTATCCGCCATTTTTGTTTATAGTAGATATTTAAATTACAACCACGTGACTCATAACCCGCCCACTGGACGAAGATGACGTATACGTTTTTGTGGTCACGTGAGGCTTCCGTAACAGTTCGTGACCTACAAGTTTCAATTAAAGCGGGCCCCCACAAAAAGTCATTTTCTCTCGTTTATTTATCAATTGCACAATTTAATCTTCTCAAACTCTAGGTTATTTTGAATTATTTCAGCTTATAAGTCGACACATTTCACTAGTTACATGATCTGTAACATTCACAAAATTACAAACACTCTGCACTATTGTGCCTTTAATAGAATTCATATTCGAGATTATGTGAATCTCTTATAGTGTAAAATACTGTGTGAAGCGTATCTGCAGTCCATGAGGTTTCTTGGATCTGTACTTCACATTGATTTAATATTTTTGGTTTATTTTCGATGTGTGAATGTTGTGTAGAGTGATTTGAGTAAATCGTATGTTGAGAGCGTGAGAGAATCATTGTATTTTTACATCATATTTTTATCATTATTAATTCGTTCATAAATTTCCATCTTTCTCACATTGTGTTTGTCTTATTCATTTAGTCCAAAAATCCACTCGGTTTTTATTCCGCGACAAAATTTAGTAAGTAGGAATTTCTCAAGATCAGAGATGGTTTCGGTATTTGGCAGTCAAATAAGAAACAAATTTATCTTTACTTCCAGTAGAGTGTCGATCATTAAGAGTGACTTATGTTTTATTTAAAGTCTCTCTCATTTACTTCGTTTCAACTGAAAGAAAACAAATACTACTTTATGGCAGTGAATGCATCGATGTACAAATGTCATAGAATGGTTAGTTTGCCAGGTATTGGTCGATGGTAGTAATGGGGGTGGGGTGGGTACTGAATTAGCTTCTGGTAATTGAACATTTTCAAGGGGATGTATATATTCCATCTTAAACCAGACCCAAATAGGGATTACTTCATACCTTCGTGGCAGCTCTCCTGTCAATAGGCATTGTTATTCTCTCCACACTATTGCCACACATTAACATTTACGTAATTTTAATGTGTGGTCAGTATCCACTACACCAGCTATATTTGGATATCCAAAGTTTTTAGCTTTCCCTGCATATATTTGGCATGTGTTGTTAATGACGATACCTTTCCAAGCTCTTGAAAAGTGTAGTTTAAAATATTCATTGATCCTCTTCCATAACGGCTTCAATTCAAACCACCATAGAAGGACCTCGTTAAGGTCAGAGAATTCCAGACTGTGAAACAAAACGAAAGAGAAAATAAGTCTCACTGACATATTTACTCATCAAAAGGAGTCATTGGTGCATATAAAACCTCAAACGTTTAACATGACGTCTGATAAAGTAGAACATGTATTTATATTGATATAGTGATGTCTTATCTGAGAAGCGATATGCGATGTAGATCGGCAATAATGGAAGCACAGATGGATACATTTCAGAAACATATAATGAAGGGTACTTACAACTGACAGCTGCTAAAATTCGTGCAATATGATAATACTATTCAGTAAATAAAGTCACCATCTGTCCAAAGGAAGACAATAGCAACATAAAATCTAATCTAATTATTTTTTATTAATGTTGTAAACTATACTGTATCTTCGTAGCACCCAATATATTTCAATTCCAGTTTGTCCACTAGTTGAAAACCAGACGCCACTTTATCGTAAAGTTCGTGTATTAAGTCACTGCTTTTAACCCACTGCACAAAAATCTACCTCTGCGTATGACACCGTTGAACATATGATCTAATAAAATAATATTTTGCAGAAAAACATCAATGGCACATGGAATTCTAATGCAGGGTATGTACATTCAGTGACACTGGTTTAACAAAAAATGTCTTCAGTTGTTGTCCAGGAACTAGAAAAGAAAAGATCAGATCACCTTATAATATAATCGTCAGCTAGAAGTAATATCTATCGACTCTCAAGGCTGTGCCGGTTCATGTAAGTTTATCTTTCTTAGCCCAAGGTAGCTAATTTTGTCTGAGTATGAAGCGATGAAAACAGATTGTCACTCTTTTACTTGTTTATATCATTCCTAGTATAACTCTGATACCTGCCATCCCCCTAGCTTATTTTCTATATTCTTGACGGATCATACCCGTTGTTAAATAGTCATATGTGGCTGCATCAAATGGTGGTATAGATATATAGATAGGAGTAGTAGTAGCAGTTGTAGCAGTATGAAAAGAGTATAGATAGAGAGAGCGATAGACAGCTAACTTACCCCTTACGAGGAGTGAATCAGTATGGTGACAATTTTTTTAAGTCTTTTTTTTTCTTCATTTATATGAGATGCAAATCGTAAATGGCAGATAACTAAACATGCGTCCAAGACGATTCTGGTACTGCCATATACTGCTTGCTTTTAGAACAACCATTATTAACATGTAAAACTTCATTTTAAATTACCTTCTGATAATATGTAACTTAGGCTTCGCTGATCGTGTAAAATAAAATAGGGAACACAACAAAACTGTTACTACCAGACGTATATACAATGGGACTGAAGCATATAGAAGTACATATGTTGAAAACGTAAGATCTTCATTGTTACAAAAATCGGATTCGATATTCCAAAAGAAGTTGCTAAAATGCAGCATTTCAGAAGAAAGTAAGAAAGAAATATCTCTTTTTCGATAAAAAATTGATCTCGCACATGCTTATAAAGCACTGCTTTCCTTGTTGATCCAAGCAAAAACCGTATTATTAAAGGTTGCAGAATTCAGTTCCTCGTGATTTGAAGAATGGGCAAGATGAACAAGATGTCAGTGTCAAATTGGGGGAGAAAAGAGACCAGGGAGACAAAATACATAGACTTGAAATAAGAAGATGATGAATTAAATCCAGCGCAAAATGATATCAAAAGAGAGCAATTTGAGGTGAAAGAGAAAGAACTTAAAACAATAAGGGATGACATTACCATGAAGGATCAAGCAGCCCCAGAGCAGGAGAACAAAATTCGTCAACTTAAACGAAGCGTTGAAGCAGCCTATAAAGACCTGAACTCTTTAAATCAAAGACTTTTCGACTGCCACAATGAACAGTAAGCGAAAAAGAGGAGCCTGAAAGAACAGGAAAAGGCAATGGAGGATATTAAATGGGCGACGGATGAAGCATTGACAAGGTTAATTAATGTTTGCTGATGAAGTATAATATGTTACATACAAGATCACCTTTTGTTGTCGTTCAAGTCTGACATTTCGTGATTGTTATTAGGCATTTATACAAGTAAAACAAAACGTTTTGTATACGGCAAAATTAATATGTCAAGTTAAGTCTTTTGTTCAACAATGCCACTAAGGAAGTCATGGGTATACGCCCCAAAATGCACTCGTTAATAGTTACTCCCAAGGACCCGGTGGCACACGAAAAAACCATTAGGAAACCCAAAAGTGTACCACGTGTGGTTGTGCAAAAGGATCTTTGACCTGACATGTGCGTGGCATATCTACTCAAGGAGGGCGAATTCATGAAGCGGCAAATACTATTCAGTCGCGAAAACATCACATGGCTATTTATGGTTGCACCGAAGTGAGCTTGTCTCCACTGGACATCAAGCGATATATTTTCCCTGAGGAACTCGTCATACATGTGTGCAGGATAGATACTAGCGATAATTATGTTTTCGAGGGGATGACTTGTACAGTAGCAGATGAGATACACTTAAGAGATCTAGATACAGACCTGTACATAAGCACTCGGGGGATTGGACTCTTCACAGGACTGAAGCAACAGTGGAACTTGGCATCCCAATGGGTGACTGTGCAGCTCTGCTCACCTCAGTAACATTAGGGAAGGCTATAAAAGGTGCTTGCTTGCTTCATTTAGGCTGACAGGAATCACACCTTAGCAGTCGAAAACTTAGCAAGAAGACGAAGGTGACGCAAATCCATATGAGTGTCTTCAACATACGTACAGTACAAGACAGTACAAGAGCAGATAACCCACAGCTGAAGATGGTCGATAGATGGCTAGACTCTACATCCATATAGCAGCCTTGAGTGAAACTAACCTCGCTGAGGAAGGACAACTCACCAAAGTAGGAGCCGGCTGCACCTTCTTATGGAGTGTAGAGGAGCAACGTAAAGGCTTTGACATACTTACCCATGGAGGACCTGGGAAGATCATAGCAAAATTTGATTGATCAGAGAAACATATCATCATGGTTCGGTAATTCCATGGTTCCATTCCCAGTCACCAATGGAGTCAAGCATGACTGCTTGTTGGCCCCAACCCTCATCAGTACGATGTTCTCTGCCATGCTTACTGTTGTCTTCCGTAACTATGACACTGAGATCGACACCATGAACCCAATTAACGGCAAACATTTCAATCAATACATGCGAAGACTAAATTACAGGAAGTGACTGTAAGTGATCAAGTGTATACCATCACAGCAAATGAATAAACTCTCCTGACAGTGGACAAGTTCATATATATCGGCAACACACTGTCACGTGCAGTCCACATCGATGATATTAGCAACGACAGAATTTCTTAAGCAGGTCTTAACTTTTTGCAGGCTACACGCAAATACGAGGGGCGCAGAGAAATCAGTCTGCAATCAAAACTTAAGGTCTACAAAGCTATTATCTTGCGGACCCAGTTATATCCTTGCGAAAACTACGTTGTACAGATGACATGTCTGTACGTTGTACATATGTCATGTCACGAACTTTAATCATTTTGAGATGGATTTCCTGCTGAAATTAATAAGAATATGATGACAGGACAGGGTTCAAGACACATAGCTTCTCACACGGGTATGCATTCCAAGCATCCACACTCTTCTGGTGAAAACACAGTTGAGATGGGCAGGTCACATTACCAGGATGTCGGAAGAGCGGATACCAAAAATTTGTCTACGGTGAACTGAAGGAGTGAAAACGATCTGAGGGTGAAGGGGTAGCTACCATACATAATGAAAGCATGCTTGCAACTTATCATCTCGACGAGATATGATCAACACTATACATGTTTTTAAAGGTTACCGAAGTACATTCACTTTGGCAAGTGTTTAGATGCATAAAGCTGTGAACATAAAGTTATTCGCTGAACGACGACAGTGTAAGATAAACACATTAAATATTTCTTCTTATCTCATACAAAAACTTTACAAGTTACAAATATTCACATATAAGTAATCTCCCAGCTTATATCTGCATATATCGAATGCAAGATATCTGCATATCAAATTGTAAGATAAATTTTATATGATTTGAGTTTTATGTAACATATGTCAATTAATTTTTAAGACATGCTACAAATGTAAATATCGGAAATAAATGTGAAGGCAGGACACCATGGAATTTTATCATCTAAAGATGGTCAGATAGGGAAGATTTCGGAAAAGGAAACTGAATTATACACTTTTCTTTTGTGCTAGAAGAAAACGGTCACCTTTTTACTGTTTTTCCCCTCGACGGCGACAACGGGAACATGGAACATTTACTATTCAATAACCTTATAAAATAATGAAATCATAACAAGACAAGGAAATATCATTACAAACGTATTGCTTAAATTATTCAAATTGAAATATTTAACACATTTTAAACGATATGGAAAATGCATTTGTACACCAAAATAATGAGAACCATTTGACATATGCGTTTCAAGTATAACAAGACAGAGTGCCAAATGTATCTCCCTATATATATTTCTATCTGATTAGCCATCGTACCCATACATGGCTTGTTTTTCGGTTTTATTCGTGGCGCAGGAGATTCAACCATATAACAACGCTTAACACCGAGAACTTACAAATACGTAGAACGCTTAAAGCTCTTGCCTTAGGATGATGCTGCTATACAACGACCGCTGGATACACAGGCGTTCTGTTCTGATAGGGATTAATAACACAGACTGAGGGTTTACAAATATTTATTGCCATGGATCACTATAAGAAAGATTATACTTACTGTCGGCATTTATTAATTAGTAGCGAGCGGCACGATAATCCGCCTGAATAACAAAGCTGATTTTCCAGAATGAATCGTGCCTGCATTTTGTTATTCTCTGCCACCAGTCTTGTCAGAATAAAGGTGTAGTACAGCTTGTTGGACTAAGGCACGGGCGCCCGCACATCAAGGGGGAGGTGAGGAGGGTCACAAGGGGGAGGTGAGGAGGGTCACTACATTTGTGGCCCATCCCACCTCACACAAAAAATAATTCTGCGGGCGTCCCTGGTCGAAGATCGTACATGTTGATCAAGTATATTTTTGTTCCCTTTTCCGCCTTATCTAAGCAAACAATGTGACATTTTGTTCATTAGGATAGTTTCAGTGACGTTGCTAGCATATTTGGACACCTATGCTACGTTTTCCGATGGGTCCCTGCAATGTTAAAAGCAATTTTGCTGGTCCAGAATTACGGTATTTGATGGGTGGTATATTACCTGTTCCTAGTTTATTTATTTAGTGTTAAAAAATAATTTCTTTGGAAGGGCTTGTGCACAGGGGCTCGTATCGTTGCTTACAATTGACCTGTCATACATGTACTATATAATTATATAGTACCTGTATGACAGGTCAATTTTTTAGCAACGATACGAGCCCCTGTTGGCTTGTGGACCCTCTGTATTTGTGGTGTCCTATGCTTTCCATGTTCTTGGCATATGGGTAGCCATGCCAATGGATAGTTTCGACGCTAATTATATACCTTGATGTAACTACTTATGGAAGTCGTTGTTGACTACAATCGAGTGGAGAGAGAGAGAGAGAGAGAGAGAGATTTATAATTGTTCTCTTTACTGACAGCGCACAGATCATCTCAAAAGAAATGTAACAAAATTGAGCAATGAAAATTAACCAAAATTCACAGAGATCAAAAACCCATTGAGCGCCCCTCTCTATACACATGTAAACACTTCCCACGATTATGTCTACACATGTCAATAAATTTGCACAGATCAAACGATCTTTGTCCGATTTACCATATTTTGTCAACTATAGAAATGAAAATACAAAAACATATACGATAAAATTACAACAAAAAAAAATTGTCTTACCTTAGTGGTCAAGTTTATGGATCAGATTTTGAAACCCAAGGGACTATAGACCAGGAAGTAGAATATGCGGTATCTATATATAGCGTCTGGGTTTCTATACATGCATTGTTCACCGAAAGCCTCGATTTCAGAATCGGACTTCTAACCTGACAGCAACGGTTGTGATTGTCAACACGACTTCTTGTAACATTTCTGTTTCGACGTACGAAATACGCATCAGGTAAGTCAAGCACATTGCTTAATTTATTATGTTTTAAAGCGAGAAGTATAGTGTAACACAAACTCCAAGGCTGAACTATCATGTTGTACTTAGTGCAGTGATCACAACTCAACGTTGAAGGTGTTAAGCCTCATTTTAAATTTAAACCGTTGCTGGTCTAGATAGCTTAACTCTCCAAAATCTGGAAAGCACTTTCTTTTATTTTTTATTTTCGAGCCAACGTAAAGTCATGGCATATGATATTAGTGGTATACAGGACCAGACCGGGGTGTCCATGGTTTCCGTCCCACCCCCACCACCGACCTATAAAAACAAGGTACACACACACAAACTTAGTTACTGGTACTTGAAATTTGACCATCGTTTTATTCTAGCACACCTTTATTGGATATTATGAACACTTTGACCAAATAGACATAACGCTTGACCTGATATGGGTATAGGCATATTATCACAGAATATCTGTACAAAATCTCACTGATCAATTGTAGCGATTTAAAACAAAAATGCTTCTTATTTCAATCAATGACATTGAATAACCACAACGTATTAGCAGGCCCCTTCCGAGGTTTAGGTAGGTCCGGGCCACTTCGAGAGTTGAGGCCCATAGTCCCTGGTTATATAAAAATTTGGAATGCCAAAACAAGCCTGTATAAAATTTACTATTTAAAGATTTATAAAAAAAAAAACTAAGCACACAACGATGTATATTTATTTTTTCGGAATTTTTTAATTGAATTAACAAAACTTTTCGAGGCCCCTTAGGGGCTGAGGCCCAGGCCAGATGTTCCACCACCCCCATTTTTTCTACCTAGTAGTAGGAATCAAACGATAATACCGCAGTGCGCCATTTTTCTCGGAATCAGTAAACTGTCTTTCTCCATTTTTATCCGAACATATTTTAGTTTTATGTGATTTCACCCTTCTTCAGTACATGATAGGCAATGCGTGGCGATCTGTATATTTGGTGGAGGAAGAATTACCGACCCACGCATAGCTACTAGCAAGATTTCTCATATCCCCAGGTCGGTCGAGCCGAGACTCGACCTCACACGGATCGAGTTGAGATGCATGAGTGACTTGTGAAGGCGAGCTTCCTTAGACCACTCGACCACGCGGGGCCCCTATATCATTTTTTAAAAAGTAACATGCTCTATAGTCCTTCATTCCTTTTCGCTCTCGCTCTCTCTCTCTCTGAAATGTAGACGATGTTTAGTTTAAATTTTAGCAGTTACAGTTATAAATACGGTCAGTTTCACTTAAAATATCACGATTTCTCCCTTAAACTGAGTCTTTAAAATATATTTCAAATGTTGTTTCTGTATTCATCATTTCCTCTGAACATCAAACAGGAAGTGACGTCCCATCTTCGCTAGTCAAGGTTCCGATATCTACATACGGTTGTCACATCGTAACCTTGGCTAGCGAAGATGATTAAGTCCTTACATTTTGAATTCCATTGTAAGTTTGTTGTCTGCTACGAAACATCATTATGTTTGGCAAATCTGACAAATACTTTTTTTTTTCAACTGAAATAGGTTGACTCCAAGTACATGGAAGCAAGTATTTGTAATACTTACAACTCTCAGATATTTTCAAGAGTGTTACGCTCAAGAAAACAGTTAATCTCAACTCTTGACGAGAAAATTGTTTGTGATGGGCGCATCTCTCAATCTCTCTCTCGTTTTGTTTTTCCCTTCTATTTCTCTTTTTGTTTAGTCTCTTCATTGAGACATCAGTCGTTAATTGATACAAAGAGACAGACACACATAAATTGTAATTATTTGCATTACCTTTCATTTTATAATCTAGATATGTGATATCAAATATAAATTTTGGTCACCAACATTCATAGATTGAGCAATAAACTTCCGGATCCAAAGTAGGTCATGTTTTGGAGAAAGGTAGGGAAAGAAAAGAAAATGCATCTACCTTTATAAAAGCACTAATTTGGATGAAATTGTTGCCATATAAGGAAAGTGCTCAGGTAAAAAATCGAATCGCGTTCACCGATCAAGTCCAAGTGTATAAACTTATCGTTCCTTAGGACTCTTACCTTGTGTCGCGTTCAGACATGTTCACGTATTTCCCTCCAGCGATGCAAAAGATCTTACTCTTCATATTGAATGCTAATTTGGTTGTCTTCTCTCATTATCGATCCTTTATTTAATGCTACCTACATTCGAAAAATATAGGATCAGTGCATTATAGAGAGTTAAACATTGTGTGATGTGTATTTACTACTAATAGCGAATGATTTTAATGTTACGTTTTCCTCTGAATGTATGTAAAACTGCTCTTCGTTAAAGAATATGTGTTTCTGGCTATCTTTTTATTTATACGTTGCTTAACTTACAACGTTTGCAGAGGGCGTTATATTCATAAACGCTAACTGTACCTCACAATCTCATTTCAAACTGTTAATTCGGGTTTGTGTGTACGCCAACTCCCCCCCCCCTCTCGTAAAATAAACGGTCATTGTTACGTATTATTTGTAGCTTTCTGATACGTGTTTTTTGCACAGCACAAATATGCATGGAGCATGTCTTTTTCGTAAACCCTTTCACCCTAAGAGAGTTCACTGAACCAAACCGCTATATAATTACAACTCACGCCCACTTCATCATCATTGCTAACCAAGCCTCCAGTGTGTTAGCCCTATCGAAACCTAGGTGGATCAATCAGAGTTTTCAGTGCTTCAGGTCTGTGTATTTCATTGGATGCGGCGGCAACCCATCGTATCAAATCAAAATCAAGTTGTTAAAATATGAACGTTGTTCCTAGAAGGGGAGGACTTAACTGGAACGGACTGAAACTAAGCAAATTTCCATTGCCGGTCCCTGTTAGTACAAATTCATCCTTTCCCTCAAAGACACATGTAATGTCTTCTCTCTAGTACGTAGTAATCACACTTTCGATGTTAAACTTACAAAGTATCATTTTGAAGTCAATTGTAGAAACCATTTTCGACCGATAGTAGTGAAGTGGGACACCCTAGCGACAAGGGGGACTTTAATGTTAAAAGGGGTATATCCACTCTGGCGAAAATGGGAATTTAACATGGGGAAATTTAACATGGAGTGAATGGGGAATGGAACATAGCGACAAGGGATTGGGCCACTCTAGGGACAAGGGGACTTACCATTACAAACAGGGTATGTCCACTATAGGGACAATGGGAATTGAACATGGGGAATTTGAACAGGGATGGGTTTGTATAGGGACAAGGGAACTTACCATTACAAACAGGGTATATCCACTCTGGAGACAATGGGAATTTAACCTGGTAATATATTTTGGGCTTGTCTAGGGACAAGGGAAATTGAACATTGGAATATATTTTGGGACTGTATAGCGTGAAGGAAAATTTAACATGGGAGATGGAGATAACACAGACAATAGACAAACACTGATACAACACATTAAAAAATGGGGAGGCAAGAAAAGTCAATTATTCTCGAGGCCTATGAATAACCCTTACATTCACTTCACCTATGATCTAATATCCACACACGCGAAAGAGCCAAAACTAAACACTCATCTACTATCCACACACGCGGAAAACCAAATTAAACCCAAACTATACTATCCACACACGCCAAAAAAGCCAAATCAAACCCCAAAATCTACTATCCACACACGGAAGAAGCTAAAAACATAACCACAATCTACTATCCACACACCCGAAGGAGCAAACCGAGTTCTTACTTTGCTATCCACAAACCCCAATTTATACTATCCATACACGCGAAAGAACAAAATCAAGCCCACAATTTACTATATATACACCCCAAGGTACAATAACTAACCACTAAATATACTATCCGCACGCGATGAAGCCAAATCAAACCCTAAACTCTACTATCAATAAGCTAAAAACATAAACACTCATCTACTATCCACACACGCGAAGAAGCATAATCAAACCCAAAATCTACCATCCACACACAAGGGAAGGTTTAAACAACCATACACTCTACTATCTACACAAACGTACGTAAGCGCTTACAAACCCCCAAAAAATCTACTATCCACACAAACGGACGTGAGCGCTTACAAAACCCAATAATCTACTATCCACACACGTGAAAAGCAAAATTATAACCATAATCTACTATCCACACACGCGAAGAAGCATAATCAAACCCAAAATCTACCATCCACACACAAGGGCAGGTTTAAACAACCATACACTCTACTATCTACACAAATGTACGTGAGCGCTTACAAACCCACCAAAAATCTACTATCCACACAAACGTACGAAAGCGCTTACAAATCCCAATAATCTACTACCCATACACGTGAAGAGCAAAATTATAACCATAATCTACTATCCACTCACACGAACAAGCAAACAACTAACACACATTTACTATCCGTTTAATATTTTTTTTATGTGGCAAGAAGAAATAGTACAATACGCAACAAAGGGATTGTAAGTTTACACTCCAATCTGTCTGCACTGCAATGGTAACAACGCTCTTGCGTTGGCATTATTTTGCCACACTACCTTAGGAAAAAAACAATGCATCACTCAATGAGATCGAGAGATTGAGAGAACAACGGTGGTAAATCCAATAGGATGACAGAACCAACACGATCAGTGAAGAAATAAGTTTGTTTGATACCTCATGAAGATTATTTTTTTACAATCTAGTAGTCCCAAAAGTGACTTGTAGAAAAATTTAGAACAATGACATACACCTACACGGTTTCATTAAATGGTTTACGTCAATGGTTGCTATTTCTTTGTTATTAAATGTTCGTACAAACGATATGTGTGTAAGCGAATGCTAACACACACGCACGCACACACATACAAGTGTTACTGCCTTGGGTGACAGTAGTCTGGAGTGTTTTGAGAGATGGACAGAGAGACTTAACATTACAGTGGAGAGAGAAAGAAAGAATGGGAAAAAAAAAAGAAAAAACAAACGTACGACACCATTTTTTGGTTCCGTTATTCTTGCGGTATTGCAGGACAAAGATTATTGAGACAACCATACATTCTATGTGAAATATGTTCCTTGTTTTCATTCATCAATTTCATAAAAAGGTAATGTAATGTGATATTTATTGTCGACTGACTGCTTAACATATCTCAGATTTAAAATATGTCCTGTGTTTCGCAGCACACGCTACCAACAATGTTGCAAAGTTTCCACAAATCTAAGGGCGGAGAAAGAACAGCACTATAACGCTCCTTGTTCTATCCACAGTCTAAACTGAGAGAAAATAGGTCGAATATTGTTACATATTTTCTGAACGTGTGTTTTGGTTTTAAAATTCAGAATTAACCATGGGCAGGGTTATACATTGCAATGCCACTCGCGTCATTCTTGAACATTGTTACCTTTTTCCTGAACATGTGTTTTGGTTTTAGAATTCAGAGTTAGCCATAGGCAGGGTTATACAGTGCAATGTCACTCGCGTAATTCTTGAAAAAGCCTTCTGTTTGTTTCCTTTCTTGAAAAACGGTAGATCTAATGTTAGAATTTTTTCCGTGACACATTGCAGTGCCAAACTAAAGAAAAAGCTGCGATATCTGAATTGTACAAACTCGTCAACTCAAGATTTTATTTCATCCAACGATTTACTGATTTACAATTTGTAAGGATGTAAGTGTTTGAAAAAAAAATTACTTGACAAACGGAACAGTTCACTGAAATAGGGTGACTACTGATCACAATTTTGGAGAGGTATCTTCACACAGATACCATTAAGATTTCAATCAAAACTACTATGACGGAGAGAGAGAGAGAGAGAGAGAGAGAGAGAGAGAGAGAAAGAGTTATTCCTACTGTAAAACATATCAAGACACTTACGTTTGTTTTTTACGGTATATCTTCGTGAAGAAAGATTAAAAAAAAAACACTCATTCCACTCAGATAATCACAGCCATAGAAAACTTCACCATTGTTAAATATCACCAGAGTGAACTGTTTATTATGAAAACTAAAAAATTCCTCCTTTTTTGATAACGTGGATGTAAAGCTCTCACAGAATAGTTCATCCAAATATGCTTTGATGTATTTGATTATAAAACTGACACAATTTCTGTGGGATAGCCCAGGGTACGATTGTTCTTGCGTTAGTTTTACTTTTTTTAATTATTTTATAAATCGCTTAGCAGTGAGACACGACCTATCTCGACACTGTGTGAAGAGCTACTGAAGTCAATTCGTAGTGAACGCGGTCAGAAAATAAGACTAGCCAATGAAATCGTTTATGATGAGTGATGCATTGTTTTGTTCCAAGTTAGTGTGGCAAAATAATGCCTACGCTCTTGCGTTGTTACCATTGCAGTGCAGACTGACTGGAGTATGAACTTGCAATCCTGTCTTGTGTATTGTTCCATTTCTTCTTACCACATCAAATATTAAACGGTCACAGTACTGGTTCACGTTCTGAACTGTCAATTTCTATTTTACCTCACTTAAACATTTTGACATACACACTTACATCGATAGAGTCAGAAGTGTTACAGTATTGAGTGGCATGGTTTTTTGTTTGTTTTTTGTTTTTAAAAAATTGTGACTCGGGGATTTTTATGAAGTAAAGAAACTAATGTACAGTGAACCTCAAGAATGATGACCCAAGCTGACTGTCTATTGATGCGTGTATTTACTTAAGAAGAAATATGACCTCTGAAACACAAAGATATACGGCAAGCATGATTAGAATGAACACAGCGGCAGCTAACTGTAGTAACATAGGGGGTGGTTTCCTTCACGTTCGTGTAACTTCGAGTTTCCTATCCTCTTTCAAGAAAAACTTGTATCCTTTTGTAGGGTTTGAAATAAAAAAACTGAACAAACTTAAGCACTTTGCTCTAGATATTTCCTTTTGCAGCAACAGACTATGCAGCATAAATACTGTTACAACAATAGAAAGCTTTAAATCTTCTAGCAAAAAGAAATACATAAAAGAATAGAATTAAAGATTAACGATGACTAACCAACAAATCTGAATTTAACAAATGCAATGACATGTGAAGAAATGCCTCTCACTTTGGAAAGGTAGGCGAATGTAATCTGCCATGCACCATCAACTTGAAAAATAATTATAAACAGAGAGAAACCTGAATTCAAAATTTTGAAAAAAAATGAATTTTGAATTGATCATCAACACTTGGCGCTTCATCGATATCAGTGATAAACTCGATAACATCATCACCGTTTTCATTTAACGATTTTGCATTTTCATTAAAATCCTTTAGTACATCATAGCACCGCTGGTCATCTACAGACGGAGCTAACAAATACAGTTTATCCCAACTAAGCCATCTCATTATCAAATTAAGTAGCAGGTGTGTTTTACCGCTTCCAGATGGTCCAATTATGATCATACGGACAGAATTTGGTAGCGCAGCATGATGCTTGACTGGTTCTTGTTTTCGTGTTGCAGAAAAATCAATTACGTTCATGATATATGTAAAAAGAATATGGATTTATATTGTGTGAAATGCAGGGCGCGTACACCAATAGGTGATCTAACAACCATTACAACAAAAAATAACAGACCAGCGGTTACGGGTAAGTAAGAACGATGCGGTACAAAGAAATTTAAATTTATTCCCGCTGACAAGTCAGTTCAGTCGGGTTTTAAAAAAAAACGAGGAGGTGATATTGCAGCAAAATTAACAAAGTTACCTGGAAAATCCGTGAGCTAAATATCCAGGAGAAAAACATCTTCCAGGATATAATTACTGCGGGCCTGGAACCCGACTTGATCTCAGACTTGACAACCAAGACCAACCAAAACCAGGCGAGGAACCAATACACGCTATTGATAAAGCGTGTCATGCTCATGATGAAGCTGATAAAAGTAAAAATCTACAAGATAGGCATTTCGCAGATGTGAAATTCATGCACTAAATTCCATCACTGATAAATCTTTCAAGGAAAGGTTAGCTAGTTGGTTAATAAAATCCGCAATGAAAGGTAAATTAGCGCTAGGTGCTGGTAATTTATAAATTTAATCGATATATTATTCCCCAAGAGGATACTGGAAGGGTACCGCAGCGATTAGTAAGCTCGCTGAAGCAACAAAAGTTACGCGTGTTACTGCTAAAAAGTGGTTATCCAAACAGGCAATATGGCAAATTTATCAACCACCACCTAAGCAAATTCACTTTGCACATTTCAATGTCAGTGTTCCTAATGAAGTTCATCAAGATGATATATTATTTCTGCCACATGATACCGTTGAAATCCAAACACGTCAAATAACATATAAATACGTGTTAACTGTAGTTGATGTTGCAAGTAGATATAAAGAAGCAGAACTGTTGTCAACAAAGACAGCAACTGAAGTAGCTTCTGCGTTGAAAAGAATTTATCAACGCCATAGCTGTTACAAGTTGATCCTGGCAAAGAATTTCAGGGCGCAGTATCATCGCTTATAAAACAACATAACTTCACCATCAGACGAGGGCATACTAAGATTCATCGTGATCAGGCAATTGTTGAACGATTTAATCGAACACTTGCTGAGCGGTTATTTGGATATCAATACGCGAAGGAATTCATTCAAGACAAGAGATCTCGTGAATGGGTTGCACGATTACCAAGCGTGATAACTGCATTAAATAATGAAATTACTCGAACAACCAACATGAAACCTATTAACGCAATTACCAAAAAGAATATACCCGTACAACGACGTGATTTTTCAACACAACCGGTGCTGGGCAATGACACTGTGAGATATTTATATGAGCCCGGTGAACTTGAAGGCGGTAAAAAAAGAGCGACTGATCCTATCTGGAGCATCACTACACACAAAATATCTAACATAAATAGATCCTCAGGTAGACCTGCAATCTACAGACTGGATTCAACTGCTCGTCAACGTGTATTTACGCGTGAACAATTACAAGTAATTCACGCGGATACGCAATTACCGCCCAGATCACTTAACTAGCGCCTCTTCGTCGATTACATTCAGGACAGGTCAGCATCATATTTTCTCGTGTATGACCAAGATGGTTATCTTTTCTATCTACGGTAAATTGTCTTGGGTGTTTACTCGAATATTGCCATAACATCACAATTACAGCTCGCACAGTGATTATTCTGCTGTTGTTTCAGCGTGTTAATAAATTCAACGTCAAGATCAAAGTCGCGTTTGTTTTTGTTTTTTTGTCACTTTGTTTATAACCAGCTAATTTTTTCTTATTATATCGTCGTTCACTTGTCATCGTCGTTAATTTTATCGGTTATTGACTCATCTAGGATAATCCTTCGCAGTTGAGATATTTTTCTAACTCTGGACACCGCTAAGTAAACTAAGTTCGACCATTCGATGCGATCATCAACGATCCAAACAACTGTGTCACTGATAGTCAGTCCTTGTGATGAGTGAATGTCATCGCGTATCTTAGCGTCCATGGAGATGGGTCAGCGCATAGAGCATCCTCAACAACATTGACATCTACTGCGACAATATCATTCAACACAAGATTCTGCTTCCTCCTTGACTCTGTCAAGGGTCCTCGTATATCAACGTCAGTATTCTGTAACCGCGAATCAGCTGGTCGATAACATAGCGGCACTGGCAGTGTTGGGATTTTCTCTTTGTGTAACTGAAACAACCGCTGTTGAAGTGTGTCTCTGACTATCTTTCTACTTGCCACAATGAAATTGTTTGGTCTCCATGTTTCCCAAAAGTCGTTCATAGAAGTTTCTGAAATTATTTTGCGCGCTATTTCACACTGAATTTTGTTCGGTTGCAGTCTGATTATTTTCTTGAACTCGTTTAATTCTGCATCAAGAGATCTATAATCATCAGTTATCTCCGAGTAATAATCAACAAAACTCTTCAACCAATCATGTGGAGATGGTCCAACAAACGGCGGTGGTTGACCGTGATCGCGCCACATTATCACAGCTGTATTTTTCAATAATTACCAATCGAGAAATGTTTTTAATATTTCCAACGACACTGTGCACACTTCATCCCAAATGATGATCTTTGGAATATATTTTTCTCCCATTCGATCTGGAGTCCACACACTGCCGCTGTATTTGAAAAAACTATGATAAGTACAAGAATTGACTCCTCGTTGTTTCATCTCCCTGGCAAGTCTGTGGGTTGGTGTTAGTACAATCATATCATCGCATTTCTGTCGAAATAATTCAATTACCCGAGTTGCCTTACCAGAACCTCCTGTCCCGTTCAAATAAACCGTTTTGTGTCTGGATACTGGATCACACACGGATGGCTCCGACGATAATTCTGATAATTCTGATTTCCGATAACTATCTTTGACCGCAACATCCGCGGATTCACAACAACAATGTAGCATTTCCTTTTTTATTCTCCACGAACCCCATGATTCACCAGTGCTTGTGAAACGAGCCAGTAATTCTAAATATTTTTTATTCAAGTAAAATGAATCTGTTGCAACTCTAACTGCTGTGTGAGGAAATCTGTTTATCATCGATAGCAAATTTATAGAAACATAAGCTAGCATCGAAGATCTTAAATGTGTATACTGAGGAGATTCTCCATCAATGTAACTAACAATTGTGCCCAACCGTGTTCCGTCAGACAAGTAAGCATCTTCCCGATTACAAAATATATTTCTCGCAGCGGCATCAGCAATTATAAAATCTAATTCAACATCATCCATAATCAATCGTGAATGATGCCGTTTATGATCATATGCACCACCCTGAGTAAATTTACCGATTATTTTTCTACCAAAATCTTTTGGTGCTTTTTCACTGTTGCTGAGTTCAATCCTGAGAATATTAGGAGCATCGTTAACAATGACATCAATATGAGTATTTGGGCATTCTCTTGCATACTCTTCGATGACTTCATCGAGACTGATACGCTCCGTTGTTGGTAGCCAAACCGAAGTCTGCTTCCGATATGATATAATCGCTTCACTGACCGTCAATGATATCAATACGCGGTTGTCGATCATATATCTCAGTAACACTATTGGTGCCCAACGCGTCTCCGAGAAGTGTCTGCCAAACCAAATATAACAACACGGATGAAGATTAGCAAATTCAAACGACATTACACGAGCGAATCCTGTCAGGGGGAACGATCCATTAATCGCCACTCGTGTCATCTCGTTTGTGGGATGGCCAAATCGCGCAAAATACTCACTACACTCGCCCATCCCGAGAAAACTTCCTGGATAACACGCGGTCATGTCCACAGAAATCATCTCGTTGATATCATACCCAGTGTTCCATAAACCACCGTGACCATACTCGACACAACTCGCCTGGACATCTTCGAGAAACTCAGCGCGTGTTTGTTTCCATGAATTCTTTTCTCGAGCAGCATGGGCAGCACCTGACGGAACTGTAAAACAATTGGTTGATAATTGCTCAGTGTTTTCTGAATATTTCCATGCAAGTTTTTTCATTTCTTCGGGAAGAGATTCTTTACGATATAATTCACCGTTAGGTCTTACAAATTGATCATACTCGCCATCTTCAACGCTCTTAAACAGCCACACTGACACGGGATCGCTTTTACTTATCCGGTTGATAGAATCAAATATGTTTTCACGGGAATTTTTCCCAGAGTTCTCTGACGAGTAATATCTCACAACACGATCTCGTGGAAATATTGTTACTGCACTGATCCAAGCGTGAGCGTTATGGTCAATAATTTCAATTGGTGCTCCGTTTCCCTTATTCTCTGATTCATATAAAACCTCTCCGGTTAATGTTTTTACTACCATTGGAAATTTTAATTTACTTTAATTAACTCAGCGACATCGTTTATTGACGCTCCTCTATCCTTGACCGATTCTGCCCACTTCGCTATTTTTTCACGTCGCAGATCAGTTAAACCGTTAACACGCTTCGCATTTTTAAAATGTTCTGTTACTCGCTCGGCTACACAATTTTCAGCTTTGAAAATCTCATCGGGGTAAGATCATTAATGTTAGGTCTATCATTTAGCTGATAAATTCCATAAACAACCGTGGTCAAAAGATACGATCGAGCGTAATATGGTCTGTCAATCCCAGTTAACATTCCTGGTTTGGAATCTTTACTTAACACAGCGGTTTTTCCATTAGCAAGGACAGGGTCACATTTGTCAGGGATAATCCACGTATCGGAATCTGCTTGCACAATAAACTTTATTCTGAAAAGATATTTCTGATTGAGGTAATCGATAATCACTTTCGCTCGTGCATCGTTCATTATAGCATCAATGACAGAGTCGACATTGACTTCGTCAGCGTTGCGTTTAATTTTGAATGTAGACCACACGTGAGATGCTCCATCATTACAAAATTCTTTTTTGGCATCTCTGATAATATCAATCAGATCAGTGAGAGATCGCCTCCGCGAGTCAGGGGTTAGTCTGTCAAGATCGAATCTAGAAGCCTTCCAGGGCTTCATTCTGGATAAATCTCAAACTCATCCATATATAATTAAGACAAACATTGAAATAAAAAATATTATATATACAATGTCTCAAACAAGAAATCGGCGCAAATGGTTTAAGGTAGTATCTGTGACTCCATGTGGCAAATCCTGCGTAAACGAATTCTGCGGGCAACATTCGCAATGTGTTCGTAATGGTAGTTTAGGTCCAATACCCTGCTTACGATATGACGTCGGAGTCTGGGGAAAGACACAGTTATGTGCAAGTTGCGGTGGTAAACGGTATAGAGAGCTCAAAAGATATTATGATACAAAAAACCAGACTCAGTCCCTGACAAAATCAGGGGTAGAGTTATAGCGTGTGAAGAGGATAATTTAAATAAGTTTTTAGACAAATTATAATTTAAACAAATGATATTATTATATAAAATGAACCAAGAATTTCTCAGACATCCCATCATCAAGGATTATGAAGCAAATCGTAATGGAATAGTTAGACACTGTAGGCTGAAGAAACCAGTTGGTGTTGTTAACAATCACGGCTATCTCGCGTTTGGTGCTGGGAAGAAAAAATATTACTGTCATCGTTTCGTTTTCGTATGTTTCTTTGGAGAGATCAAAGACGGTCTTGTGATCGATCATATTGACGGAAACACTAAGAACAATTATCTTCAAAATTTACAAGCTATCACACAACGCGAGAATTCTGCACGAGGAGGGACTGGTAAATATAAAACAATTGGAAAGAGGCGGATTAAATCCTTCAACATAGATACTGGCGAAGAAAGAATATTTCAATCAATGAATTCAGCTGGCAAATATTTTGATATCTGCACAGCCTCAGTACGAAAAGTCGCAGAAAATATATACAAATCCGCATTCTCAAAGAAATATAACCAAAAAATTTTCAAATATTAAGAGATAGCTAAGATGTAGTATTCACTAACTTTTTTCGGTCAGAAATTCCTATTTACATACTACTTCTTTTTCGACCTGAAACAAGGGAGATAATTCTGTAATATAGCTTTCTCCTTAGTTGTAGTCGTAATTAACTATCTACGTCGTAATTAATTAATTATCTACGTCGTAAGTAATTACGTCTTAATTAATTACGTCGTAATTAATAACACAAAGATATTTATGGTTTCTGACTCACAAATATAAAAATAACTACGGTTACACATTGCACAAGTGAGATATTTTTAGATCCGCTACGAGATACGTGTATTTCAGACCCAATTTTATCAAGGCAGAACACGCTATTATATATTTTATTCAAAAACCTCTGTTATATCTATCTTGAATGCAGAAATATACGACGTGTTCAGAAACCGATCTGTAGGTAACTATATAAGAATTTTAAAATCCTATATCAGTAGATTAGAGCCATTGGCGCAAGTGGTAGAGCGGCTGACTTTCGTTCCTTGACGTTGTCAAGGGGTCGGCGGTTCGAGTCTCGTAACGGGCATATTGTCGACGGTACCGATTTAAAGGATTTTCCTATATAAGTGGGGAGCCAGCAATAGCCCCATGTACACCCACCCCCTCATCACGTCAAATACGTGGTGAGTGCGTCATTTGCACTTGTCCCGGGATTTGATCTTGGGGAGGTGTACGTGCACAGACATTTCATTTCGCTGGCGACCCAAAATAAACAGTAGCATGGATGCATAAGCTCTAAGTCACATGGGTACATCACAGAAAGAATGCGGCCAAAAAGAAACGGTCATCGGGGCCGAGAAGATTAAAAAAAAATCTCAAACAAAGACAAAAGTCTCAAACAAAGACAAAACTCTCAAACAAAGGCCTCCCATGAAAGACACACAGGCCAGTGCAGGGAAACCATGACTGATAACCGCTCATCGTAGCTACTGTTTATTTCTGGTCTATTTAAATATATAATATTCAGTATAATGAATTACGAAAATGTCAATGATATAATTGTTGCTATTAAAAAATTAGAACATGACGGTATAAATTTATCTCATGAACTAAATCCTGAAAAAATCATTTCTGATTTTGAAACACTGCAGGAGGATAAACAACAAAGAAGATATATTCTGCCGGCTCAGTATGGATTTATAAAGAAAATTCAGACGGCTATGTATCAATCACTAGCCACAGTAGAAGAAACACGAATAAAGAATTTTGTTTCGTTGTCTCGTGCAATTGAAAAAATTAGGTCGGAATTGTCTTTTGAATATGAATCAAAAAAGATAATTCTCGTGTGAGACACTTAAGAAAAATTATGTCAGCTCGTGAAGCGATCGAAAATGAAAGTTAGACTCCCTTGATTTACTTGGAAATCTAGTACGTGGAAATGAAATCGAAAGTAGTATGTCAGTCCACCTTGTTAATACAAGGGACGGATAACTTTTTTCCTTCGCCGTTGACAGATTTAAATATTTTTTTTTTGTTTTTCACTGACAATATTATATTTTTTGTTTTCACTGAAAATTGCTGGATTTGCACGATTTTTGCTAGTAAATACCCTATCAGAATTAGCAAATCCGACGATTGTCATGATTTTTACTAGTAAATACCTTATCAGAATTAACAAATCGGTCGATTTCCATGATTTTGACTAGTAAATACCCCATCAGAATTAGCAAATCAGACCATGTGCACAAAATATATACATAAATAAAATATTTTTACTGTTGCCCGTGCACAAAAAATAAAATTATTATACTAGCCTGTGAAATCAATCGATGCACACGATTTTGACTAGTAATTACCCCTTCAGAATTAGCAAATCGGATGATTTCCATTATTTTGACTAGTAAATACCCTATCAGAATTAGAAAATCAGGCGATGAGTATGATTTTGACTACCTAAGTACCCTTCAGAATTAGCAAGTCGGACGATTTCCATAATGCTTACTAGTAAATACCCTATCAGAATTAGCAAATCAGTCGATGTGCACAAAATATATATAAATAAAATATCTTTACTGTTGCCCGTGCACAAAAAATAAAATTATTAGACTCGCCTGTGAAATCAGTCGATGCATACGATTTCAGAATTAACAAATCGGTCGATTGCCATGATCTTTACTAGTAAATACCCCTTCAGAATTAACAAACCAGTCGATGCGCATGACTTTGAGTAGTAATCACTCCTATGAAATTAACAAAATCGTGTGATGCGCAGTAAAAGAATATATTTTTTGTGCACTTGCAGATTTCAATATATTTTTTTACTTGTATCAATCTGATGAGTTAGATAATATTTCCTTAAGTCGATCAAATTTAATGCAAGAGTGTGCATAATTTAGAATTTGATCTTTATCACACGTGACCATAGAAATATGTTCTC
This sequence comes from Sinohyriopsis cumingii, assembly GCA_028554795.2. Lineage (NCBI taxonomy): Eukaryota > Metazoa > Mollusca > Bivalvia > Unionida > Unionidae > Sinohyriopsis > Sinohyriopsis cumingii. The sequence goes on from CM068829.1 coordinate 133,119,542, forward strand.
GCTGTGCTTTATCCAACTGCGATTGTGTCAATAGAAAACTTCTTTACCGTATACATCAATAACCAGATCAACTGGGCTGACTAGAAACTGTGTAAACACTTCTTTGATGTAGTTTTCAAGTACTTGCTTGTCGTGTATGAAAACCTTCACGTGTTGGTACATTATATGATACTCGCTTGATTAATTTAAGTTAGAAATCAAGGTCTGTCAGTAAAAAATAAATTTCTTATGATGCACTTGCAGATTTCAATATATTTTATTTTGCTTTTTACTGGAAAATTCGCATGGTTTTGACGACCTTATTACTTTCCGAATCAACAAATCAGTCAACGCGCATGGTTTTGACTAGTAATTACCCCTTCAGAATTAACAAATCAGTCGATGCGCATGATTTTGACGGCCTTATTGCTTTCCGAATCGTGCAAAATGTAACATCCACCTGAGAAAATCTAAGATGAGATCTCTAGGATCGCACAAGTCAATTAATATGTATAGTTTCACCTCGAATATCCAATAAGTGGCCTGACTGGTCTGTTAGTTTGAAATGTATTCTTGATAACAGTGGACTATGGCGTCGTAGATAGACTGGATTGATCGGCTCCTGCACAATCAGAAATCTATATGGTGTTACTTTTGGTGTGAATGAATAAAGAACAAATCCTTGCTGGGCTTGATTTAATACTGTCGTGCCCGTGCTGTAGCTGCCATCAATTACATCACACACAAGATTGACCGCGACCACTGAGGTTATATTTACGATTTCCGGGGATACATGTCGTCCTTGCCCGTCTGGGTCATTGTTGTGCCGGAGAATAGTTGCCGGCGGCAGTGTTTTTTTTTTTTTTGTACTGTGCGAGTATGTCATCAAAGAACTCATCAATGATATCATTGACTGATTTTCTTAGCTCGGTTGCGTTATATTCGGGAAATTTAAAATTCGGTAATTCAGCTTCTGTTAACGAATATGCAGTTAAAAATTTCTGTTTATCGTTGTCGTAGAAGACGCCGCCAATTATTGCTTGAATTAATCGCCGGTTAATATATTCCTTGTCGGATACAAGCTGATTTAATATCTCAGTTCGCGTAATGATTTCGCCGAGTGACGATAACAAATCAAAAAGATGCTCATGAAAACTCTGGCGTAGTTTTTCTCGTTGTGTTTTATGGTCTTGATTAATGATTTTAAAATATTCAACGATTTGACTTGAACCAAAAGCAAGACCTCCTTCTCCTATAGGACCTTTCTCAGAAACAAAACGCCATTCCATACTGTCCTTGCTGAAGAATAAAAATCTATCAGTGAACCTTGCATTTTTTATCCTAAGTAAACGAGCTTTGTATGATGGTTCAGTTCCGTGGTATGAAGTATTATCCGTGACATAATCAGACTTTTTAGGTTCTGGTGGCATTGGTGGTGTTGTGGTTGAATTTCAGGCCATCCTAACACTGTTCTGATCGATGATTGATATATATTCACGGCGTAGTCAGGAGAGTTTATCTCGATGACCGAAGACAGCGTTGGTTCATGAGCGGTTATTGCTATTTTGGATTCTTTTCCTGTGATATATTTTATTCGACGTTGTAATTCCACATTGATTTCTTCGATTTGATAGCATCCGTCTGGTATTCCAACGGGTATCCAGTCGGGTTCGCCCGTGTTTGGGTCGTTTTTATTTGCAAACACAAACGAATTATTTGCTGGTAATCCGCCAAATGATTTTGATCTGATATTGGACCAACTGTGGTATACTCTCAACTGTGCCAGCGCGATTTCATTCACCGGAATCGCAGTTGGAAAATTAATACTGAATTCAGGCTTGGTTGAGCTCACTGTTATCATTGAGGTTTTCACGGGACTTGTATTTGCGGCTATCTGCTGAAGTAATTCTGTCATTATTCATTTTCGTTGTTTTCAAATGGCGGACTTGTTTGTAGTCTTCGTATATCTTTGCCATGTTCGTGAATTCGGAATCTGATGTTGTATCGTCCAGGCTTGATGATCTCAGCGACGACAATTTTGAGTATGCTGCTGTTGCTGTGTTTAATCGTGTAACCGCGTCGTGTAGTTTTGTGCTCGTGCACGTTGATATCTTTTGCGCGATTATGTTAAAAACACCAGCCGCGGCCGCTGATGATGAAATGCATATTATTACTGCGATTGCAGTTGTTACTGGCGTTAGCGCTGATAATATTACTCCAGTGGATGCAACTAACGCGGATACCGAGTACACTAACGCATCCAGGATAATTACACGGCGCTTGTGTTTTTATACTTTCAGCGTTTACTCGTTGATGGTATTTTTTAACTCTGACTGCCATTCGCGCACTTGATCGTATCAATATTGTTGCGCATCCAATGTTGTCGTTGACGCTGTCATTGTCGTCCTTAACTCCGTTAAGGGGGCCATTTATTGTTTTACGCAGTAACCAATTGAGGGGTCTCAGCTACAAATTCCAAACACCACCAGTAAGATGTTGCGGTTAATTTCTTGTCGGCTGCTTCCAGTATAAACGTTTCTTCGGTTCCGCTATTTAATATGATAGTCACAACCCCGGAAAACTTGTCAGTGGAATGTCGCCAGGGATGCGTTGTAAACATCTCAAATTTTGCAGCACTGAACATAGACAGTCTATACACTCCAGTGACTGTTGCGGTATATTTGATAGTATTATTTTGTTTTGACCATGTTACGAATCCAGATGATACCGTGTATACGATGCTGGTTATGTGCCCGGGAGTAACTCCAGGCGGGATTTTAATTAGATTAATTTTGTTAACAATATCAGGAATTCCACTTACGACATCTTCTTGTGTTCGTTTGATCGTGTCGATGTTCGTCTTGATATCAGAAAGTTTCATGCAAGCGGTGGGCGGAGTACCAAAGAATTCCTCTGCGGTTTCATTAATTTTTCTAAAGTTTCTACGGAGATTTGCAAACGCGTTTACGTGAACGTCATACTCAGCCCGCAACGTGGATAATTTATTGTCTACGGTGCTTTAGTTAACGTCAACATATTTTTTCGTCGCGGCATCTTCGTCGGATGTTGGATCTCTTAAAACCACTATTTTGTTCCCGTTCATATTGAGTTCACCTGTCATTGTGTCACGGGTGTTTTTTAAACGAGTAGCGAATATGGTTCCGACGGTTGTAAATAGCGCGTCAAAATACTTTTTCGTCGCGGCATCTTCCGGGCATGTTGGATCTCTTAAAACCACTATTTTGTTCCCGTTCATGTTGAGTTCACCTGTCATTGTGTCACCGGTATTTTTCACACGATTAGCAAATCTCTGCATGATTTCATGGATGGATGTAAACGATATACTTGAATCCCTGATTTTTCCACTGTCAGAAAATATGGGGATGTTATCCGGGGTAGCTCCAAGAACCCTGCGAACTATGTCATTCCATTTGATATTGCTGTTTTTTAGCTTGCCATGTCGGTCCTGAAAAATAACCTCATCTGGGTCTATCCCGGAGAGAGATGAAAGATTGTCGACGTCATCTTTGGTCGCATACTTCTACATCGCCGCGTTTTTTTGTTTTTTTGTTTTTTTTTTTTTCTTTGCTTCGATGAGAGATCTTCCGTAAATATCAACCATTATTCTTTAGGGATTGTTTAAAATGTTAAATCGGTCCGCGGTATACTCGTGCACGACTTTGTGAGGCGGTTTAGTCGATGCTGATATCGTTGCAAGCACATTAATTACTTCACGGTCACATATTGGTGGATCGGTTAATGTTTGTGTTGGTAGCGTTGAATACTAAACTGGAATGGGAGTACTTTGCACGTGTTTTAAGAATTCAACTGGCGGTGCTAACCCATACGAATCGAAATAAACAATTCCACATTGATGTATCGCGTAAGCAACCCAGTGAGTTCCTGGACCATTGCTGTTATCGAGATTAATAATTCCAGTTTCTGCATTATTCGGTTGTCTCGGTAACTGATCTCCCATAAAAACACATCTGAAATTTTTTATATTTAATTGTTTAGCGGCATCGATTAAATCAAAATTTGACATCGGCGTCAACGGCCTTTGGGATACCATGAGGGCGGAGTTCCTGGAAGTCTTAGACCCGCTCCCTTTTTTTATATCCTTTTCCGGTTGCTTTCTTTAATGCCATTCCAGCAGCGGTTCCAACAGCACCTAACGCAGCTGCTGTTGCTACAGCTGGGGCTGCAGCAGCTATTAACGCTCGTATTGCTCCGAGGAGTGGAAATATACCACCGTTTTTAATCATGTTGCCGATGGCTTTTGGAGCGGAACTAAGTTGAACTCCAGTTTTTGCTTTCTTTGCTTCGTTGAGGTGATTTATTTGAGTTTTAGTCAACGATAACTTGTTTGGACCACCACTAGCAATTTGATCCCGCGTTAGTGTTAACGTTGCCCCACATGCGCTCGCGTTTTTCGATTGTAATTTTTTCACCTGATTAGGAGTCAGAGTTACATTAGCGTGACTATATGACATTTTTATAATAAACGCGGTTGGTCTAATTTGTTTACATGTTTTCCGCTGGTGCATCAGTAACTCTCATTCGACCACAACACCCTCAAGTAGCATTGCTTTATCGCTGAGTATAACAGCAATTGCTCTGTAATTAGCTATAGCCCCTCTTGTCACATTAGCTCGAAAGTGTACATCAACGACAGATTGTCTGGTTAAATCAAGATGCTCTAGTGAAAAGTAATAGATTGGATAATATGTCATAAAATCCAATTGTGATATTTGCAAGCCAATATCGATGTTTATATCACGCGCTAGATATTTCGTCAAACGTTGATATACACGTGCAACATGATTATTATCAAAATCTAACAGTATGTTCTCAGATGGTTCTTGATGCCCGTTTATCCTTAAAGATACTTCAGAGACACCAAGTTTGTCAAATATCATATGACTCCGTGTTTGTGAGTTTATTCGTGTTATATCTTGAAGAGCAATGAAAATATGTCGCGGTGCAGAAACTCACTGCTGTGATGCTATATGCCACGTAAATAAACCATTATTATTACTTTGAGTACTATCTGTGGTTACTGTAAGCCATGATAACAGCAATTTACCACCTTGATCCATGAAAGAAAGTAGTCGCTGTTCTTCAGCAATTGCCGGAGTCATTACCGGCATCCACAGTGATAGTTTTTTTATTTCTACTTTACCAGCGTCACTTATGGGTCGCCATAAAGCATCATTGTCATCAGATTTTCTAAAAAGCACAACCGTATGTTTTGCTCCATAAATTACCTTTCGGACATCTCTACAAAATCCAAATATATGCGACAGCGGAATTGCACAAGAAAATTTTCTACGATCAACACTTAACATTAATTTACGTGTATGAAAACCTAAATTAAATTCTGTATTAGCACCAAGAACCACCGCCTGTACATCAGCGTCAGCGTTATTGGCATAATTTCTTGGTCGTCTGATATTGTACTGATCATTGTAAGGAAAATCAGAAGTGTCCTTAGCAAACATCATTGATGGGCCAGCTGATCTTGTATAATCATCAGAATATCTTGCCAAACCTATTATTGTTGTAGCCACATCAACATTGTTCTCAATTGACTCAATTTTTTTTTCGTCAATGAGATACGCAGCGCTTTCAAACAAGGCCATAATTCCGTTATTGACAAAGCCAACTTTAACACCATCCCCGTATTCTGTATCATCTGTTTTTATAATTTCACCTGCTACTTCAATAAATGCTTCAGCGGGTAAGAAATATCTACTTGTATCTTGAACTTGCAATTCAGTTCGTCCTCGTTGATTTGGTTCTCGTGCGTCATAAGAATAATACTGAAAATCACGCACTGATTCATTTTTAAGAACCGGTTCGTCTGTGTCAAACGCTGTGTCGGATTTACGTTTAAACATTTTATTATAATTTGTTATTGTCTAAAACGAAGACCACTTCCCGACACCAGACTTGTATTTATTTATTCAGCCCCTTGATTTATCAACGCTGCTAGTTTTTGATTTGCGGCTTGATTTATTACTTTACTGACATTTGCGGGCATCACTTCAGTACTGGGTAATTTCACTGGTGGTGATGGTTTACGTATTAATCGTGCTAGTCTGTCCTTGATTGCCAAGAATGCTTTACTGGCAACGTTACCAACAGCACCAGAAGCTTTATCACGAATAATATCCATTGCTTTCATCGATAATTATTTTGCAATTGGCATTGCTTTAGGGGCCATCCTCGCGAATAAACTCCGAACAACATCACCGAATCCATTTCCTTAAGTCATCATGTATACTGGTAATCGCGAATTTACCACCCCAACCATAGCTGGTCTACGATGAGAATTGTGTACGATCATTTTCTTTAATTATTCATTTATCTAACAACTAGTCACTGTGATAGTCATTAACAAGTTCTCGGTAAATATTAGTATCCATGATACCGCCTTGAAATAATCGTCGACAGATATCAGCTGCTTCAATAATTATTTCTGGTGAGTTATTTCCAGCTCGCTTTCCTCCTATGAGAGCTTCTAATCGTTGCACGTCCTTGAGGATATTGTTAGGACAAGCAATAAAACCACTTCCCAAACCGCTTCCGGTTGCTCCCTCTTCTGTTGTTTCCGCGCCTTTCTTAAATAGTCTTAAGGGTGATCTTTCTTCTTTTGCTTTTTTTAAGTAGCTCCTCAGACCTTTTAAGTTCCGACATCAACTGTTGTTGCGGTGAAGAAGACTGTTGTTGTTCGATCTGTTGCAGAGGTGGAGGAAGTTGATAAGACTCTTGCTCAGGCGGCGAATAAGGAGGTGGTGGTTGTTGAGGTTGTGATGTGTATTCTTTATAAAGTCTATTTATTTCATTCATAAAACTCTCAAATCTTGGATTAGTATCTCCAGCTTGTTTTTGGTCGTAATACACGCGATATATCCATTTTATTAAATTTTTATCGTTTACGGTAGCATATCCTGGTTTTAAAATTTGTTTTTTCCGATTTAGACTCGCTAATGTTTCAGCGGATAAATCTTTGTCTTTTATTTCTTTAAGTTGCTTAATAACACCTTCGTTAAATTTTGCAATCAGTTCAACATTTTCTTTTACTGGTTTGGATTCAGGCGCAGGCTCCCCCTTTTTCAAGTCGGCGACTTCAGTACGAATTTTACCAATACCTTCAAGTATTTTTTCGCCGACGGGTGGAGGTTGAGCTGCAGCCATATCAGTCGGAAGATCTCGTAAAATCTTTTTTTTTTTTTTTTTAGTTCTTGCTGCTATTTTTTTCAGTTTGCTCAGCGGTTTGTTTTAATACTGGAATAATACCCAGCTATTTTTCTTTCCTCCTCATCCTTAATATCCCCCCATATAGCTTTTTCAGTAGTCGCTGCAACTTTTTCAGTAGCTGCTGTTACGGGCCTAAATAACTGTTCTGTACCCGTAGCAAATTCAACTTGTGCTTGCTCACATTCTTGAAGTTTTTGCCTTACAGAATCACGAAAGGCAAGAGATTTTTTGATTGCTTCTAGTCGCTCTCGAGCTAGTGTAGCGGAATGTGCTTCTCCGATATTTGCCATTATTGATAACGCGATGATTTAATTCATAGCAGCAGAGAAGGTGCGGCTCCAACTTGTCACCGACACAATCGCGTATTTTCCTTCGGTGTATCACTGGTAATTTCGATAACCAGTAAGTGGGGTTGGAGACTAATAAAGTTCTCTGAACAGCGTCGTCTCATGTCGGATACTTAAAAAAAAATCGCGATTGTTGGTGTTTCCCAGGAAGGCGTGTTTGTTTCTTTACTTCATAAAAATCCCAGAGTCACAGTTTTTAAAAACAAAAACAAACAAAAAACCATGCCACTCAATACTGTAACACTTCTGACTCTAACGATGTGCGTGTGTATGTCAAAATTTTAAGTGAGGTAAAAAAGAAATTAACAGTTTCAGAACGTGAACCAGTACTGTGACATTTCAGTAGTTGATGTGGTAAGAAGAAATAGAACAATACACAAGACAGGATTGCAAGTTCACACTTCAGTCAGTCTGCACTGCAATGGTAACAACGCAAGAGCGTAGGCATTATTTTGCCACACTAACTTGGAACAAAACAATGCATCACTCATCATAAACGATTTCATTGGCTAGACTTATTTTCTGACCGCGTTCACTACGAATTGACTTCAGTAGCTCTTCACACAGTGTCGAGTTAGGTCGTGTCTCACTGCTAGGCGATTTATAAAATAATTAAAAAAGTAAAACTAACGCAAGAACAATCGTACTCTGGGCTATCCCACAGAAATTGTGTCAGTGTTATAGTCAAATACATCACAGCATATTTGGATGAACTATTCTGTGAGAACTTTACATCCACGTTATCAAAAAAAGAGGAATTTTTTAGTTTCCATAATCTTCAGTTCACTCTGGTGATATGTAATAATGGTGAATTTTTCTATGGCTGTGATTATCAGAGTGGAATGAGTGTTTCTTTAAATCTTTCTTCAGGAAAATATACTGTAAAAAACAAACATAAGTGTCTTGATATGTTCTACAGTAGGAATATCTCTCTCTCTCTCTCTCTCTCTCTATCTCTCTCCGTCATAGTAGTTTTGATTGAAATCTTAATGGTATCTGTGTGAAGATACCTCTCCAAAATTGTGATCAGTAGTCACCCTATTTCTGTGAACTGTTCCGTTTGTCAAGTAATTTTTTTTTCAAACAACATCCTTACAAATTGTAAATCAGTAAATCGTTGGATGAAATAAAATCTTGAGTTGACGAGTTTGTACAATTCAGATATCGTAGCTTTCTCTTTAGTTTGGCACTGCAATGTGTCACGGAAAAAATTCTAACATTAGATCTACCGTTTTTCAAGAAAGGAAACAAACAGAAGGCTTTTTCAAGAATGACGCGAGTGACATTGCACTGTATAACACTGCCTATGGTTAACTCTGAATTCTAAAACCAAAACACATGTTCAGGAAAAAGGTAACAATGTTCAAGAATGACGCGAGTGGCATTGCACTGTATAACTCTGCCCATGGTTAATTCTGAATTTTAAAACCAAAACACACGTTCAGAAAATATGTAACAATATTCGACCTATTTTCTCTCAGTTTAGACTGTGGATAGAACAAGGAGCGTTATATTGCTGTTCTTTCTCCGCCCTTAGATTTGTGGAAACTTTGCAACATTGTTGGTAGCGTGTGCTGCGAAACACAGGACATATTTTAAATCTGAGATATGTTAAGCAGTCAGTCGACTATAAATATCACATTACCTTTTTATGAAATTGATGAATGAAAACAAGGAACATATTTCACATAGAATGTATGGTTGTCTCAATAATATTTGTCCTGCAATACCGCAAGAATAACGAACCAAAAATGGTGTCCTACGTTTGTTTTTTTTTTTTTTGCCATTCTTTCTTTCTCTCTCCACTGTAATGTTAAGTCTCTCTGTCCATCTCTCAAAACACTCCAGACTACTGTCACCCAAGGCAGTAACACTTGTATGTGTGTGCGTGCGTGTTAGCATTCGCTTACACACATATCGTTTGTACGAACATTTAATAACAAAGAAATAGCAACCATTGACGTGAACCATTTAATGAAACCGTAAAAGGTGTATATCATTGTTCTAAATTTTTCTACAAGTCACTTTAGGGTCTACTAGATTGTAAAAAAATAATCTTCATGAGGTCTCAAACAAATTTATTTCTTCACCGATCGTGTTGGTTCTGTCATCCTATTGGATTTACCACCGTTGTTCTCTCAATCTCTCGATCTCATTGAGTGATGCATTGTTTTTTATCTAAGGTAGTGTGGCAAAATAATGCCAACGCAAGAGCGTTGTTACCATTGCAGTGCAGATTGGAGTGTAAATTCAGGGCCAGTAGTGTAGCGCCAGCCGCAGAATATAAAAATACACGTCCGAACTTATCCCTCTGCGAAAAGGTACTGAAGTCAATTCGAAGCGAACGCGGTCAGAAAATAAGTCTAGCCAATGAAATCGTTTATGATGAGTGATGCATTGTAGTGTGGCAAAATAATGCCAACGCAAGAGCGTTGTTACCATTGCAGTGCAGACAGACTGGAGTGTAAACTTACAATCCCTTTGTTGCATATTGTACCATTTCTTCTTGCCACATCAAATATTAAACGGCCACAGTACTGGTTCGCATTTTGAAACTGACAAACATTTTCAATCTTGCTCAAACATTTTGACAAGCACACTCACATCAATACAGACAGAAATGTAAAATATCGGTTAGCCAATGAAGTCACTTACAATGTGTAACACATTGTTTGGTTGTAAATTCAGGGCCAATAGTGTAGCGGCCACCCGCAGAATATAAAAAAAAAAAAAACACGTCCGGTCTTGTCCCTGTGCGAAAAGGTACTGAAGTCAATTCGAAGCGAACGCGGTCAGAAACTAAGTCTAGCCAATGAAATCGTTTATGATGAGTGATGCATTGTTTTTTTTAAGGTAGTGTGGCAAAATAATGCCAACGCAAGAGCGTTGTTACCATTGCAGTGCAGACAGATTGGAGTGTAAACTTACAATCCCTTTGTTGCGTATTGTACTATTTCTTCTTGCCACATAAAAAATATTAAACGGATGGTAAATGTGTTAGTTGTTTGCTTGTTCGTGTGTGTGGATAGTAGATTATGGTTATAATTTTGCTCTTCACGTATGTGGATAGTAGATTATTGGGATTTGTAAGCGCTCACGTACGTTTGTGTGGATAGTAGATTTTTGGGGGGTTTGTACGCGCTCACGTACGTTTGTGTAGATAGTAGAGTGTATGATTGTTTAAACCTTCCCTTGTGTGTGGATGGTAGATTTTGGGTTTGATTATGCTTCTTCGCGTGTGTGGATAGTAGATTATGGTTATAATTTTGCTCTTCACGTGTTTGGATAGTAGATTATTGGGTTTTGTAAGCGCTTACGTCCGTTTGTGTGGATAGTAGATTTTTGGGGGGTTTGTAACCGCTCACGTACATTTGTGTAGATAGTAGAGTGTCTGGTTGTTTAAACCTTCCCTTGTGTGTGGATGGTAGATTTTGGGTTTGATTATGCTTCTTCGCGTGTGTGGATAGTAGATGTGTGTTTATGTTTTTAGCTTATCCAGGGTGTGGATAGTAGAGTTTAAGGTTTGATTTGGCTTCATCGCGTATGGATAGTATATGTAGTGGTTAGTTATTGTACCTTGGGGTGTATGGATAGTAAATTGTGGGCTTGATTTTGTTCCTTCGCGTGTGTGGCAAGTATAAATTGGGGTTTGTGGAAAGCAAAGTAAGAGCTTGGTTTGCTCCTTCGCGTGTGTGGATAGTAGATTGTGGTTATGTTTTTAGCTTCTCCCGTGTGTGGATAGTAGAGTTTGGGGTTTGATTTGGCTTTTTTTGGCATGTTTGGATAGTATAGTTTGGGTTTAATTTGGCTTTTCCGCGTGTGTGGATAGTAGATGAGTGTTTAGTTTTGGCTCTTTCGCGTGTGTGGATATTAGATCATAGGTGAAGTGAATGTAAGGGTTATTCATAGGCCTCGAGAATAATTGACTTTTCTTGCTTCCCCATTTTTTAATGTGTTGTATCAGTGTTTGTCTATTGTCTGTGTTATCTCCATCTCCCATGTTAAATTTTCCTTCACGCTATACAGTCCCAAAATATATTCCCATGTTCAGTTTCCCTTGTCCCTAGACAAGCCCAAAATATATTACTATGTTAATTTCCCATTGTCTCCAGAGTGGATATACCCTATTTGTAATGGTAAGACCCCTTGTCCCTATACAAACCCATCCCTGTTCAAATTCCCCATGTTCAATTCCCATTGTCCCTATAGTGGATATACCCCGTTTGTAATGGTAAGTCCCCTTGTCCCTAGAGTGGCCCAATCCCTTGTCGCTATTTTCCATTCCCCATTCACTCCATGTTAAATTTCCCCATGTTAAATTCCCATTGTCGCCAGAGTTGATATACCCCTTTTAACATTAAAGTCCCCCTTGTCGCTATGGTGTCCCACTTCACTACTGCCGATGTACAATGCACCGCTTTTACACGCTATTGTTTAGATGTCATTATATACTGAAAGAGACAACTCTTGAAATCCAGTAGAGATCACTAGGACAAAGCGGAGATGTGACCGTCCGATCGACCTTTTGCCAGAGGAAAGTTTCGAATAAAGAATGTCTTTGGGGATCCGTCCGTCATCCATCCGACGTACATGGCTCAGCCATCTGATGCGATGTTGGCGGAGGAGTGTGACCATGCTGGGAATCTTGGCACGTTCAAGCACCTCGTTGTTTGCTACTCGATCGCTCCAGGTGATCCCGAGTATGCGTTACAGGCATCGCATGTGAAAGGCGTTCAGTCGTTTCTCTTGTGAGGCGTATAGAGTCCCGGTTTCACTGGCATACAGGAGAGTGCTTAGCTCGCAGGCACGGTACACGGAGATCTTAGTGTTCAGGGTCATCGTGGTGTTGTTCCAGACTCTCTGCGAAAATCTGGAAAGAGTTGTTGATGCCTTTCCAATCCACTTGTTGAGCTCAGCATCGAGCGAGAGGTTGTTGGTGATGGTAGAGCCGAGGTACGTGAACTGACTGACTACCTCAAGTTCGTAGTTGTTGATGATTATGCTTGGGGGGTCCACGTCCTGAGCCATCACGTTTGTTTTCTTTAGGCTGACGGTCAGCCCAAACTCATCGCATGCTTTAGCAAAGCGGTCCATCAGGCGCTGTAGCTCACCTTCTGTGTGAGTGGCTAGCACAGCATCGTCTGCGAAGAGCATGTCCCTGATGGTTGCTTCACGCACTTTGCTCTTTGCTTTCAGTCGTGCCAGGTTGGACAGCGTGCCGTCCGATTGCGTGTGCAGGTAGATCCCTTATGTGGACGTCCTAAAAGCGTGCTTGTGCAGGACAGCGGAGAAGATGCCGAAGAGCGAGGGGGCAAGGACGCAGCCCTGTTTCACTCCGCTGCGGATGTCAAAGGGGTCGGACGTTGAGCCATCGTACTGCAATGTGCCTTTCATGTTATCGTGGAAGGACTGGATCATGCTTGGCAGCTTTGGAGGGCATATATATTCGTTTGTAAGACAGCCAATCATCCTACGATTTTCAGGAGCACACTTGTTTCCTTTCTGAACTTCACGTAATTTTCTTAAGTCCACTAAATATTTTCTTGTTTGTTGTGTTTTATGTTTACTGTTTTGTCGCTATTATGTCAAATGCGTAGCTACTAAATGCTTGGATTCAGTATCAACACTTTCGATTTTTATCAGTGGGCTCTCGAATATCAGCACGCCGTCTTTAACAATATCAACTATAGTGTAAGCTTAATCATCCCACTTTAGCTACAGTTGTAAAATTGCAACTTGTACAACAGTCAACATGCTAATAGCAAATTCATCAACTATAAGGTACTGGCCATTTAATTTTTGGCTGGTGGTGAGGTCGTAAATTTTTTGTTAGCTGAAACACTTTATTTTATTTTATTTTATTTCAAGACAATTAGTATTTTTAAAAAATAATATGGATATGAAATGGTGTTATATTGCATAAATCGGAGCAAACTAGTTTTACAAATATTGACAGACAGAAATTAAATACAATAGTGTCAAGCCGCTGCCTCTAAACATTAAGATGTTAGTCCCTAATACAACTGCGGTATACCGTGGTACATTTGCTTGGTACGTTCAGGCATACCCCGGTACCCAGCTCTACCAGATATAATCTCTTATACGTTTCATTCATAAAATGGTACTTATCACAGTGTCAACAAATCGTCTACTTCACAGATATCAACAGTGCAAACAAAATTGGTCACACAACTTAATCTCGTCGATTTGAAGAATCGTTATCTAACTTGTGTGTGCATTAATATGGAAGCAGATTACCGTCATAATTATATTAATAAATTTTGTATTAGTATATGTTGTATATTCTAGTTTGAATTTTCTGTGTGTTTAAGATGCACATTCTAGATTGCATTTTTCAATCTGCCAAAAACCATGCTATTACAATAATGCAATTTCTTATCTTCAGGTTCCATGTGAATGATTTTATGCGCATGCGTTAGGACACATTAAAATTTGTAATTTGTGTCTTTCTAACTCTAAATTTCCTCTTTGCTATTGACAGATTTCATCTTATAACACACTGTTCAATATCACACTGAGCAGCCGAGTGGTCTAAGGCGCTCACCATTACGGATCACTACCATCTCACCTCTGTCTGCGTGGGTTCGAGTCTCGGGTTTGGCCAATGTGAATATGTGAGAAAGCTTGCCAGTAGCTTCTCGTGGGCCGGTGGTTCTTTCCGGGGTTTTCCCGGGTTCTTCTTCCGCCATTTATGCTGGCCGCCATGTATATCCAATTTTGTGCTGAAAAAAAGGCGTTAAACCCAACAACAACAACTATCACACTGATAACACCCTCACACACTGAAATTTACAATATAGTACAATGAAAGTTGGTCATTAGCATGACGTAAGATGCAGTTTATCAATATCCTGTTAAGACAACAAAAGGCACCGTGATATCTGAATGAAAATAGATATACGATTCAGGTATATTTGCACATTTTTGTCATGCAGGACTGAACTACGGATCCGACTAACCCAAGTCTCGATAGCAGCTTTGTAACTGATGAACAATAAGGCGAAATACATTTCTTCTTCCAGTTTATTGTTTATTTCTTTATTAGATTTTTTTGTTGGGGTTTTTGTTTGGTTGGGGAGAATCAAATAAATGCTTCTGATACAGGTGAAAAATTATGAGGAAACCACTCTTCGCATTCACTGTTGCAGCATGCATATTGATTTTCTTATTCAATTTGTATCTGTTGTAACGTCATTGTTTTAACTTTAGGGTCACATGGCTAATTGGTTATCAGGAGAATAGAAAATAGAGATGACTTTTTTTAAAGTTCAACACTCTTCCCAATCCTCCAAGTGATAGATCTCTCTCTCTCTCTCTCTCTCTCTGTGACCTTACGATATACATGTATATGAAATCAGGGATATTAGCAAGATCTGACTTTGCTGAAATAATAGTCATCATGACCATAGTTCTATCAAAGACATTCGACGCATTGTTTCTTCAGAAACTTACGATTTTGTTTCCAAATGCTTGTGCAAACCTGCAAATCAGCCATTTAACTTCATGTACCCATATGTACTATAAATCATCCGTTCCATGCCATGTGAATGAAACGTGAGGCTTGCATGACCATTTTAAAGTTGCAAAAAGCGGACTTGTGATTAATCACAGACATAAGTGCCTATCCGGATTATTTTGTTAAATGTGGCTGTTGTGATAGTTGCATAGAAGCCAAATGCCCGTACTGCATTAGAGACAAGAAATTAAAAGACTGTTTGAACAGTCAGTCATGTCTAGAGAAAGTAGAGGGAAAGCTACAACTGAAAACAAAACGCATGCATATTACTAGCAGGTTCAATACCAGATATTTATTTGCAAGAAAGACTACTGTGATTTCATAGTTTGGAAGAAAAATGACTTTCATTATGAAAGGATTCAACCTGACGAGGAGTTTCGGGGTGTTGTTTCAGAAAAGGCTAATCAGTTTTTTGAAAAAGTGATCATTCTTGAACTTTATGAGAAGTTCTTCTCAAAACCAGCAAGAATGGACACCTGTGATATTTTATCTGAAAAACCAACAAAGTCAGCTGCTGATAAATGTAAATAACAGGAATGCTGGGAAGTCATTTCAGGATTTGAGATGAACCTCAAAAACCTTGAATAACCTATGAATTGATTTTGACATTAGAAACCTAAAAAACTGAATGAAACCTAAATGAAAAAGAAAATTCAAAGCTTTGAAAACAAAATATTGAACGGCTCTGTCTCGACCCTATAGAAAATGCCTTTTTGCACACCATTTTTGTTAGGCTAGCCTAACGATCGAGAATGCATGTAAGTTATGCAAATTAAATAAATCCGACCATTTTAATTATTTATTAAATTTCACTTTATCTTCATCTCAATATTATTTAGAAACAAACTCAAAGCAAATTTTATCAAATTTTTATATGTTTAGTGCACCATGAAATTTGAAACTGCCTTGTGTCTCAAACCAAAAATAAAATTAAAACCTTGAACCAAACTTTAAAACCCATAAATTTTAATATTCAGTTTCACTTCTAACCAGCGGCGTCGCTAGGGTTGGTGCCACCCAGTGCGGTAAACTCATGGTGTCACCCTCCAGACTTCCACCATGGATTTCTTCTTCTTAAAATAACTCCAAATTGCTCCGACCATCTCTGAATCTCATTCAAATAAGCACCAGACGCTCTGCAGACTGCATGGTGGCACCCTGTGCCTGCTAGTCATGTATTTAACTATGATCGGTTATCCGCTTATGAAATCCGACTAAACCGAGCAGTGTGTGCTCTGTAAAATTTGCAGTTTTTCATTTTGGTGTCACTCCTCTGAGATGGTGTCACCCGGTGCGGTCCGCACCCCCCTAGCGACGCCACTGCTTCTAAACCTGTAATTTGTTTAAGCACTGTGACCCTGATGGTGATTTTGTCATAGGCTGTGACAACGAAATACCTTCACAAGTGACTACAATTCAGATGTGTCAACCTCAAGCGAGTTCCAAAGAAAATGATATTGTCCTACATGTCTCTCTTTGTCAAAATGTGACAAAAGGGGAATCAAGTCAAAAAGTTGAAAACAGTTGTTTCTAAGAAGACTTACTTTCTAACCAGTACTACATGCATGTGTTTGGTTTACCTAATTTATGACAATGTCTTATTTCATTTTAATGTACATTGATCTTTTATCATATGACATGTCTTGTATATCCTTTCATTTTCATGTATATTGAAAAGTCATAAAACTAAGCAAGTGTTAACTTTTGAGTATTCAGCTCTTTAAATATCTTTTTTTGTGGGGGGGGGGGGAACACCATATCCCTGGTGTTAAAATTATTATTTTTTAGGTTGAATAAACTGTGTAAAACCATAAAAGTAAATCTTTGTTGTTTATTTGCGTACAACACCTCTCTCTCTTTCTCTCTCCTATTGACTGCTGTGCTAGCCAGCTATATGAAAAAGCATTAGATCAGAAACAATCTAAATGTGTTCAAAACAAAACATTTTATTTTCTGATGCTGCAGTACGTGAATCAGCATGTCTTAGGTTCTTGGAAAGAGTACACCTTTGTGAGTCATTCATGCATTCTTCTGATAAGTGATACATTGTCTCAGAGTAAGGAATGATTTAATATTTAACTTTTTCATCATTACTTCTAAATGAATCCTCGGAAAACTCAGTTTGTATTTTCTGACGTATGTGCTCGAGATTTTCTAATGTCAGTCTATTTAGTTCACTCACAACAAGTACGTTTAGTTTTGGATGATTTTCAGTGCTTTGATTTTGAACATAGCCTCCTACATCAAGCCTACCAGAATGTTCAAATGGCACATAACTTTAGAATCATCTGCTTCACAAATTTTTATCATGGTCTTGCTCAGTAACAGCGGTGGATAAGTTCAGTGAAGAAAGTGCAGCTTCGTGCGTTTCCTTCTTACGTTCTGACATTCTTTGATATGTGTCACTGGTCGGTTTTGAACTATTACAAGGCGATATTATGGGGCCCAGTCCGACTTGTTTCATCATACAATGCCGCGTGTTTCCTTGAGAGCAGGGCGTACCGAAAGTATGTGCCACCCGGGGCAGATCCTTCCTTTGGTACTCACACAAATGAGGGTTATTTTTTTTATTTATTTTTTTTTTTCTTACTTTGGCGAATATTTCATTTAGTTTGAAAACTTGTACTGGTATTTCAACTCTCCCGATGTCACCCCCCCCCCCTTTCTGGCTGTCACCCAGAGCGTACTGATACCCCCCCCCCCCCGCACGCCACTGCCTGAGAGACACACGCATATTCCTGTTGAAACAGAAGCAAACAAACAATGTTGCATGTTTATTTTGGTCTGTATTTGAAATCATGGAAAATCGAGAATAACTCAAAATTGTTTGTGTTACATGCAAAGAATATTTTGATGACGAAACGAGAATAGAATATGCAGCATATTCTGATAGAAAATGCATGCATATAATTTTGACAGTAATCCGCTTTATATATTAAGAGTATGCTATCAAAGTTTCCTTTCAATATGGATCAAGGGGCCCCGAGTGGCCGAGTGGTCTAAAGCGCTCTTCGTTACGGATCACTGCCATCTCACCTCTGTCTGCGGCGGTTCGAGTCTAAGATTCAGCCAATGTGGGCATGTGAGAAAGCTTGCCAGTAGCTTCTCGTGGGTCGGTGGTTCTTTCCGGGGTTTTCCGGGTTCTTCCTCCACCATTAATACTGGCCGCCATGTATAGCCTATCGTGTGCTGAAAAATGGCGTTAAACCCCACAACAACAATATGGATCAGCAATGTAAAGGTAAGTTAATGAACACCGTCATTCTTTCAAATTCATCAAAGATGTTATCGATACATTTAAGTTTTCAAAGGTTTGGATTGCGTCAAATATTCCATGACATAATATGAGAAAGTATAACTCATAAGTAGGCCTATTTAATGCATATATTACAAATTGGGCATACCAAGACTTTAATTAAATATACGAATTTTGTACATTTTATTTTAATGTGTCGCCCTTGCATAATTCATCCGCGGTTTTTTGGGGGTGGGTGGTTTTTTTCTACTTTGATATCCTACTACCGAAAGACACTGTATTCCTCAGCTGCCGCGGTACTAGAACATTATCTTTAAAGCGCCTTCTGTTAGAGGTTAACTCGTATAACATCGATCGGTATTTCAAAAACCTAACCGAAATTTCCGAGCGATTTCTCAAATACCAATCACTTTGACGGATTTGTTCATCAGATTTGAAAATCAATCACCGTGACCAATGATACACACGTTAATTGCAAATGAAGTATGGTGCAAATGAAAAAATTAGTTTACTGAAACGTTTTAAGGCATATTTGTTTTAAAGTCGTTACACGGTAGTAGGACGTTCAGGCCAATCAACATTCGTAATGCATCACGATTAAAACAATTACATATGACAGTAATCATACTAAAATCACGCTAAAAGTGGCCTTTTTGAATTCTCTGCATGCACCCTTGATTGACATTGCGTGGATTCATAAGTATGCACGATGAAGTACAAGACGTGACTATGTGTACCAAAGTTACACATGTAACATTTGAATTCTGAACCTGTCTGTTCTGGACACTTACCACCTGAAACTGCTATAAGCAAAAGGCTCACGTGATGTACCAAAACAGAAATAAATTAATAATTTAGCATTGCACTGTTGTGAGCGTTTGTCACTTTAGACAGTCGTGTGTGAGTTCTCATATAGACTTCATTTACGTCCAAATGACCGAAATACCTTCCAAAATTAATACATTCCTTTCTCTGAAGTGGACCATTTATGGTAATTGACAGCGGTCTTTACCAAGCTGTCGTAAGCAATTAAATGTATGTTTGATTTTTTTTTAAAGTAATTTTAGGGAATATATATATATATATATATATATATATATATATATATATATATATATATATATATATATATATATATATATATATATATGCAGATATGTTGTTTGATCCTGCTTGTGTTTTTTGGGGGGCATTATTTTTGTTTTCTATCTGTTGCATACTTTTTCCCCGCCACTTTTATATATACTATTTTTATGGTCAGTATGGATGTTTTCGTGATTGTGTAATTTGGATTTATAACGTAGCTTTACCAAAATTCGATTCATATCTTTACGATGTGTACAGTGTGGCAGTTTATAGTGATGCCTAGCACTGGAGCATCATGCTGCAGACATGCAGCATGATGTCCTACCCAGTCACATTATTCTGACACCAGGCCGACCAGTCCTAACACTAACCTCTTAATGCCGAGCGCCTAGCGAGGAAGTGGTTAGTACCATTTTTTATAAGTCTTTGGTATGACTCAGACAGTGTTCGGACCCACGACCTCCCGCATCCAAGACGGACGCTCTAACCACTAGGCCACCGGAGTGGTCTCGTGTATACAGATTTTTCACGTCATAGAATATTCAGAAATATCCACATTTATTTCATAGCGATTTCTTTGCGGGATGGGGGTGGGGGTAGCAGCTGGGATGACATCTCTTAGAAATTCGAGACGTAATGCTAGGCTTGCATTGTGACTGTACTATATTGTCTGTATTCAAAAATACGAAACGTTACGGCTGGAAGTTAATTTTCATTTGCAGCTCCATAGATTGGATCTGCTCTTTAATTGTATACCTGACTACGATTTTAACAACTGGATCTAAGTACGTCAACTTAGGTCTGGTAGAATTGGCTTTTTCATTAAAGAGGAAGTCTGCCTGGTTCAGCAAGTGACCTCACGGTAAGGTCTGTACAGTCTTTAAATAGGTGCATTTCTAGAGCTAATCTTTCATTACTGTCTTTATTTATCAAAATATAATGCGGGAGAAAATCCACACGTGAATACAGGCCATAGTGGTTGTATGAAAACATGTCCTTTATACTTTAGCGTTTAATAAGGTGTATACATCTCTTACAGTCAGAAAAGAATAAATTCACTAATATTGAAAACGTTGTTCCTGTTTAAGATAAAGGTGAGGACATTTGATGCTGTTTCAAGGACAAAAGGCGAGTAAGATCATCCAGAACAGCTAGATGACAGAATACTGGCCTGTTTACAAAGTCAGATCTCCGGATGAGAGGTGAGAGTAAGTTTTGGATATAGGTAGTTGAAAAATTATACTTGAATTTAGACAAAATCTTACGATTAAATTCATTTAATATGCGTTTCTGAATTTTAAGTAAATTTCTGCTTTCAAAAACAGGTTTGGGCTTGACTTGTAAGGAAGATTTTAGCTTAGAAATAGATATCAAAATTGTTACGTGTTTAAGCTCTCATAAACAGTAAAAAGAAAAAAGTGAAGACAACAAGCTTTGTAAAACTTAACAAATAATTTATTTCCGTAGAAAAACAAGGTAAAAATGAGAAAAAGAATTACGGTTTTAAGAATCAAATCAAAAAATAAACCAAGAATAATCCAAGAATTAAAAGACAGAAGTCCTAGTAATAAAATATTCTAATGAATCTGAGTCCGAGTCCCGACGAAATCCAAAATTGAAGGCGATGACGCATGCTGTTGTCAGTGTAGTACTGATGTCTACAGTTCTTTGTTGAACCACAGAAAATAATATTCCACTGTTTGAATTCTGTAAATTTCGATAACTGTCTTTGTCCAAGAATTAATTATGAGCACAAGTATTTCCAGGGGAAAATAATCTCTTAGAATCAAATTTATTTGAAGAAAAAATTAAAAATTAAACTCAAACTGGTCACAACAAAGAAACTCTCTGACGTCTGAGTGTTTAAAACCCAACTGAAATTATTTCTCAAAACATGACTATTAAATCTGGCTACTGCGCAAAATAGACGCCCTAATAAGGGTCAACGTTCCGGTTAAACCAGAATTTCGAAATAATTACTACATGTTTCTAGAACAACACAGAAGCTATTTACATGTCTAATGTCACGTACTCCCAGTACGGCCTCAATTTCACACTATGAATCCCACACTAAGAACGATAAAAAAGTTGTTTATTTTAAATCATGAATTAAGGTCACGAACTAGGTCAGCTTTAGATACAAAGTTCTAATATTTGGTTTTCGAAAAACTGAACTGAATTTCTAGACAATATCAAATCTAGTAACAAAAATTACATTACAATAGCATGTAATGGAATAATAAAATAAAATTAAAAAATTTAAAACTAACAAACAAACAATTAAATAAAATCAAATATAAATTAAATCAAATATACATAACAAAATATACATTAATAGTAGGCAGATCTCGATCTCGATCTCATTTTTATTTCCTGAAGTTTTTTTCAATTCGATATTACTCATTCATGCATGCATTAAGCTACAATTTAACTTGACACCTTTTCTTTAATGACTTGAATACTGAAAGTAGTTTCCTAAACTGTACACACTAGAAACATTACCGAATTCCCAACTGAGCGGCCTTTTTATTTTAGCTCTTTTGTTCATAGACCAGAAAAGTTTATGGATTCGTCCGTTTTCCGACATCCGTCCGTCCATTAGTAGAAGTTTGTTATCGCTACAGCTCCTACGCTTCTTCTAGGCTAGCCATGAAAATACATAAGCATTCACTTCATAGTTTAGTTGGCCCTAAATGCAATTGGTGCTGCTTGCAAATCCAATATGGTCGCTACATGTTGTTATCGCTACTTTTCCTGAACGGATGATCACATCAACATGGAGTTTTCAGTGAAAGACTTCTTAAGATTTGCAATGTGTCTCCTGAATGAATGGTCTTCTCATGATTCGGGTTTCTCTAAAAGGCTTATCGTGTTTTATTGATCTGATATTAAAATGGTGTTGATCTGACACCCACTAGGTCGTCATTGTCACAATCGTGTTTAAACTACTCATCTTAAAGGGAAAATCATTTTCATAGGGGGTATTCATCAGCAATCTGATTAAAATCAGATCTACACTCTCCTACATGAAGATCTGGCAGCGACCACTTAGGGGTCATGTTCTGGTCACCTTTGAATTATCCAGTGGAGATGTAAGTAGGACATTGGAGATCCGCTTTTAATCAGATTGACTTATTAAAAGTTCTTATGGTGTCTACTTAGTCCTAAATGAAAACGACTAGCCCTTCATTTGGCCACCATTGTCGTTATCTTGTATTTTGTTTTAATGTTACTCCCAAATGGATGGCTATATTAGCAACTGACTTTCATGAGTGGACTTCTTAGGATACCTATTTGGTCCCAAATGAAACTGCTGTCAGTCATAAATGTAGCATTACTGCGATGACTTATGTAGTGAAAATTTTGTTGTTACTTATCCCACTTAAATGGATGCTCATTCTGACATCGGGTTTTCCCCGAAAGACTTTTAATGATGTCAGCTTTGTCCTAAATGAATCTTGTGCCAATCTGGCATCCACTGTATGTACAAGAGCAGCTAATTTGAAAATACTGCTATCACAAATGGATATCAGAGATGGTATCAATATTCGATAGATAAAAGGAAGAAATAGTCTTATATTGAATTCCTGGAACTTCTTTTTGCCCATTAGAGCATCAGTCCCTTCAAGGGATTCTTGTATTTAATGAAAGTGATACAAACATTAAAGAGGTTGTTTGTAGCCAATTACAGTAGAGAACAAACCAAAATTTACACCAAGGGACCAAAGAATAATATATATTTACATTATCACCGGTCTCTTCCTATCATAATTGTTTTCATTTTTTGTTGTAGGCTTCATTTCAAGATGGAACCTAATCGTAACGGAAATTTGATTCATGGGAAAAACCAAAGACCAGGGTCAGCGAGGTATATATTTACACGTGGCACATTACTGCCCACATGTATCACACACACACACACACACACAATATATATATATATATATATATATATATATATATATATATATATATATATATATATATATATATATATATTCTTCATTATATTGGGAAACGAGAAACATATGTGTTCTGAGTCCGTGATTTGTTTCACATTGAGCCTTATGTAGTTTATTTCCAAGATGTTTGCACCAGATTTTTGTTTTAAAACATGTATGTTTTAAAAACACCAAAATCTGAAATGTCCAAAATGTCGGGAACACTTGAAAGTTCGCTTTGATGGCACAAAATCGAATCTGTATTTAATACAAATAGGTCTCTAAAAATCATTTGCATGGGCCAGTGGGTTTGTGAGTGAACAAGGTCAAATTTGCACAAAATGCACTGTTGTAGTTAAAACTAATCAAAGTATAGTGTAATAAATACATAATAATATCACTGAAATTTTATCAAAGTCTAATCGGTTTATTTTAGAAATTAATAGAAACATAATCGTTGAATTTTACTGCTCGAGAAGTCTATGCATTATCATGCTTAAATGATCCTATTGAAAACGTCGCCAAAGTTTAATTCAAAACATCATAAATCATACACTAATCACACAATTTGCACGAAACTTTGATGAACATTATTGATAAAAGCATATCCATAAAATTTCAATCGCATGTACAAATCAACAACGACCTAGCCGGGACAAACGGATGGTCGTGTGGTCGGAAAAATCGATATGCCCCATGTTGCAAAAGCAGTGGTATATTTCATGTTTCTAAATGGGTCAACAAAATTAAATGTCTTATATATCTAGGTTTTAAAAAAAAATTGTCCACAATCCAAATAAAGTACTCATGCAGTAGTTCTGAGTCTGAAACATGCAATCCCTTTTTTAATGATATTTGTTTTTCTCATTCTCCCACTCCAGTGAATTTTTATTTTCTGTGTGGATTTCAGTATTTTGCAGAAGCTCTACTCATATTTCATTCTGAATTTTTAATGTCAGTTTTACTAAAAGACATATAATTAAGTGTTTATGTTTTTGTAACATGCAACTAGTCTGCGTGCTCCATGGAATAATGGCTTACATGTACTTTCTGTATGCGGATGGTGAAAACAGTTGACACAACTTAGTAAGGCACTTCTTCTTCTTTGACATATATTGAAATAGTAATTATTACGACAACATGTCTTTTAGATTTATATCGAACTTAAGAAAAGCTTTACCGAGTGGTAAGTATATCAGTAAAGACTTAGGAAAAATTTTACTGGGTGATAAGTATATCAGTATATATTTTTTTTCTTGTCTCAGCTGCCCTAGCTTTTGCTATACTTATGGTCACTTATCCCAACAATGGTGTTGGCAGTGATGTCAGCATTGGTTAAGGATTTGGTGAATGTGTTTCTCGGCATAGTTGTAAATCCTTAATTGTTTGAGATATTACATTGGTGCCGGGGACCATATAATCAGTGCACGTTAGTGTCATTTCTATAAGCTCATCACCCTCGCAGACAAGGGAAGGGTTATTGGAAAATCTTGGTTAAAAGTTTGTATAAAGTTTTTCTGTATGGTCACAAGTCTAAAACCATTAGAGAGATGGCTACCTAATGTTGACAGTATAAATGGTAAGCATTGTCCTTTCAACTCTATATAAGCTAAGTCAAGGTCATTTGCCCCTTAAGCTAAGTCAAGGTCATTTGATAATCTTGTTTAAGTTTTCGATTAAAGATTATCAGTATGATCATATGTCCCAAACATTGGAAGGAATAACTATCATACTTCAACTGCAGAATCAGAAACAACTGCCGATTCATAGTTGTGCATCACAATCCACCATCATGCAAAAGCAAGGTTATTTGAACATTTCTGTTCGGACATAAGTCCTGAATGTTAGCTTGGATCAGTATCATATATGAATTGTTGGATCTGAAAACTTCCTCTTTTCATATTCATGTACCCTAGCCTTCCATCTGACCCTAATGCAAGGTCAAGATCATCTGAATATCGTTGTTAAGTTTCTAGTTAAATGTTTTTTTTCTTCATAGCAGTAAGTCCCTAACCAATGGAGAAAAAGCTATCATACATGAGATGTAGAATTAGTAAGGTCTGCATTTTAATACCTGTGCTTCTTGGCCATCTCTCAGACCTGTTCAATGTCAAGGCCATTTGTAAACCTGTAAGCCTGTTTACATCAAAGTCCCAAACTCTGAAAGGGATAGCTACCTACCTCAACTGTAGAATCAGAATCATCTTCAGATTCATAGTACCACTACCTTCCCTACGACCTTCTTACAAGATCAAGATCATTTGAAAATTTAGCTTAAACGCTTGGTTAGAGATTTTCTTGTATGATCATAAGTTTAAAATTCAGGAAGGATAGCTTTTACACCTGAGATATTGAATGAAGAAAATCCACCATTTCATATTAGTTCACCATAACTCCCTGTGACCCCCATGCAAGATCAAGGTTATTTTAAGGTTATCAAGCAGAAAACAAGGTGAGACATAAACTTTCTTGAAATTTATTTTCTTTTTGAAATTGTAGTGCAATGCACCTTATTTATGTTTCCAAATATTGATATCACTTGCAGCAAGTCAAAAGCTGCAATAACGAGTTTGGTAGAGCGTCAGACTCGTAATCCAACTGTCATGGGTTCAGTACTCGCCATGACCAGCCTGAGTCTGCTATCTCAGTGTGTTTCATTTTCTCAGCATGATAAAGCAAATCATGTGTTATTACTGTCGTTAATTGTTTTTTTAAAAAGTCACTTGCACTAACATAAAATAAAGAGACTTTTTGTTTTTGTTTGCAGAAGACGATAAATTGGTGAAATTGAATTATTTACTGTATATAAGAGAGATATCTAGCCCTATGACCTAATGATAAAATATGTGACTTATGTCCTAGTTTTATATTCATAGTTATAAAAACAAAACTTGCCATTCCATGCGATGCATAATGCTCTTTGATCTTGCTGTAATGAATCCTCTGGCATTCGAGTTAGAAGCAATGTATTTATGGATTGAGTATCCTCAAAAAAACATTGTTGCTTTAGAATTTGCAGATGAATCACCAAAATGGTTTAAAATCATGCGACCCATGTTTGCAACCTTGAAGTGTCAACATTGGTGATAGATTGCCATGCAGTATTCAGTCTGGTTAATTAAAGTAGTTTACAGTTATCTCAATTAATGCATAAGGGTCTTAAAAATCATACTGGACATTGATGTAACTTTAATCTTTGAGCCAAACACATCAAAATATGGCACATGTATTTGTAGCACATTTTTAGCAGCCAGGAACAAATCAGTTTCAAATGTTACACTTAACCATTTTTACACTGACCTTCAAGAAGTGACTTGAATAAAAAATCATGAGATATATGCTGATTGTATATGACACACATAAGAGTACCAGATAAGCGAAATACTCCTTACCTTTTCAGATTTATAGACAAAAATGTCAGTAAGCTTACAGTTGAACTAATAAATAAGATGGGCATGTAAGAAGAAACTATAAAATCAAATCTTAGCACAATTATGAATGGCCATATAAAAAGATAACTGGAACATTGCTGTATAGCATTAGAATCCCAATAGCACATTCTTCCATTTTACACACGAAGGAGACTATTTCGTTGGAGAACATCCAGACAAAGTACAGTACTGACTCGGAAACTTGATCTCTCTTGATATGGAAGAATCAAGATTGTACAGAGTAACATACTATTGTTATGTAGGTGTTCATTTTATTTTACAGGAGAACTAGTGAAGATGATCCCTTTAACTATGGAACTGCCATGGATCGAAAGTATTCGCAGTCTGAAATCGTGAAGGGCAATGATGAAGATATGAACAAGTTCTTTGAAGCATTGAAGATCATCAAAAGATTTAAGATAGAGCAATTAGAACAGCTCCTACCCGAGGTAGTATTACGTTAAGCAATGGATGTGTTGTTCATGTTTTGTCAGATAATTTTGGCAAAATAAACTACATTTCGCATGCTAATATATTAAATACACATGTATTTAGTTCAGCAGATTTTAGTGACTTGGAATTGAAAGTTGTTTAAGGCCAATAAAGATATTATACATGTACTTTGGACATTGTCCTAATGTTTGGCTCTGAAACCTCTCTGAATCAGGAGATAAAAGTGATTAATACTAAATGATACAAAGACAGTTTATAGCAAACTTGTGGAAAAGTCAAACCTTAGATTTTCTTAATGTTATAGACCTATGGACTGACTACACCTTCAATTCCTAAAGTCCATTTTGAAAATGATATGTCACTATACTCTTTAAGGTTTCTTAACAAATACTGAAGAGAAGATTATAAATTATAACCAGAAATGTTAACTATTAGAAATGTATTATTTTGAGTAGGTAACCATGGGAGGTAACTGAAGCCGAGACGTGAAAGAAACTATTAGACATAAAAACTAATGAACGAATGTGCCAAACATTTAAAGTTACAATTTGATAGTTGAAACTAATTATGGACAAAAGAAACAGTCTTTCAAGTTTAATTATTACAAGAATCTATGTAGAGTTGTATGTAGAGGGTGTTGTAGTAGGGCATGTTATTATTCAAAACTATATAGTATTATTATCAGTGCCATTGGGAATAAATTTTATCCTTTTAAAGTCCCTATTATTTCTAATGTAATCTAATTTCTGTGTAATATCATAACATTTTAGGCTTGTAATAATTTGTTTATGTCCGGACATTTCTCTTGATGTGTCTTAAGCAGTGGAACATTCTGCATGTGAAGCAACATTGGACGTTTTAGTATTTCATGTATTCTGAGTTTTTTTGGTAATAAAAAATGCAAGCACCCAAAAATGTCCTATTTTTTAAAAGAAATCTTGATTCACGTTTACCTTGTAGTAAAATGTTTGTTTTTCATCATGATAATGGCAAAAGTTACATATGTTTTGATAAAGTATTTTTCATTTAATTGGTTTAAATATTTTAAATTCTTCTATATTGATATTATGTCCCTTTAGGTTGTACAATATGATTCTGATTCATCGAAAATATTTTCTTTTGCAAATGCAATAAAATATAGATACTTAATGGCTGTGTCCATTGGAAACAATCACAACTATTCATAGATGGATAAAAAACTGTCATCCCTGTTTCATCTAATTTTACCACATTGAGGGGCAACTTATAAAACATTTAATTTCTTTAGTGTTTGAAATGGAGGAATTTAGCCACCTCAATATGCTTCTTTCAGGATTTCCTTCCCAATAAAGTGGTTTCACTCTTTATCAATGTTTTAGTAGCAGCATTCCTCAGATTGTCACTTCAGAGTTTACAATAGTAAACAAAAAGTAAATCATACTTGTTAATTTAAAACAGACAAATAAAGAGAAGTTGGGTTATGTGGTTTTTTTTATTTCCTTATATCTACTAGTCATAGACTAGAGCTTATGGGATAGTATGTTTTCTGTTGTTTGTCTGTCCGTTCATTATCACAAGTTTGTTGTCACTATTCCTCGTGATCTAAAAAGATCCTAAGTGAAAACAATGTCGCTCAGACATTTAATATGTGGCCATCTTGAAAATGCTGTTATTGCTACTTCTTCTGAATGGATAATCATATCAACAATGGGGTTGTACTAAAAGACTTCTTATATCCGGTTAGTCTCAAATGAAAATGGGACCAACCTGATGTCCAGTAACTTCAAAATTTTGTCATCTCTACTCCTTCTTGCAATGTCTAGCTTGTCAAAGTGACTTGTGACAAACTGGTGTCCAATATGGCCAATACAGCAGCCATATTGAAATTCGTGTTAACACTACTCCTTCTGAATGGAGAGTCATATTGATATGGGCTGTACACATGCAGAATTTTTATGATGTCTAGTTGATCCAAACTGAAAATGATGCCAGTCTGATGTCCATTATGGCCATTGGAGCGGTCATCTTGAAAATCCTGTTAATGCTTCTCAGTGTGAAGGAACGATCATCTCAGCATGGAGTTTGCACTAAAAGACTTCTAATAATGGATAGCTATTCCTAAATGAAAGTTGGTTCGATTTAATTTCCATAATGGCCACCACATTGAACATCTTGAAAATCTTCTTTTTGCTAATTCTCCTGAATCAAGTTGATATTTACCGTGGGGGTTTTCACCAGAAGATGCTTTGTAATGTGTAGTTTGTCCAGAATTGAAAATGGTGTTGATCTGATGTTCAGCATGAACATCTTGAATATACTTTATCATTACTCTTTCTAACCAGATGGTCGTTTCACTGGAAGACTTTCTCATCATGTCTAGTTGGTAGAAAAATGACAATAGTCCCAATATGACTTCTAATATGACTGCTACAATAGCTATCTTGAAAGTCTTAAATCACTACCTCTCCTAGATGGCATTATGCTTCTTATGATGTCTAGCTGGTACTATATTGATGTGGTGCCAATCTGATATTGAACCTGCCCACCATAGCATCCACCTTGAAATTTGTATTACCATATATAATCATGTATAAGACAAATAATTTAGGAAAAAATAAAAGCCCAGAAAAGGGTGGTTGGCTTGTCCACAGGCCAAGGTCTAAACTTTAAAAATTTTAAAGTTTTTTGCTGACTAATGTAATGGCTGTAACTCTTGGGACATGAAAAAATAATTATTTTTCCAATATCCCAGGAATTGTATGCATGTAAAGAAAAAATAATACATTTTTGGTGTACCAAAACATACTAAACAGTTATAAAGTACTATGACTGTTTTTGTTATTATTTTGTATGTGCATATTTTCTAATTTCTCCAACATTAAATTAAATAAAGGTAAATAAAGACTTTATTTTTCATGGACCAGTTCATGTTTACCTGGGTGACTATGCTGTACTTTCATCTACTGTACCTACACTTAAATCCTTGTTTATTCCCAAAATTATTAGATGCAGATCTTGTTATATTCATTGTTTCTTCCAAATCACATTCTTCCAGATCATATTTCAGCTAGACGTAGATAGCTATTTCATTTACGTTGATCCATGTACACACAAGTTACTTTTTCTCAGTGATATATGCGATCCTACAAATTGAGGTAATCTTTATGAAAAGTTACACATGTAATTGTACAAGGCACATAACCAGTGTATATTCATACACCTGTTACACGTTCATGAAAGGACTGTAATAATAAAGACCAAAATTCTCAATATAGGTCGACTAAGATCATCATCAGTTTATTTTAGTTTATGTTTTGGCAGAATAAAATTATAATTTTCCACACATTAGAAAGCAATATATGACTATACCTCCCCATCCGATTTCAATAACGAAAAGTATAAGCAAGATCAGAAATGCACAAAATTTATTCAGTTCATTCATTGATTTATAATTTCTAACGTGACTGTGACCAGGGAGGCCAAAACACTGTCATCATCTGCGCATTTCATGCTTAATGGAAGTTTTAAATATAGTGAAGTCCATTTTGAGTGAAGGGGTGTTGTATGTCTATTCATGTACATACGTAAAAGGAAATACTATGTCTTCTGCTTCTGGTAATTTACAATGTCAAATCAAGCAAAGGAAAAGAAGGAAAACTACAAATTGACTTTCACTTGGATTTAACAATTTTTATGTTCATGTGTACAGAGGGATATAACTCTAAACTCTCAAAGTTATGGTAATTTACAGAATTATCTGGCAGTTACCAAATAGGATGAATTATGTCACTATGTTGTTGGAGGAAAATAAACTAGCCCATAGTGTACGCAATATGGTGCCATGTTAGTATGGTAAGTCTGTTAAGCATGAAAGGCACAGAGGATACCAGTGTTAGAGACACTCTAGTCACAGTCAGATTAGAAATTATAAATCAATGAATGAATTTGCTAAGTTCTGTGCACTTTTTATCACATTAAAGACTTCCATTATTGAAATCGGTAGGGGGCTACAAACAAACGGAGAGGTATAGTCAGACTATAGTTGTTTCAACATCACCTTTGTTTATAATTGGCAGATTTGTCTTTTGTTTTCTGACAGCAATTCAGGTTAGTTAATCGTTAACATCATTAAACTGGCAATTATGGGTTAAGAGGGAATTTTGTTCTGTGGCCATACCAGTACTTTGATGCTTAATTGCCTTTTACTCCTCAATATTAGCACGATTGCCATAGCTGAGTACACAGGGTGTAAGGTTGCTTACATCAAAGCAAATTTCAACTCATTTGTTATGGTATTACAATCATTTTCAAATCATTATTTCTGAAACTTTATTATTGTATTTTGGAGATATCATTTAAGTGAAGTGTAGTGGTGCCTATGATTTAAATGCAAGGGATGTACTTTATTTAGCAGAATGTACTTCATTCAGCACGTGTTCAGACTTTCAATATACATGCAGTGGTGCCATTATGTAAATATGCTCACTAGCCTAATTGTGAGCATTGAACAAAACTATGATTATTCGTTGTTGTATTATTGGGATCACAGTTTGTTGAGTAGATATTTACAATTTCATGACAAATGAAAACATAATTACTGGTACATTGATACAAAAATTCTAGTGCAATAACGCTTAAACAAACAAAAATTAACTAGAGTCAATGAGATAAAGTTACTGTTACAGCAACCCGTGAATGATCAGTTCGTGTCATCGTCTGATCAAATCATACACAAATCTGAATTAAGCAAAAACAATAAGAAACCAGAACATTTACTGACTTTTCAAACGAGTTATACCAACTTATATACTCTCCATATACTGTAAAAATCATACATGCCAACCCTGAGATAGGTATACACATACTTTTTGCTGTTTGCCTAAATAAATCCATTTGGAACTTACCGCATGCATCTTGCGATGTCATCCTGGACTTACGAGTCTGCTTATGCATGTGTTTTCACCAGAAGACTTCTTACGATGCCTTGTTGATGCTAAATAAAAATGTTACTAAGTTGAAATCCAGAACAACCAGTTTGAACATTTTTTATCGCAGAAGAATATAAAAGATTCTTTTCTTTATCTCTGCACAGAACAGAATAATATAGTTTCATCATTGTTGTGACTCTAGGGTCTTAAACAAAGTAACAGAAAAGAGCAAAAACCAACAAGTTTTCTAAAATTCAAGAAATAATTTATCACCCTAGAAGACAAAATGAAAATTTCAAAAACACCTTAACGTAATTTGAATTAAATCCCAGAAGTTCATAGAAAGTTTTGTCACAAGTCCAAATGAATGAGTTAGTATTAAATTTTAGTAATATTGCAAACACGCTCCATATTGAATGTGTTGATGTACCTGTAGTCTCCAGTGTGCTAATGTGCCAGTGTTCAGAAGTGTCAGTCTCTTGATGTGTCACAATAATATAATCTAAGATTTTATAAGTTAACAAGATTATAGAACCCACTACTTGATCTAGATCACACTTACCATTTTCTGGAGATACTCCACTAGTGGAATTTTTCTTTCAAAATGTTTCTAATTTCAGAGTCAAGAGGATAAATATGTTTACTATTAATGATTTGAATATTTAGTCAACAATGATAAAATAGTTTTAAACTATTATTCTGTTGTGTACAAAACAAATGTCCCTAGTCAGATGAACAATGAACTTGATTTTGGACTTAGGTCAATTACAGATTATATTAGACTTAGGTCAATTACAAATTAAAAATATATGTAACATTCAGTCATTAAGAAAAGCCAACAAATGATACAAATTAAGTATACATAACATCATGAATTCCTGAAAAATTTCTTTTCAACCAGTAGAGTGAGAGTCCCATCAATGGAATCTTGTTTAATTTTATTTAGTATACATGTAACACTCTAAGATCATTTATCATTTGTATTTGAGACATGTATTCATAAGCAAAATATTGCCAGTCAGGTCAAGGTTTACATTTCTTACTGCTGAGAATTTTTTATATTATTTACTAAATGTGTTACTATAGGGGTAGGTGTAATTTTGAGCAAAACATGGCTAGACGATGGGAACATAGTCTATCTGGACCATTTTTATTTTTTCACCAACTAGACGTCATGAGAAGTCATCCATTGAGAACCTCATATTGATATGACTATTCATTTAAAATTAATTATATCTTTGATGCAGAAATAATAGTAAATATCTTTAAAGTCGTACTGTTCATTTTATCATAAATTATAAATTAGTTTCATTTGTCTTAATTGATACATAATTTACTAATGGATTTTCACATTATTTCAGACATTTCTCCTCTTTATATAAAGACATCAGCAATTCCACATATACATGTAACTGCATGTATTCACTGTATGTATTAAATGAATCAAATGGCTTCTTTCACTGCCAGTTTATTTCAAAACAAGAACATGGTAGGAATTGGTTGGCTTTAATTTCAAGTAAGAATTGTTTTTGAAGCCAGCTTTATTTGGAGTTTGTATAGAGATCAATCACACAATTACTTAAAACAATACAATATTATTGTTTACTTGGTTATTTTAACCTTTTTTTAAAGAGTGCTTGACATGGGCACTACCGACTCATCTTTTCTACTGCTTATTTCTTTCTTTCTAAAAAAAATCAGGACATAACAAAGCACAGCAAATGTTATTAAAGAAGAGAGAAAAGAACATGTTGAATGTACACATTAACAAAGATTACCAATGATTTATTTCCCTGACTGTACCTCTAGGTTAATTTAGCTAGGATGATTAGTATCATTATAACAGGAGTAGTGCTTAGGAGTAGCAACAGCAAATGTTGGTACTATATAACAGCAGTATAATTTAATTTTGTTTTCATATTGTAAGTGTTGTCATTACTGTCCTTTCTTTTTTGCTAATAAAGTTGTGCAATACTATTCTGACTTTAACCTTGTAGCACAATGCTGCAAAGGCAACGACCGGGTTGTATGGACAAGAGAGAGATGCGAAATGGGATGACACAAGATCCTGGCAAGAGAAGTATGAAATATTAGAAGAAAGTCACAAGGACTTGCAACAGAAATTTGATAAGATAGATTCTGAAATGAAAGCTGTGAAGGATAAGAATCAAATAATGGATAAAGAATCAAAGTCTTATCAGGCACAGTTGCAGGAAAATGAAAGGAAGCTGCAAGAATATGAACGAGGAAGACACTGGCAAGTTGAGTATGAAAATTTAGAAAAGAGGTACAAAGACTTGCAAAGAAATTTGGAGCAGCATCAGTTGATGGTAGCAGACAAAATCAAGATAGAAAATGAACATGAAATGTTAAAGAGCATGTTCAGTAGCAAAGAACAAGAACTATTAAAGGAAATAAGCGAAAAATCTCAACTCTTAAAAGTTGTTGAAAAAATGGATAAAGAATCAAAGTCTTATCAGGGACAGTTGCAGGAAAAAGAAAGGCAGCTGCAAGAACAAAGAGAAGCAACAAAGAAAGCATACGCAGAAAAGGATGATGCATTGACAAGGTAACTTGAAAAGAATTAAATTTCTCGACTTTTAATTTTATTGGGATATTTCTTTATGTCCATGTAAGAGTTACTGTGAGGTTAAAGTTTTCTTCAAATATTTTGCAGGCAAAGAATGGCACTAAATCTGGTCAGTGTAGAAAAGCACAATTTGTGGTATTTAGTCCAGTTGTCATATAGTATATACAGAGTATATTAGCTTTATTTTCTTTGCATGCTATTTTTTGTTTGCTATTATCTGGCTGCACTTATCTTTAGCATTTTGTATTAATCCTTGGTATAGCTGCCAACATATATCTGAGTGTTTGACATATTCATATGCATCCTTATGATTTAAAAAAAAAACAAATAATGTATTTTTCCCTAGCATTTTCAAGTTATACTGCAAGCATGGGCTCTTGCCTCAGTTGATATATTTGCATCAAAAATGCAGTTTTATGATTGGTAAACATCATTTAGGGTTAATACTTAGTTACTGATTGTTTTTTTTTCTTCTCTCTTTCTCATTTATTCAACATGATTGAAAAAAAGTATATTGGATTTTATGACATACTGATTTCAAAACAATTTAAAATAAACATGTCTTTAGAATATTTGGCTTATCAGCATTAAACATTTGCAACAAAGCTATCCATCTATCTATCAGCCTGCCAAACATTGATGTTTTCTCCTAACTATTATTTAATCTATACCTGTGTCTGTTGGTATAAGTAGGTACGTAAGCATGCAAGTATATATACACATAAATACCGATGATTCAGTAAGTACAGATAAACTCTGATCAGTATGCAGTGTTAAATAGATGAATCAATATGTATACCAAAGTAAAGGTTATTATTGTTGATTTTCATGTGATATAAGGTGATTATTTAGAGATGGGAATTATGTGAGAATTAGTACTGTGTGTGTAGTAAGAAGTTCAGAATTTAATTTCATGAAACCCAAAATATACACACCAGAAATGTGCTTATCTGCTTGTTAATTGGCAACAAATAAGTTTCAGTCGATGATCTTCTTAATCACACTTAGACTCAGCCGTCACATGGGTCACCAAATGTCGGAGGGGAATCCAAACATCACAGACCTGAGTGACCAAAATAGACCAAGCAAGCTGGGAGAAAGATATTTGGAGTTGTATGACAATGAGTGGACAAATGCTTTTGAGGGTCTGACTGACAAATTTCAGATGGATGAAAGAGTAGCAATTGATGTTCTGCGAAACATTTTGTTGGTATGTGGCTTTTACTCAAATGCAGGATTCCATTATCCTGAGAGAGAAAAATATAATAAAATGATTGTCCTTTTGAGCTAGCAGCTGTTTTTGTTTGTTAGACTTTTTCTTGATGAATTTATTTCTGAATTTTAACTCTTAGTATCTTCAAAAGAAATTAAGGTAGAAGAAAATGCCAAACGGTATTGTACAAAAAATAATTCAAATTGATTTTACAGTTTTCAATCTCAATAATAATTACACATTTGATAAATCAGAAGAAATGATTGTTTACATTCTTTACTTGCAAACGTATTGATATTTTACAGGAATCCTACAAGAATGCCTTTGACATTTCATGCAGTCAGATGGAGGAGGCAGAATATAAGCTGTCAGGATCCTCTAAAGAGGTTAGTGTATTTATTGGAACTGTCTTTTTCACAGTAATTTTTAACTTCAAAATTTATTGTCAAAATGTTGATATAAATATCAAAAGTATGTTTGATAATTAGTTTTTGTTCTTCTTCTTCCTTTCATTCTTTCTTCTTCTGTTGATCTTTAAGCTAGCTCTGTTTATATCTATATTGTACACAATATCAAGCTTTCAGTCTTGTTCTTTTTTTAAAGGTTAGTCCAGAATGCAAACGGTTGTTGAAAGAAGCACGGAAACATATTGATATCAAACAAGCTGACAATCTTCTTAAGGTAGGAATTCTCATCATTTTGATTGTGTCACTTTTGTGAAGTGTACCTTTAAACTGTTTTGCTTAAAGATGTTTGACAGCTTTTAAATGCACATTTACTTCAGTTATTTTCATTATAAAGTAATGGTTGAATCTTGCATATCAGCAATCAGCGGAACGTATCCAGTATTTGTGCAAATAATAAGTTTATAAGTTTTACAGTAATTGAGTCGATCTGTCACTATGGTTATAATTATTTTAAACTGTTAGTGATATACATATACATGGCATCAAGCTACAGATACCAACTGAAATTTGGCTGAGCTACATTTACAGCTAATGTTTACTAAATTCATATTAAGGTAATTTATTATCAAGGAAATGGCAATATATAATAACGAAAAGTTGAATGCATCCTTCCTTATTACAGAATGCACTGGAAAGAACTATCATGAAAGACATGAAATGGAAATACCTAAATGAAACACTGGTACATGTATTTGCCAAGGAGTGCTTCCAGCTTTGCTGGCTCATGTCAATACAAGATCCACCTGTTGTTCTTGCCAAAGACCCCATCCAGGGCAGTCATTTCGATACGAGCATGTACAAGCATTATGTAAATTCTGGCGATATAATTGAGTATGTAGTATGGCCAGCACTATTACTCCACAAAGGTGGACCATTGTTAGCAAAAGGTATTGCACAGCCTGTTCCAAAGCTTAGACCAAAGTCAGCATTTCAACTTGGGGAGAACAAGAAAACAGACAATGGGACATCTGATAAATTTAGTCGGTCTTTGTACGTTGATAAAGTACAAGATGTACCTTTGCCTGCTGACAGAAGAAATCCATCCCAAGTTGGATACACAACCCAGTGGGACTCTTCTTCCAGAAAAAAGCTGGATAATGATAAAATAGAAACTCGAACCAACTTATCACAGGGAGGTATGGCACAGACACAAAGACGTTCGACAAATGCGATGCAGTTTGACATAAATCCATCATTGGTGAATACACAGGACATGGAAAACTTTCAACGTTTCTGTGATTTGTATCCTACAATGACTGAACTGACTATGAAACAATGGTTTGGTAGTGATTTTGAGCGCTTCTGCGATCTATACATTGCTAAAATATATGGGAATCACAGTTCTGCTTAGTTCTTTAGAGTGGTGTCTGCCAGTAGAGGACCAATACCTGACTTCATCTAATGTCTGAACATAATTTCTGGTGAAGCCCAAATTTTATCTAGTATAAAATATTCAAATCATTCACCTACATATATTCCTTAACGCTATGCTTAAATATGACTGGCATGCTATAAAGAGGTGGGTTGATTTCTAAATGATTAGGTCACAAAATTTGAACTTGACTTAAATGAAAGTATTGTACACAAGTTAGCATAGCAGGGAATAACAAAAATATTTAATTTCATTTAGTCTGTTTGGTTTCCTTGACTGTCCATATGGTTCCATTTCCTTTCAAGCTTTGCATTTCACACAATTGTGAGTGAATTTCTATTATTAAATTATTATTTTGACAATTAATATTTTGAAACTATTTAAAGATATGGTTACCGTATTCCTACTTCTGCAATAGTGTTAAAGTAAGCAATTTGGAGAAATTAGCATACATTAGATTTAAGATCACAAGGTGAAAATAGGATTGGCTAATCTAAGCAGGGTTATTCTGTTATGATATGAATGGAACTTTTGTGATTGACCTGACCAAATCATTTACACTGAGCACATTTTTATTCTTATTAGACAGGATAATCCATATTATCAGCTGTTCCGTGTGTGTCTGCAATGTGTTTTAATATATGCATCTAACAATGATGCTAACAAAGAAGAAATGATAAATAATTATCTTGCCATATATGTGTGTGATAGAGTTAGTACTTATTTTATTCAGCTCATGTTATATTGGAACTTGTTAGAGTTGTCTTGTAGTTTTCATACTACTTCAGTTGTAAGACCAGTCAAGGTGCATCAGACAGACTCAAGTCAAAAATAAGTATTAAACTAGTTTGGGCCCATGCCTTACATTAACTGAGGTAGTTAGGGCCCATGCCTTACAGTAGCAGAGGTAGTTAAAGCCTGTGCCTTGAAATAACAGAAGCAGTTAGGGCCTATGCCTTACAATAACAGAAGTAGCTGAGGGTGCATGCCTTATAGTAGCACAGGTCCTTAGGCCCCATGCCTTGCTATAACAGAGATCATTAGGGCCTATGTTTTACAGTAACAGATGTAGTTAGGACCCATGCCTTACAGTAGCAGAGGTAGTTAGGGCCTGTGTCTTACAATAACAGAGGTAGTTAGGGTGCACGCCTTACAGTAACACAGGTACTCGTGTCTTACTATAACAGAGATTGTTAGGGCCCATGCCTTACAATAACAGATGTAGTTAGGCCCCATGCCTTGCAATAACAGAGGCAGTTAAGGCCTATGCCTTACAATAAAAGAGGCAGCAATGACCCATGCCTTGCTATAACAGAGGCAGTTATAGCCTATTTTACAATAACATAGGTACATAGATCCCTTGCCTTAAGGTAATAGAGATAGTTAGGGCCTGTGCCTTACAGTAACTGAGGAAGTAAAATCCCAGTCATCTTTCCTCTTTTAATCAATGGTCCAGCTGTTGAAAATGTATTCTGCCCCCCTTTTGAAATCATGCTTTATTTTTGTAAGAATGACTGATGCTGTAACTCAGATGAAGATCCAAGCCCTTCTGGACAACCAAAGAAAGTTTTGATTTTGTCTAGTTGTATTGTTAATACTTTTTAAACATCATTAACAATAAAATACAGGTGTTGGAGCTGCACTTTACAAATTTTAATGTTTTTGTTGTCAAATCTGCTGTATGTATGTACATATATGTATGTGATGTATGTATGTCTGTATGTATGTTGTGTATGTATCTATGTATGCACATTACATGCATGAGAGAAAATCTTTTTCCACTGAAACATCACAGATTTTAGTTTCATGTGTCCTATTTATGTAGTTACTTGTTCCTTTTGCAAAAATAGCTAAAATTGTTTAGGACACTAGAAGTCAATATCAAAGAGTTCAGTGACTCATTTTGAAGAATGGGTCTCTTGGTTATGTCTCCTGATAATTGATGTTCCCTGACAGAGTTACTGCAACACAGAATACACAAGCAACTCAGATGACAAGAGAAAAATTAATGTGACACATTATCAGCAAGAAATCATGACTACTGTATAAAGACTCCAATGTTGATTGTAATCATATGCTAGAGAGCCTTTTCCAAAAGCAAATTGTATTTATGGAATGAAAATGAATGGTGCAACAACAGGCATATCATGTTTTCTAATAAAGTCTTGCACTGAGAAAGCACACACTTGTATTCCACAATACTTCACTCTTTATTTACCATGTAACTGTTTTGTTTCTTAGAGTTGCTTATTTCATCTTATAAACTTTATTTCTAGTGTGTGTCAATGATGATTCCATTCCTTTAAGTGCTGGTATATGTATCAAGGACATTGAGTTATTTCCTTTGCATTATATTTAATTTCCAAGTTTGCAGATTGCACTCCACGGTTATCAGTCCACACAGTAAAGCAACGAAAGAGAAAAACTTTGAAATTCATTTAATTGTTTTCTATTCCTTTCTTCCTTCATTGGTTTTTTTTTTTTTTTGGTGCTTTAATTACCAAAGACAACATGTTTACTTCTAACCTGTTTAATTACAGAGTGACACCAATTGACCTTCACAGAAATTAGCAAAGATGTTAAATTAGATGACAAGACAACCTTTGTTTTGTCCACCTATAATAAAATGATGCGATACAAGCTTTATAACTTCATGACTAAATAGAAATGAAATACATCAACTACTAAGAACACAAAATGTTTTATAATGGATAATCATGCCTCCTTTACGTGTGAGAGAGAATCTCTGCTGATAATTTGTAAACAGATTATTATTATAATTGTCAAAGAGGTTGACTAGATATTAGGTACACACTGTTTTCCTTTTGTTCTGAACTGCCAATATGTTTAAGTTAAATCATTTCTGGCCACTGGCATCAATGCTTTGTCAAGTAGGTTCTAAGTGTTAGCCATTAATTTTGGTAGATTTATATAGAACGAACTTCTTCAAACCACATGATAGGTCATATTTACCTTGTTCAAATCTTTACATGATTGTATTAGTTAATAATAATAATAATATATATATATACATACATACATACATACATACTTGTGCGTGAGAAAACTTCTGATAAATAGTGCACAATTAGTTGGTTTTTTTAACTAGCTGATGCACTTTTGACACATTCTATCTTGGTCAGAGGCAAAATTTCAAACAGACAAGACAAACAATAAGCACACAAGCTAATGTTGCCATTACAAAATGTAATTTGGATGTAACAGTAGTAGTTTCTTTAGAATTGTGGAGACTTTGCCTTATTGGTTTGAACTATATTGATACACCGTGATGCCAGTTATATGTGAGCATGTGTCTGACATAAACCCAATTGATGACAGTTTGTCTTTCAAAACGTGTGCATATGATATCCGTGAATTTTCTGTAGAGTGTAAACTTGTGAAAATATTTTAGCTTTCAGTAACCCTAACCAAGGTATGCTTTGTCTGAACGACACAACACCAAGGTCGACGTTCTTTATCATAGGAAATCTAATCCCTAAACTGATATGTAACATATAGTCTGTTAACTTGGTGCAAATCAATTTTTATGCATCTTGATAGAGACGCTTGTAATTATGTAACACAGTGTAAAAGAAAACCAAAAGAAAAAATATTTTTTTGTTGTTAATGGTATCTTTATCCTTCCTTAAGAATTTATTAACATTGGTTTGGCCATGACTTCACAGCCTTGTTAACATTTTACTGGAATGGAACTCAGTTCAACATTATTAAATTGAATCACATGTTCCTGTCATATAACATTTTGCTGCTGGAAGTTGTCGGTTTAAAAGAGAAATAACAAAAGAAAACAATTTTTTTCACTACTCATTTTACGAACTCAGAAATGGTTCATGTCATCATTGCATTTGTAGCTTCTGTAGACAAAAATCGTATTATATATTTCCCTTGTACAGCTAAATGCGAAAGATACTTCACTTCCCTTCTTTTAGAAAACTTATAGATAAGGTATATTAGATATATTAGACATATGAACAAGACGGTATTATCAATCCACGCATGCATGAAGTCATCTCTTTGTCTTTGTATATATACAACTAAGCAGCTTTCTGACATAGGAATCGTTCAGAATTTTTTTAAAATTTTTTTTTGTCTGATAAAAGAAATATCCTATGGTGATTTAGCATCAGATATTTATCCCTATTTCATCTCATATGATAAACACCAATATTTATGCAATTATGTGATTCTAGTTCCGGCATGCTAACACAGATTAAGAATGACAAT
Source organism: Sinohyriopsis cumingii (assembly GCA_028554795.2). Taxonomy (NCBI): domain Eukaryota; kingdom Metazoa; phylum Mollusca; class Bivalvia; order Unionida; family Unionidae; genus Sinohyriopsis; species Sinohyriopsis cumingii. Next base: position 133,161,629 of record CM068829.1, read on the forward strand.
ATGCAGACACACGTATCAAGTAGGAGTGTCGACTTCAAGGTCAAGATTTGAATTTGATGAACTCGACTGAAAAGTAAAAAAATTCAAACTATTTTTCATGGCTCTGTCTATTAATATTCATAATGAAAGCATAGGTTCGGATAAAATAAGAAGCGTTTAGTGTCTAATAATCTGAACTTCTGGTATTTGTGGTAGTCATATTGTAATTTTAAGAAGACAGCAAAACACGTTTCAGAAAAGAAGTTCATAAATGTATCGTGATCTTTAGCACAAAAAGATGCCAGAGAAATGTACTTTGAAGCGCTATAAATTTAGTACATTTTTATAAGTTCTGATAACACAGAATTATTACTTTTACTAAACATCCATGATCATCTACTACATTTTAAAAAGTATTCATTATTTATTATTGTAAACATTAAGTCAGAAAAAAATAAAAGCAAAAATTAAATTTTATTTTCTAGGCCATCACCAATGCAATTTTCACCATACAAAATTATTTAAATCGCAATGACAATAATGCTATTAATGAAATGCAGGCAATAGGCCCATAATACTGCAGTTACATAACATCATTACAAGTATATTTAGCACAATGAGGTCAAGACAATAGGAAAGATCCAGCAGCCACAATATAATTAAGTAGAAACAAAAACTAAAATAGCATTCCAGAACTTAAATACTGCATGACACGGGGAACTTTGCCTGCTATTTGTTTGTCCACCCGTGGCTGGTACGCCCTATTTTTAGGCAACCTGGACCCCCATTGTTGCATATACGTTTTTGCTGTCATCTGTCAAATGCTGAAAGGGTAATTTGTGCACGTTGAGATATAATCAAGGGTTCTTAGACTTCATCAGAGAATAGATTTCTTCACATGGATGGATTTTGTTTAGATTTCTGGTGTGAATCTGTTTCTAAGATCTGCATAAACTGGGCATTGTAAAGCAAAGTGATAATCATGTTCTGTTTGGTTTTTATCACATACTATATTACCTATACGTTGATTGGGAATAATGTCTTTATGACATCCTTCCGCTATAGCTAAATTATGAGGGAAACGTCGGAGTATGGTTAATTCATTTTTTGGGTGGGTTGATAAATCAATGGTTATCTAAAACTAAACGGAAAAAGGATAAAATGTTTTATTGTGATATGTTTTATGTAATTTATTTACAGCTGAATTCCAGTCATGAGTTAAACTGCCTGACGTCTGACATTGAGCTAATTTACTGTTTTAGTTCTTACATCCTTTGCGTACCAAATATAACCAAATAAACATCTGAAAAGTATGTCTTTAACTTTCAAAACCATGTGACTTTACTCGATTCATCCATTGTTTCAGCATTGCATAACATTGTGTTGGATATTTATTATCACCCATTCTGATCAACGTAACCCAATACTTCATATATTTCTAATGATAAGAAAAATAGAGATTTATTCTTCCATATCTTCCTTGTGGGAACTGGGAGCATATGTCTCGAAAGGTGTATGTATCTAGTACAAAACATATGTACCTTGTCAACTGTATGCGAATATTCATATCCCCAAATTTCAGCAGCATAAATAAATTCAGTACTAATCATAGCATTAAATACTTTGAAAGCTTCTGTCTCAGAAAACCTGACTAATTTGTTTGAATGATATTCAGTGTATGTAGAGAATTGAATTGCAAGTTCTTTCTTTGCTTTCCTAGAAATGAATTAAGGAGTGAAATATAATGTCATTTATATTAACCAAGACATGATCTGAATTTGATTATCCTTATAGTACCGTTTTTGTCACTCCTCACAATCCTCCCTTTCTATATAAAATAATTTCCTTTGATCTAAATCAGTGGTTCCCAATTTTGTATGGCCACCGCCCCCTTCGTAATCCTCAGCGCCCTCCTTCCTTACCCAGTAACAAGCATTATTCAGCATCAGCGCCCTCCTGGGTAATCCAACTGCCCCCAAGGGGTTGGTACAGCCCACTTTGAGAACCACTGATCTAAATTAACACACAGTCCACTGTTTTCACAAAATGTCTCCACAATATTAATTTGCCTTTTTTAAAGACCCTACGGTATCAGCACAGTTATCAACGTCATCAGCATACAAAAGACCAATAATATCAGATATATTTTGTGCAATAATGATACAATTTAGACACTGTTCTGATAAGTCTAATAACAAATAATGCATAAATATTGAACAGAATAGGGTTTAATTGCAGCCTTGTTTGGTGTCAATATTGTACGTGAAGACATCTGTATGTTGCGTTTCATCTGCATGTACGAACGTGGCTTTTTGACAATCGAGTCTAGAATTTTAAACATCTTTCCACTGATATCTAGGCAAGTCAGTAATTTTGCAGGATCAATAAAGTGAAAAACCTTGAAAAAGTCTTCAAAAGACACTAAAAAAGGATTTTATTTTTAGTTAGATTTTTAAAAGCATTGTCTAAAGCGAAAATAAGTTTTCTATTGCTGAGTAGCCTTTGAGGCATCCTACTTGAGCTTCTTCAGTTTTCGTTATTAGCTTCGCACTACTGAATGAGGCATTGGTTTAAAATACTGACATCAGTGAGAGAGATACCCCTGTAATTTTAGGATCATCTGAAGAGCTTTTTTGTGTAATGGGAACTTAATGCTTTTGCATCATTGTTTGGGGAAGTGCGTTTGGAGTCATGTTTTTTTAAAATCATTTTGGCTATATTTGCATCCGGTCCACAAGAATTTCCTAATTTTAGAGCTCGGACACTTTTGAAAACTTCAGCTTCAGAAATGAAAATTTCAAAAGTATCATCGGAAGTTTTAGTCATGCAATAAATACCGTGATGATTAATATCTGAATCATTACAATACAGCATCAGGCTGAAGTATTCATACCACTGATGACACGATATTGCACCTTTACTGCATGTTTGCGTGCACATGTTTGTTAGATCAACTTACAAGATATATGACTTTGATTCTATTAATGCTTTTTTCGTTTTATGCTTATAATTCTCCTTTTTCATGTGTATCAGATTTTTAAACATATTTCCACTCAATTTATAATCCGTCAGATTTTAAATGGAAATATTAACTCATAGTTTATGGAGAGAATACATTTTCTTTTGCCCTTTTAAGAGAGCAATTCTTTATCCTGCCAAAAAGTTGTGCTTTCTTGTCATTGTTAAGGTTGAATCAATCAAATAGTCAACCACGCTAGCCCCATTACTTTCGATACATGTTAACTTTCCCTCTCGATTTTTGTGTATTCTATCATTTAGGATACATATATCAATCAGTGACAAACTGAATCCATTATACACAGTCTTTCGATTTTCTTTGAATACATATCTCGACTGATACAAAGACAGCAATTTTCACCTAACATAAAATCAGCAGCAGCATTTTACTTAAAGCAATTATTAGGATTACCAGTTCAACAATTGAGGTCCCCAGCCAGAAAGAGAAAATCGCCACGGTAGGAAGTTATTATTTTAAGCAGAATTATTTCTTCAAAACGTTCGAGGCCATTCACTTATATATCCGTCGAATAATTTTTGGGAGACCCATATGGAAAATAATATATCAAAACTTATGCAAAGCTAATTGGTATCCATTTAAATGGAGACACAGACCTCCAGTTCTAAATAAGTTCTTTTCACAATATATTTTTCTACTGCTTTTGACATTACGATTACAGTCATGCCTCCTGAATATATACTGAACTAATATGGGATGGTTTTTTTTTTTTTCGTTATAGTGCTGAACGTAAAGTATTCTTCTGCACAACAGAGGAATTGACTGCCTGGCTTTTCTCACCCATGCGACAGAGAAATCTAGCTGTTTTGCTTACCTGACTTTTCTTATCTCCGTCTGGTCATCTCAGACCAGTCATCTCAGTCAAGGTGTCCACGCGCTCAAAACTGCTATTAAAAAAGAAACCCTTGTTGTCTTCTGCTGTGCCTGACGTAGTTGTTCTAAAATCAAACAACAACAAATATACAACAAAAACATGGTAACTTAATGTCAATCCATCTTTGAGAACACACCATACAAAAACATTTCGAGTGACAATGACACACACGCATAAGATGTCGAGCTTTTTGGTATTATGCAAGTTCGTTCCACACAGCATGGTCAATTTTATCCTATATGCAGGCCTAAGTCAGTACATGTTCAGGTCAGCGTCATTAAATGTAGCTAAAGCTACCTAACTAGTTTTAAATACTTCATGTTGAACAAATTATATACTGTTAGCTACATTTAATGACGCTGACCTGAAAATGATTGTGCTACAGATAGGATAAAATTCTCAATGCTGTGTGGAATGAATTTTAACAGAAAACACTGATCCATGTACATAGACTATAAACCAATACACTTTATAGCCTTCCAACTCTCTTAACATTACTACGAAAAACTTGGTAACATCCAGAAATGTGTAATATCAAACATGCTTTATTCTAATTTTGTTAATCATCTCCATTGTGCCCCAGTTGAATCAAAATTATACCTACAATATTTAATGACAAATAATGCACCTACCACCCAGAAGGAATCACTTATCCGTCAACACTTTCATCCATAAGAAAATTTTACTGTAGCATTTGCCATATTTCCGAGACAGAAAAATAAATTTTCAAAGAATCCATGAACTTGAAAGTTTAGCACATGGATATTCGCTAAGGTCTGTATTAGGATGATCTTTTATACATGGGGGTAATTTTACAATCAATATTAAGGACAACACAAGTATGTAACAAACAGTTTCACCTCCTCCAAAAGAAAAGGAGAGCTATGTACAGTAGTGACACAGATCACTAACTCATGAATAATCTAATGCAAAATGTTATTCTTTGTTACAGCTTGTACTAAGTAACTATAACTACAGTAGAGCTAAGTACCCAGTATCGTTTCATTATTTACAAGATAACTTTTCAAAATTGGAACTGATGAAAATGAAACAGTTTCTTGTAATAAATATTAATTATTTATTGTCAATTTCACATAACACCCGTATATTAAATGTTATAATACCTCATTAATATGCGATGTTTTATGTAATTTTTCTTTTTTCACGCGTATAAACTGTGTACTTCGGATGCAACGGTCACACCACAGCCCTCATTAACATATTTGTAATAACGAGCCGCATGTAAACATTTGCACGTGAACCATATTACACTAATGATGAGTTCTTTTTACTTTAAAGGACAATATTGGGTGATAAAAATAATCTACGTTGGGGTTTGGACCGAGACAAGGAAATCCCAGTCGCGGGGTTACATTATATGTCTTCCCACTCGGCAAGCCTCGTGGGGAGACAAATAATGTAAACTCTTGACTGGGATTTCCTTGTCTCGGTTCAAACCCCAACATAGATTCTATATATCCAAAAAGCGCAGATGTCAAATCTTGTGAGAAACAACTGAAAATTAGATTCAGGTTTATATTTAAATTCTTATATTTATTTCTAATCTATGATATGTACTTTCCAGCTCCTTTTCTTCTAATTCAGTCCCGGCTTTGCTTCGCGATTCAACATCTTAATTTGTTCGTATCAGATGAATTTTACTTTTTCCCCACAATGGTATCGCTCCAGTACCTTGTTATGTGTTACACTGTACATCAATAGGTTCAGATGTTATCAACATAGCGCTTATCATTAGTCTCGTGTGTTGTTAGAACTTCAGAACTTATTTCTTTCATAAGACTAGATCCTCGGGGCTTTCAATCTGTAGGTACAAGACGTTTTGTACCACCAATTTGTGTGATCGTTCTATCAAATGCATTGTCAAATCATTCTATAGATTTCTTATAAATTTCATCATTACCATCTTTTTGCATATATCTTGAATATTTGCTTATAATGGATATACCTACTTAATAAGCAGAATCTCTGCGTAGTGTTTGATATTGAATTTGTTTTTGCTTAATTTCTAGATCATCAAAACGTCTGATTGTCTGCTCTCCTACATCACTAGTAAGGATTACACTATCATCAGCTTGAATGTAATCTTGTATCGCCATCATGATCATCGTCAACGTAAAAAAGATTTGAAATTCTTTCATTTCATCATCTATATTATTTTCAGTCATTTCTTTCATTGTGTAAATAGAAAAAAATATACCAAGGCACAGCTACAAAACTAAATATGATTTATTAAAGAGAAAAATAGCGATAGTTCCTGAATAGTGCAAACAGGAATTACAAATACAACGTACATAATTTGACAGCAATACTGGTCTGAACAACTGGTGGAAAAAAAGAATTAAAAACAACGCCAGATGTTCGAAACTTTTATAATTCTTTGTCAGATGTCGTAATGGATAGTGTAACATCATTATCAAACATGTTCCAACAGACAATTCAGACATTTTACAAAATCAGCTGAAAGATGACGACGTCACTTCAACAGGTATCAAATAATGGAGTTTTGTAATGTAGCTTGGTTTGTCTTGCTATCTTTGGATGCAAGTAAGATGACTATTTGCAAGATTTACAGAGAGCATAAGTTCTGTTAGAGTCGATTAAGTCTCTTTTTCTATTTCACATCTTGGACTTAAGTTATGTATCCATCTCTTATATTTACTCAAAAGCATATCAAATTAGTTTTTATACTCGCAATTGCCGTTGTAAGCCGTTTTGAAATTAACATTTAAAACGTCTTTGAATGAAGGTTAGTTACTTTTTCAATTATTTGAACACTGAAAAAAAATGGAAAGTGAACAAAACAAATGCAAGAGGAAACTAAGGTTAGAACAGCTCTGAAACGGAACTTTACTAGTCCCAAAAGATTTTGGTAGACAACTTTGGAAACGCTTGCGGTGACTTTAAAGAACAAAAGCTCAACATCTGAAACAAGTTCAGATTGTATAACTATTGCATAACTATTATTTGATAGAAACTATTGCACTTATTTTGTGCATTTTGTTCAAAGGTGCTTCTTCACATAAACTTGAAGATTCATTTTATTAAGTGGTTGAATTGGACAATAAGCAAACAATCAAAGGACAAAAATATCTCCGTGTCCTGTCGTTAGCTTTTCAGATAATAAATTAAACAAATTTTACATAGAACGGTATGCTGATGGAAACGATAACAAAAGCAGAAAGACAACTCCATTTACCATACAACACTTCTATCTGCAATCATAGCTGTATAATGTGTTTTTAAAGAAGTGTTTCACATATCAATAGATCATCTATCAAACGTGGACATCAGAAAGTCTGTAAAACGAATCATTCCATCTTCACTACGTTCACAGTCAACTAATAGTAAACGTGCTTTTACCGATTAAATTCTTAACACCGTACAAACAAAAATAAAATTACCATACGTTGCTAAATGCTTTCCATTTTGTTGTCAATAAGTGACACAAATAAACCAATTTACCACAGAACATTAAAATTTTGTCTCACTGTAGCCTACAACATATTTATGAAAAGGCTATTGAAACTTACAAAAGGACCATCTTCAACAGTGTATACTGAGTTAGTTTAAAAGCTAATAATTCATGTATACTTTAGGCAGTTGGCAATCGATTACATCTGCAAAATATGGATACTCAGTTAATATATGTATCTTTGGTAGTTTTAACTCATGAAGACAAAATAAATACAATCTACGCAAAATGCTGCATTTTGGTTTTCATGCTTGTAATGGTAATAAATGCTCTACCGTTAGATCCTACTGTCCGTATCGATGTTTAGTAAATCATGTGAAAAACTTGGCTCACTTTATGTAAATTGTGCATAGAACTTACATGACAATCAAATACTTAAGAATTTAGAGGAAAACAGTTTGAAAGATATTGACGCGTGGTGAGAAAATATCAACACATGAACAGCTTTGGAACGCAATGATAATGAGCGAGAGGAATAAAATATAAATATTAATATATCTAATATATAAAAACAGATTGATCATAACAGATAAAGATTTTATAAATTTCTCACAGACATTGAATATATACTGCATACTTTAACTGGTATAACTTTCTTAATTAGATTTGTTAATCCAAGTAATGTTAGGATAATAAACGGAATTGTATAGATTAGAATGTGACATGGGGAGAAGGAAACATAATATGGAAAACTTTGACGTTGTGCAATCTTAACTGGAACAACTTTAAAGAGATTTAAATAAGGAAATCCACGAGCAATCCTACGAAACTGAAATGCTGATGAATGATATTAGCACGTAAAGCAATGATCCCTACCACAAGATAGCAGATGGTAGTAAGATATTGTCGGTGTTGCTGAAAAATAATAATTTGACAGAGAAGAAACCTGCAGAGGAGGTAAAAACAAAGTGAAGGTGAATGACATCATGATTAGAGCTATTAAAACAACGTACGATTCGATTTTGGATTTGAGTGATAAGATCAAATTGATAAAAGAACCTCCATTCTCCGAATTTTAGGAAAACGTTTATGCTATGGTTTAACACTGAAACATATATACACATGTTGATAGAGAGATGATCAACGATATCAGAGTGGTACTAGGTAGAACTGATGCAATAGACAAACGAATGGTTGGGACAAAACTTTGCGACAGGTGCAAATGTATTTAAGTGAAATAGATAAACAGCCTCTGGAATTAAGCGCTAGAATCGATACAGTAGCTTAAATGAACAACATCATAGGAACAATCAACGTTGAGTTAAATTCCAGAAGGATTGTACACATTAGATATAATCAAAGCACGGAAAGAGAAAATTAATAATAATTAAAAGGAGTGTTATGTGAAAACCAGTGTGCGTATAATTACGATTTTCACATTTTGTGAAATAGGGGTATCCAGATGGCATTGATATGTTTGAATACTGTACATACGAAATGAACTTTTAATTGTCAAGGGTTAAAAAATGTTTTAAAATCATTACTAAATCTTCATATCTTTGTCATCAAACAGCGTTGACAGGTCTGATGGATGTTTGAAAAAAAGACATTAGCTGAAACATTTGTTTAACTATGCTTCGTCATGTTTGGGCTAAATGGAATGTACACCATAAAGCTTTATGACATTTAAATTAAGCAGTTATTATGATGCACAATTTTGTAATCTTATCTTTTAACAATTTTACATTTTGTTGTACTTTCTGTAAATTTTACATTGTATTAGTGGTAAGCAACTAAGGTGTTGTTTATAATCTTTAAAAACCAATCTGATGATACCTGTGATAAAGCAACTGATGACGTTTTGAATTCCTGAAAACAAGCAGGTACGTACTATCTGGAAGAAAATATTATATAATACTTGTATCAAAATATAATGACATTAGCAGTTGCTTTCAGTAAATTCTAGACTGTTATGCAAATGCATATTGCATTGTGATGTTCATGTTGATATCCAAAACTCTGATATTGATTATATGGTCGAAGGGTTTTGACTCAGATTTTTAACTTGGCTATCCTGTGACCATGATAACACAAGCAAATGTGAATAGATTCGGTTATTTAACCCTATCGCTGGTTATAGATGAAGAATATATTCAATGATGCCACGTAAATAACTTCCTGTTTCCCAACAAATATTACTTATAGATTGAATATAGATTACTTATATATTTAACATAGCATAGATTACTTATAGATTTAAATAGATTAACATTTACTAGATTTAACATAGATTAACATTACTTATAAATATAACTTATCATGTGGTTATATCTAGGCATTGTCTGAAACATGTTCCGTGATTTTATATCCATTAGGTTCTTGATCTAAGACTCTGACAAATAATGTTTTACCCCTATTACATGTATCGCCTGGGCATGTTAACACAATGTAAATGCAAAAGAAATTGGTTAAAGTTCAATTAATAAATAATATGTTTATAGAATTTGGTATGTATGTATTTTGCAAGAATAACAGATGATTTAAATACTTCATCTTTTTGTCCAGAGTGTGTTGGTCTATTCGAGCGACTTTTATTTTATTTAAAGTTTCTCTCATTTGTTTCGTTTCAACTGAAAGAAAACAAAAACTTATTTTATAGCTGTGAAAGCATTTAAGAATGAAATTCATAAATTGGTTATCGTGCCAGGGATTGGGCGTAGATAGTGATGAGGGTGGGAATTAGATTTGATTAGGGTAGTTGAGTATATTACATTTTCAAAGGGAGGTGTATATTCTATCTTACGGTTTACTGCACCACTTCTTAGCATATGCTTCTCAAGCGTGATTTAAAATATTCATTGATCTTCATCCATAACAGACTGAATTCAAACCAGCTTAAGATGTCCTTAGTACTGAGACAGACTACCAACCTGTGCAGAAAGGAAATGAAAAATAAGTCCCACTGACATATTTTCGCATGAAAAAGAGTCCGTTCGTGCACATAAAACCTCAATCATTTAATATTACTTTTATTGAAGCTGAACATGTGTTGATAGTGATAGAGTGATCTATTATCTCAGAAGAAATATACGATGCACATAGGCAGTAATGGATGTACAGCGAGGTACATCTCAGACATGTAGCGTAGGGATTTACAAATGATATTTGATACAATTTAGCAATATGGTAATACCATCCAGTGGAATAAGTCACCATCAATGCAAAGGAAAATAATGATTACACAAAATATAATATAATTATGTTTTATTAATGTTGTCTAAATGTGATAACTGCAGTAAAGCTAAATTATGACCCTTGTGGATTCACAACATACACAAACTATTTTGGATGACAAATGTTTGAATATTTTTATAATCACTGTGTCTGTCAACGAAGATATGAGCTAAAAGATAAGGAGAATAGCATATTGTTCTGGACGTTGTAGGCTTGGTTACTGCCCACTCCTTGGATCATACTAGAGGAACTCATACATTACATAGTTCTTTTGTTCTTTGTTTCTTTAATAAGAGAAAAGTATATCTAACCATTTCTATTTAGGCTGGATTTAAATAATTAGCAAACATTCAGGATAAACGATCAAAAATATGTATTTATAGCTTTTATTTGAGAGGACTATGCAAGGCATCTCAAAGGTAAAATAAGGGGAAAAAGCAGTAAGATAATCGACAATACGACAGCAAATAATTTTGAATACTGTGTAAAATACATATAACCAAGAAATCTAAAAGTATTTTAAAATGATAATATGTCGAAGCTCAAAATGCAGTCTATCGATGATAATACCTTGTCATGAGTTAAATACTTGATGTTACCATTTCACATACTGTCATTGCTATATTACAGAAAGCATGATTAATATCTTTTAATAACTTTTCCCATATGGTAGTAATAAATGCAGTACGTCCAGTAAGAAAAGTTATAGAAATCTCATACGTTCTCATTCACCAAGAAGAAATCTACCCAACAATATTCGTGATTTTCATCACCATGAGCCAAATTATGCGTAATTATAAATTACATAGATTGCAACTATTAGAGCGATTATTTTTAATAGTAAGTCCATTCTTTAAATAGAAAAAGATTTCACTCTTTGCGGCCCTCGATTTTACTTGTTATCATGAATTCCTCCTCATCTAGCCAATCTGCACTTTCTCCATTCTTCTAGTTTGTGATTATGAACATCATCTCACGTTGCCTACGAGCAACAATTCTCAGTAATCTGATGCGCTTCGATGGAACTGATAGATGTTTGTGCTGGACAGAGTGGACGCGCCGCATGACCAGAGAGGCGAAATACAGGTGACATACCATTTAAATCCTGTCGCTAAACACAAAGTCAACTGACGGACAGTACAGGTTGTATGGAATCGTCCGAAAGGTATTTACAGACCATGGAAGGATGTCGTCCACAGTCAGACTTTAATATGCAGACTGGGATGGAAACATGTGTAGCAACAAATCTATTGCTCTTTAAGGAACCTTAAGTCCTTCGCCTGTTTTGTTCGAGAGATTGAGGATCTGGAACAAACCTACTGCCAACTTTGACCAGATTTCGGCCAGAGTATTTCTGGCAAAGTCAATGTTCTTCTTCACCAGTTTAGCATTGACGATGTTATCCCGTTTCCCCAAATGATTACCTTAGTGTTTGTCAGGTAAAATCAGTACACTCAGTTCCTTAATCAGTGGCGCCATCTTTCACTCAACTCTATTAATGGCTCTTCATATATTTATATTAAATTACTTACAATGCCTGCTTCTGAAAGGAATCCAAGATAGTATTATTATTTCTAATCCACTGGTATAAATCATTTCAAAACAGTTTCACGATAACATAATTCCCCCAAACAAAAAGATGGTTTATTGGTCCTGGAAAAACCCGTACAAAAATAATCTTTATTATAAGTTGATATTAATTTTTTAAATAAGTGTTTGTCACAAGAATTCTTTGCAGTAATTTATACAGAGACCTAATTAGATAAGAGCCTCTTGCAATTGTGTTCTGTTAAGGCAAAATGGTTCGTCCAATCCAATTTATTAGGTAGATTATATTGCAATTTCCATTTTAGAAACTCTTTCCATTAGTATCTATGTCAGGATTTTGCAATTTTATGGGGGGTTGGTGGTTGGGTTCTCGATTTGCCAATATATCAATCTTTCTTCCATGCTGATGTAGTTGTGATGCAAAATAAAATTTAAAAATTGAATTTCTTATCAACAAAAGACCTCGTTAACTCTAGATGTGTGATATTTTTCATCATCTATTTCAATGATAATGAATTTTTGATAGTCATTGAAAATCACCATTGTCATCCTCATTATTGTCTTTCTTTCATCTTTGTCTTTTTATATTGTTGTTTTAATTATGTCTTTGCAACCATTCGTCTCTCCATGTTGTCTTTCTCCGCCACTCGATCAAAATACACAAACTTGATTATCAGTGCAGGCAAAATATGGTTGATGCATGTCAGGATGATTCTTTTCTTTGATATGACCTTGCGGTTCTTTGCAAAATCATATAGTTCCCCTAGTAAAAGTTACGAAAATGTGTATGTGCATTGCATCGTGAGCAGTACCATTCTGAATACATTTGTGAAGATCATTTTCACTGACTTCTGACACCTTCCTTTCCTTGGTTTAAACTATATTCGTGGTAGCACAGGGAAGTAATGATTTCCTTGTTATACTCGTGGTAACGCAAGGAAGTAATACGTTCATTGTTAAATTTCGTCGTACATATATGTCGTTTTATATACAGGAGTATGACGCCCACGGACTCGTCCTGTGATACGGAACAATTCTGTCGTCAAGTTAGGTGAGTAACCTTTATCAAAAGAGTGATTTATTTTTCCAATACGATCTCAATCTTTGGCGTTTAACACTTCTCTCTTTTTTCTGTCTTTGACGTTCTAAACAATCAATCAAGTACAATAATTTCGTTTTCAGTGCCACGTCTTCTGGAGCACATCCGTTACTATAATAGTTTGACAAGTTCTGAATCAAAATCATAATGATGAGGTAAACGAGGAGAAAGTCACTTTCGTCTCTGATTAGAACTTTTCTTTGGAGAAAGGTGTGAACTTAGTAATATCTGATTACAAGAGGACAAAAGTCAAATGAATATCATCCAACAATTCCTTTTATTCTGGCATTTGTCTCCATTGATTGTCTGGACATAAATCAACTTGACGTTAGTACTACTGGTGCTCTCAGAGGACTAACTCTTGTTATTACTTGTTAGAATAAATCCAGGAAACTTTACAACATGTTTGTTCTGTTATATTCTTTTTTCTTAGGATATCCCACTTTTTGGGCTGCATTAGTAGCAGCTAGAGCAGTAAAGGACATCGAATTAGTAGAAGTTTCCATTTGCACATCAAACTGGCAAACAAGAGCCTTAATCAGGTTTCACAGGCATCGTCATTAATGAATGAGAAGTAGAAGAAGAAATGGAATGAGAGAAAGTCACCGAGCAAGCTTTTTAAAATACATGCGCGTTCTAGGGGCATTGCTTCCCTTTGGGGATTTCCTTTTCGTTTTAGGGCATGAACTTGCTGCATCACCCTTTTATTTATAGTATGTCATTTAGGTTTGACTTTTCTTAGCTTAAGCGTTGGGATTTTGTTTTAAAAGCAAACGAATAATGACAGCTCATAAAGATTGGGTTAAACATGACTTTTTTTATACTTGAGTATCGCGTCTTGGAATAGCCAGTTGTGACAAGGCTGCTTTATGTTTTTCAAACAATCGCTTTCTTAGAATTTTAATGATGCCTTGAAAGTAATTGACGTGCTGTAACAGTTGAATGACACTACTTGCAACAAATGTGAACGCACTAACAAAGGTGGGATTTTTTGTGCTATTGATGCCATACAGTGCACGAATTAGTTTGTCAGAAGGATGAGATTGAAATTATGCCGTGTTGATAACTATTAGAAAGAAATTAAGTGAACGGTGTTTAATAGTCTTCGTATGCAGAGGAAACCGAGGAATGTGACATTAAATGATTGGCCTTCCTTCAGGATACCATATCAGAGGTGGTAGGTTTGAAATAAATGAATAACTCATGTGCCAATTGAGTGAAATTGTCAGAAGCATAATTTGGCCAAGGTTATCCTAACTGTCGTTGCAAGGAATGTTTTTTATAATTCAAATTAATTTTCATTGACTTTCTTTTAGTAACTCGGAAGCCTTTCAATACTCTTTCTAACACCAGAAGATACGTTGTGGAGGACTATCAAACAATTGTGATTTGTGTTCGATGATGCATTTGCCATACTGAGTTTTGCTCGAACCACTAATTGCAACATTTAACATGTTCAAGAGATGTTCCATAACTTTCAAGTTGTGTTTGAAATTCCGAGAATCTATCAGCTACACAAGACACTTTACAAAATTTAATAAACGTTTAATTCTTTTCTTTACTTGTTAGTCAAACACTGCAAAAATAATATATCCATTTCAAACACGCATGGTGCTTGTTTTGTTTTCTTTGTCATTTTTATCACTCCCGCATGTTTTTGGAATAGTCAGCTACCTCTTGTCGAATCTGTAACGTTTCCAGTAGGGTCCATCCTTCCATTCTTAAATCTGTTGGTGTACATCATAAGTCACACACATCTATTGATTGTCATGAAGAGGCGATAAAGCGCGATGAATCTCTTCATCACTCAGAGGTACAGAAGTATTCATCAGAAATTGCAACACTTCTAACAGGGCGAGTGTTTCGTACGCATATAAAGTTTTGGTGGTCGTGTCCGTGCGTGTGATATTCAAAACATGTGACAAAAGTATCTAATGGTAAACGAAATCCAAGAAATGTAGCCACTAACACTCACAAACACCACACATAGTCTCGATTTATGGAATCAGTTCTTTTAACAGTACCAGATAATACATTAAATCTTGAACACGGCCATTGACTTCTTCCTACACATACATAATTTGGTATCACATTGATGATATATTTCATGACATGGTAAGTTTTGTAGTCTGTTCTCAGTTAATCAATGTGTGACAATTTAAACATTTTCAAAAAGTAATTATTCCCTTCATTGTATTCAGATACGATTGAGTAAACGTTATTTGCTGTTTTGGAAATAATTGTTCTTGGCCTTTCGCTTGAAGTTTGACAAACCATCTGTAAATGCGCTCAGTAGTTCCAGTGGTCGATTATGATGTGTTCTTCTAAATTAGTAATTCACAAGATTTTCTTTTTCCACGAAATAGTCATGCATTTGCCAATGGAGTTTGCTAGAAAAGCATATCGAAGAAAGTCAATTACTGACCCATAGTTTCTTGAGTAAGGCACTCTACTCTAATTGCCTTGACACTAAATAACCTACTTATGTTGTTCCAAAATGCACCTAAACAAACCAGAATTTAGTAAAGCGTTCATTTACCAATTGTTAAAATGTTTATGTTTAAGTGGATGCAGTTGTTCTTTGCGTTTCACTTGAATCTATACAAAATCTCTGTAAATGCATTCTCGCGGCTTCGTATGTAGATTTATAATTTGCTATTTGTAATGGCCATTGACAACGCCTTCGCCTTATGACTCTGCTACAGTCTTCTTCAAACGAGCATTTTGTGGCATTTAGGTACCAGTGGTTATTCATTTTATGCTGTATTAGATGCAGAATTTTATGTGTTTTACTCGAATCCTAACAAACGTTCTGTAAATGCATTCTTGCAGCTCCAAAGGCAAACTACTGATCTTTTCAACTTCTAAAGTCTTCAATACGAGGACCATCCTTTGGGCTGACCATAAGAAGGTAGCTACAGCACTGAGACCGTCTGGAATGTGCAGTGAATGCTGTATATTTTTTACTCCCATTCGTTACAATTCACAACACAATTTAGATGATGTACTTGGTCTCCTCATCCTAAGTAGACAATCTTGTTCTGGCTAAAGCTTTTGGAGCAGGTCCTTTTATATAGTTTGGCCATTTCTGTTTGGACGTCTGGAATCAACTTTCATAAATTACTGTAGCCAACCAAAGTCAAGGTAAACACCTATTATTCTTTGTTTTGTCTTCCTCGATGAAGCATTTCTGGTAGTATCTATCGAGGTATGTGAGTTCATGGACGAGACCCTTAGGTAGGCACTCCAGCAACGTTTTTCAAAGTAGTGTGGCAAGGTTGTGCTACATGGTTTACGTCTTAGGATACGTCATCACTGAGATCGCAAGGTATATCATGGGAATGATATCATCTGACTCGATGTCATCAGTGGGTCCATCACACGCTTTCTGTGTTGAATTCATCATGATCTGCTGAATTCTTTGATCACAATGTCTTTTGTTTGTTTTTATGTTGTTGTTATTTTTTAAACATTTTATGCTAGAGCTCCGCTGCGTACGGTATCGTATTGTCATCGGGAAGTCGAATCGTTTCTGGTCGATGCATTGATAACTTTCTCCAAGGGTCGATTGATGGTTTGGCAAACCTACAATTGTTTGTGGTGACAATGTGATGAAGCAAACCAACTTGATCTTGACCTGACTTCAAACCATATTGTACAGCATAAAATTTTACCTCTTGACTGGTACGATACATCGTGTCAGTCCTTGTACTTTATATTGGGTGTGAAGTTGACCATTTATGTTTTAGTACTGGTAGCCGTAATGTGTTGGTCCCCTACTAGCAAAGGTCAAGATAGTATCATCAGATTGTTCATCGGTAAAGCTCATAAATGTTCGCCTTCGATGTGTGGGTGATAGCTTCCAGGGTTATCATTGTGCATGCATATTGGCATTAAATTAAAGGACTCAATCTACAATTTTAAACGGGCATTGCCTGTCACATAAGCAGCAATGATGGCATTACCAAACTGGTCGCGTGGTGAAACCTCTGCGATGTCTTCATAATTCACAAAGATTAAATCTTCACTTGGCTTTCCACGTGTTTAACGTGTGATGTCCACATGTTTAATTAGTTTCCATGTATCGTCGACGAGTTAAAAGTGTTGACTTGGATCTACCAAATAGCGAGCTAGTTCTTCAAGCAAAAAGTATACCTTGACCTTTACCAACAATCGCCTTCCTTCGTTATTTTAATTCCTCTTTGTCTTCTTGCTTAAGTTTTAGAAATTTACTGACGTACCTTGAAATAAATGCGTAGAAGATAAATAGACTCGAGCCGTCGTCTCGTTCCAAAGTGCCAAGGTGTGTGTGTGTGTTCTCAACACCTTCGCGTCGGATAGTGTCGAAAAGGTGGGTGTTGGATAATAATCAAAAAGTGATTTGTTGGTTAGTATTCACTAACATGGATGTTGGATAGCAATAAAATAACATGTGTTGGATAGCAGTCAAACACTGGGTGTTGGATAGACCTCGAAAAGTGGATATTGAATAGCGGATAACAATAGCAAACAATCACTGGTGTGCTGGTTAGATTACTACGTGCTAGATAGTAGATAACTGAGACATTTTTCATTCCTGTTTTCCGCAAAGTGTAAATGTACGGCTTAATGTTAATTAACATTTGTCTCCAGATTTCACATTACAATTTCCGTCTACCTCGTTAGAAACCCACACCCATTTTCCCAACATGGAGACATAATCGTAATTTCCCGTTTTATCCCCCGATTGACCCACAATACGAACTTGCATCGTAATGTTAATTCCGTTTGTTCACAGGGTGACACATATTACGAATGATCTCTCTTTTCGGGTATGGCGAGCAAAGATATTGCACGTGTGCACATGGAAAGAATACCCAAACTGGATTGACTGGGTATGTGATTCGTATATAAAAGTCTATTGCAAAATTTTAGAATATTCCTTTTAGTCGACTTTTTTACTTTATCATTTTATTTTAACGTAAACTGACGAAACTTTAATAGGAAAATTTACGAGAGCTTTGTTGATGTATTTTTTTATTTATTTACTTGATTTATCGGCGTTTGACTGAGTGATTCACTTATTTCTAATTATATCGTCTCACCTTTTTATGTTTTACAAGACGTAAAATAAACGAAACATTGCAAAAGTGCCAATAATCGAGGTCTAATGTTTTCGCATACACACCTTGCATGCAGTCTACATTTGCACCCGTACCGTCACTGTGAACTACTTTTTCACACTCAGGCGAACACGGTCAGTGTTTACTTTTAAATTAAAGAATAATGTTAGTCGAAATGTCACATACTTCCTCACCTTCCTGATTCTGAAGATCTCATATAAAACAGACAGACCGAAACAGGCAATTATTCACTTTAATACATCAATAGTAATGGGATGCAAATGATACTATCAAGACTACAATTATATATGTATTGAAAATAAGGTACTAATAAACAATCTACATGAATACTTACAACAGCCTTGCCTAAGAGGTCTACATTAAGCTTGTATAACGTTTTATCACAATACGTTAACGTTATTGGGGTCTTGACTCGCTGTCATAAAAGGAATTATACTTTTTATAACACATAGCACTCCACTTATCAACGTTACTGAGCAAATAAATATCCCTATAGTTATACGATAATAAAAAAAAACTGTTCAACATCATGTGACAAAACATATGAAACCAGTTACATTACACAGCTCGTGGCGTATAATATTACTCACTTAATTTATGCATTTCAGATAAAATTTACACCTGTGTAAACTCATTCATATTTCCTTCATTTGCATTATATATATATATATATATATCTATATATATATATATATATATATATATATATATATATATATATATATATATATATATATATATATATATATATATATATATTCATGATCAGCATTCTGTGAAGTAAATGTTATTTCATGGAAATATTTATTTATGTCATGCAATTATTTCACCCAAAAGGCGAACATCACTGGATTTATTTGAAAGAAAGAAACCGGATATTTGAAATAGAAAGCGTGTACATATTTATAGGGGACGAGACGGGGTTGGTAGCGTGTTTTATTCGCATTCCCAAGACATGGTTTCAAGCGATGAGATGCGGAGAAATTACTCAGTGCACTAAACGTTTTTTTTTTTAAATTCAAGACCAAGATGTCAAAGGAAAACGGTTACTGGTAAATATATTACATTATAAATATAAATATATCATTCTGTTCATTTCTCAAGTTAATACTTTGCCTGAAGCTGAGACCCGTTTTCGTAGTTTTCTTTTTCGTTTTTTGCCTTTTTTGTTTGTCTGTCTGTTTGTTTGATTTTTCTTTCTTAATAGCTACATTTAAGCAATTGACAATACGTATTTTCTATATTAGTGTATCTCTCCATGAAGACATATACTCATTGGTCTAGATAAAGCAAGTTAAGATAAAAAGACACGTAATGATGAACTTGTATAAAAACTGTATCAAATGGACAGAAAACGTTGACTTGGAAAGGAAATACAGCTTGTTAGAGGCACAGAAAGAAACTATCTGAAAAATGAACTTGAAAAGCTTTTGACAGAGAAAAAGACACGTGATCATGAACTTGTCAAAGTAACAACCAAACTCAAAGAAGCGGAGCAAGAGTCCAGACAGTAAAGGAGCGAAATCTTACGACTCAAACAAATTACAAACCTTCAGGCCCTTGAATTAAAACATGAGCGGCAGAAAATCGCAAATCTCAAGGAAGAGTTGAAATCAATGGAAAGGAAACTTCAAGAGCAAAGACGCGCTAGAGATGAAGCTGAGAAAGCAAAGGAGGATGTGATGACCAGGTTAATCTATAAAATAATTTATGGCGTTTATCTGAGCTTGTTCATCTTGTCGTTTTATTAATACTTTGTAACCATTTTTTTAAAAACTTTTAACATGGAAACTTTGGATTTTATCCGTAGAAACGAAATCATCTGCAACGCGTATATGATAAATAATTTATATCAATTTACTCTTATGACAGGCAAAGGGGAATACAAATGATAAATTAATATGTATCTGCCCAACTATTTACGTGCCAAAATGCACCACACAAGTTTTTTTTTTTTTTTTTTTTTGTGCTTTTCAAACTGAATAATCAAAATCTAAGAAAGCATCGTTAATTTGACAATGGTTCAGTTTTTGATAAATGTGTTCAGAAACATACCAGTTTTTAAAAACGTTAATCAGGAATTATATATCACAAACGTAAACAAAATTCAAAGCAACTTACAAGTCCACACCTTTAAACGAAAAAGCTTGTCTGAGTTACCTCCGCCTGAAATAGAAGAGCAATATACGTATTCGAACGCAATCGATTTGTCATCGGTCTTTTTTCTTATCGCATTGGCCCAGGAACATTTACGCCGCGAGATGAGATTACCGAATATAACGTAAACACTGCTTTTTCTTGTGTGTCGGCTTATTAAAGTAAGAGAATATGCTTTAATTGTTATGAATGAGGAGCCTAATTTCTACTTTGCGATTTAAGGATGCAGAGTTTAATACACGGTTACTTAATGTTACCAACCATGGTATGCAAAAAGACTACCTACGTGGATTGCGCTCTGATCTTCCACCACAGCATAATTGTCTAAATATCTAACACAGTTTGGGTAAGGTCTAAACTGACTAAACTTAAAGCCCATTTAGACCCATGATATTAAATAGACCTGAAGAACAGATTGTAATGATTTATCTTTCTTTTCTTTTATAAACACGCTTTGATATGTGGTCCAAACGTTTCGTGACAAACAGGGCCTAGTATTTCAATTTTCAATGAATTCAAATGTTAAACACCGCGTGAAGGCACGGTGTGCAATCATATAACATTTAATCTATTTTAAACGAGAATTATCAGAACCTTAGTTTCAGAATGGATGACATTTTAAAAAACATAGTATGTACAGATATGACACATTGGTAAATGATGAAGATAACGCTGGATTTATAGCAATAAAATATGAGATACATGCATATATACATACATGCAAAGATATACAATTGCATGCAATTCAAGCAACATACATGCAAACATATATCTTTTTCATATGAGCATTATATTTTGTATATATAGCTTAATAGTACTGTTGATAAAAGTGAACCTCGGTACCCACTAGAGCAATCCTGAAAACTGCATTTTATTTATTTATTTATTTATTTATTTATTTATTTATTTATTTATTTATTTATTCATTCATGTTGTATGGCATTAAATGAAGTTTCTCAGTACTAAATGTTTTATATTCAGACTCATTCGCCAAATGGGGTTAAAAGTGTCCGAGGGTAACCCCACCATTACAGACCTAGTAAGCTGGTAGAGCAATATTCAGATCTGTATGACAATGAATGGACGAATGCATTCGATGTTCTGACAACTAAGTTCCATTTAGAGGACAAAAAAGCAATTGAAACATTGCAAATGATTGTGCCTGTAAGTTCGCAGGCAATCGCATTTTTATCTCACTTTGTTTAATCGCGAAACAAGAAAAACCAAATACTGATGCATGAAGAATGGAATTAGTATCTGTGAGCCACTAAATAAAATGAAATTAATTAAATGTAAAGTTTTGATGACAATACAATATCATTTGATTTGACTGTACTTTCAGCAGGAAAAAAGTATAATATATGTATATTTTTAATAGTTTTCAATCCTAACGTGCTTCTGTAGGTAAACATTGCTTGAAATTCTTCTACTTTGCACTCAAGTATCTTTTCATTTTTCGACGAATCCCATTCGTATGCTGTCAGATTGTCTCCGAGACAAATCTTAAGGGCAGGGCATATATTATCTGGATCATCAGAAGAGGTTTGTGTTTATGCATGATTATTATTATTATTATTATTATTATTATTATTGATTTAAAACTTCATGCGGTATCCTGTGTTTGACTCTAAATCGTATAAGTATCTTATGCGTAAGTTTTGCTTTACAGCTTTAAAGAGTGATCTAGAATCTTAAAGTCAATATGCTTAGAATCCAAATACGATTCGCAATAATTGAAGAAAGTCTTTTAGTAAGGTTAAAGAATTATCCATAAAACATCCAGCCAGTGTAAAAATATGTTTATTTGTATTTATGTCATAAAGATGGCTTTAAATCCTATTCAGTGTGTTCCCACATAAATGGAGTAAAGTTAGTGGATGTATTTGGATCTCCTGGAACACAAATGTTCCTTTATAATTATTGCCATAATCAATATCACTATTGTTGTTTTTATCATTATTATCACGTTTATGTGTGATATGTGTAGTATTAGACCAAAAGAGAACGAGTATAGAAGAATGTATTTTTGAAGATGCCATTTTTATTTATTTTTTGGCTCTCTTGATAGGTTGGTCAGAGTGCACAGGGTTGCTGAGAGAGCCACGTAAACATGTCGACATCAAGAAGGCGGATGATCTTTTTAAGGTAGATTTTAAAAGGGTTTGTCGTATATCGATACTTTACAAAATTCATATGTGTGCAAATATTAGATGCAATATTGTCTCGCATAATCGGTATAAGACCTATTTGAAGTTTAATTTTGTATTCCATAACGTATGCGCTGTATCGTGATCCCAGTAGATTTTACATAATTTTAAAATTAAAATTACTTTTCTTACAGGGTTTCATCAATAAAACACTTGACACGTCTATTGGTGAATGCACGAAGGAAACTGTCATGATGCTTTTTGCAAAGGAGTGCTTCCAACTATGCTGGCTCATGTCGATTCAAGATCCCCAGGCTGTTTTTGCCAAGAACCCAGATCACTGTGACCGTTTCGATACAAACATATGCAAGCATTACACTATTTCTGGTGACGAGGTCGACTATATTGTTTGGCCAGCAGTATTACTCCATAAGAAAGGGCCAGTTCTTGTCAAAGGTGTAGCGCAACCCGATCTAAGAAGAGGGCCAAGTAAGCACCAGTAGCTGACCGATTTAAGGACATAACCGATCTTACTCGACACGAAGGCAGTGTATGACATATAAAGTCTGCATATGACACATCAAGACAGAATCAGTGTATAGATAGATGATCATGGGTCAGCGGTGGAAGACTATTACAACCAGTCAACGACTCGAACCGATTATACACATACTACCTGGTACCAAGGGTCAGCGTCTACCGCAGAAACGACACGAAAGAGTGTGAAACCAGATGACATGTTTCTACAACAAGAGTAAACATTGCGCAATGATAATGATAAAGAGAGGTTTAAACCATTCTGTAACGTATATACTGCAGATGGTCACGAATTGTAGCAAGGATTTTATGGTCACAATTTTGATCGATACTACGATCTATACATACAACCATGTTACGAAAGAGACAGCACAGCTTGACAGTGTCGGCATTTTATTATATCCTTATTTCTTTTTCTCCATTAACTTTAAGTTGTCAGAATCGTGCAGTATTTCTCCATACTGCACTGCTTTATACTGTACGACACGTGTCTAAAAACAGTATCGGATAGTAGAAACTACTTTTTATTTTAAACAATGTACACTCTTGTAGCAGACGCGAGAGCCTTTGATTAATTAGATGTTAGTGGATGAAGTAAGCAAGCTGTTTCGACCATTTGAGAGTAGCTATGATAAAGTTAACGTTGAGGATGAATTAAATGAGTCGCAGAAGTAACTTTCAATCAAGCAAACGACTGAACGTGATATCCGCAATGTCCAGCGATGGATTTAGGACAAAAAACGTGAGGTTCCTGTATTGAAAATATAATTTTGATCATTTAAACACTTATTTTGCAGAAATATCTATAATGATTCCCAAATCGAAGGATTAAGACTATAAGCCATGCAATCTAGAGTCTATACATAAAGATCATAGAATGGCATATTAAGGCCAAGGGCTATCCCGCCTGTCTCAGAGACCGCCCATTTTACAAGTTAGTCCAATCACTGAATTCGAAAACAAATGCAACTGAAGAAGGCGCAGTCTGGTAGAAAACGAAGAGCCAATAAGCCAAGATGGCGACAAAGCCTTATTTTCCGCTTGCGAATTGTGATGTCACAGCACAGATTCTTTGTAATTTTTCCTGTTTTACTTTATTGAGAAAACGCTTGGAATTATAGTACAAAGCTTGTATTTATAGTGCAAGTCATACAGGTTATGTAAACTGGTTCCCCCAGCAAAGACTATGCAAGTGACAGGGCATAAAAATATGCCATCGATAGCTGGTAACAACAATGACAATAAATGTAATTAGCTTTCTGCATCATATATTTCCTCATAAATGTATTTTCTTAGTTACGTCTGCTAATTAAAATTACATGGGTTTCAAAATGTTAATCCTCGGCGTGAAAATGTTCTGCAATTGTCTAACAACATTTCGACACAGAAATCATATTCCAAACGAGAATTTACTTCACTTCAAAACGAAATTAATTTTATATTCTCAACAACAAGACATATTTAATCCTGCATTTTCTTGAGAGTTTCGATTAAAAGAGTGTCATATTTGTCTGCAATATGATTCCAAGATATCAATGGCAGACGAGAAACACGCGTGTAGCTTTCTTCAAGACCAGACCCTCCAAAACATTTTACATGATACGGAAATGATCCCTCTAATACCTCTAGATAAGCCAAATTTAGCTGGATCGACATGAAAGCAATCTGCGTCGATTCTATACAAACTAGAAAAGTTGTTCCAAGGCGCAATCATTCACAATATTTACTCTAAATTTCAATTTTAAGTAGACCAAAATGAGATTTCCTTTTTAATCTAATGACAGCTCCCGGTACACTATCAAATGATAAGGTCGGTGGGCGGTACTATGTGTGCATGAATACTGTTATGTTTGTACGTTTACTTTGGAGTCATGTAGAAATTCATTTACTTTGTTTCTTATAGTGTGTACTTTTTATTATTGGGACTTAGGCACAGAAGCAAAGTGAGTATAGAATGATCAAGTTACTACATTTGTATATAAAAATTTGCACTCGTTTCTTCTGAGTTACACTATACCTTTAACGTCGTGCAGCATTACTCAGAAAAATTGCTCTTATTTTGACACACAAATGCATTAACATACATATGTCTGGCTCATCAAAACCTTTCGGAGTAATATGGACGAAAATATACAACAACGAATGGAATACATACGTGAATCGTTTACTTTACTAACGCAAAACGCTACCATCAATGCTGCTGGTAAAAAAATGGCAATTACCGCGTAGAATAAATATCTGAAAGGATTCATGGCCTCAAATTAAAATGTGAAGATCTTTGTACCTGAAATCGTGAAATTACACCATTCTTTATAAAAGACCTTCACACATCAGGGAAATGCCGATTTAGCATATTTGGTTTGTGTTACCTTTGATGGGATATTTCAGCCTTGTAATTTGTCTAAAGAGAGAAATGCCATGTTTTAAGATGTTGGGTTGGGCTTGCACCTATATCTAGACAGTACTAGTATTATTATATGTTATAATTTATTGTTAACTTTGACGGAAACGAATGATTTACAACATTGTTTATAGTAAGTTGATAGCAGAAAGCAGATGAATATTTTTAAACAGATTATACAGTAAGTTGATATAAGAAACTGAGAAATTTACAAAATAATTGAGGAATATATAAGATACATGTAAAATGATTCCAAATTAGTGAAAACAATAAGATTGTCAAAGATAAAAAGTATATATTTAAAAGTTTTGATTGAATGTCACTAGGTAACCTGAAAAAGAGAAATAAATAAATTCCTTTAATTCTGAAAAAGGTGCACTTGCCTCGCATATTTTGGGTGAAGTTGCGGAAATATGCTCTGCTTCACTGTTTTAAAAACCAATTGAATTTTGCCATGAACTTTTATTAAATGTTATTAGTAAATTGCACCAGTAAAAGAAACGGTCTTTTATGGTGATCTGACTGAATGATACTCTATCAGATATGTTCTAATATACAGATCCAGTTCTTACAGTATTGATGTATTACTTGTTTGATGGAGTTGTTTCATAATAAATCCAATGGAAATTAGTGGCTCGTCTTCGTCTATGCTTCTTGGATTTCCCATAGTTAATAAATGAAGTCAGGTGATAATATTAGTCACTTTGCAATCAACCATACCTTCCGGGCAATTCACATACCCCCACGCCTATCAATTGGTCGTCTGCACAAAGATTCCGAACTATTATCATACGTACCATAGGGCAGGAACAAAGTTGAAACGGATGCATTTGTCCTTTGAGTAACTATTCGAAAGTTATGATTCAAAACGTTTAATATTTTGTCAGGTACATTATATATGTTGGATGATGATTAATTGGTTGACATATATCCCACGGTTAATTTGGATGGATATAACTATATCTCAGCCTACATACAGTATAATACATTCATTGTAAATTACCATGCTTTTTCTCCAAATAACTCCGCCAAGGACGGTCCCAAGCCAGGCTGAAAAAGGAGGAGGGTTGGGCGTGGGGCTAGCAACCCCACCCCGTTAAAACAACTCTTGCTACGGAAACGACAATAAGGGAACAAACGACAACCGGCGCTGGGAACGAAGCAGACCAGGCAACTGGCTCTATGACGGATGGAGAACAAAACCGCAAGGACGTCCCCATCCCGATAGCGGAACTCCTGACGCCAAAAGCATGGATCAGAGTTGGATACTGGAACGTGCGAACGCTCAACCAGACTGGAAAACTGGCACAAGCAGTGAGCGAGTTGAATCACTACAACTTGACCCTCATGGGTGTAACAGAAGCACGATGGACATGTGCCGGCAAGCAGAAGTTGAACTCCGGATAAGTCATTATCTGGTCCGGAAGGAAGGGCAATGACCACCTGGAAGGGGTCGCCATCATTATCATCAAGAACAAGACCAATACCGTTCTACAGTGGAAGCCAGTGAACGAGCGCCCGCTGTACGTCAGGATGAACTCCAAGTACGCCAAGCTGTCTGTTGTTGTGGCCTATGCACCAATAGACGACGCGGAAGAAGAGGACAAAGACACCTTCTACGACGCTCTTCAAGCCGTTTTAGAGAACGTCCCTCGACATGACGTGCTGTTGCTACTTGGCGACTTCAATGCTAGGGTCGGCTGCGACAATAAAGACAGAGGGAGGACCATGGGGCGCCATGGAATAGGTGTGATGACCGACAACGGGGAAAGACTGGTCAACTTTTGTGAAGAGAATTACTTGGTCATAGGAGGGACCCTGTTCGAGCACAAGGACATTCACAAGCTCACATGGACGTCACCAGATGACAGAACTCAGAATCAGATCGACCACATCATCATCAACGGCCGATGGAAACACTCCCTGCAGGACGTGCGAGTGATGCGGCACGCTGACATCGGCAGCGACCATAGTCTTCTGGTGGCCAAGGTGACTTTGAAGCTTAGGAAAGTTAGGATAGGGGTCTCCAGGAATCGGCGCATCGATGTGGCCAAGCTGAAAGATCCAAAAGTGAAGGAAGAGTTTAGGCTGGGCCTAAGAAATAGGATTAGTGTTCTAGAAGATGAGACAGCGCTGACCATCGACAATTTCAACAGAGCAATGAGGGAAGCAGGAGAAGTAGTTTTAGGTTATAGGAATAGTAAGAAGACAGAGTGGATATCAGGAGAGACGTGGACTCGCATAGACGAGAGAAGACAGATTAAGAAGAGACTTTTGGACACCAAGTCACCAAGCCTGAAAGAGAGAATTTCGAAGGAGTATAGAGGAAAAGACACGGAGGTGAAGAAATTAGCAAGGAGAGACAAGAGAGAATACACAGAGAGACTGGCAAAGGAGGCGGAGGCAGCAGCAGAGCAGAAAGACATGAAGACGGTGTGCCAGAAGACCAAGAAGCTGAAGGGCGACTACGGCCAGCACCACGACCTTCCAGTGAGAGATGAAGATGGAACTCATGTCACAGTGGAGGAGGAGAAGCTGAAGAGATGGAAGCAACACTTTGAGTCCATACTGAATCGCCCAGACCCACCAGTACTCGCTGACATTCCTGAAGCAGAGGAGGACCTTGACATCAACTGCGACGACATCACTGTTGAGGAGGTCAAGCAGGCCATCCACAAGCTGAAGAATGGGAAGGCACCTGGCGATGATGGAGTATGCCCCGAGATGCTGAAGGCGGAAGACACAAAGACACCGCAACTTCTTTGCCAGAGTCTCCAAAAGATCTGGGATAGTGAAGAAGCACCGAATGACTGGAAAACAGGAATCATCGTCAAACTTCCCAAGAAAGGAGATCTGGGGAACTGCAACAACTGGCGAGGAATCACCTTACTATCCATCTCCAGTAAGATTTTCAGTCGCATCATTCTCCAACGCATCACAACAGCTGTGGACGGCATCCTACGCTAGGAACAGGCAGGCTTTAGGAAGGGCAAATCCTGCATCGACCACATCTTCGTTCTGAGACAGTCCCATGAGTGGAGTGGATCCTTTTATGTGGTCTTTGTGGACTTTGAGAAGGCCTTCGACAGCCTGCACCGAGCCTCTCTGTGCAAGATCCTACGACACTATGGCATTCCCCAGAAACTTGTCAACGTCATCAAGCCCCTGTACGAGAACTTTGAGTGCAGAGTCATCCACAACAACCTACTCACTGAACCATTCAAGGTGGAAACCGGAGTGAAGCAAGGATGCATTCTCTCGCCGATCCTCTTCTCACTGGCCATTGACTGGATCATGCGCCGCACCACAGAGGGCAGGAGGCAAGGAATACATTGGACGCTGACCTCAATGCTAGATGACCTGGATTATGCCGACGACATCGGGTTGCTGGCAAGTAGACACCAGGATATCCAACAGAAGACACAATAGTTGGTACAGACAGCAAGCACCATAGGTCTTCGAGTCAATATAGGGAAGACACAAGTCTTGAGGAAGAACACTAGAGTGGGCGAGCCAATCACCATCAACGACCGGCCTCTGCAAGAAGTAGACGAATTCACGTACCTGGGCAGCAAGGTCGCCACGGATGGAGATTGCACAAGGGTAGTCACCACAAGAAACTGCAAGGCCAACCAGACAATGCTGAAGCCCATCTGGAGGACAACAAACCTCAGCGCCCACACGAAGATCCGTATCTTCAAGAGCAACGTGCTGAGCGTCCTTTTGTACGGGTCAGAGTGTTGGAAGACCACTGCTAACATAGAACGCAAGCTGGAAGTCTTCCAGACCAAGTGCCTGCGACGGATCATGAGGATCTTCTGGCCAAACATGATCTCAAACGAGGAACTCCGGCACAGAGCGGGCGCAAGCACCATCGATGAGACCATTGCAACTCGTCGATGGAGATGGCTCGGCCACGTCTGCAGAATGCCCCCTGACTCACTACCAAGGGTGGCGCTGAGATGGACTCCATAGGGGAAAAGGAACCGTGGCAGACCCAAAGAGACCTGGCGCCGAACCGTGAAGCGAGAACTCAAGACCAGAGGCCTCACCCTGCAGACCGCCCCCATAACAGCAGCCGACAGATCAAAATGGTGCTTCCTTGCTGTCGCCTCAAGCACCAGACGGCGCAGAGAGGATTGATTGATTGATTGATTTCTCCAAATATGCTTTAAAGAGGATATTCGAATAAATTTTTAAAAAATTCAACATAGTACAAAAAGACTAAACACAATGGCGTTTCCACATTATTATTTGTATAAATGGAATCTATTTATCATAGCGGTTGGATTCTTGAAAAAAATGGAATTCCAATGTTGACCTATCTTGAGATAGGCAAGAAAAAGAATCGATGGCTTGATCTTGAAAATAACATAGTTCATGTTTAATAAGGTCTTAAAAGCTACCAAACCATACTTGTATATTACTCTTAAAGTGCATCAGATGAAATGGAGACAAAAGTATCTGTTTCATAAAAATATGAAGTAGATTGCCTTCTCATTTGTACATAAATTACGTTACAAAATAGTAATATAACACAATGAAGACTAAAGAAAAGATCTTCAATATACCAGTATAATATACAAATTCGAGCACATAGGCAAAACATGTATACTATGCAATATATTTAAACGATACAAATGAGGAGGGTAGGTGTGTCTTCATAATAGAATTACATTTATTTCGTCGGGTTTACTACCAGTTTTGTTTTCTCTTTTTATGTAATCTTTAGATAATGTTATATTTCTCTCGTTCGGAGTTTTGCTTCTGTCTATTGTACTTATGTAAGTATTGTCAAAACAAACCAAACACTTGCACTTAAGTTTTGTTTTGATTCCTCTCTTGAGATGGGGTTCGATTTATTCATATATAGATCTATGCCATAGGCAAGGACAAGTTCATACATCTTGATGCTACATTCCATATATGTTGTAAAACATTCCTAGCGTTTATTGTAGCAAGGCCACTCACGTATATAAAGACGACTGAGAACGTCCATGTGGAGAATTTGTAACACTGAAGTTCAGTAGAATATACGTAAGAAATCGCTGCATAAATTCAGCTAAGACGTGTGAAACACTGCTGAAAGTCATTGTGAAACGAGTTCTAGATACATCTCTTTTTTGGAAACCACATTTTAAATGAGTGGACCAGAAAGCTTGAGTAAATTCGATATAGAAAAATAACTTGAATTACGAAAATCACAGTGTTGTTAGATTTCAAGTTATATACATGGAAAAACTAGTACATGCTTTATCGATTTACATGTACTCTGACGTCACTGAAACTAAAATACACAAACTAATCTAAAATTATAACGATTAAAGTCGCGTAACTCGTGTGACACTGCCACAACTATGTACGAGTAGGGTGTAAACATACAAATGTTTCCATGTTCTGTGTGACTATACATCAATCGTTTCTGAAGCATTCTCATGATAATTGCAGTTGCAATGTAAAAACAGATTTAATACATGTGATGATATTAAGGAAAAAGAAATAAAAGAATAAGACTTCCATTCAGGAGCATTATAATTTTTGTTTAAAATTAAAAAATATGCTTAAAAATCTATCTGAATATCATCAATAATATACTTGAAAGGACATTGTTTTTTGCCTGTGCTTTTGTAATTGTTTCTGTCGTATAGAATGGATGTAAATCTCTATATGAACATAAGTCTGCATTTATTTTTTATTATTATTGCTATTATAATTGCTATTATTATTATCTGGCATCAGCATTATCTCGATTGATATAGCGTCTGACTCGTAATCCAATGGTCGCGAGTTAAATACCAGTCCATACCAGTCTGGGTCGGCTGCCACAGAGTCCGGAGGAAAATACTCATGTCACCTTTCCTTGGCACGGTAAACAGACAAAACCACAAAAGTGTTTTGCTCCTAGTGGGAGGAAAGAACGAGTTTGATAGAGCGTAGAAATATGTCGAGGCCGTCAGACTGAGACGTATGTTAGTAGTATATGGGGCCACCCTAGCGTCAATGGGACTTACCATGCAAAAAACGGTCCATGCACTCTGGCGTCAAGGGGAATTTAACATGGGGAGCACAGGATATGGAATATAGCGTCAAGGGAAATTGAACATGGGAATATATCGTGGGCCTGTATAGCGTCAAAGGGAATTGAACATGGAAATTGAACAGGACCGGTACTTTAGCGTCAATGGGACTTTAACGTTAAAATATGGAGTTTGCACTTTGGCGTCAGTGGGAATTGAACATGGGAATGTCACCTGGGAATCAATGGGAATTAAACATTGGTGACGTCATAGGTTTATAGGGTCAAAACCTTTTATAGGGTGAAATGTATTTGTAGGGACAAAGGGTTGATAGGGACAAACATAGACATACAGAAACAAATAAATACACATCCAAACACACAGAAAAGAGGACAGAAATATTCTAAAGAAAGACTCACAGACAGAAAAGAGACTCGAAAAAGAAAAGTCTGTTGTATGGGTTCAAAACATTTATTCAAGTATATATATGGGCTGTCTGGCCTGTGCTTTGGTCTAAGCACTATCCATTTAATACATAAACATTTGGACATAAAACAAACCTATTTACGAGTTGTTTAGTTATTGATTCTAGTAAACTAATGTTTAAAATTAACGTTTACTCCTTTCTAAAATCACTTCATATGCAAGGAATTTACATTAAATGTTCGTTTATAAGAAAAAGCTAAAACAAAACAAGTAACAAACAATCAAATAAGAGAAAGTTCATGTTTGTCTCTCTATTCGTCACACACGTTGTTTAAAATCTGGTCAGCTACCACTTGTGTCCCAGCATAGATGTTTCTCATCACGTACTCCCTTTCAGTCGTAAATCTGTTGTTACGTCCATCGTGCTAGGTACACTTATCGGTAAGCAGATCAAGAGCAGTCATCGTCTTCTTCCCATGGAGGTACAACATATGCCATATGTTTTTCCATCGGTGATGTCAAATTTTTCTCTCATCGACTGCACGTCTTCAATAGCCCTCAAAGTTATTTCTGCAGGTGTGCTAATCAGAGACGTACAGGCGAGTTCAAACTGTCGTGATACATAGATAGGCTCAAACGACCTCGATCTTTGACTTGGCGATGACATTTGAGTTCCTCTAATAGTGAGTCAAGTAGATCCGTAATGAAACCTGACACTTGAACGTCAGACGCGAAGTCTTTAAATTTCACCGTGTAGTTGTAAGTTGTCGTTCTAAATTTTCTCCAGGTCGCTGTCTGAGTCATTTGGATGGTAAAATACTCCTTTAGGTCTATTGAACCCTTTCCCTTCTTGAACGAACTTTGCTGTGACGGTATGGTGGTGAAAGAGGTCAATGATGTTTGTTCCTTCTCTTTTTTCTTCTGCATAGGTTATTCATCTTTCTCGTCGCTTGTCCTCGCAATGAAGTGTGGTTCTTGGAAGTCGTCACTTGTAAAAAAAAAGTCGACCTGTTTAGGACGAAAATAGGTTCATTGCTAATTTTATACAATCTCCTGTCAAATATATTAAAGAAAGTGATACTTATCAAAGCTGTAATGCCTTAGGTATGCATTCGTACAGTGCAGAAGTGCTTGAAAGAGATCCCAATGTCAAGAAAGCAAACGAATGAGATCAACGCTGGAGTTATCTTCCGGTTGTCGATTTTCTTGCTTGGGTGTGATTTTCTGCTAGATATCACGGGATCTGTGATTGCGATGATAATGACACAGTTGTATCAATGATCCAACGTTTTGTCCTAGCAACATGGGACGGAAAATTATCATCAAGGAAGCATAATTCCCTATTGGGAAATTTACTTGTACTAACTGGTCATATATTTTCATCAAAGATGCTGATATATTTATCAGAGTCAATAATGCCCTCAATTTTTGTCAAACCTCCAATACAGTTTTAATTTATGCACCCCCAATACACTGCCAAAATCCTCTTGAAATGTGAGTGTGCAATCGACCAGCTTAAACTTTTCTGGCAGCCATTGTTTATCAGTTTTTTCTCTGAATTTAAACTATATTTTAGTCCAAAATTAACTTTTGTTTAATCGCTTAAATTTAATCTTGTGCACTGGTTTTCAGCTGTCTTTTTATGCTTTATTTTACAACACGGAACAATGTTGGAAGCCGGGGATGGAGCGGTGTGGGAGGGGTAGATGCATCATTTTATGTAACAGTTGTATATACTGTCATGCTTGAATTATAGGTTTAACCTCTTGACTACTTATAGGATTAACTTAATTCATATTTAGGTCATGTTTCTAATTTCGTATGATTCTTTAAAAATGTGATAACACGTAAGTGAAAACGTACCTATTTTGGCAGGATTACTCTTTTTCCACTCTAGTTCCAGCAGAGTTATCTCTCTTAAATGACGTAGAGTGCATGGTTGTCCTCGTGTGTGAAGGTCCGGATCGGGGTATCAGGGGTGTTGGTGGGGTTTCTGGGGTTTCCGGACACCCCACCCCCGATAAAAGAAGAAAACGTACATACACATAAGTACAGTTACTGGTCACTTGAAATTTGACCATCGTTTTATTCTTGCGTACATTTATTAGGTATTATGCACACTTTCAGTGCATACTCATAGACTTTTGCTTTCGAGGAAAGTCAGGGCCCCCTAAAAATATTGGACCCCCCTCAACACTTGACCTGATCCGGCACTGGTGTGTGTGTGTGTATGTGTGTGTGTGTAGTAGTAGTAGTAGTAGTAGTATGTATACTGTATCAATGATATACCACGAGATGTATGCATTTTTCATTAAAAGGAAACGAGGCTTGCCTAGTTTCGTTTTAATTAAAAATGTATACAGCCAGTGGTATCTCATTGATACAGCGTACATACTATACATATATTTTATTTATATCAGATACAAATATACATATTTGCACTTTGAATGGAGTTACGATATGCTCCGGACATCTGAATATTGACCGAGTGATTGAACTCTTCACATCCTTGCGAGTGTGTCCTCTTCAAAATGTAGCTCTACAATTTTTCTTGTTGTTCACAATCACATATGCAAATTGATAAGTTGATTGTTTTCTTTTTAAGGCATTCACGTACTCCGTATGGAAATTGGCGTGGAATAGAAGCTAAGCGAAATGACTAACCAACAAGAGGTAATTAATATTTTAATATATTAACAGTTCATCTAAGTCATTATTATGCTTTAATTAACATTTTTAAAGACTATTAAAAATCTCTCTCTCTCTCTCTCTCTCTCTCTCTCTCTCTCTCTCTCCTTTGACTAAACTTTGCAATCATTCAGATGTCCAGAGACATCGTCGTATGACAGAAGCAAAAATCTCCAACGCTCGTATTTTCATGGATTTTCACCCATATCTAGCTATGATAATCCAGAGGCGGGGGGGAGGCCGGGCGAACATTTGGAATCTTTTGTATTTAATAATTAATAATCGATTTTTGGAACATTATAGTGGGTTTAAGAAACAACAACAACAAATCATCAAATACGCTAAAGTATTTGCCTCGTAACGGACAAATTTAACATATAAGTCTAGTCTCAACTGGCTATTGCAACAATGTATCATTGATATTATGAACACTGTAGATAGAGATCCCAATGAAAGAGTAAACATACCATTACGACGAACCAGACTAATGTAGGTTACTTGGTACAAGTGCAGTTTTAATGTTTTCGTCCAGCGCAATATGTTTTTCTCTCTCAATCCAGAGTTTTACTTATGTTGTCCCTTACGCACGAGAGGGGAGAGGGGAATGTAAAAAAAAGAAATGATTCCGATGAAACTGTGTACTATTTTAATTTCATTTAGAAAACAGGGAATAATAATACTTTTTTTCGTTATTTTCATGTCTTTTATTATTAATGAATGAGCAGAAATTCATCATTGATCTATAGTCCTGCAGGTAAAAGATTGTTTATATATTCGTATTATTGCGCCATGGGTGGATCACATTTTGATATACCAATAGTATTATTATATCAATTTGCTTTATACAAACACTTTAAATGCCATGTTATTTTTAATGTATGAGGTATACACCAGACAAAACGGAAAGTGCTATCCATGGATTCTTCCCTATAAAAGAATGCTTGATAATAGTACAAATAATACTATCATACATGTTAGAGAATTTTTAATCCGTACTCTACGGAGATTCTAACCCAGGTCCGCGGTAAACGGCACCCATTGCCTTGACTGCACACACGAGCCCATATTCCCTCACGACTAAGCACACATCACCAAAAAATGATGTTACTTAATCGATGTTCCACGCACTCATGTGTAGCAGACATTCGCATGACGGCCTAATAAAATTATTTCGCATGTATCTACACAATCATTCCGGATATCAAAGTATATAGCAAATGTACATTATCATTGATGATCAAAGATCGACAGGCTTATGGCAATAAACTGTATAACATCTTCAGAGTAGAGTAGTATGGACTGAGGGCTTGGTATCAGTTGTGTTATCGCAAGGAGTGGCATACGTCACCGTGCGAAAGTTAATAAATCATTAAAACACAGTCTCATACAAAATTGTGTATGCAGGGCAAAACATGTCATACAGTGACCACACTGGTCACCAAGTGTATATTCCTTCCATGTATCCTCAAGCTTTACTTTATACTTTGGGTCCCATGGCAGAAATCCACAAAAGCAACGGATTATATGGGCATGTTCATTCCACATACCGACATTTTTGTGAACATGAACTATCAAATAAACATGGCAGGCTCCATATCTCTAGGAACAAAATTGAATCATACTCTCGTAGTCTCTACTTTACTTATAAGCCTGAACTTTAGGATCGTATTTTGTGAATGAAATGTTTTAAGGAAAATTTAAATGCATACAATTTAATCCATTTTTCCATGAATTAAATTTAATGTATGTATTTAATTGAGTTATATCCCTTATACCATACGAGCCATTTTAATAAAACAATTTTCAGTGCT
Organism: Sinohyriopsis cumingii; assembly: GCA_028554795.2. Taxonomy (NCBI): domain Eukaryota; kingdom Metazoa; phylum Mollusca; class Bivalvia; order Unionida; family Unionidae; genus Sinohyriopsis; species Sinohyriopsis cumingii. Next base: position 133,198,140 of record CM068829.1, read on the forward strand.
AGTTTATAAACATAACGAGAGCTTCAGTAGGAAATATTATATTAGCCCTAAATCTTTATGCAAATTTAAGTACAACTCACTAAATAATTTCTCATGGCAAAGTTATAAAGGTTTTGTTGATACATTCAGGGATTTGGTAGTGTCATTGATTTAAATTATTTACACTTTTATATCAGTTTTGGTGAGATCCGGAAGGTAGCGGGTTCGAACCCCGGTGGAATCATGCTCAGACTTATAAAAATGGTACTAGCATCTTCGTCGCTTGTCGCTCAGCATTAGGATGTTAGTGTTAGTACTGGTCGGCCTGATGTTAGGATAATATGATTTGGTGGGACATGATGCTACATGTCTGCGGCATGATGCCCCAATGTTAGACATCACTATAAACTGCCACACTGCAGAAATCCTAGTGAGATGATTGAAAAATTGTTAAAGCTACGTTAAAAATCCAGATCACACACACACACACACACACACACACACACACACACACACACACACCTGATTCGGTGCCTGTAAGAGATGTAATAGTGGAGCACTACTTCTACACATTTGTCTGCGGTAAGGTGATTATAACTTTTTCTGAGTTTCTCTTCTTTGCTGATTTCTCTTCTTTTGCTGATTTCTCTTCGTTTGCTGATTTATCTTTTTGTGCATTCAGAATAAGATAAATGACCCAATGGATGCAAATTTTCTTCCTGTTTCTAACTCCCCTTGACTTTGCTGTACCTTTTATTTGTCCTTAGCATTGTTCTGTATTTTAAACCCAAACACTCACCCAAAATCAAACATAATTGGTAAACACGATTATTGTTTGAATTTTATTCATTATATTGCGCTCTATTCAACTTAGATAGAAGTTGGGGGAGGTTCAACTGTGTGCAAGGACCGGGTCTAGTAAATTCTTGATTAAAATTTTATGACGTAGGGGAAATACTTGCAAAATTACTAAATTGACATTTGACCTGGTTTGTACATACTGTGACATAATATAATGTATCTCATATCTTCAATCTGAAGTGCAGTAAGTGCTGATATGAATAAAACACAACCCATGCAAATAACAATCCATTTTAATTTTCAAAAATGATTCAGGAGGCACAGGGGTGGGGGAGGGGAATGCTGCGGTGGTGGTGGAGTGAAAGGTGTGAGAAAACAATGTATTCTAAAATAAGTGACAATGTTAGCTTTGATTTGTGCAATATGAGACGTAATTTCTGAGAGGATAAGGTTGAATTTTTAGCTATATGTAGGAGTAAGTTAATTTATATTTGCGCCATATTATTTTAATGATAAAAACATAAAATACGACTCTTTCCCAGTCAAACTGTCTAATATCCCTTTCTATGGCAATGTGTGACACGTTTGCTGAAGTGGGGCAGAAAGTATATTTACATATGCATTCAGGTCAATGGAGAAGAAAAAAACAAGTTGTATAGTGATTATCAATAGGGAAAAGCAGCCTCGCAGTGTATGCACAGAAATGTTAGAATGAGGAGCCATTTATAAATTATAAAAGAGCGATTTAGGAACATCGGACATTTTGCATCAAATATGGACAGGCGTGTAACACCAAAATTCTTCATAAAATAGCAGATGATGGCTTTGGGGTGGGGCTTTTGATAGGATAGTTATTGCATGCAAATAGCTGTACGCGCGATGGCTTAGTATCAGTGGAGTCACTTCATAGATTCACATACATATGACAAAATACATTTAAACACAATGTACCACGAACAAATTTGCCCTATCTTGTTTTGAATATCCCTTAGGGCACTTATAAATTCTTCCAATTTCGATACTTCATTTCTGCAGACGAAATGTTTTGTATGCACTCAGTGCTCGTACAGGACGGCAAACTTTGTGTACACTCGATGCGAGTACAGTTTCTGTTCTGGTCGTCTCGTTTGAGTTTGCTAAATCCGACCTGCAATTAAAAAGTTACTAGGTAGTAGTTTCTGTTGCATATCATGATATTATCCAAACTTATTATCTTTTCTAAAATTTAAACCAAAAGAATGTGATAAATAAACGCCTTTTTTTAGTAATAAAATATTAGCTTTAAAATGTGTTTTATTTTCACCCTTGAAAAAGGACATATAAAGAATTCTATATTGTTCGACTTTTTGTTTCTCTCTATCCGCACGTACCTCACAATATACCGATATAAGAATCTGAGTGGAACTTAGGGCAACAAGCTATAGTATAAATATGTGAGAAATTTATTACCAGATTATAGAACTTATAACAATTTATGAAATAGATTTGTTGATTTCTATGAATGTAACACGATCAGAAAATGTGTGTGCGGGGGGTTGGGGGTCTAATTTATTTTTGGGTCTTTAAATTCACAGTTTCGGGCAACAACGAAATCTACAAAAATTCGTACCCCACGAAAACGAGTGAAAGGACATGATGTCGTACATTGCCCCTTAACTGGTGATAAGCCCTTGCAAATTTCAACAATGTTATGTTGCTGAACTTTTCACCAACATCAGTTGTGTACATGTGGCTCAGGCTCGAAATAGGACAGTAATAGCCAGTTAGTGAAAACTATTCCAAGACTTAACATCTTGGCTAAATTTTGAAATCGAGGCTTTTTTGCAACAGCGCACGTAGTGACCCTGGCATCGTGTGTATATATTATGTACAGTACATTACTTCCTGGTCTATAGTGCAGTAGTAGATTTACAATCTAACACTGACATCTTCGGATAATGTAAGATCTGATTTTCATTTCTTCCATATATAACTTTATCGATTATATCAGCATGCGACACGGATCTAGTCAGTCGAAAATATCAACAGTTTTGTACATAGCCCTTTTAGATCAAGCTTAATTCAAACGCTGACCCGTTGGGGCTGTCTTGAGGGAGATTTGCAAGCCCGGATTAAAAGTCGAGGAAATGGAGCTCATTCTCCATTGTACTCCTTGCCTCAGGTGAAGTAGGTTTGTTGGGAGGAGGGGGCGGGGGCAGAATTAGGACCTGGTACCACCTTAATCCGACCTTGGTATTTGAAGTCCATTTGTAAACAAAGTGGAGCTCACTGTGGTTTCCTGTCATAGAGAACTAAAGATCTTATATATACTCAAATGTCGTTTAGTTTCAACTCATTTAGTACAAATTTACTCGGCGAAAATGGAGAGCAGGTCGCCATTATTATTTTCGTCTCTAATCGTTTGTAGTTTTTCCCTGACTTTTACTATCGATTTGTATCAACAACTTGTTAAAATTAATTACACTGTAAGTATCATCATTTATAACAGGCGGTAGCATTTTCAAGTATCCATAATTAATTACTAAGCTTCAACATCGTTTATATTTTGCTCACTCATGATAGAGAGGAAGCATACTTTAAATTAACTGGTAAATACGAAATGCGTCCTTGTGTTAGCTAACATCCAGCATAGACGTTTATTTTCAATCAGCCTTCCAATGTTATGCTAAAGCATGTTATAATTATAAGGATATGCTGTACGAATCAGTTCCCTACCCCCCTTCGACTATAATATTTGCTTTGTACTAGTCTGTTTAACTGATACAAGCTACGAATTCATTTCTCTCCGAACTTAACAGTAAATAATCGTTGCCTAATCGTCATTTCTACATGAAACAAAGCGGTCCAAGATTATTTCCGGTATATATTTCCTGCTCAACAAAAAAGCAATAAAAAAGACAGCATCTTCGTCATGTCTTAGATAATGTCTCAGTCGGATGGGTTATAGATGTTATCGTCGATGAAAGAGGATTTAAAAAAAAAAAAAACGAGGAGCTAAGTTTATCTGGGTGAATAACAGAGTTGTTGTTGGTGGTGGTGTTGTGGGGTTTAACGCCATTTTTCAGCACACGATAGGCTATGCATGGCGGCCAGTATTAATGGGGGAGGAAGACCCCGGGAAAACCCGGGGAAGAACCACCGACCCACGAAAGCTACTGGCAAGCTTTCTCACATACCCACATTGGCCAATAACAGAGTTAATCGATAGATAAGTAAATATTAGGCATAATAATCGGTGATATTGTAGTCGCAAATGAAAAATCAAATTTATCTGCATAAAAATAAAGTACTCATTTTCACACAATTAACTTTGTGATTCTTTATTGAATTTTTTCAACATATTCATATCCCTCAAATTGTAAAAATCATGAACAATTCAGCAATTTATTCTGAATAATTCTTTAGATAGTTGTTTGGTTGGGTAATTTAGTAAAAATTTTCAACTTCCTTAGAAACTCTCTTAGCTGTTTAGTTTGGAGATATACAAGATTTTCTTTTTTTACTTATATTTGATTTAATTTAATTATATCTGATTTAATTGTTTGCAAGTTTTAAAATCTTTATATTTTTGTTTTAATTTCATTATACGTCAAAATAATGTTTGCTAGGAACTCATACTTTTTCAAGAAAACAGTTCGACCATGACTGTTTATTTTAATAAACATCAAATGTTGACCTAGATCCTGACCTTGATTTAAAATTAGTAGCAGCCACGTAAATAAGTTCTATTTTTATTTTAAAATGGTTGGTTGTTGTCGAGGTCATGATGGGACTATGTGGATTAAGAGGTAAACAATTTTTTTTTAAATTTTATTTCTTAGAGTAAAATGATTGGTTTTCGTCAGGGTCATGTTAGGCTTACGTGATATAAAAACGATCACGTGACCGTTTTTCGATTTCACAACTTGGGTATTTTCGAAACTGCGTTTTAGAATACGATATAACCTTTGTTTTGGAGAAAAATTCTCAGCTGGGCGTTTACACCGGAAAGTGTTGTGTCGTTTAGAGTTATTTCAAATTATTTGGATTCAAAAGGATTTGTTCTTTTATCCTGGAGATATTCGTGTTCTCATACGTAATTCTCGAGAAAAAAAAGACATATCTTATAAACAAAATTACTCGGATTGATATTTCTTGTTTCTATAAGGAATTGTAGACTTCAACACACTTCAAGGTTACAGCATACGTCATTGTCTTCCATCTTGGATTCTTCGTCGGGACTCGAACTTGAAATCATTAGAACGTTTTATTATTAGGGCTTCTAAAATGTTATTCGTGGACTATTCTTGGATTGTTTTGGGAATTGATTCTTAAAACCGTAAGTTCGTATTTTTTCATTTTTACAGAATTTTTCCAGGGAAATAAATTATTATATTTTTCAAAGCTTGTTGTTTTCACTCTTTCTTGTGTTACTGTTTATTCGAGCCTAAACACGTAACATAATATCTTTGAATAATTTTTACATTAAAGATATATCTGATATATCATTAACATAAAATCATATCTGCATTATATGCAGCAGTAAAAGTCCTTTTTCTTCTCAGGTTGGAGGTCTACGACAATATGTTTTTTCAAAGATGTCGTTCTAGACTAGTATTTTTATAAGTCGTATAAGTGAATACAGTTGGCTATGTCACTGCTGATCTCCTCCCAAAAATAATTTTCGGTTAAAAAAGAGAGAGAGTATTATTAACTTTATTAAGACGACTATTTAAATTGGGTTTAATCTGATATTAAGATATTGATTGGTAAGGGGGGGGGGATGTACAGGTGTGTGTGTTTTGTGTGTGCGTGTGTGTGCACTGAAATATGTCTGAATTGCTAGAAGTGAAATGATCTCTTTTCATTTTATTCAGACAACCTGCACATACAATATTACTTTGAAGAAAAACAGGACAGAATTATCATGGTCTAAATAAACTTGTATTGTTCTTGATGTGTTTAAATTTAATTTTGTAGTGATAGTTTGCGGTAAGATTTAGAACATTACATTGGTGCAATAGCGTAAAAGGGCATTGTTTCTGATTATCCCACACACATACACACACATCTGTGCCCTATTTTTATCTGTTATTTATACGAGTCCTGGCCCTTTTCGTAGAGGTAATTATTATACATTCATACCAAATCTACTTCTTTGTGACCATATAATTAACTTTTGTTCGCCAAATAAAAGCAATTATTTTTCTTTTCGCTTAAAGTTTAAATACGAAACTGTTCTTACAGCTTTTTTGCATAAATTGTCTTATAATGAGTGAATAAAAATAATAAGACAGTAAGTTGTACATTTTGCATCTACTTATTGAGTTCTTTCTTCCATGTACTTAACTGTAAGATGCAGCGTTCCATTTGTAGCTATTGTTTAAGAGATTTTCACTAGGCCACCTTAATCTGGCGGTTTAATTAGACCCACATTAATCAGAGGATAGGAAAATGAAGTTAATATCATTAAGATTTTATATTTAATAGGTTGGCACTAATGGTTTCAACATAAGGAGTCCGAAAATGGTAAGATATATTATCTTAATTAAACAGAAAAAAGAAGACAAACGCCGATTTAATGTCTTACAGTGCTGATATAGTATATATATTGATACACCGAAAAATGAAAAAGACAATATTAGTTTTCAAAACCCTGTGAAGAACGGTAAGCAATTTGATTGAACTTAAACCTCCACTGTCGTGCGTGAAGATCTGACATCAACCGCTTATGGGTCATGTTCTGGTGACCGATGTTTATCATCAGATCAGACGAAGTCTTATATTTTAGGATTTGGGTGACTGATCATTATGACTGAGAAGCATCAATGTGAAACGAATGATTCGATACACTTTCAAATTTCTGAAAGCTGTATATCCATTGGCTAATTGAAAAGTCACCAGAACATGACTCCTAAGCGGTCGCTGTCAGATCTTCGCTTAGGACAAAAGAGATCTGATTTTAATAAGATTGGAACTGTAGACCAACCAATTGTATCTTGCTTCCACCAACTTTCATAATCCTGCCAAGTGCGAATATGTCAGCCACTCAACACATATATCTTCATCCATTAACCCTTCCAACATTGTACATATGCTTTCTTTATTCATTCCTTTCCTTCCTTCATCTGAGCATCTATCCAGTAAAAAATAATACACCTCTATACATCGATCTTTCTGCACATACCCCATTTTCTTTATCTTATCGTCATTTCATCTCGTGAAGAATAGTATCGCCTAATAATTTTGTTTTTCTTTTTCTAAATGTTACAAAATATAATTAGCATAAACAGCATAATACGCAATACAAAACTACTACATAGGAACTTTTAAATTGCAGGTCGTGTTTAGCATATTCAGAGGACCAGAAGGGAAAGAAAAAAACCAGTTTGGCATCCGTTACTCGCAAGGAACTGATAAAAAGTCCGTTGTCCAGTACTCGCTTCGAATTCACACAAAATGTACCATCCAATAGCCCACTTGCATGGCGTGCATACAGAACCTATCGTCCAGAGAGAATGATGCGTCCAGTATGGAAGAATTGATAGGTGCCATAAGAGACATTCAAAGCGTGGATTTCGATAAGCTAAGGGTAAATTTGTCGCAGGTAACAACATGTTCTTGTTAAAGGTCTGAATAAGATTGTGAATAATTAACATATTCCTTTAACCTCTCGTTTACAAATCTGAACTTTCTCACTACTGGGCAGCTGTCAAAAATTCACCAGCAAAAAACAAAATATTTGCAATAAACAACACACACACACACACATGCATATATATATATATATATATATATATATATATATATATATATATATATATATATATATATATATATATATATATATATGGGTGGTGCAATGATCCTATATTGTTAACATTTTATTGCTATCACGATATCTTCAAAGCACAAACTTCTTTTACATGGTGGTCATGGTGTTCAAAAATTCAATACTGCTTACGATTTGGAAATGTTTCTCCATTTAAGAAACGGTAATATAATCGCTATGGTAATGTATATTAAACAAGGTCTCGTATATGTTATGAAAACATAAATTTATATATCTTTGTTCTTGACCAAACAATGTAAATTATGTAGATCAGGAAGGAAAAGTCTTGGTTTGAAGGATTTCGACTTGAGGTGGGGTGAGGAGCCTTTTTGTTGTAGTTGTTATGCAGAAAATATGTTATGATATTTGTTAATTTGCTCTGTGGCTATTGTTGGTCAGTAAAGTAAGAAAATTTAGCCTTTGACAAATATATGTAGTAACACAATATGAGAATTCCCGCTCCTGGATCCAGTTCTGTTCAAATCCTGTTTTCTACGTTAATATTTAATTATATCGTATTTTATTGAATTCCCGATTAGTGTATCAGACCATACCCACATTTTAATGTTCAAGAGAGTGCTAAGAACAGCCATGTTGCCATGGCAGACTCTGTGTTCGGCCGTAATATGTTAGTAGTTTAATCGTGAGTAACTGCTCTACGAGTTTTAATTTCGCACACCGTAGAAGAGGAAAAAACAACACCAAAATGAATTTATTCTCTAAGAACCATGTTGGAGGCCAACCTTCGAAGCAGGGTTCTAAGGTCACAGAATTGTCGATCAGTACAGTTAGTGTAAATATTTACATAATCTAAATGAACATGCATAAAAAAAATTATCTCCTGCTATCCTGTACCACATAACAATTTTTCAGTCCTATCGCTACGATGTCTGCAATGTGGCAGTTTATGTGACGTCTACCACTGGGGCATCATGCCGCAGACATGTAGCATGGTGTCCCATCCAGTCACATTATCCTGACACCAGGCCGGCCAGTCCTAACACTAACCTCTTAATGCTGAGCGCCAGGCAAGGCAGCTGTTAGTACCGTTTTTGTAAGTCTTTGGTAGGACTCGGCCGGGGATCGAACCAACGACCTCCCGCATCCGAGGTGCACGCTCTAACCACTATGCCACAGGAGCAGTAGTACTGAACATAGCGGACAATATATATATATATATATATATATATATATATATATATATATATATATATATATATATATATATATATATATATATATATATATATATATATATATATATATATATATGTGTGTGTGTGTGTGTGTGTGTGTGTGTGTGTGTGTGTGTGTTCGTGCATGGCCGAGTGGTCTAAAGCACTCTCAGTTACGGATCACTGCCATCTCACCTCTGTCTGCGTGGGTTCGAGTCTCGGATTCAGCCAATGTGGGTATGTGAGAAAGCTTGTCAGTAGCTTCTCGTGGATCGGTGGTTCTTTCCGGGGGTTTTCCCGGGTTCTTCCTCCACCATTAATACTGGCAGCCATGTATAGCCTATCGTGTGCTGAAAAATGGCGTTAAACCCTACAGCAACAACAACAACAATGTTCGTGCATGCATGTGTGTGTGTGTGTGTGTGTGTGTGTGTGTGTGTGTGTGTGTGTGTGTGTGTGTGTGTTTCTTCACGTATAGGAATACAAGGACATTAAGGGCCAACATTTACAATTCTAGCTAGACTATGGAATATTTTCGTATTGTTTTTGTTCCCATCTCGTCTGATGAAACGAAAAAACATAACATTTTCTTGGCCATCAACTAAAAATCAAAATTAAACATCATCAGTTTTTCGTCTTACCACCATCCTTTATGTAGATATGATAACATTTAAGATCAAAATTAAACATTTACTTGACCAGGTAGAAGATTGAGCTTGTAAAACATTGATCTTAGTAAATTGTTTCAGAAATATATATAAAGAATAGAATAGGTTGCGAAACCAGTCAGCGAACTAGCACAGCCAAATTAGAGTATGCCTTTGGTACCGGTACAAAACAAAATTTCAGTCGTATAATGGATATAGTGAATCATAATGCAAATGAAAGATAACATTTACATTTTTGGTCTCTATCATCTGATCGATAAGATGCAAATGTTGTTGGATGTTAGGCTTCTCTCCTGATCTTTCTCTTACTGAAAAATCTTGTATGTTTTCGTCAGTTTGTTTCAGTAGCTCTGCGATTTCGTTGCCTCTTTTATTGCCACTATGGTCAAAAACTGTTGTTTTATTTTCAATTTATTTGGGTATTACCGCCTCATTGTTCAAGTCGACTAGTAACTGCATAAACTAATATAGCAGGATCCCGTAAACTGTATAATACATTTATTGCTGTGATTTTGATTAGTATTAATAATTTCGTCAAATCCCCTTTTTTTCTCAATATTTCAAGGCAAATAAAAGGACCTCTCTTGGGGATATCAGTGCCGTATTGCGCTTGTTACTTCATGTGAAAACCATGTGACACTTGCATATATTGAAATAACGTTTCCATATTTTAACTTTGATGTTGACAATAAATCTGTTAATTCTACCCATCTGAATTACTTGAATTGATTATTAACATTGTGTGATATTTTCTTCTTCAAATTGTATTCATTGTAGTTATTACCTTACCTCTTTCTGTTTGAATTTATTGCCTTGCTCCAAAGAATTTTGTATAAGTTTTTCTATATCCACGTGCAGTAAGCTTCTGAGGCTTTGTCTTTTTTATTGTTTATTGTCTTCCGCACCGCATTGTTTTATTCAATTGAAACTCTTTTCGACTCAGTTATCTAATAAATTGCAGAAGTCTTTGCATCTCTTTCTAACACCTCTATGGCGTTTGATTTCTTAAACCAAATAATTTTATCTCGATATTTATCTTACATCATAAGCTTAATATCATGGTCAATTATGTTTGTACTGTTTCCAAGATACTCATTTATTATTTCCTAAATTGACTAATAATGTGTTCGCTGTGCCAAACCATTTGCTGTGTATTAAAAGGCTCAGAAAGGTTGAGTCGCGGATACAAACACTTGCTGAGCAGCTATTTTTTTCTGTAGTTATATTAACCGATCATGTTGTATTAAGCAGTCAAATGTGAGTTTGAAGAAAGAAAGCGGAATCGTTAATGTAAAATTTCTTCAGAATCTTTGCTTGACTGGATCGATTTTCTACATTTTTTCTCACCTTGTCTTCAGTTTTATCTTTTTCAATTTCCTTTTGTACCTCCAATACGACATGTCTCCCTTTACAATGCATATGTTTTATACAACTTTATAATCCGTATGATTTAATCCAAGTTTAAACGAGTTTTTGGATTTCAGTAAATGTTGCTGTATCCAGCTATACTGTAGATTTTCATGAACATGCCACTCAGTAAAAAAAATATAAAGTTGTCATAACATTATAGTCCACTTGTACCTTTTATACTAGTATAGACTCGTGGAATCTGTGCATACTGTTTCCTCAGTCTCGAAATCTGTTTCACCTAGAATTTGTTTTTCAGATAATGTATAAGGAGTATCAGTGTAATATATGTTCTTTGTTGAACTTGTGTACCTTATATGCATAAACTTCCAATACCTCCATCTGTCCAACAGATACTATCTTCTATTAAAGAAAAAAAAAACATTTGGCAGCCCGTTTAATCGTTAGTTCTGTTTTGCTGTCAGTAGTAGTGAATGGGGATACCCTAGGGACAATGGGAATTACCATTACAGGACCCCTTGGGACAATCTTGGGACTATGTAAATTTAGCATGGGGAAAAATCATGGGACAATCTGGGGACTATGTAAATTTAACGGGGGAAAAATCATGGGACAATCTGGGGACTATGTAAATTTAACATGGGGAAAAATCATGGGTCACTCTAGGGACAAGGGGAAATGGAACAGGGTATTTTTTTTGTTTTTTTTAAAAAAAATAAAAAAAAAATAAAATAAAATAAAAATAAAAAAAAACGGGTAGGCAATTGAAAGTCGATCTCTTTTCGAGAGATGTGGGTGGCCCTGAAAAGGGCCTTTGGGTTTATATATGCCCTTAACATAAAGGGCATCTGTGACTTCTTCTTGTCCTTAGGCTTCGTCTCACTGTAGGACCGTAAATCAGGACTCTTTTGAGGCATCCTTGCCTCTCCACGTAAATCCTACGTATCCATAGGTTGCTGGCGGTCCTATGGACAACTGTCCATTCGGATCGGACATACATCGGTATGTCCATCCTGAACATCATCGAAGACACAAGGGTTGATGATTCGACTGTGGTCCACATCTTGAGGCGCCGAGAACAGGTGAATCAATGAAGTGAATTGCGCTTATTTATAGGTAGAGGAAGGATTGAAACGGATTGAGTTCATTGACCAATCCAAACACGCGTTACAAAATTCAGTCAGCCCGCATCCAATCCGAAGAGAACAGTCTGTGACGTCACGTGGTCTATATAGATTCGTTAGCGCTTGTGTGCAGTCAGTCTGTGCGACAGTGATTCAACATGACGGAAACTCAGAAAACGATCCATTGGGGTGCACCAGCAATGGAGACCACCCAAGGGAACCCGGACTTACTTTCAGAAGAGGTGAATTGGGATTTTGTGGATTTTCTTACCTCGCAAGAATTTGTTCCGGAACCTTCATTACCATAGGTGGAGAATTTTAGACAGAGACAGAAAGAAGAATTGGAGAAATTTATACAACGACAAAAGGAAGCGGAACAAGCTTTTCTTTTACAGCAACAACAGCAAGAAGAGGTAAGAAAAAAACAAGAAGAAGAAGCAGCAGCAAAGAAACAAGAGAGTGAAAATCAAACGGTCACGGTACTGTTAGACATTTTAGCGGAGTTAAGAAGTCTGAAACAAATGTATCAGACTTCTTTATCACGACCGAAGAGAATACGACCTTCCCGAGCTAAACACGCCAACCCTGTGACTAAGCCTACCGTACCACCCTTAGTGATTTCAACCCAATCATCATCATCAGAAGTAGGCCTCGGCCGTGGCAAAGGCTTAAGGCAGTTAAAGTTGATTGCTTAAATTCACCCCTACACCAAAAACCAAAGGCCCTTTTCAGGGCCACCCACTTCTCTCGAAAAGAGATAGACTTTCAATCGCCAATAACTCAAAAAAAACCCAAAAAAACAAAAACATTTTACTCCTATAGTACGTGTATATGAGTGCGTGAGTGTAGCTTCTTATTTAAAATCAAAACCCAAACACACTTACCTTTTTTACCTAATTTATTCTTTTATCAATAGTTACAATCCAATTCACAATTCACAACAGAGCACTTTAAAAAGGACATTCACTTCTTCTGTCTCACTTTTTAGTCTCTCTGTTTTTTAAATTTCTTCACCGTCACAGTCTTTTCCTCCTCTTCCTCCTCACTTTCTTCCCTTCTTGTTTTCTTCTCATGTTTCTTTATCTTCGCCTGTCTGCTATCTTCCTCCTCTTCTTCTTCTTCCTCTGAAGAATCCCTCTATTCTTCTGACTCCTCTTGTTTCTTTTTTGGGCAATCTGGAGACCAATGTCCTTTTTCTTGACAATAATAACAGGTATCTTGACTTTTGTCTCTTTTAACCCCTGTTTTTCTATTTTGACGGTCTGGACACTCTGAAGACCAATGCCCTTTCTTCTGACAGATATAGCAAGTATCTTCACTTTTATCTCGAAAGGAAGGAGACTAGTCCGTCGCCTGGTCTGAAGAAAATTTTATAATGACCCCTCGCAACGCTCTGATGAAACGTTCCATCTGGGTAGTCTCTTCCATCGTTGTGCTCGGCTTGAGAGTGAAATGAATAGTGAAAGGACAAGACAAACACCCGTTTATATACGCTGGTCTGCCATGACTATAAATTAGTCCATGGTGTTTAAACTTGAGTCATTTGACGTTTTGCACTCAAGATGAAACGATCCAATTCATTTGAGAAGAAAGTAAGACGCAGAAACGTGATCTATCGCCTCGTACCAGAGCTGAAGTCTTGGCACAAATTCATGCCAGTGATTTTGAAGAGGACATGAGTGAACCAGAATCCAAACCCTCTAAACAAAGTTCGCCACCCTTAGAAAACCCTGAAAAATACTATTCAATTCGAGAGACCGAAAAGCGCTCCTCTAGAAAATTTAGAACCACGGCTTACAAATACACGGTGAAGTTTAAAGATTTCAAGGCTGAAGTACCGTTAGAGAAAGCAGAAGGGTTCATCACCGGGGTGTGGGATTCTTTGCTCACCACACTCAAGCGACAATGTCAACCCAAAGAAGACGATTGCTTGAGACTCTCCATACAACACGACGGTTTGAAATCCCCTGTTTGGATCGAGTTTAGCACCCCTGCAGAATTGACCGCTTCCAAAGTCATGGGCAAAATTCAACACGTACAACAATCCAATGACCAGTTTGACATCACCGATGGAAAAGCCACACTGGACATGACCCACGTCTCTCCTCCTCAAGGGACTGGACGTAAAAAGATGTTCTTGGTGGACGAGCTTCGCAGCATTAAAACAAGTCTCGTCCGAATTCACAACCCTCAAGACCAGATGTGTTTAGCCAGGGCTATCGTGGTGGGACGAACCTATGCCAACAAAAACGACACGGTAGAATGGAAAAGAGCCTGGGAGAATATTCGAAAATCGGACCGAGCCAAACAACGAAGTGAAGCAGAAGTCCTGTTGCAACAAGCCGACATGCCCAAAGACACACCCTGTGGCATTCCTGAAATGCAAAAATTGCAAGATGTCCTAGCTCCACGATACACCTTGAAAGTGTACCCTCAAGAAGGGCGCGGACCTCTGTTGTTTCGAGGGAAAGACTTTAAGGACGGAAAATACATTCATGTCTTTTATCACGATGACCATTTCGATACCATTACCAGTATCACTGCATTCCTGGGATACGGTTATTACTGTGAGAAATGTGACTATGGTTATAACAATCGAGAGCAACACAAGCATTGCGGATCGAAATGCTCAGGATATTTGGCCTCTCCACCCTGTCTGAGCGAAGGACCAGTGCATTGTTCAACTTGTCTGCGCACGTTTATCAGCCCTACCTGTTCCCAAGCAACATTTGAAGACGCAAGGTTCACAGCAGAAATGTGCTTGTCAACTGCTGCGATTGTGCCCTACGTGTGGACAAGGTCTACGTACCAATAGTACCAAGGCACACGTATGTTCAGGAAAGAAAAAATGTCACATTTGTCACCACATCGTGGACTTGGAACACCAATGCTACGTGCGAAAATACCAACCCCCACCCGAGAAAGAGGATGGACACAAGAAGAAAGGCAATTACATGTTTTTCGATTTTGAATGCATGCCAGAAACTGCCATTCACATTCCTAATTTCTGCGTGGCTCATGGAGCGTGCGAGAAGTGCATTCAAGAACCTATCTTCAATCATTGCCCTCACTGCAGCAAGATTCCCGGAGGGCGTGAAAAAATCTTTCGGGGACCGAACACGCTAGCCGATTTTGCCCAATGGGTCTTAGACCCCATCGACAAGACGTGGAGCCAAGAGGACATCGAACGTTACGGAGATTATCATCGTCATGCCACAGTGATGGCTCACAATTTCTCCGGATACGATGGACAGTTTCTTTTGAGATACTATACGGAACAAGGCACCGAACGTCCTAAAGTCACTTTGAACGGAGACAAAATCATTTTCATGCAAGTGGGACAAGTGCAGTTTAAAGATTCGATGAGTTACTTAGCCATGTCTTTGAGTCGAATGCCTAAAACATTTGGAATGACAGAAATGGCTAAAGGATACTTTCCACACTTTTTCAATACGGAAGCCATTCTATCCCATTTGCCTGAGGCTCACTATTACGACCCTGACAACATGCGTACCGAACAACGAGAAGCTTTCTACGCTTGGTACCAGGCTCACGCCTCCGACCCTTTCGACTTTCAGGAAGAAATGTTAAAGTATTGTCGTTCCGACGTGGACATTTTACGGCGTTGCTGTTGAAAATTTCGAGAACTGTTCATGGAACACGGAGGGGTCGATCCTTTGAAAGAAGCTTGCACCATTGCCAAAGCGTGTTCCTTAGTGTACCGGCAACGATTCATGCCTGAAAACAGCGTAGCTGTCATCAGTCCTCAAACGACCAACTATGTCAAACGTCAATACTCGGTCAAAGCCCTACGCTGGTTACATTACTTGTGCGACAAGGAAGACAAGTAGATTCAGCATGCCCGCAACGGAGTGGGCGAAAAGACCATCGGAACGCATTCGGTCGATGGTTGGGACTTAGAAAACCCCAAGATCGTGTACGAGTTTAACGGTTGCTTATTTCACTGATGTCCCGTCTGTTATCCTGACCGTGGCACTAAAAATCAGTTTTTACAACGAACCATGGAACACTTGTACCAGGCCACTTGTCAGCGACGCCTAAAGTTAGAACAGGAAGGATACCAAGTTGTGGAAATGTGGGAACACGAATACGATCACAGTTTGAAAACCGATCCCGAGTTTAAAAGCATCGTGGAAAGTTACCAGTTCATGGACCCCCTGAACCCAATGGATAGTTTGTACGGAGGAAGAACCAATGCCACCTGTTTGCTGTACCAAGCCGACGAAGAGAAAGGAGAAGAAATCAAATACTTGGACGTGTGTTCGCTGTATCCCTACGTATGCAAATATTGTCGCTTTCCTGCAGGGCACCCACAATTGTTCACGGAACACATCGACCTGAAAAACATTTGACAATACGAAGGCTTGATCAAGTGCAAAGTTTTGCCTCCCAAGGACTTGTACCATCCCGTGTTACCTCACCATTGTCAAGGCAAACTGATGTTTCCTTTGTGCCGTACTTGTGCCGAAACGTGCAACCAAGATCAACCTTGCCACCACACCCAGGAAGAACGCGCCTTGACGGGGACGTGGGTCAACGTAGAATTGTTCAAAGCTCTGGACATGGGATACCAACTGTTAGAAGTGTACGAAATTTGTCACTTTCCCAAGACACAACAATATCACAAGGGTGACCCCACGCAGAAAGGCATTTTCGCCGACTACGTGGATGCCTTTTTGAAACTGAAACAAGAAGCCAGTGGCTATCCTTCCTGGTGTCACACTCCCGAAGACCAAAAGACATTCAAAGAGAAATACTGGGCACAAGAAGGCATTACTTTAGAACACATCGAGGAAAACAAAGGCAGGCGATCATTTGCCAAAGTGATGTTAAATTGCTTGTGGGGTAAAATGGCACAACGTCCGTGTTTACCCAAGACGAAGTATTTGACAGAACCTTCCCGCTACTTTCAGATGATTCACGACAAAACCAAATTCATGAAACACGTGGACGTCGTTCGCGAGGATTTGATCTTGGTCAATTACGAAGAAGATCTGGACTTTGTACAAGAAGACCCTTTTGGAAATGTCATCATTGCGGCTTACGTGACAGCTCATGCTCGCTTAAAATTGTATGAAGCTTTAGAACTGTTAGGGGAACGCGTCCTGTACTTTGACACGGACAGTTGCATTTACATCCATCACCCGAGTCAACAGCACCCTGACATCGAAATAGACCGTTTAGGAGCCTGGACAGACGAGCATCCCGACGACAAGTTTCGTCAGTGGCGGTCCAAAAAATTGCGGCTACGAATACCGGGACCCACAAGGAGAAGTGTACACGAAGTGTAAAGTGAAAGGATTGACTCTGAATTATCGTACCAGTCGTGTGGTCAACTTTGGGGTATTGAAAGAAGCCTTGCAGTCTGGAGAGGATGAACACTTTAAAGTGACCACCTATCAACCCAACAAGACTGTACGTTTACCCACTCACCAAATCGTCAGTCGACCCTTAGAAAAAGTCTATCAAATCGTGTACCAGAAGCGGGTGCGACTTCCCAATCATTTCACCTTACCGTATGGACACGTCGGTATTGGTCTGTATATAAAAAGGAACCCTAGGCAAGATCGATGGTTCATTGTGACTACCAAGACCAAGCGAACAAGATGAATACTTTCAGAGAAACACAAAACAAGTTTAGAAAGGCACAATTCAAGTTTGGGGCTTCTGAAGTGGAATGCGATTGTGAGCCTTGCGATGGGAACGATGCTGTACGCTGTGACCTTAGCGATGCCGTAAAGCATCATGGGAACTTTGTTCTCACTACCCCTATCATGGAAAGTGATGCTGTGCGTGTCAAACCTGAGGGATGCGAAAGCGATGCCGCTCGTCCTCTTGGACATTTTACTGGGTTTCGTTTTAAAGGTGGATGTTCACCTTCACGTCTACCTCCCTACGGATGTCATCCAGCCCTGAGCAAACTCCTATCCATGTCACCCAACCCTCATCGAAACGAACCTGTGAAAGGCGAATATTCGTTTCCTGTGCGTTTGTCGGAATACTGCGACTTTGAAAATCGTCTTCAATCGTTCAAAAGAAAATGACCTAAGTATCTCGTCGGACCGACCCCCGAAGAATTAGCCAGAGCCGGATTGTTCTCCTTGGGCGAAGGAGATAAAGTCAAGTGCTTCAGTTGCGGTGTTTCACTTCACCACTGGGAACCACAAGGTTCGGCCTACGTAGAACATGCTCGATGGTCACCGAATTGTCATTACTTACCCTTAGTGGGACCGAGACATTGAAGTAACTTACCATAATCTGTTTATGGATACTTTACAACAGAACATTCGCACTTTGCCTGTGGAGTTGAGAGAAAGGATTTACCGAGAGCTGGTCAAAATACAAGTGAAACGTAAAGAACAATTGTATCCGTTACGTCACCGGTGTTCGAACCACTGGTACCTGAATGCTATACAAGGACTGATTCAGTTGAAAGTGTTCCATTGGACAGACATTGATCAACGATCCCCTAGTTTTAAAAAGGATTGGTTTGCTATTGATGATTCCAAGACGAAACATCTAGACAAACTCTGACGTTTCGGTTACAGTATGCAAGATGTAGATTCCCTACTGGAGAACGAAGATGTCTAGTTAGAAAGTACCTTTATTGCTTCCGAAACAAAGAGACTATAAAATCAGGAATCCATGCCACGGCTTATGTCACATGTAATTGAACAGATTCCGTGGAAGTAACTCAATGACCATATTCAAACCGTGGATCATTACCATCGATTATTACAAGAACTGTATCCATTCAATTTGGGTCGACAAGTGGTGTGTGTCTTAGTGACTTGTTTTCTGGGATTTCGTTTACCAGCCGATTCCTTGTGGACTCTTTACGAACAGTACTTACCACCCCAATGGCCTTAAATGGCCACGAAAGACTCCTTTTGCTCAAAGCCTTGCGTTTTCATCTGGATACTTCTCGACCTGTACGGGAAAAAAAGATTCGTCAACTTTTAGCTACCGAAGACGTGTATGACGATGTGTGTGTAGCTTTTGACTTACACCCCCATTGGACAGATGTCCGTGACTGGAAAAAAGGGGGTTTTGAGGCTTGGACCCAAGAAGTGGCCCAGTATGCACGAGAGTTGTTCAAGGAAAAAAGTTACTTTTCAACCTGTGTTAGTGACAGTGCCAGAAGAACCCGTCACCAGAAGAACCCGTCACCCAGGACAGGACTGTCGTGGACATGCCTGAAAGACCCTTTCGGGAGGACACTTGTGTGACCTTACCCCCTAAAGAACTGGTCAGAACATTACCCAAAACATGTTGTACAGACACTTGTGTTTATTCCACGTTGATGGTTATCATGTGCCTTTTATCGTTGTACTTAAGCCTTTGGCTTTTATGTATTTTTGTCTTTCGTATTCATGTTTAAAACATTCAATAAGCGTGTCCTGAAAAAAGTATATAAACTCTCGTCTTGTCTGTTTTCGTGTCACAAGTGACATTCCTAACACTATGGCTACCTCTGCTGTCTCTGCTCCCTCTTCCTCTACTGTCAAAGTCATCGACGAACACTTAGATCGTGCCAGTTGGGAGGCTTTGTATCTTCGCCATCCCTTTAACATGCTCATTGCTGGACCTAGCGGTTCAGGCAAAACCGAATTCGTCAAACGCTTGATCGAACATAAACATAATTTGATCGATCGACCACCTCAGCGCATCGTGTGGTGTTACACAGAGTGGCAATCGGCGTACAGCCTCTTGCGAGAAAGTCAAGGCGATTCCATCGTGTTTGTGGAAGGCATTCCTAAAGAAGACGAAGTCATCGTCTCTGACTCCCGTCAAACCCATTTGGTCATTTTCGACGACATGTTAGGAGAAGACGAAGAAGAAATTAAACTGTGGTTCACGCGCAAAGGGCATCATCGTAATGCCAGTGTCGTTTACATCACTCAAAATTTGTTTCAACAAAGTAAAGCCCATCGCACCATCAGTCTCAATGCGCATTACGTGGTCTTGTTTAAAAGCCCTCGAGATAAATCGCAAGTGCAAGTCTTAGCCAAACAGTTAGGAACGCCTTGGCTGACTCAGGCGTACGACGATGCCACTCAAACGCCACACGCCTATTTACTCGTCGATTTGAAACCTACGCCCCCCGATGATTTGCGATTTCGTACCCACTTGTTTCACCACTGGTGCCAGGACGGAGGGCCTGTCCTGTACACGTCTCCGTCCTCGACTTAACTTCATTCAACAAAAAAATCTATAAAAACCTCAGACCCTTTTCGTCTGTCTCACACAACATCAACATGACGTCCCTTCAGTCGCATCTTCCCGTCAAATTGATTCGTGCCTTGTATGGCATCAGTCGAGAAAAAAATCCACAAACACGAGCTCGTGTCTTAGAAGCTAGTCTCAAAGAAGTCTTACGATGGTTCACGGTGACGGCATGTCAATTACTACAAGGGATCATTCAGATTCCTCATCAAACCAAACGCTTTTTTGATCGAAACAAAGTTGCTTTGACCCAACTGGCCGATCCCCGCATCGACACTCAAACCAAAAAACAAATCATTTTGAAACCTGGAGGGAGCGGTACTCTAGCAGGGGTCATCATTCGCTCTCTCTTAAGATGGGATCCTAATGCCCCCAAAGTTCTCCCCAAGAAAGAAGTCAAACGAAGTTCCAAGAAGAAGAAAAAGACCAGGTCCCCAAGGAGACCCGTGACTCCAAGAACTTCTCCAGTGGCGGGACCCTCCTCTTACCAGTCACCACCCCGGAAAAAGAAAAGAAGCCCCCAGAAAAAGAAACAGAGAAAAAGTCCCCAGAAAAAGAAAAGCCCACAGAAGTAAACTAGTCGCAAGAGAGGCACTTCGGCCAGGACGCAGCCTCACACTCGCAAACCACGACCAGCAAAGGCGGTGACCGCGTCTCCGGTAGCCTCAGGTTCATTCACTTCTCCGTTGATGACACCAAGAACTGAAGAGTACTTGGAGACGTTGATCACACCAAGAACTTCTCCGTTGATGACCCCAAGAACTTCCCCAGTGGCAGGACCCTCCAATTTAGTGGCAGCGGCTGCTGCTCACAAAGCACCTTCTCCCAAAATCAAAGTCCAAGAGAGATCGGGCATGTTACAAAGTTTACTGGATTTGTCCAAGCAAGAACTGGCTCGATTTAGTCCGTTGCGTACCCCTGCACGACGTATCATGCCTGTCCTGAACTTGATACGACGTAAAGACAATCAGTGGCGACGCGTTCCAGTATAAAAAAGGTCTGTGACCAAGTAGGGGTATCAGTGTTTTTGGTGCTCCTGAAGATGTCACCCTCCAGAAAACATCCCTCTTCTAAACAACCCCAAGGAAAAAAAAGGAAGGGACTGCCTCCACGTTTAGTCAAACATGGGGACATGTTATCTGTCCTGTCCAAAGCTTCTCCGCCCCTACGAAAAAAACTCATTCAAACAGCCTCCAAAGATGTCATCGATACCGTGTGCGAATGTTGTTTGAACGTCTTGAAAGGTACGATCCCTTTGTCCAAACACCAAAAACAATGCTTAGGCAAACATCGTCACGTTCTTCGCCACATGGTTCAAAAGAAAATCCCCATTCGTCAAAAGAAGAAGTTGTTGGTCCAACGTGGAGGCATTTTACCCCTCTTGTTAGGCCCATTGTTGAAAGGAGTCTTGGGAACCATGTTGGGAAGACTGGTGGGAGCAAGATAAAAAGGCCCTCTGAAGTCCCAAGATCTCAGAATCGACCCTTGACAACCCCATGGAAGGACGAAAACTAGCTTTAGTGTCTTACAAACGATGGATGGAATTCCATCGTTGGCAAGAACAACACACCCCGCATTTACCTCCCAATCCCCATTTGAGCGAAATGTCCCAGTTACAGCATGAATTCCAGTCCTTGATGGATCGCAAAGATTTGTCCGAAACAGAAAAATCGCAAAAGTACGGTCAACTCTTGCAACGACTGCAACTCTTTCACCAGAAAGCTTTAGACGAAACAGCTCTACCCACTCTGAAAGATTTTAAGACCTTGATGAAAAGTTCAGCACCATCACCAGTACCACCACCACTACCAGTGACCAAGACAGAACAAGAAGAAGAAGAAGAAGGGTTTCAAACTCCACCAGAAAAAGTACGCAAGCTAACAACACCACCTACCTCCAGAATTGGATGGATTAAAAAGATGATGACCACCCCTTCTTCATCACAAGAGAAAAAGAAAGTGAAGACAGAAGTGAAGACAGAAGTGAAACAAGAACCGATATCCCCTGTTCCGACATCCTCCTCTGCGACATCAATTGCTGGTCGCACACGCAAAGCATTGCAATCCAAGAAAGTACCCCAAGAGAAAAAGAGTAGCATCTTCCAAGAGTGGGTACCTTATTAACACACAAACACAAAATGGCAAAAGTGTTAGCCAGCATTTACTACGATCCCTCGCATCCTGCAGGTTACGCAGGAGTTCAAAAATTGTATCGTGCTGCGAAAATGCGACTGAAAAGTCTCCGTTTACCTCAAGTGCAACGATGGTTGCAAGAACAAGCTACCTACACTTTACACAAACCCATTCGACACAAGTTTTCCAGAAGTCGCACCCAAGTGGAAGGCATCGATCATCAATGGCAAGCCGATTTAGCCGATGTCTCTCATTTGGCCAGCTACAATCGCGGCTACAAATATTTGTTTTGTGTCATCGACGTCTTTTCAAATT
Organism: Sinohyriopsis cumingii; assembly: GCA_028554795.2. Taxonomy (NCBI): domain Eukaryota; kingdom Metazoa; phylum Mollusca; class Bivalvia; order Unionida; family Unionidae; genus Sinohyriopsis; species Sinohyriopsis cumingii. The sequence continues at coordinate 133,220,760 of CM068829.1, forward strand.
TGCCTGGGTCGTACCCTTGAGTTCCAAATCGAGCAGCGAGTTAGTGCGAGCCCTGCAACGAGTGTTGAAACAAAGCGGTCGTCACCCTCTTCGATGGCAAACGGACAAAGGCACCGAATTTCTGAACCAAGCTTTCCAAAAAGAATTAAAGAAACGTGACATTCATTTTTTTACCACCGAGAATCCCGAAACCACAACCAGCATCGTGGAACGTTTTCAACGCACTTTGAAAGAATGTATGTGGAAATATTTTACGCATCACCACACTCTGAACTACATCGACATCTTACCGCACCTGGTGCAAGCGTACAACCAATCTTACCATCGAAGCATCGGACGTGCCTCGCAAGACGTGACTCCCGAAAACGAAGTGCTGGTGTTTGAGCGCATGTTTCGTACGTCCCCGACGAGGGCTGCCCCCAAGAAAAGTGGAGTGTTGACCGTATGAGATTGGGTACGCATTGGCAAAACCAAACGCACTTTTGACAAAGGTTACTTACCTAACTGGACGACCGAATTGTTTCGTGTCACTGGACGAGTGCATGGCCGTCATCCTGCCGTCTATAAATTGGAAGACATGAACGGAGAAGTGCTCAAAGGAACGTTTTACTTACCCGAGTTACAACGTGCCACCAAAAAAGAAGACGACGTGTACGACATCGAAAGCATTCTCGAACGCAGAACCCGTAAAGTGGGCAAACGACGTGTCAAAGAAGTCAAAGTACGTTGGAAAGGATATCCACCCAGTTTTGATTCTTGGATCGACGCTTCGCAAGTCATCGACTATAAAAAGAAGTGACCATCATGCCCTTTCACACAGATTCAACTACGTCGACCACTCCTTCACCTAGTTCTTCTCTGCAAGATTCACAAAAACAACCCTTGTGGGTGTGGTGTGGAGAACGTGTGCCTAATACGCAAATCGTCTTTTTCTGCCAAATCTTCGTGGTGTATTGTGTCATCGGGGCAGCCATCGCCAATTTGAGTTTGCAACAAGGAGACAAACAATTGTGGACCATTTTATTGAGCAGTTGCATCGGTTACCTGCTTCCCAATCCCTCCCTGAAATTCTCCTCGAACGGGAACCACGGGAACCTTGTGTCCAGTGTCAGTGCCAGTCACCACTCCAACAACAACAATAACCCCATTTTGGGCGGAGACACGCCTCTGACGTCCAGTAACCCCTCGGACAGCCACATAACTCTGGAATTATGAGTCACCAAAACCAATTTTACTCAACCTTACCCAGTGACAGTTCCATGGAGGTGTTTCCCAAGAACACGTTGTGCTGTTACACGGCCAAATTACCTCAGACCATCCCATTAGATCACGAAGCCCATTGGGAAGTGGCTTTAGTAGAAATCATTCACCCGACCCAAGTCCTCAATGTCCTTCCCAATCAAAATTGTTTGGATGTGGAAGTTCATGACGAACAATTGCAACAGTACTTGGATACCCATGGCAAATATGACAAGAAAACTCCTGGCACAAAAAATCAAAAGTACACCACCTATCACTTGTTCGTTCCCCCAGGCTATTATTTTAGTGGTCAACATTTGATGAGCACCATAGCCTCCAGGTTTAATGTCGTGTTTCTGAAAGCTTTGGAAAGTGTCAAAAAAAGTGTCACCATGGAATACCACAAAGCAGCTCGTCGCTTCTTGATGAAATTTGACGGGAGTAAAATCGTGTCCATTTTATTTTGTCCTGAATTGTTTGACATGTTGGGCGGAGACATGGACATGAGAATGGCCATGATGAAGAAAAACGAATTGCCAGTCATTTACGACAACGAGTCTTTTAGCAAGTTATTTCGTGTCTCTGAACTGAACCAAGGACTGGATTTGATGTTTGTGTACTCCGATGTGGTGGAGTATAACGTGGTGGGACACACCTCTGTGCCGTTACTGCGTGTCATTCCTTTCAAAGTGGATTCTGCCACGGTCACTGACGAGGAAGGTGGAAACACTTACCACATTCACCGCGAATTTGTACATCCTCACTATCTGCCTGTCAGTAAGTCTTATTTGGACACGGTCAACATTGCTATAAAAGGAGATCTGGGACAAAATATTTCATTCACCAAAGGAAAAGTCACGGTGAAACTCCATTTTCGAAAACGGTTCTCTCACGACTTGTAAGTCATGTATCCAGTGTACCGAGGGGTTGCTCGACAGCGAGGACACGGTTTAGGAGATATGTTAAAATCGGCCTTTCGTTCGGTGGCCCCGGTGTTGAATCCGATGGTGACACGCGGATTGCATGCCTTGAAAGATGCGGCACTGACACAAGGCAAAGAATTTCTCCAAAATGTCATCATCGACAAACAAAATCCTAAAGAAGCCTTCTTCAGGGCAGGCAAAAATGTCTTGCTGCAAACGGGCAAAGACCTTTTGGGCCGACGAGACACACCTATAAATGCCCTGCACGCTACCGAATCAAGCATTCAGCAAGGACAAGGCAGAAAGAGACGACGAAGAAAACACCCTTTCACCAGACTTCACACGTCTAAAGCTAAAAAGGCAAAGAAAAGAAGAACCGTTCGAGACTTAGACGTTTTCGATTATTGAGAAAGAGAAAAAAATGATGCACCGAGAGTCTTGCGCCTGTTCCAAGTCGGAACTGGATCTGTTTGCCATGCCCCCCACCATGATGACCATGCAAGAATCCCAATGGGTGGAATTTCATCCCGTCTCCTCTTTGACGGATTCCTCCCGTTGAGTTTGAAATCAAAGGACAACCCGAAGATTACATCGATCTGAATAGCAGTTACCTGTATTTGAAAGTGAAAGTGATCAAAACGGACAACACCAATCCAGGAGGCGATGCTAGAGTAGCTCATGTCAACAATTTCATGCATTCCTTGTTCAGCGAAGTGGACTTGTACTTGAATAACAAACTGGTCAGCAGCAGCATGGATACTTACCCATATCGTGCCTACCTGGAAAATCTCTTGACTTACGGAAAAGAAGCCAAGAATTCTTATCTGGATGCTTGCGTGATATGGAAACCTGACACGGCAGGTGTAGGAACGTTTAGCGACACAGTCCTGACAGAAGATGACAATCCTCACAATGTGGGGTTTAACGACCGTCGTAAGAAAATTCTGCAAGGGCGAAGTTTAGAACTGATGGATCGTTTGCATTTGGACATGTGGTTACAAGAAAAGTATTTGCTGAACGGGGTGGATATCCGTCTGAGACTGAATCGTAGCAGTGCCGCTTTCCATCTGATGGCCCATGCCAATGAATACAAAACTATCATTCAAGAAGCCCGACTTTACGTGCGTCGTGTGGAAGTGTTACCTAAAGTGGGAAACGACGTCAGTCAGACGTTGAGCAGAACGACCGCCAAGTATCCGATACGACGCGTAGAAGTGAAAACGTTCACCATTCCCGCTGGACAGCGATCTATGATCGAACATCATCTGTTCCAAGGACAGTTACCCAAGCGTTTGATTCTTGGTATCGTCAGGAATTCAGCCTTCAACGGGACCCACGATCAAAATCCTTTTGAGTTTCAACATTACAATGTGTCCAAGATCGAAGTCAGTCGCGACGGCAAGACCTTGTGTACCCGACCCTTTGAGCCCAACTTTGGTGTCGCGAAGAATTATTTGAGATCGTACTTGTCCCTGTACGAAGCCACCGGACAGTTAGGAACCAACACCAGTCACGGTATTTCGTACGACGATTATGCAGGAGGCTATGCTTTGTGGGGTTTTGATTTCACTCCAGACCAAGGCGGCGACGAGGGACATTTCCACCCTATAAAATCAGGTCAGATTCGTGTGGAACTTCAGTTTGCAAATCCACCTCCAGATCACACAGTGAACGTCATCCTGTATGCAGAATTTGACAATACCATAGAAATCAGCAGTTTGAGAGAAGTCATTCTAGACTATTAGAAGCCATGGAAGACTGTTATCCTTCTTTGCCTAGTGGAGAAACTTTGAAGATGGAATGTGAGGAGACCGGGGAAGAAGAATCTCAAGACAAAGACGAAGAAGTTATCATGATGAAGTCAAGATGGCCAGAACAAGAAGCACATTTAGTCTCCTGTTTTGCCAAACACTTGGTCGAAAAAATGACGAAATTGATCAAGAAAGATTGCTATGGATGTCAAAACGATCATCCCAGTCAAATTCACCACGATAAATGCTAATGCTGAGTCAAGAAGAAAAATTGAACGAGTATCTGGACGAAGCTTGGAGTCTCATCTCGGACGAAGTCGTGTTGCATCAGTGGTATAAAGACTTGCGTGAACATTCTTGTCCACCATTAACCACTCAAGAGATCGATCGCATCGAAGTTCTCCTGAATCAGAGTGGGGAGACGAAGCGAAGAAACGGTTATTTGTCAGACATTTTCAAGCAAAAAGTCAGGATCGAATTGATGACTTATTATTACCTGTGAAGAAGAAACAAAAACACACAAAATATGGATACCTGGGAACTTTATTACCTTTTGAACCACAGTTCGTACACGGCTTCTTGGAATCCTGTCGTATGTGCTAAAGATGAACTCCCTCATCGCAAACCTCAAGACCATCTAGCTTATGTGATCAACACGGACGACAGTCATCTCCCAGGAACCCACTGGGTAGCCGTCTACTTTCCTCAAGAAGGATGTGTGGAATATTTCGATTCGTATGGATTGCCTCCTTTGGAAGACGATATCATTGACTTTATGAGAAGAAATGCTCAAACCACCCGATTCAATAATGTGAAATTACAAGGCACAGATTCCTTTGTGTGTGGACAATATTGAGTGTATTTTCTGCATCATCGCAGCCTGGGCTATTCCTTAGAACATTTAGTGACTCATTTTGATCCTCGTTCTTCTTCTAGAAACGATGTGAAAGTAGATCAATGGTTTTGTGACCATTATGCTTATCTTTTGTCTCAAGCTAGGAAACGTAGTGTCCATCAATGGCCTAATGACTTCCAACAGTGGAAATCACAATTTCATTCACAACGTTGTCAGTCTTGTCCAAAATAATGTGTGAGTTGGAAAAAAAAAATGTTTGTCATTTGAAACAAAATGTTTGATGTTATATTGTTGGATTATTGTTAAAAATGTTAGAGTTGTTTGTTAGTGTTAAGTGATTTTGAATAAAAAATGTTGTGTTTTGAAAAAAAAATGCCTTTGTGGTTTGTTTGACTATAGAAATCTTGATTCATGCTCTTTGACTTCTTACTATCCCTCTCATGGCACTCATTGAACGTTCCGGCTCGAAAACCGTGGAGGGATGTTTTCCTTCACGTCCGCGCTTTGACTTTAAAGCCGGGGTAGCCTCCAGTCTAACCATCCATTGTCGACTCATCCTCCTACGAAGATGTGCTCCAAACTTGCTAAGCTAAACGAAGCCTACGTGAATTTGCGCAGGGTCAGACACAGTCTGATACCGAAGCCAGAAGAGATAGAGAATGTGAGAATGCTAAAAGTCACTGAAGACCTGATAGAAGAGCTCTTCAGAGAAGCAGTGAACAGGGAGAAAGAAGAATGGACAGAGAAGTACAGACTTCAGAAGCAGTAGAGAGAGCAGCAACAGCAGCAGCAACCTGAACCTGACAGAGGCTTTGTCGATTGTCGTATCGACACCAAAGAGTTATTCTTCTCTTTCCGAAGAAGCAGACCTATCGTCAGAAAGTCTATCGTCAGAGGACATCTCATTCTTAGAAACTAAAAGATTGCCATAGCAAACAAAAAACAGCCCTTTTCAGGGCTACCCAATACTCTAGAAAAGAAATAGTAATCCATTTGCCAATGTGTGTAGGTAGAGTAGTGTGAATATAAACACGGACTCTTTTTTATAGTGTGAGTGTATGTGTTTGTGTATATGATTGTGTGTTTGTAAGTGCTCACGTACGTTTGTGTGGATAGTAGATTATGATGATGTTTTTTTTTTTGCAGTTTGACGTGTGGGGAGAGTAGATTTGGGGTTTGATTGGATTGCTTTGCGTATGTGGATAGTATATTATTTGTTTAATAAAATTTTTTAGAATAGTGATGGGTAGTATAAAAAGTGAGTGAGTGTTTCTTTTAGGTCCGCGCGTTTGTTTGGTTATGATCTAGGTAAGATCAATTTTGTTTTAGGGGATGTTTTCCATCACGTCCGCGCTTTCAGTATAAATTAAAAATCGTTCGGCAGTCTAGCTACCCTTGTTGATTGATCAACACCACCAGAATGAACACCAGACTGGCCAAACTGCTTGAACTTCATGTACACCTGGAATATGCCAGGCGTATAGTGAATGAGCTGGCTGCAGAGGCCATCGTAGAAGAGGGAAGGATGAAAGAGGAGGAGAGAAGAAACAAAGAAGAGGAGGAGAGAAGAAACAAAGAAGAGAAGGAGAGAAGAAACAAAGAAGAGGAAGAAAAGGAGAGAGGAAATTTAAGAATCCCAGAGACAGAAGATTGGGGTTCTGAAGCCACTTATCCCGCCTCTGCTCTCCCCCAAAAAAGAGTGAAAAGAGACTGGGGAAGAAGATGTGTGTGTGGTGCCAGGCCTGGAAGGTGCCATCATTAACCAGGTGTCACTGGAGTTCAAAAACAAACAGCCCTTTTCAGGGCTAACCAATTGTCTAGAAAAGAAATGGTAATCGATTTGCCAATGTGTGTATGTAGAGTAGTGTGAATATAAACACTGACTCTTTTTATTTGTGTGAGTGTGTGGTTTGTGTGTGTGTGTGTGTGTGTGTGTGTGTGTGTGTGTGTGTGTGTGTGTGTGTGTGTGTGTGTGTGTGTGTGTGTGTGTGTGTAAGCGCTCACGTACGTTTGTGTGGATAGTAGATTATTGGGTTATGTAAGAGCTTAAGTTGGTTCGTGTGAATAGTAGATTAGGGTTTCATTTTAATGCTTTGCGTGTGTGGATAGTAGATTCGGGGTTTGTTTATTGCTGTTTCACGTATGTGGATAGTAGATCATATGAAATGAGAAAAGTAGGTGATGTTTTCCTTCACGTCCGCTCGTTGTTTGGTTATGGTCTAGGTAATATAAATTTTGTTTTAGGGAATGTTTTCCATCACGTCCGCGCTTTCACTATAAGAACCCACAGTATTAGTCGTTCGCACCATTCTAAGGAATAAAGAAAGAAGATGGAGGTGACAAAATTATTTAGCGTTTTGAGACATAGCTATTTTTGGATCATGGATGGGACTTATGTAGTAGAAAGATTGAATAAGGAAGGAAGATTTGAAGGTAGCCTGAACAATGTGAAGAGTCTTGGAGTAGCAAAAGATCAAATGGGGGAATGATTGAGGAAGAAGTAGAAAGAATCAGAGGATTCATTGACCCACCTTACGCGAGAGTAGGTACTTTAAAGGAAGCATTGGATCATATCATAGAAGTCAGGAGCTTCCTATAAAATAGCTTTCATTGGACTGACTGGTGGTACGTAAAGTGGGGTTATAACCAGTTGATAAAAACAGAAGAACTAATTAGAGGGGTAATGAAAGTAGAAGTGATGAAGATAAAAGAAAAATGGAGCAAAGAGAGAAAGGAAGAAGAGAATAAGAAGAAATTAGAGTTTGAAAGATTAAATAACAACTGGATGAAGATCCAAGAGAAATTTAGAGAGATGGGCTATCCTGACTGGATAACAGAGGAGGAGAAGAAGAGGAAGAAGAATGGAATTTTGGGAAAGATAAGGGGATGGTGGAAGAAGTGGAGGAGTTAGAAGAAGAAACCCAAAGGCCCTTTTCAGGGCCACCCACATCTCTCGAAAAGAGATCGACTTTCAATTGCCTACCCGTTTTTTTTTTTTTTTGTTTTTATTTTATTTTATTTTATTTATTTTTTTTATTTTTAAAAAAAAAAACAAAAAAAATCCCCTGTTCCATTTCCCCTTGTCCCTAGAGTGACCCATGATTTTTCCCCATGTTAAATTTACATAGTCCCCAGATTGTCCCATGATTTTTCCCCATGTTAAATTTACATAGTCCACAGATTGTCCCATGATTTTTCCCCATCCTAAATTTACATAGTCCCCAGATTGTCCCAAGGGGTCCTGTAATGGTAATTCCCATTGTCCCTAGGGTATCCCCATTCACTACTGTCAGTTATTTTGTCATACATTTTAACCTAAAAGAAAAGAAAATTCTAGTCTTCAGACATTTTTTTGATTTGTTAAGTCAATATTACTGCTAGTAGTTAAATAAATTTTCACCACGTAGAGGTATTTTCGCATTCAGTAATCTCTCTATCTGACAATAAATACGACACCCGTAAAAAAGTTAAACATTTCATAAATTATGTTATCTGATGACTGTGAATATGAGATATCACCACTGATTGTTGTCATTAACCTCACCCAGATTATCTAATTCTGTCAGCATCTCATATACAAATCACTGGATTTTTGCATACTGTAAAAGTACTCTTCGAAATCGCTTAATTCTTTGTGTGTAAAACAAAACATTTTTCAGTGTTATATTTTAAGTTCGTAAACTTTATTATTACAATAACATGATTGGACCGATTATTAAACCGAGTTGCAGGACAACCGTAAGGTCCTGGGTTTGAAAACATTATCTGAAAATTGCTTTTATTGTGCAGATACATTGATTCTATTTATACATTGACCCTATTTGAACTGGGTTTCTTTTTTATATGGCTTTGTATGGTTTTTTAGATGGCTATGTATGGATTTTTTTCTGGGATGGGGTGCTTTTCGTTTTGGTTTTGGTTTTTGTCGTTCTTTTAATTGTTGGCATAAAATTCGAGAGAACTTTAAATGTGTTATGACTGGAAAATCATTTAATTTTGTTGAAGATCTTGTAAATCAGTTTGCAGTCTTTCGCATGGTATATGTCGTTCAGCTTTCTTTAGATAAAAGTTACAATCAGACTTATATTTTTTTATTTGTGTCTACATTGTTGTCTCCTTATTACATTTATAAGTTGTACCTTTCTTAACTCTCTAGTTTCGCAATTAACACCCAATTTCATCATGACTTAACTCCTTAATGCAAACTTGAAGTTTTCAAGATTTTTCATACTGCCATATATTCACCTTGTTTCGTTTTTCTTCGGGAGAAAGGTACACCACTTATATAGTGGTAAACAATTTTCAGCTGTTCCCCACGCTGTAATACGCTTTTCATCACACACTTTCCATGCCACGTGTATATGCTTTTTACCGTAGATTCCTTTCAAGTTTATATATTGGATTTTTGTTCAGTACAGAGACGCCTTTTGCTCGTAACGTATGACCTCTATGTCTTCCACTTTCAAGTCTTCCGCTCTAAACAAATAACTCGATCACCTTACAATAACCTGCCTGATTTTAATGTTTTCTTGGTAAAATTATGAATATAGCCATCTTAAATACTTTACCTGCCTGATTTTAATGTTTTCTTGGATAATCTTTTTCACCGATTTAAAATTTTGATGATCTGGTTATTTAGGTTTTTAGGTAAATAAATGGATTAATCCATATTTTAACTGGTTTCTCTCTAGCTCCCTTCAGCCGGTGTCATGTATATTTATATCTGACGAGGTCTATTGTAACAATTACGATGTTTTATATGCTTACACGTCAACAATGTCTACCCCCGCTGATCACCCAAGTGAATAACATACTACTTTTTATATGTTTGAGGGGAATCTCTTTTTCACTTCCTTGTCTAATGCGAGAGTAGACCGTTGGTTTAACAAACTATTTCCATTCGGCCCTGTTTAATCTTTTCTCATAGTTGATGGAGACCTTTTAAGTATGGACTTTCAGGAGAGTAGAAACGATGTCTCAAATACTGCTTTTTGCGTTGCTCTGAAAACTCTTTGACGTCGATCATTTGAAACGCTATAAAATTATGCCTTCATAGTCCGCCTCGGAAAGTATTTTGTTTGTTGGGTTTTTTTTGTTTTTTGTATTTGGTTCTTTTTTCTTGTTCTCATATCCCTTTAATGGATGGTGGAAGTAGATAAAAATGTTAGTGGTCATGTAAATTTGTAATTTTGATTCCTGAGCAAATTACATTGTCTTACTGGCCTAGTAAAGCTTCATTTTTACTTATAATCTTCTTGTATCCCATAATGTGATGGAAAATACAAACTATCTGACTGGGTCTGGCTAATAATTATGCACATGAGCAAATTATATATATATATATATATATATATATATATATATATATATATATATATATATATATATATATATATATATATATATATATATATATATATATATGTGTGTGTGTGTGTGTGTGTGTGTGTGTGTGTGTGTATTTTGGCATTCATGATACAGCCTTAGTGTGGTTCAAGTCCTACTTGGTCAACAGGACACAAATTGTATCTGCAAATGGAATACACTCCAGCCCAGTTGATCTATCTTGTGGTGTTCTTGGACCTGTTCTCTTCATTCTGTACACTCGGTCGCTCTCAAGTGTCATAGATCATCATCCAGTATCTCACCAATTGTACGCTGATGACACCCAAATATACAACTCTAGCCACCCAACTGAAATTGATGCTACCATCCAAGGTGTTGAGAGGTGCATTTCTGATGTGAAATCATGGATGACATGTAACAAGCTGCAGATGAATGATGATAAAACTGAGGACATTCTGATCACAACACAAAGACTTTCTCATTCACATCCTTTACCTCAAACAATAAATATCAGCAACACCAACATTAAATTCACACAATCAGTACGAAACCTAGGTGTTATTCTGGACACTACTCTCACATTGCACTAACATGTCATGAACATATGCAAGGCTGCATATCTTGAGCTGAGATGCATCAGCTCCATTCGCAAATATCTTTCAGTTGATGCCACTAAACCACTTGTGTGTTCATTAGTACTTTCAAGACTGGATTATTGTAACTCAATTCTGTCTGGTTCATCTCAATATCTGCTCCAGAAAGTTCAAAAAGTTCAAAACACAGCTGCTCAGATCATACTTAGAGTACCACGATCAGAGCGCACCTCCCCGCTGCTCTGTACCCTGCACTGGCTATCCATTCGATCCAGAATCAAACACAAGATTTGTTCTCTGTACTACGTTTCACTGTCGGACTCTATTCCAACATACCTATCCGACCTCAACCATGTGTACACACCAGCAAGATACTTACGCTCCTCTTCTGACAATCGTATACTCATTATTCCCACTATGAAAACAAAAGTCATATGGACAGAGTTCTTTTGCATACCAGGGCACAGCAACGTGGAATGAATTGCCCACTGAACTTAGACACAAAGACACAGTGATCACATTCAAGAGTGCTCTCAAAACTCACTTATTTGGACTGCAAGAACAAACTTAAAGACCTAATAATGTTTCCTACCTGAAATATTCTCAGCATGTTTTTTTTAACGTTTTCTAATTTCATCGTGTTTGTTTTTCTAATCATATCATTATGTTTTTTTATCTTATAGGTGTTGTCTAATGTTGTAAAGCGCTTACAGCTTCTAAAGATCAGGCGCTATACAAAGTCCTCATTATTATTATTGTTATTATTATTATTATTATTATTATTATTATTATTATTATATATATAGTCTCCCAAGCAACCCAGTTAAAACTGATATAAAGTAATGTATAAACAACTATCCACTGTTGTGTATTATGCAGTAGTACACTCATTGCAATTTATTTTCACAAGATACTGATGTTGCGTCCCAAGGTATTTAAAATGAAATCCTATTATCGAATTTTATTTAAGCAATTACAAAACAAATATTCCAGAAGTGTACAATTTTCAATTGTCCAATATTATAATTGTCGGTGCTAAATACATTGAAACATGTACGTTGATATAATTTGCCCACTATCAAACTTGTATTGCAGTCGCAGGCTATAGGAGGAAGTCGATGCAGATGCAGGGTATGTCGTAAGCTACTTACATGTTCTACTGTCTCGAACTGTTTTTCTTTCTTGAATCCTGGTACATTTTCATTGCAATGGTCCACTGTTATTGTACTGGAGACTTAGTTGGCTTTGATTTATGGCAAACCCATTTCGTACATACTACAAAATGAATTATATCACTCCAAGAGTCCATAGCGTTACGCTACCTTCATGTAATGGACAACGTCATGACGTTTCAGTTTATTGTGCACCATCATTAAATAACTTAATAATAAAAGCTTCTTTGCCAACGCTTTTCTAAAACTTTGTATCAGGTGCGTATCTGATATAGATTAAGATTTCTTCCTGTCATATATTGCCTCGCTAACAACGGTCGCATGATGAGACTACCAGTTTTGCTATATTTAAATGTAATGGTCAATGTAAGTAGATAGATGTAACCAACGTATAGTTTTACATAAACTCAAAGGTTTTCCTTTTGTTATGAAAGAATTGTTTATTGTATAGAATAATCTCATCATCAGCACATTTACTTGATCTGGATTCTTGTATTGCGTCTCGTTTTATAGCAGAAGAAACGCGCAGAATATTGCAATGTTAGTGATCTCCTGATGACAATCAGAAGAGATTATAAATTAATGAATGAACGTTTCGTGCATTTTGTTTACCTTGATTCTATGCACTGTTTAATTCTATGGGGGTAGATTACAAACATACGTGAGGGAAAGCGAATATTATAGTAACTTATTTCTTATATACTTATTTTTATATCTTGGATATCATGGAGAAAAAGACGAACTTATCTCTCACAAAAGCTCCCTCTTTATGAGGTGAACGCGTACCAACGTCAATAACGTTCATTTGGACGTAACATCCCGGCATCATCACCGACACACTAAGCGGTTATTTAAAATTTAAAATTGCAACATTGAAAAGAAGAATTATTTTAGACACACGCGTGGTTCACTACAAAGCAATGAGTATTTATCGGTTACTGCATTTGTGTTTATAGGTTACTGTATATGCATGTGCAAAAATAAACGAGTTATTCTGAACAATGCTGCAAGACCTTAGGAATGAAGTATTATTCAGAAAAGCTGAGTTTATATTTTTCCATACAAATATAGTAAACGTTTTATTATATGCTCATTGTGCTTTTCTACTTATGGCTGAATAAACAGAACACACGAAAAGAAACAAAGTAATTATATTTTTGCTGGACTCCAAGGTAAATACACAACTCATGGTCCAATAAGACAGAATAACATTATTAATGCGCACATAGCAACACCCAGGGACCTTTGAACTTGGTAGCTTTTTGCGCGCTCAGTAATTCATTAAAAAATATGTCTCGTTTTTGTCTACTTTAAATTGAAATTTTGAGTCATATTGTGAACAAATGAGTCTTGAAACCAGACGAGATTTCTTATTTAGGTCAATCGAACTAAATATGCTTTTCTGGTTGTGATGGACTGGATTCATTTACTGGGTCGATTTCGTACGATGTACATATCGCTGGAGGGACTGACCTTGATACAACTGCAGATATGTTTTTGTTCTGTCATTGATAATTTCCAATCATAAGGTGAAAAATATCAAATTCATTTAACTGAAACAGTGAACAAGACGCAGGATGAGATGTTTATTAGGAAATATAAAATTCATTTCGTTTTGGAGTGCAGTGAATTCTCCTTTGGATTTGTGTTGGAAATACAGCCTAAAGCTGAGAACAATTTCATGCTGCGGATCAAATTTTGGAACCCATGTGATTCTGTTTGACAGAAATAACTAAGAAAGTAAATTGTGAGGAAACTTAAGACGCAGATAAGTATGTATAGTTATTGCCATTGTTCGTACCAACTATAGATTGCATATTTTTAAGCCCTCTCACATGTATTTTTTTTGTTGGTGGGACCTCAGCTATTTGCATGACCTGTATGACTTTAATCGCTACATTAAATCAAAACATTTTCTCAGAAAAAATGAAAATGGAAATTGCAAAGCAGCTGCGATATGGCAGCCCATTTCGCCAGCAGAAACAAGACTTCGTCGTCTTGGCTTATTGGTTCCGAGGCCCTTGGGTTTTGTACTAAAATCCGCCTTCTTCAGTTATATTTTTTTCTTCTAATTTATTGCTTTGATTGAATTGTAAAATCGGACGTCTCTGCGAGAGAAAGGATATTATTACGACTCTATGGACTTAAACTAAGTAATAGAAAAGATCGAAAGCCAAATAATTTTGTAAAATTCAACAAATAATTTATTTCATTAGAATACAAAAGTGAACTATTTATAAAGAACTTACAGTATTGCGCATTAAGCCCCAAAATGTCATAATGAATAAAGTACTAATTAAATTCCAGTGTTGTTCAAAATAAGATCCAGCCTGAAGGTGTGGATGTGCCTGTGGTCTCAAATGTCCTAATGTAAGAATGATCTAAAGTTTGATGATGTGCCAATAGTCGTTTGATGTATGACAATAATACAATCCAGGATATCCTTGTTTTTTATTCACTACAGTTCTAAAACAAAATGTTTATGTCCAAGAATATAAAAAATCTAGAAGATTCTGAGTTTGTCAACAAGATAAAATCTGTTACTAAAATTATAATAAGGATGTGGAAAACATCAGGTAAGCTAGGTATTTTTATGGGGAATATCAATGTCCTAGACCCAGACCCAAATAAATAAGTTTACTTCTGTTGTTAATGATCCTAATATCTAACCTACTCTCGGATCAAGTATTAGCTATGTCTTATTTGGTTACAAAATAAAACTGACCTTAGTGTCTCTAGTCAGAAACATCATGAACGTGATTTTTGACAAGGTCACGTCCAATATACAATTATCCAGATAATGATTTTTTTAAATAAAACAACTTGAAAACACTGCGAATTAAATATGCATAACAATAGCCCTAGGATTATTTCGAGCATCAATAAATATGTGCATGTCATATTCCGTTTTGAAAATGATATAATAATGTCACTACTATTTTTTTCAAATTGTATTTATCAATCCCTTCTTAAATAATCTAATGTATTTACTAGTTTATCCAGTTCTTCTAAACAAGTAAAAAGTTGCAAGGGTTTTCTGACGTCTCTGTTTAAATCTGTCTTGTTTTTAATTTCTTTGCTACTTTACTGAATTCGTCGAAGACTAGTATGAAGATAGTAAGGTTCTCCTAAAATTTCTTTTTAAAATTTCTCTAATTTGATTTTTAGTTTATTAAATCCTCAAATGATATATACACTTTTAAAATATGAACTTTTACAAATAAGTTATAGCTCTTTCTTTATCTTATATATATATATATATATATGCCTTATAGAAATATCTTTCTTGTAAAATGCAGAGATTATTATTTAACAGTCGGGACACAAAGCAAACGAAATGTTGAAAAAGTGAATGATTTTCAACTTTCTTGGAAGAACATGTACCTACGATCTTACTGTTGATGGGGAAATCGTTAGCAACTTTACTAAGTTGCAAATAATTTAAATTATTTTGCTATTGCGTTGGTATTGGGTTAGATATTGGTAAAGTCTCTGATTCATCACTAACAGATATGGAACGTATGTTAAATGAACTTTTCGCACATGTCATTTATTAAGAAATTATTCCTTTAATACTTAAATCAAATCTACTGGTATTGATGTCTTGTCTGTTAAGCTCTTAAACTGTCAATAGATTGCTTTGTCGAACCATTGATTTACATATTTAATAAGTCTATATGAACACATATTTTGGAAGACACTTGCAACAAGAGCTATACTTTCCATCCTTTTAAGTCAGGCGACGATTCTAGTATCAATATTTCTAGACCTGTAATTGTTCTACCTCTGATTGACAGAAATTATGGAAAAAACTTATTTTCAAATCATTTTGCCACATTTGTTATTCGAGAAATAATTTTATTACCCCGCGTCAATCAGGCTTCCGGCTAAAATGTTCCTGCGATACAGAACTCATTGCTTTTACTGATGACTGGTTAAAAACGTTATCTTTTCGGTAACTTAATTGGATTTTTTATTTTTAGACCAAAGTAAGCTCATGATACTGATAATCCTAACATATTACCACATAACTGATCGGCATATAATGTTGCGAACACTATTTATCTCAATAGTATATAAAGCAATATGTGAGTTGGAGAGGGACTACCTCGGTGTTTAAGGAAATTTCATTCTGAGTACCACATACATCAAATTCATTTTCTATGTTTCATTTTGTATATAAATCATTTTCCGAATGTGTTTGTAACATTCCTCAGGTCTACGTATGTATATGGTAGATAACAGTATGACAGTGATAGAGAGATGATATGTTAGCATTGTTGGGAGGAAACAAATGAAGATTTACAAATGCGTTACGAAATGGATGTATAACGATAGACTTAGCTAACTAAATTTGACTGAATGATCATTTAAGGCTTATCTGCACAGCACAACGAGCAGCCAAATTTAGAGAAATGTACTTAGAAGTAAATGCTACGAAACTTAATCCTTTTAAAAAGGCCACTTTTCGTACCCAAGTAAAAAATATTTTATCAGGGTCCATCAGCTATGAAATACTCTTCACAAAACAGATAAGAAAATTGGAATTATGAAAAGGTGTAAATGTTTTATGTCCGATCAAGTTGATCATAAAGACTCTCCGACAGTTATTTTTCCTTCCACATTTTATAAACTACTGTACTATATGGGTACAACCTTGTAATTCATGCAAAAAATATGCAGCATGCATACGGGAGCAGAATTCAGTGTACAAGCAATTGTAGCATTTGTATTATCTCTTTTCAGTACGCTTTAATGAGTACCATATAAAGCTTCTATTACCTTTAGGAAAAAATCATGTTTTCAGGATCTTAACTAAGTTACTTCCAGAGTATCTTAATGTTTGGGTGTTTATTTTCTTTCTGTTTTTTCCTTTTTTCTGTTTTTGGTACCGAACATTAGCACATGAAGTACAGGGTCGTGTGAAATCAATGATTTTTATATATAACAAACGTTCGGACATAATATTTTAAAAACTATGTTGCTGCGCCAATATATTTTTATGGAACAGTTTGCAGCGTGATATTATCAAGTACCCAATGCTACGGCTTTTTTTTAAAAAAAAGTATACCTCTGCAGATATTTCAATATATGTACGTGTGATAATAATATCTTATTCTTGCATACTTGTTATTAATTTAAACTATATTTTTAATTGCAACAGAAATTAACCTCTTAGATGTTTAGTCGATATTAACCTCTTAGATGTTTAGTAAATTACGTGTTTATTGGTTTTGTTATTATTATTGTTGTTGTTATTATTATTATTATTATTATTATTATTATTATTATTATTATTATTATTATTATTTCTTCTAGTACTGATACTTTGCTGAGTAAAATATGTTCTGCATCGTGTTATCGTTATGACTCAGATTGAAAGTGTGATTTTATTCCTTTTATCACGAAAGGAGTACGAAGAAATGAAAGCGAGATGCGGCGAAATAGAATCGGACCGGAATCATTACAAAACTGAATTCGAAAATCTATTGAACGCCAAAGCCAGAATAGACAACGAATTGGCACGATTAAAGGACGATCTAATGAAAAAAGAGCATGCTTCTTCGGAGCAGAGAAGAGAAATATCTAGGCTTCAGTGACATGTGACTTCAGTGGAAACTGACCTAAGATCTGTTCGGGAACAGTTACAGAATTACCAATATCAATCACAAAGCAAAGAAGAGAAACAGCAAACAGAAAATGAGGCAACGATGAAAACAGAAACGTGAGTACTTTTTCAGGTGGAAATTACGTAATGCGCAAACATTGCTGAGTATTGATTAACGACACTGATTAGTCTAGGAAGATGTCCATCAGATCCAAATCTGTAATAAAAGATGACAGAGCGAAATACTAAACGTTGTTTAAAGATCACATGATTAATGAAATAGTATTGGTTGATAATTGTAGGTTTTGGTGTATATTTTGGAGTCTGTAGATCCAAGAATATAAAAAGGAATATAAAAAACCTGTTATTGTTGGAGAAAAACAAATTCCGCATATCACTAATTATATCTGTAATAAAGAACGGTTCAACATTAGGTGATATTATGGCTGTATCTTTCGATAAAATAGCTGAAATATTAAGTAGAAGATACAAGTACACTTCGCTATTTACGAACATTATTTTTCATCATAGATTTATGAATTACTTGAAAAAAATAATCTTCACAGAAAAATAAAATTGAGAAAACTGAGTATACTTGACGAGTTAAAAACTGAAATTAATTCTTGTTTATTTCAGTAAGCTATCCATTGTTATTCGATTGTCTATACAAGGCTACCCCTGCACTATTAAAGCCCCTGTCTTATATTCAGTTCATCGCAACTAATTAAGCGCAGAGATAATACTTGGTGGGTTTTTTAATCAACAATTAGCATTTCAGGAATGAAGATCTCTTAAGTCATTATTTTAATCGGCATTCGGTTGTTGCTATTAAATTCAATGAAATATATCAAATGTAATAAATTTAAATGTTTATAAAGCATTGATGTAAAAAGTGTGATCTTGACCTTAAGGTCAAATAGTTAAGCAAGCATATCGCAAGATTATATTGCAATGACTTCATATTGCGCTAATCCAAGTAGGAACAAAATCCATTAAAGACTTTTGGAAATATAATCAAATGACTAAACGAGAACTAAATTAGTGGAAGCCTTAACTCAGTTGTTCTATGACCATGACCTTGATCCCAAGGTCAAAGGTACAAGCTAGTTTTGTTGCAGAAGGAATTGTCGTAGTTTATTGATCCGCGTTCAAATCACAAGAATCTATCAAAGGTTCAGGAAATATATTCAGACGAAAAGCTTCAAGCAAAACCAAAAGAAAAACTGTTGATAACAACGGCGATGCAGTAATTAAAGTGACTGCTCTGTTTAGCTTTCCCACTAACAAGGCCTCGAAAAAATCTTTCATTTATCATGGAACATGCCATAATATAAGTTGCAATTAATTTAATTTATCTCAGCAACAACTAAGACAAAATGATTTTTTCCCACAGAGTTAAGAACCTCCACTTAACACCCCGCTATATGTACTGTAAACGACATAAAAAGGGGGGCACTTTCATCTGAACAAATAAACCTTTCAAAATATAAACTCAACTGATAGAAGATTTGCGCATTTCTCGTAACACAAGATGGATAGGATGGGAGTCGTATATTTTATTCTAGGCCGTGAATGACTGTATTTTCCAGGTAAAATAATTGTGATAAATTACTCTAGTGAATTACCATAAATATTTTAACTGCCGCGTAGATAATAAATTAACTGTGGTATTCGAAGATATTCTTTGATACTTACTTGGCCGTGTGATAAATTTGGCCGCTTACAGTTAACAACGACGCAAATCCAACAAGGCGCGTATTCATTTTTAATTTTATGCTGAATTTTTAAGGAGACTTATGCAACTGTTTATATCTTCTGTGTGAATAATAACAAAACAAAGCAGAACATAAACCGTAAACAGCTAACACCGCGCGGGATCCAGTAAGAAAATCTGCTGCACTGATTGCAGACTCTCAATTTTCAAATGCAAAAATCCATCGATAGAAGTTTACCTGAGAGAGGATATAGTACTCGCGTCAAGTACTTTTAATTTTTAATACTAATGTATCATCTGATATATCGAATATTGGTGAAGAGTAGCACATTTTGCTCGTGCTTTTTGTGCTTTGTATGTCTCAGCTTTGTTATCTTTCTTGCAGCTGTTGTTATTAGTAACAATGGTGATGCTATTTTAGTTGCCGATTGTGTTAAGTTTGTTTTCCAGCTTGTATTATTTTTTAAAAATTGCATTAGATAATAAAAAATCATCTTCGTTATCCAAGGTTCCGATATGTTAACCTATCTAGACCTTGGCGGATCGATCAGATGTTGACATAGCAAGGATACTTTGTAAGGTTAACATCAAAAGTATCACTACGTACCAGAGAGCGGAAAATTGACCATTTTTTAGTCCATTCCAGTTGTGTACGTTGCACCCAATGCAATTTAGACCCAAACTACCAATATATCTGATCGATCCTTGGCTAGCGAAGATTGGAAAAAAGTTTTCATTATTAGTTTTGTTTTACATGTATATTACTACTTTATGAATTATATTATATATTTCCTTCTTTAACATCATCATTTCTCCACATTATTCTGAAAACTCTGAAATATGAACACCGAAACAAACTGATCCCAAATTTCAATTTTACACTTACAAAATCCATAAAGCCAAAACTCAATTCAAGATTAAAAATATAATTAGCTGCTAAATTCCTGACACCATCTTCTCTAGCCAAGGTAGCGATATGATAACCCTATCTACACCTTGGCGTTTCGAGCAGATATTTATGTGCTTCGGGTCTGTGAATTTCATTGGCATGCCACCGCATCCGATCAAAATTACGTTGTTCAAATTTGAATACTGATCATACATGATCGAAACAAGTGAACACACAACTTGAATGGACCGATAAATAGGCAATTTTCCAGTGCCGGTCCGTGTTTGTACAAATACATTTGACTCAAATACACCTATAATGACTTCCCTCTGGTACATATTCATACATTCGATGCTAAACTTACAAAGTATCCTTTTTAGGCCAATTGCCTCCACTATTTTCGGCCGATGTACAATGCACCACGCTATTGGTTAGTTGGCGTTGCATACTAAGGGAGGCAACTCACGAAATCCAATAGCTGTCGCTAGGACAAATCACTAATGTATATGTTCGATCCGCCAAAGTATATATATGGTTATCATACCGGAATCTGGACCAGCAAAAATGTCCAGACACAGGAGGGAACAGATTAATTCCAGTTAACAGGTACGTATTGAAATGATCTGTGAAGCCAAGACCCGGAAAGTGTCCCAAGGGCACGCGAGGTTAAATCGATAGTGCTCCGACACAGATTAAAGCTAACGATAAGTCAGTTTGGTTTTTGCCCCCACAAAACAAACATCTTTTAAGGCTAAGCACGTGTATTAATCACTAAATGCTTGAAGATAAGTCATTTAAGAAAGTCTACGTGTATCTAATTGTGACTGATGCTGTTAGTTTGTATATATGATCAAACAGAACATCGTGTGCTTTGTCGACAGACACTGCCAAAGCAGAAATCTAAAAGTCGAATTCACGCAGCTTATTTTATATCGAGAAAAATAAATCACTAATATATATGTTCGATCCGCCAAAGTATAGATAGGGTTATCATACCGGAACCTGGACCAGTGAAGATATATATATATATATATATATATATATATATATATATATATATATATATATATATATATATATATATATATATATATATATATATATATATATATATATATATATATATATATATAATTTGTTGTCACAGGGAGCGACAAATGCCCATAGGAGAGTCCATGATTCCAGACACATGTGACCTGAACGAACTTGCTAATCTTGGTAGCAGATACTCTGACCTGTACGATAACGAGTGGCTGAATGCCTTCGATGTCATGACAAGTAAGTTTCATGCAGATGAAAAGAGTGTCATTGAATTTCTTCGACGGATATTGTTGGTAAACACTCTTAACTGGGCTACATTTGTCTAAGCTAAAAATCGTTCAGTGACTATTCATCGCATTTTATTGAACCAAAATATCACTGATGACATCAATATATAATCCAAAGCTTTTTTGCTCCTGAAATCGAAATCATACATAAAAACAGCTGCATATATCCACATCTAAATTTCATCAGACGATTGTTTTATATCAAAGTGAGTATCATGTAAATATTAAGGTGTTTTAAATCAATTGCCTGTTGATCGAATTTAATATTAATGCTGCAAATATTCATCTCTGAATTTATTGGTAGGAAATTTTTAAATCAAAATATATTGCGCATAAATATTGAGAAAGAATGTTGAATCAATTGCCTTGGATCATTATCACTTGTGTTATGTTGTTGTAAATACTATACACTCCTTCTGATGTTTCTGATGCCCCACATTGAGTCAATTTACATTTTACAGGAATGCTACAAAAATGCCTTTGAGATGTCTGAAATGCAAATGATGAAAGCCGAACATGTTCTCACTGGAAGCTCAAACAGGGTTAGTGAGTTCATGTCATAGTTGTTATAAGTCTTTCTTTTGTCAATAGCTAGTCAGATTAACTTATTAGGTCCAGGAAATAATTACAGATCGTTATGCATGAGAGGGGAGGGGGAACAGAAAACAGAAAGGACCGCGATGAAAATGTGTATTATATTCAATTCATTTAGAAAACGGGGATTACTAATGCTTTTTATTGTTATTTTCATACGTCACTAATGATTAATGTGTGGAAATTCATCATATATCAACCACATACGGTCGCGAGAATGTTTATATATGCGTATTACTGCGGCATCTGCGGATCACAATTTGATATACCAATAGTATTGGTATATCAAATTGCTTTATACCAACACTTTAAAAGCCATGTTATTTTTAGTGAATGTGGTATATATATATATATATATATATATATATATATATATATATATATATATATATATATATATATATATATATATATATATATATATATATAATTCTCCAAACCACCAAACCAGTTTTAGTATATTCTTGTCATTGTATTTAAATTTCTTCCATGTAAATATGTTTCCTAGCATATAATGTGGGGTCTAGTGAGAGAGAGAATTATAAATATACACCACCCAGAACGGAAAGTGATATACCTGGATTCTATAGAAGAATGTTTGATAATAGTAGGCAGATTGAATATTTTAATACAAATAATACCATCATACAGGAGTAGTTAATGGGGATCTTATAGGGTCTATGGGATTTATCATTACAGACCCCCTTGGGAACATATAGGGTCTATGTAAATTTAACATGGAGAAAAATCGTGGGAACATATAGGGTCTATGGGAATTAACATGGCCAAAAACCCTGGGACAATATAGGGTCTATGTAAATTTAACATGGAGAAAAATCGTGGGAACATATAGGGTCTATGGGAATTAACATGGCCAAAAACCCTGGGACAATATAGGGTCTATGTAAATTTAACATGGACATAAACCCTTGGGACTGTATAGGGTCTATGTAAAATTGAAACAGGGAGGGTCTCTATTTTTTTTTTAAAAAAATTAAAAAAAATAAAAAATAAAAAAAGGGGTAGGCAATTCAAAGACTATCTCTTTTCGAGAAATATGGCTGGCCCTGAAAAGGGCCTTTGGGTTTTCTTCTTCTTCTTCTTCTTCTTCTTCTAATTTCTTCTTTTCCTCCACCAAGTTCTTATTTTATCTCCTACACTCTTCTTCTCTTTCTTTTTTTTCTTCTCCTCCTCTTCTTTCTTCTTCTCTTCCTCCTCTTCTTTCTTCCTCTTTTCATTTTCTTCTTCTTTTTCAATCTTTTCGTTCCATTTGCGTATTCTTATTCTTTCCTCTTCATCCTCCTTCTCCTCCTTGATCTCTTTCATGACACCACTAATCTTGTCCTTTGCTTTCCTTAAGTTATTAATTTCCATCTTCACACGATGGGGACTATAGGAATAATGGTCTTCAACCAGTCTTAATAGCATCTGTTCCATTATTCCTAAGTTGTCTAAAACGTCTTGCAAGGTTTGAATTTTGTCGATTTGGTTTGACGCCATCTTCTTTTTATTCTTTGCAGAATGGTTTGAACAACGAACACTGTGGGTTATTATAGTGAAAGCGCGGACGTGATGGAAAACATCCCCTAAAAAACATAAAATCGATCTTACCTAGATCATGACCCAACAACGCGCGAACGTGAAGGAAAACATCCCCACTTTTTTCATTTCATATAATATAACCCAAACTATACTCTCCACATACGCTAAGAAACAATAAAGAAACCCATAATCTACTATTCACACAAACTTACTTTATTAGTTACTAACACAAACACACAATCACATACACTCCCACTATTAATAAAGAGTTAGTGTTTATTTTCACACTACTCTACCTACACACACTGGCAAATCGATCGTTATTTCTTTTCTAGAGTATTGGGTAGCCCTGAAAAGGGCTGTTTTGTTTGGAACTTCATGGACACCTGGTTAATGGTGGCACCTTCCAGGCCTGGCGCCACATACGCATCTTATCCCCCAGTTACTTTTTACCTTTTGGGGGGAGAGAGCAGAGACAGGATATGTCGCTTCAGAATCCCAATTTTCGCTCTCTGGGATTTTGAAATTTTTTCTTCTCTCCTTTTCCTCCTCCTCTTCTTTGTTTCTTCTTTCCTCTTTATATCTTCTTTCTTCTTCTTCTTCTTTATATCTTCTCTCCTCCTCTTCTTTGTTTCTTCTTTCCTCCTCTCTTATCCTTCCCTCCTCGACAATGGCTTCCGCGGCCAGTTCATTTAATATGCGCCTGGCATATTCCAGATGCACATGAAGCTCCAACAGTTTCTCAAGTCTCGTGTTCATTTTTTGGTGTTGATCAATCAACAAGGGTAGCTGGACTGCCGAACGAGTTTCAATTTATACTGAAAGCGCGGACGTGAAGGAAAACATCCCCCTAATAACATAAAATTCATCTTACCTAGATCATGACCAAAAAAAACAACAACGCGCGGACCTAAAAGAAACACTCACTCACTTTTTATGCTACCCATCACTATTTTAAAATTTTTTTATAAATCACTTCAATAGACTATCCACATACGCAAAGCAATTCAATCTCACTCCAAATATACACCTCAAACACTAAGAAAAGATATCATTTTAATCTACTATCCACACCAACTTACTTGAGCTCTTACAAACACAAACACACCAACACATACACTTTCACTATCAATAAAGAGTTAGTGTTTATTTTCACACTACTCTACCTACACACACATTGGCAAATCGATCGTTACTTCTTTTCTAGAGTATTGGGGTAGCCCTGAAAAGGGCTGTTTTTTTGTTTGCTATGGCATTCTTTTTTAGTTTCTAAGAATGCGATGTCCTCTGAGGATAGACTTTCTGGCGATAGGTCTGCTTCTTCGGAAAGAGAAGAAGAACTCTTTGGTGTCGATACGACAATCGACAAAGCCTCTGTCAGCTTCAGGTTGTTGCTGCTGTTGCTGTTGTTGCTGCTGTCTCTGAAGTCTGTACTTCTCCGTCCATTCTTCTTTTTCCCTGTTCACTTCTTCTCTGAAGAGCTCTTCTATCAGGTCTTCAGTGATTTTTAACATTCTCACATTCTCTATTTCTTCTGGCTTCGGTATCAGACTGTGTCTGACCCTATGCAAATTCACGTAGGCTTCGTTGAGCTTAGCTAGTTTGGAGCACATCTTCTTAGGAGGATGAGTCGACAATGGATGGCTAGACTGGAAACAACCCCGGTTATTATAGTGAAAGCGCGGACGTGAAGGAAAACATCCCCCACACGATTTTCGATTCGCAACGTTCAGTGATTGTCATGAGAGGGATAGTAAGAAATGAAAGAGCATCAATTCAACATTCTTATAGCTAAACAAAAGACAAAAGCATTTTTTCAAAACACAACATTTTTTATTCAAAAATCACTTAACACTAAACAACAACTCTAACATTTTTAACAATAATCCAACACTATAACATCAAACCATATTTTTTCAAATCACTAACATTTTTTTCTCAATCTACTTTAAACAGGGCTGACAACGTTGTGAATGAAATTGTGATTTCCACTGTTGGAAATCATTAGGCCATTGATGGACACTACGTTTCCTAGCTTGAGACAAAAGATAAGCATAATGGTCACAAAACCATCGATCTACTTTCACATCGTTTCTAGCAGAAGAACGAGGATCGAAATGAGTCACTAAATGTTCTAAGGAATAGCCCAGGCTGCGATGATGCAGAAAATACACACAGTACTGTCCACACACCAAGGAATCTGTGCCTTGTAATTTCACATTATTGAATCGGGTGGTTTGAGCATTTCTTCTCATAAAGTCGATGATATCGTCTTCCAAAGGGGGCAATCCGTACGAATCAAAATATTCCACACAGCCTTCTTGAGGAAAGTAGACGGCTACCCAGTGGGTTCCTGGGAGATGACTGTCGTCCGTGTTGATTACGTAAGCTTGATGGTCTTTAGGTTTGCGATGAGGGAGTTCATCTTTAGCACAGACGACAGGATTCCAAGAAGCCGTATACGAACTGTGGATCAAAAGGTAATAAAGTTCCCAGGTATCCATTGATTTGTGTTTTTTCTTCTTCACAGGTAATAATAAGTCGTCAATTCGATCCTGACTTTTTGCTTGAAAATGTCTGACGAATAAACGGTTATTCGTTCTGTTTCCTCACTCTGATTCAGGAGAGCTTCGATACGATGGATCTCTTGAGTGGTTAATGGTGCACAAGAATGCTCACGCAAGTCTTTATACCACTGGTGCAACACGTCTTTGTTTGAGATGAGACTCCAAGCTTCGTCCAGATACTCGTCCAATTTTTCTTCTTGACTTAACATCAGGCATTTATCGTGTTGAATTTGACTGGGATGATCGTTTTGACATCCATAGCAATTTTTCTTGATCAATTCCGTCATTTTGTCGACCAAGTGTTTGGCAAAACAGGAGACTAAATGGGCTTCTTGTTCTGGCCATCTTGACTTCATCATGACAACTTCTTCGTCTTTGTCTTGGGATCCTTCTTCCACGATCTCCTCACATTCCGTCTCCAAAGTTTCTCCACTTTGTAAAGAGGGATAACAGTCTTCCATGGTTTCTAATAATCTAGAATGACTTCTCTCAAACTGTTGATTTCTATGGTATTATCAAATTCTGCATACAGGATGACGTTCAACGTTACATCATCTTCAGGGGTTCGGTTTCCAAACTGAATTTCCACACGAATCTGGCCGGATTTTATAGGGTGGAAATGTCCCTCGTCGCTGCCTTGGTCTGGAGTGAAATCGAAAGCCCACAAAGCATAGCCTCCGTCATAATCGTCGTACGTAATACCGTGACTGGTGTTGGTTCCTAACTGACCCGTGGCTTCGTACAGGGACAAGTACGATCTCAAGTAATTCTTCTTCTCAAAGTCGGGTTCGAAAGGTCGGGTACACAAGGACTTGCCATCACGACTGACTTCGATTTTCTTCACGTTGAAGTGATGAAAGTTGAAAGGATTTTTAGTGAAGGCTCCGTTGAAGGCTTCATTCGAGACCATGCCAATGATCAAACGTTTGGGTAGTTGTCCTTGGAACAGATGATCTTCGATCATGGATTTCTGTCCCCTAGGAATAGTGAAAGTTTTCACTTCCACGCGTCGTATGGGATACTTGGCGGTCGTTCTGCTCAACGTCTGACTGATGTCGTTACCTACTTTAGGTAACACTTCCACACGGCGTACGTAGAGTCTGGCTTCTTCGATTTTGGTTTTGTAATCGGCACTGCCAGCTATTAAATGGAAAGCGGTACTGCTACGATTCAGTCTCAGGCGAACATTCACCCCGTTCAGCAAATATTTTTCTTGCAACCACATGTCCAAATGCAAACGATCCATCAGTTCTAAACTTTGGTTGACTCCCATGATTCTCTTTCTTCGTTCTACAAATCCCTCATTGGTGGTTGTTTTTGATTTGGGGTCAGCTTCAAGATCTGTTTTATCAAATTCGCCCGCTTCGTCAGGTTCCCATAGCACGCAAGCATTGAGATGACTATCCTTGGCATCTATTCCGTACGTCAAGAGATTTTCCAGGTAGGCACGGTAAGGGTAAGTATCCATGCTGCTACTGACTAGTTTGTTATTCAAGTACAAGTCCACTGAGCTGAACAAGGAATGCATGAAATTGTTGACGGGAGCTACTGGCTCAGTGTCTATATCATTTCCATCCTTATCTAGAACTTTGACTTTCAAGTACAAGTAACTGCTATTCAGATCGATGTAATCTTCGGGTTGTCCTTTGATTTCAAACTCGATGGGAGCGGAATCGGCCAATGAGGAGACGGGATGAAATTCCACCCACTGGGATTCTTGCATCGTCATCATGGTGGGGGGCATGGCAAACAGATCCAGTTCCGTCTTGGAACAGGCGCAAGACTCTCGGTGCATCATTTTTTCTGTGTTTCAATAATCGAAAACGTCTAAGTCTCGAACGGTTCTTCTTTTCTTGGCCTTTCTCGCTTGAAGTCTGGTGAAAGGGTGTTTTCTTCGTCGTCTCTTTCTGCCTTGTCCTTGCTGAATGCCTGACTCGGTAGCGTGCAGGGCATTTATAGGTGTGTCTCGTCGGCCTAAAATGTCTTTGCCCGTTTGCAGCAAGACATTTTTGCCTGCCCTCATGAAGGCTTCTTTAGGGTTTTGTTTGTCGATGATGACATTTTGGAGAAATTCTTTGCCTTGCGTCAGTGCCGCATCTTTCAAGGCGTGCAATCCGCGTGTCACCATCGGTTTCAACACCGGGACCACCGAACGAAAGGCCGATTTTAACATATCTCCTAAACCGTGTCCTCGCTGTCGTGCAACCCCTCGGTACACTGGATACATGACTTACTTACGAGTCGTGAGAGAACCGTTTTCGAAAATGGAGTTTCACCGTGACTTTTCCTTTGGTGAATGGAATATTTTGTCCCAAATCTCCTTTTATAGTAATGTTGACCGTGTCCAAATACGACTTGCTGACGGGTAAATAATGAGGATGTACAAATTCGCGGTGGACGTGGTAAGTGTTTCCACCTTCCTCGTCAGTGTTCGTGGTAGAATCCACTTTGAAAGGAATGACACGCAGTAATGGCACAGAGGTGTGTCCCACCACGTTGTACTCCACCACATCGGAGTACACGAACATTAAATTCAGTCCTTGGTTCAGTTCTACCGGTTTTCCAAAAGCTCTGTAAAAATCCATATTACTGTTGATCTTGGGGCTCCAATTGTTTGTGACCATTGTTGAATGTCCACCCAAAATTTCAAACAAACTACCATTGAACCTGAAGGACAATGTGTCCGTATCTGAAAATTTCATCAGTAAGCGACGAGCCACTTTATGGTACTCCAGGGTGACACTTTTTTTGGCTCTGTTCAGGGCTTTGCCAAAGGCGAACTCGAACCTGTCCACAATAGTGTCCACCAAATGTTGGCCACTAAAATAAAACCCTGCTGGAATTTTCAAGGTGTAGATACTGAAGGCTGGTTTGCTGGCTGGTCTTGTGATCCCTGAAAACCCGATGTCAGTCATGGCTTCTTGTAATTGTTGGTTCAGGATTTCGACCTCAAAAAAGTTTTGTTTTTCGGTGATGTTTTGGATTTGTGTAGGGTGAATCATTTCTACTAAAGCCACTTCCCAATGGGCTTCGTGATCTAAGGGGATGGCTTGAGGTAATTTGGCCGTGTAACAGCACAATGTGTTATTGGGAAACACCTCCATGGAACTGTCACTGGGTAAGGTCAAGTAAAATTGGTTTTGGTGACTCATAATTCCAGAGTTCTGTGGCTGTCCGAGGGGATATTACTGGACGTCAGAGGTGTGTCTCCGCCCAAAATGGGGTTCTGGTTGTGGTTGTTGTTGGAGTGGTGACTGGCACTGGCACTGGACACAACGTTCCCGTTCGAGGAGAATTTCAGGGAGGGATTGGGAAGCAGGTAACCGATGCAACTGCTCAATAAAATGGTCCACAATTGTTTGTCTCCTTGTTGCAAACTCAAATTGGCGATGGCTGCCCCGATGACACAATACACCACGAAGATTTGGCAGAAAAAGACGATTTGCGTTTTAGGCACACGTTCTCCACACCACACCCACAAGGGTTGTTTTTGTAAATCTTGCACAGAAGAACTAGGTGCAGGAGGATTGGTCGACGTAGCTGCGTCTGATGTGTGAAAGGGCATGATGGTCACTTCTTTTTATAGTCGATGACTTGCGAAGCGTCGATCCAAGAATCGAAACTGGGTGGATATCCTTTCCAACGTACTTTGACTTCTTTGACACGTCGTTTGCCCACTTTACGGGTTCTGCGTTCGAGAATGCTTTCGATGTCGTACACGTCGTCTTCTTTTTTGGTGACACGTTGTAACTCGGGCAAATAAAACGTTCCTTTGAGCACTTCTCCGTTCATGTCTTCCAATTTATAGACGGCAGGATGACGGCCATGCACTCGTCCAGTGACGCGAAACAATTCGGTTGTCCAGTTAGGTAAGTAACCTTTGTCGAAAGTGCGTTTGGTTTTGCCAATGCGCACCCAATCTCCTACGGCCAACTCTCCACTTTTCTTGGGGACAGCCCTCGTCGGGGACGTACCGAACAGACGTTCAAACACCAACACTTCATTGTCGGGAGTCACGTCTTGCGGGGCACGTCCGATGCTTCGATGGTAAGATTGGTTGTACGCTTGCACCAGGTGCGGTAAGATGTCGATGTACTTCAGAGTGTGGTGATGCGTAAAATATTTCCACATGCGTTCTTTCAAAGTGCGTTGAAAACGCTCCACGATGCTGGCTTTGGTTTCGGGATTCTCGGTGGTAAAAAAATGAATGTCACGTTTCTTTAATTCTTTTTGGAAAGCTTGGTTCAGAAATTCGGTGCCTTTGTCCGTTTGCCATCGAAGAGGGTGACGGCCACTTTGTTTCAACACTCGTTGCAGGGCTCGCACTAACTCGCTGCTGGATTTGGAAGTCAAGGGCACGACCCAGGCAAATTTGGAAAAGACGTCGATGACACAAAACAGATATTTGTAGCCACGATTGTAGCTGGCCAAATGAGAGACATCGGCTAAATCGGCTTGCCATTGATGATCGATGCCTTCCACTCGGGTGCGACTTCTGGCAAACTTGCGTCGAATGGGTTTGTGCAAAGTGTAGGTAGCTTGTTCTTGTAACCATCGTTGCACTTGAGGTAAACGGAGACTTTTCAGTCGCGTTTTGGCAGCACGATACAATTTTTGAACTCCTGCGTAACCTGCAGGATGCGAGGGATCGTAGTAAATGCTAGCTAAGACTTTTTCCATTTTTTTGTGTTGATTGGTGTCTTAATAAGGCACCCACTCTTGGAAGAGGCTACTCTTTTTCTCTTGGGGTATTTTCTTGGATTGCAAGGCTTTGCGTGTGCGACCGGCAATAGGTGTTGAAGAGGAGGATGTCTGAGCAGGGGATATCGGTTCTTGTTTCACTTCTGTCTTCACTTTCTTTTTCTCTTGTGAGGAAGAAGGGGTGGCCATCATCTTTTTAATCCATCCAATTCTGGAGGTAGGTGGTGTTGTTAACTTGCGTACTTTTTCTGGTGGAGTTTGAAACCCTTCTTCTTCTTCTTCTTTTCCTTTTTCTGTCTTGGTCACGGGTAGTGGTGGAACTGGTACTGGTACTGGTGATGGTGCTGGACTTTTCATCAAGGCCTTAAAATCTTTCAAAGTGGGTAGAGCTGTTTCGTCTAAAGCTTTCTGGTGAAAGAGTTGTAGTCGTTGCAAGAGTTGACCGTACTTTTGCGATTTTTCTGTTTCGGACAAATCTTGGCGATCCATCAAGGATTGCAATTCGTGTTGTAACTGGGACATCTCGCTCAAATGGGGATTGGGAGGTAAATGAGGGGTGCGTTGTTCTTGCCACCGATGGTATTCCATCCATCGTTTGTAAGGCACTAAAGCTAGTTTTCGTCCTTCCATGGGGTTGTCAGGGGTCGATTCTGAGATCTTGGGACTTCCGAGGGCCTTTTTATCTTGCTCCCACCAGTCCTCCCAACATGGTCCCCAAGACTCCTTTCAGTATGGGGCCTAACAAGAGAGGTAAAATGCCTCCACGTTGGACCAACATCTTCTTTTTTTGACGAATGGGAATTTTCTTTCGAACCATTTGGCGAAGAACGTGACGATGTTTTCCTAAGCATTGTTTCTGGTGTTTGGACAAAGGGATCGTGCCTTTCAAAACGTTCAAACAACATTCGCACACGGTATCGATGACCTCTTTGGAGGCCGTTTGAATGAGTTTTTTTCGTAGGGGTGAAGAAGCTTTGGACAGGACAGATAACATGTCCCCATGTTTAGCTAAACGTGGTGGCAGTCCTTTCCTTTTCTTTCCTTGGGGTTTTCTGGAGGGTGACATTTTTTGCTTGTGGTTCCGGGACATTCACCGAACAGACACTAACGTCGATGACTTAACGCACACCCTTTTATCTTTTTTTTGGGACTATCGCTTTGTCATAAAGGTGACAATGTTTTTCCCAAAATCACCAAGGAATCCTCCCCTTTGTTGACGCCTCTTTTTCTTGGAACGACTGTGTCTTTTCTTAGGGTAATGTCGATGCTTGGCTAAGCGCTTTGTCGGATGACGCGTCTGCCTTTGTCTCTTTCTTTTGTGGCTTCTTGGAGGTGACATCTTTTTTACAAGTTCACTGCTACCCCGACTTGGTCACAGGCTCTTTTTATACTGGAACGCGTCGCCACTGATTGTCTTTACGTTTTATCAGTTTGAGGACAGGCATGACACGTCGTGCAGGGGTACGCAACGGACTAAATCGAGCCAGTTCTTGCTTGGACAAATCCAGTAAACTTTGTAACATGCCCGATCTTTCTTGGACTTTGATTTTGGGAGAAGGTACTTTGTGAGCAGCAGCCACTGCCACTAAATTGGAGGGTCCTGCCACTGGGGAAGTTCTTTTGGGGGTCATCAACGGAGATGTTCTTGGTGTGATCAACGTCTCCAAGTACTCTTCAGTTCTGGGTGTCATCAACGGAGAAGTGGATGAACGTGAGGATGCCGGAGACGCAGTCACTGCCGTGGCAGGTCGTGGTTTGCGAGTGTAAGGTTGCGTCCTGGCCGAAGTGCCTCTCTTGCGACTAGTTTTCTTCTGTGGACTTTTCTTTTTCTGGGGGCTTTTTCTCTGTTTCTTTTTCTGGGGGCTTCTTTTCTTTTTCCGGGGTGGTGGTGTCTGGTAAGAGGAGGGTCCTGCCACTGGAGAAGTTATTCTTCTTGGGGACCTGGTCTTTTTCTTTTTCTTCTTGGGGCTTCGTTGGACTTTTGTCTTGGGGATAACTTTGGGGGCATTAGGATCCCATCTTAAGAGTGAGCGAATGATGACCCCTCCTAGAGTACCGCTCCCTCCAGGTTTCAAAATGATTTGTTTTTTGGTTTGAGTGTCGATGCGGGGATCGGCCAGTTGGACCAAAGCGACTTTGTTTCGATCGAAAAAGCGTTGGGTTTGATGAGGAATCTGAATGATTCCTTGGAGTAATTGACGTGCCGTCACCGTGAACCATCGTAAGACTTCTTTGAGACTAGCTTCTAAGACACGGGCTCGTGTTTGTGGATTTTTTTCTCGACTGATGCCATACAAGGCACGAATCAATTTGACGGGAAGATGCGACTGAAGGGACGTCATGTTCACACTGTGTGAGACAGACGAAAAAGGGTCTGAGGTTTTTATAGATTTTTTGATGGGGAGTGAAATGAAGTCGAGGACGGAGACGTGTACAGGACAGGCCCTCCGTCTTGGCACCAGTGGTGAAACAAGTGGGTACGAAATCGCAAATCCTCGGGGGTCGTAGGTTTCAAATCGACGAGTAAATAGGCGTGTGGCGTTTGAGTGGCATCGTCGTACGCCTGAGTCAGCCAAGGCGTTCCTAACTGTTTGGCTAAGACTTGCACTTGCGATTTATCTCGAGGGCTTTTAAACAAGACCACGTAATGCGCATTGAGACTGATGGTGCGATGGGCTTTACTTTGTTGAAACAAATTTTGGGTGATGTAAATGACACTGGCATTACGGTGATGCCCTTTGCGCGTGAACCACAATTTAATTTCTTCTTCGTCTTCTCCTAACATGTCGTCGAAAATGACCAAATGGGTTTGACGGGAGTCAGAGACGATGCCGTCGTCTTCTTTAGGAATGCCTTCCACAAACACGATGGAATCGCCTTGACTTTCTCGCAAGAGGCTGTACGCCGATTGCCACTCTTTGTAACACCACACGATCCGTTGAGGTGGCCGATCGATCAAATGATGTTTATGTTCGATCAAACGTTTGACGAATTCGGTTTTGCCTGAACCGCTAGGTCCAGCAATGAGCATGTTAAAGGGATGGCGAAGATACAAAGCCTCCCAACTGGCACGATCTAAGTGTTCGTCGATGACTTTGACAGTAGAGGAAGAGGGAGCAGAGACAGCAGAGGTAGCCATGGTGTGAGAAATGTCACTTGTGACACGAAAACGAACAAGACAAGAGTTTATATACTTTTTCAGAACACGTTTATTGAATGTTTTTTATCAAACATGAATACGAAAGACAAAAATACATAAAAGCCAAAGGCTTAAGTACAAGGATAAAAGGCACATGATAACGATGAACGTGGAATAAACACAAGTGTCTGTACAACAATCACATCTTTTGGGTAATGTTCTAACCAGTTCAACAGGGGGTAAGGTCACACAAGTGTCCTCCCGAAAGGGTCTTTCAGGTCTGTCCACGACAGTCCTGTCCTGGGTGACGGGTTCTTCTGGCACCGTCACTAACACGGGTTGAAAAGTAACTTTTTTCCTTGAACAACTCTCGTGCATACTGGGCCACTTCTTGGGTCCAAGCCTCAAAATCCCATTCTTTCCAGGCACGGACATCTGTCCAATGGGGATGTAAGTCACAAGCTACACACACATCGTCATACACGTCTTGGGTAGCTAAAAGTTGACGAATCTTTTTTTCCCGTAGAGGTCGAGAAGTATCCAGATGAAAACGCAAGGCTTTGAGCAAAAGGAGTTTTTCGTGACCATTTAAGGCCATGGAGGTGGTAAGTACTGATCGTAAAGAGTCCACAAAGAATCGGCTGGTAAACGAAATCCCAAAAAACAAGTCACTAAGACACACACCACTTGTCGTCCCAAATTGAATGGATACAGTTCTTGTAATAATCGATGGTAATGATCCACGGTTTGAATATGGTCATTGAGTTCCTTCCACGGAATCTGTTGGATGACATGTGACATAAGTCGTGGCATGGCAGCCTGTTTTTATAGTCTCTTTGTTTCGGAAACAATACACGTACTTTCTAGCCAGAGATCTTCGTTCTCCAGTAGGGAATCTAAATCTTGCATACTGTAACCGAAACTTCAGAGTTCGTTTAGAAGTTTCCTCTTCCTCTAAGTAGATTCCACGTAAAATATGTTGATAATCCTTTAACTTGTCTTCCTCAATGTATTGCTGTAGGTGAATCTCGAAGTAACCAAAATAATGAACATTTCGATCATTCACTAACTCAAAGTGTTGAACAAGGTCTGACCACTGAAACAATTTCTGACGAATCAGTTCTCTTATACCATTCAGGTACCAGTGGTTAAAGATCTGGTGACGTAACGGATGCAATTGTTCTTTACGTTTGACTTGTATTTTCACCAGCTCTCGGTAAATGCGTTCTCTCAACTCCACAGGCAAAGCACGAATGTTCTCTAGCAAAGTATCCATGAATAGGTCATACTAAATCCTCTTTGGTCTGACACAAGAAATGTACTCTTTGCACAAACATGGTTTCACTTCAGTGTCAAATTTAAATCGTTGAGTCACTAATCTACACATGACAATTCGTTCAGAAGTTTCCTCTTTCACTAAGTTGACATTGTGTTCAAGATGTTGGTAATTCGTTAACTCTTCCTCTGGAATTCGATGCAGTACGTTTACAATGATGTAGGTAGAATCGTCCATACCAAACCAATCCTTTTTAAAACTAGAGGATCGTTGATCAATGTCTGTCCGATGGAACACTTTCAATTGAATCAATCCTTGTATAGCCTTCAGGTACCAGTGGTTCAAACACCGGTGACGTAACGGATGCAATTGTTCTTTACGTTTCACTTGTATTTTGACCAGCTCTCGGTAAATGCGTTCTCTCAACTCCACAGGCAAAGCACGAATGTTCTCTTGTAAAGTATCCATGAACAGATTATTATGGTAAGAAGTTACTTCAATGTCTCGGTCCCACTAAGGGTAAGTAATGACAATTCGGTGACCATCGAGCATGTTCTACGTAGGCCGAATCTTGCGGTTCCCAGTGGTGAAGTGTCACATCGCAACTGAAGCACCTGACTTTATCTCCTTCGCCCAAGTAGAAAAATCCGGCTCTGGCTAATTCTTCGGGGGTCGGTCCTCCCAGATACTTTGGCCATTTTCCTTTGAACGATTGAAGACGATTTTCAAAGTCGCAGTATTCCGACAAACGCACAGGAAACGAATATTCGTTTTTCACAGGTTCGTTTCGATGAGGGTTGAGTGACATGGGTAGGAGTTTGCTCAAGGCTGGATGACATCCGTAGGGGGGTAGACGTGAAGGTGAACATTCCCCTTTAAAACGAAACCCAGTAAAATGTCCAAGAGGACGAGCGGCATCACTTTCGCATCCGACAGGTTTGACACGCACAGCATCACTTTCCATGATAGGGGTAGGGGCACTAAAGTTCCCATGATGCTTTACGGCATCGCTCAGGTCACAACGTACAGCATCGTATCCATCGCAAGGCTCACAATCGCACTCGTCTGCAAACTCCGTTACGCAATTACAATGGTAACCACATGGACAATCGCAGTTTCCTTCCGGACATTTTCCGTCGCAATGCCTGGGTCTTATCCATCCAGTATTAGTCACACTAGAGGAAGATACAACTTTTTTACAATCCCCAAACTGGAACGATGTCTCTTTCAAAGTATTCATCTTGTTTGCTCGGTCTTGGTAGTCACAATGAACTATCGATCTTGCCTAGGGTTCCTTTTTATATACAGACCAATACCGACGTGACCGTACGGTAAGGTGAAATGATTGGGAAGTCGAACTCGCTTCTGGTACACGATTTGATAAACTTTTTTCCAAAGGTCGACTGACGATGTGGTGAGTGGGTAAACGTACAATCTTGTTCGGTTGGTAAGTGGTCACTTTAAAGTTTCCATCCTCTTCCGATTGCAAGGCTTCTTTCAATACCCCAAAGTTGACCACACGACTGGTACGATGATTCAGAGTCAGTCCTTTCACTTTGCACGTCGTGTGCACTTCTCCTTGTTTGTCCCGGTATTCGTAGCCGTAATTTTTGGGACCGCCACTGACGAAACTTAGAATCTTGTCGTCGGGATGCTCGTCTGTCCAGGCTCCTAAACGGTCTCCTTCGATGTCAGGGTGATGTTGAATCGGGTGATGGATGTAAATGCAACTGTCCGTGTCAAAGTACAGGACGCGTTCTTCTAACAGTTCTAAAGCTTCGTACAATTTTAAGCGAGCATGGGCTGTCACGTAAGCCGCAATGATGACATTTCCAAAGGGGTCGTCTTGTACAAAGTCCAGATCTTCTTCGTAATTGACTAAGATCAAATCCTCGCGAACGACGTCCACGTGTTTCATGAATTTGGTTTTGTCGTGAATCATCTGAAAGTAGCGGGAAGGTTCTGTCAAATATTCCGTCTTGGGTAAACACGGACGTTGTGCCATTTTACCCCACAAGCAATTTAACATCACTTTGGCAAACGATCGCCTGCCTTCGTTTTTCTCGATGTGGTCTAAAGTGATGCCTTCTTGTTCGTAGTATTTCTCTTTGAATTGTATTTGGTCTTCGGGAGTGTGACACCAGGAAGGATAGCCGCTGGCTTCTTGCTTCAGTTTCAAAAAGGCATCCACGTAGTCTGCGAAAATGCTTTTCTGAGTAGGGTCACCCTTGTGGTATTGTTGTGTCTTGGGAAAGTGGCAAATTTCGTACACTTCTAACAGTTGGTATCCCATGTCCATAGCTTTGAACAATTCTACGCTGACCCAGGTTCCCGTCAAGACCCGTTCTTCCTGGCTGTGATGACAAGGCTGGTCTTGGTTGCACGTTTCGGCACAAGTACGGCACAAAGGAAACATCAGTTTGCCTTGACAATGGTGAGGTAAGACGGGATGGTATAAGTTCGTGGGAGGCAAAACTTTACACTTGATCAAGCCTTCGTATTGTCGAATGTTGACCAGGTCGATGTGTTCCGTGAACAATTGCGGGTGCCCTACAGGAAAGCGACAATATTTGCACACATAGGGATACAGCGAACACACGTCCAAGTATTTGATTTCTTCTCCGTTCTCTTCGTCGGCTTGGTACAGCAAACAGGTGGCATTGGTCCTTCCTCCGTACAAACTATCCCTCGGGTTCAGCGGGTCCATGAACTGGTAACTTTCCACGAGGCGTTTAAACTCGGGATCGGTTTTCATACGGTGATCGTACTCGTGTTCCCACATTTCCACCACTTGGTATCCTTGCTGTTCTAACTTTAGGCGTCGCTGACAAGTGTCCTGGTACAAGTCTTCCATGGTTCGTTGCAAAAACTGATTTTTAGTGCCACGGTCAGGATAACAAACGGGACATCCGTGAAATAAGCAACCGTTAAACTCGTACACGATCTTGGGGTTTTCTAAGTCCCAGCCATCGACCGAATACGTTCCGATGGTCTTTTCGCCCCCTCCGTTGCGGGCATGCTGAATCCACTTGTCTTCCTTGTCGCACAAGTAATGTAACCAACGTAGGGCTTTGACCGAGTATTGACGCTTGACATAGTGGGTCGTTTGAGGACTGATGACAGCCACGGTGTTTTCAGGCATGAATCGTTGTCGATACACTAAGGAACACGCTTTGGCAATGGTGCAAGCTTCTTTCAAAGGATCGACCCCTCCGTGTTCCATGAACAGTTCTCGAAATTTTCCACAGCAACGCCGTAAAATGTCCACGTCGGAACGACAATACTTTAGCATTTCTTCCTGAAAGTCGAAGGGGTCAGAGGCATGAGCCTGGTACCAAGCGTAGAAAGCTTCTCGTTGTTCGGTACGCATGTTGTCGGGGTCGTAATAGTGAGCCTCAGGTAAATGGGGTAGAACGGCGTGTTGATTGGCTTCCGTATTGAAAAAGTGTGGAAAGTACCCTTTAGCCATTTCTGTCATTCCAAACGTTTTAGGCATTCGACTCAAAGGCATGGCCAAATAGCTCATCGAATCTTTAAACTGTACTTGTCCCACTTGCATGAAAATGATTTTGGCTCCGTTCAAAGTCACTTTAGGACGTTCGGTGCCATGTTCCGTATAGTATCTGAGAAGAAACTGTCCATCGTATCCGGAGAAATTGTGAGCCATCACCGTGGCATGACGATGACAATCTCCGTAAAGTCCGATGTCCTCTTGGCTCCACGTCTTGTCGATGGGGTCTAAGACCCATTGGGCAAAATCGGCTAACGTGTTTGGCCCCCGAAAGATTTTTTCACGCCCTCCAGGAATCTTGCTGCAGTGAGGGCAATGACTGAAGATAGGTTCTTGAATGCACTTCTCGCACGCTCGATGAGCCACGCAGAAATTAGGAATGTGAATGCCAGTCTCTTGCATGCATTCGAAATCGAAAAAGATGAAATTGCCTTTCTTCTTGTGACCGTCCTCTTTCTCTGGTAGGGGTTGGTATTTTTGCACGTAACATTGGTGTTCCAAGTCCACGATGTGGTGACAAATGTGACATTTCTTTTTTCCTGAACATACGTGTGCCTTGGTACTATTGGTACGTATGCCTTGTCCACACGTAGGGCACAATCTCAGGAGTTGACAAGCACATTTCTGCTGTGAACCTTGCGTTTTCAGATGTTGTTGGTAACAGGTAGGGCTGACAAACGTGCGCAGACAAGTGGAACAAGGCACTGGTTCTTCGCTCAGACAGGGTGAAGAGGCCAAACATCCTGAGCATTTCGATCCACAATGCTTGTGTTGCTCTCGATTATTATAACCATGGTCACATTTCTCACAGTAATAACCGTATCCCAGGAATCCGGTGATACTGGTAATGGTATCGAAATGGTCATCGTGATGATAAACATGAATGTATTTTCCGTCCTTAAAATCTTGCCCTCGAAACAACAGAGACCCGCGCACTTCTTGAGGGTGCACTTTCAAAGTGTATCGTGGAGCTAGGGCATCTTACAATTTTTGCATCTCAGGAATGCCACAGGGTGTGTCTTTGGACATGCCAGCTTTTCGTAACAGGAGTTCTGCTTCACTTCGTTGTTTGGCTCGGTCCGATTGTCGAATGTTCTCCCAGTCTCTTTTCCATTCTACCGTGTCGTTCTTGTTGGCATAGGTTCGTCCCACCACGATGGCACGGGCTAAACACATCTGGTCATGAGGATTGTGAATTTGGACAAGGCTACGCTTAATGCTGCGAAGGTCGTTCACCAATAACATCTTTTTGCGTCCGGTCCCTTGAGGAGGAGAGACGTGGGTCATGTCCAATGTGGCTTTTCCATCGGTGATGTCAAACTGGTCATTAGATTGTTGCACGTGTTGAATCTTGTCCATGACTTTGGAAGCGGTCAATTCTGCAGGGGTGCTAAACTCGATCCAAACAGGGGATTTCAAACCGTCGTGTTGTATGGAAAGTCTCAAGCGATCGTCTTCTTTGGGTTGACATTGTCGCTTGAGTGCAGTGAGCAGAGAATCCCACACTCCGGTGATGAACCCTTCTGCTTTCTCTAACGGTACTTCGGACTTGAAATCTTTAAACTTCACCGTGTATTTGTAAGCCGTGGTTCTAAATTTTCTAGAGGAGCGCTTTTCCGTCTCTCGAATGGAATAGTACTTTTCAGGGTTGACAAAGGGTGGTGGACTTGGTTTAGAGGGTTCGGATTCTGGTTCACTCATGTCCTCTTCAAAATCACTGGCATGAATTTGTGTCAATATTTCAGCCCTGGTACGAGGCGATAGATCACGTTTCTGCCTCTTACTTTCTTCTTCTTTCTTCTCGAATGAATGGGATCGTTTCATCTTGAAAGCAAAAAGTCAAATGACTCAAGTTCAAACACCATGAACTACTTTATAGTCATAGCAGACCAGCGTATATAAAAGGGTGTGTGTCTTGTCCTTTCACTATTCATTTCACTCTCAAGCCGAGCACAACGATGGAAGAGACTAACCAGATGGAACGTTTCGTCAGAGCTTTGCGAGGGGTCATTAGAAAATTCTCTTCAGACCATCCTACGGACTACTCTCCTTCCTTTCGAGATAAAAGTCAAGATACTTGCTATATCTGTCAGAAGAAAGGGCATTGGTCTTCAGAGTGTCCAGACCGTCAAAAAACAGGAGCTAAAAAAGACAAAAGTAAAGATACCTGTTATTATTGTAAAGAAAAAGGACATTGGTCTCCAGATTGCCCAAAAAAGAAACAAGAGGAGTCAGAAGAAAAGAAGGATTCTTCAGAAGAAGAGAGGGATTCTTCAGAGGAAGAAAGCAGACAGGTGAAGAAAAAGAAACAGGAGACGAAAAAAAGAAGGGAAGAAAGCGAGGAGGAAGAAGAGGAAAAGAGTGTGACGGTGAAGAAATTTAAAAAACAGAGAGACTAAACAAGGAGAAAAGAAGAAATCAATGAACTTTTTATTAAAGTGTTGTGTTGTGAATTGTGAATTGGATTGTAAAAAATGGAGAAAAGAATAAATGAATGATATAAGGTAAGAGTCTTTGAGTTTTGATTTTAAAATAAGAAGCTACACTCACGCACTCATACAAAGACACGTACTATAAGGGTAAAAATGGGTGGGGTTTATTTTTTTTTTGAGTTATTGGCAAATTGAAATTGTATTTCTTTTCGAGATATGTGGGTGGCCCTGAAAAGGGCCTTTTTTCTTTACGATGTAGGGGTGAGTTTAAGCAATCAACTTTAACTGCCTTATGCCTTTGCCACGGCCAAGGCCTACTTCTGGACTGCGTAATGTTGATGATGATGATAATGATTGGGTTGAAATCACTAAGGGTGGTACGGTAGGCTTAGTCACAGGGTTGACATGTTTAGCTCGGGAAGGTCGTATTCTCTTCGGTCGTGATAAAGAAGTCTGATACATTTGTTTCAGACTTCTTAACTCCGCTAAAATATCCAACAGTACCGTGACCATTTGATTCTCACCCTCTTGTTTCTTTGCTGCTACTTCTTCTTGCTGTTGTTTTTTTCTTACCTCTTCTTCTTGTTGCTGTTGCTGTAGGAGAAAAGCCTGTTCCGCTTCTTTTTGTCGTTGCATAAATTTCTCCAATTCTTCTTTCTGTCTCTGTCTAAAATTCTCCACTTGTGGTAATGAAGAAGGTAACGAAGGTTCCGGAACAAATTCTTGCGAGGAGAGAAAATCCACAAAATCCCAATTCACCTCTTCTGAAAGTAAGTCCGGGTTCCCTTGGGCGGTCTCCGCTGCTGGTGCACCCCATTGGATCGTTTTCTGAGTTTCCGTCATGTTGAATGACTGTCGCATAGATTGACTGCACACAAGCGCTAGCAGATCTATATTGACTACGTGACGTCACAGACTGCTCTCTTCGGATTGGATGCAGCTGGCTGAATTTTGTAACGCGTGTTCGGATTGGTGAATGAACTCAATCCGTTTCAATCCTACCTGTCCCTATAAATAAGCGCAGTTCAGTGCATTGATTCACCTATGCTCGGAGCCTCAACATGTGGACCGACGTTGAATCTTCAACCCTTGTGTCAACAATGATGTTCAGGACGGACATGCTCATGTATGTCCGATCCAAGTGGACCGTTGTCCACAGGACCAGCAGCAGCCTGTGGATAAGAAGAGTCTATATAGAGAGACAAGGTTGCCTCAAGAGGACTCTGATGTATGGCCCTGCTGTAAGACGAAGTTTGAGGACAAGAAGATGTCGCAAATGCCCTTTATGTTAAGGGCATATTAACATAAACCAAAGGCCCTTTTCAGGGCCAGCCATATTTCTCGAAAAGAGATAGTCTTTGAATTGCCTACCCCTTTTTTTATTTTATTTTTTTTTTTATTTTTTTTAAAAAAAAATAGAGACCCTCCCTGTTTCAATTTTACATAGACCCTATACAGTCCCAAGGGTTTATGTCCATGTTAAATTTACATAGACCCTATATTGTCCCAGGGTTTTTGGCCATGTTAATTCCCATAGACCCTATATGTTCCCACGATTTTTCTCCATGTTAAATTTACATAGACCCTATATTGTCCCAGGGTTTTTGGCCATGTTAATTCCCATAGACCCTATATGTTCCCACGATTTTTCTCCATGTTAAATTTACATAGACCCTATATGTTCCCAAGGGGGTCTGTAATGATAAATCCCATAGACCCTATAAGATCCCCATTAACTACTTACAGGTTAGAGAACTAATTCTTACTCTACGGAATGACTGTGTAGATACATGAGAATTAGTTACTTGGTCGTCATGCGAGTGTATCTGCTACACATGAGTGCATATAACACCGACTGAGTTACATCATATTTTGGCGATGTGTACTTAGTTGTGAGGGAATATGGGCTCGTATGTGCAGGCAAGGTGATGGGTGCCGTTGGCATTTCTCATTAGAACTCTTGTGGCTTTAGGCATAGAGCTGAATGTTAAATTCCGTAAAGGTGTTGGGTCTATTATGATGAACGAAATTATTCATTCTTATTTCATCTATTTGAATTCTACTGAAATAAAAACTGTGTTACAAAGAATTTCACATGGGTAATGATTTAATATTTAATGAAACTCGTTGAGTCAAGGCTTGCAAAAGCTGGACAGTGTTAAACGAGTTA
Organism: Sinohyriopsis cumingii; assembly: GCA_028554795.2. Taxonomy (NCBI): domain Eukaryota; kingdom Metazoa; phylum Mollusca; class Bivalvia; order Unionida; family Unionidae; genus Sinohyriopsis; species Sinohyriopsis cumingii. The sequence goes on from CM068829.1 coordinate 133,264,111, forward strand.
ATAAAATCAATATTAAATCTATACTCATTTGAGATCCTCTGTTTCTGGAATCCTTACCTTCTAACATGTACCTACCATTTTTGCGGATGGGCTCATTTACGCATTCATTAGTGGGTTTGCGAATGAGAGCTTAGAGATATTTGCCGTAACTTGCCGCTTGGTTTCGATTCCTGATTTAAGCCAATTAAAACTTTCGATCCGGTTTGTGTGTGTGTGTGTATATATATATATATATATATATATATATATATATATATATATATATATATATATATATATACACACCTCACAGGTTAACCTGAACTGCAAAAGACTGCTGAAAGAAGCCAGAAAGCATGTCGATATCAAACAAGCTGATGATCTTAATAAGGTAGACTGCATTCTTTTTTTCTTCTTTTTTTTGACAATGTGGCACCCAATCGGCTTTGATATAAGCAAGGAGCACCTTTCAGAGTTGACTGCATGAACATTTTCTTGAGTGTCGCTAATTTTCGATGTATTTGTATTTTTTGGTCTATTTACACTAATTTCCTTTTATTTTATGACAAATTGCTATCTCTTTAAATCATACGTGATAGTCAAAGATGATACGCGCTTTATGCAAACAATACATCCAATTGTTAATACTGTTTAGGTTACATTTAATGACATTTTATTGATTTTTATTTAATCCTAGAGTTGTGTGTAGGTCTTCCTTACACCCACATAAATAGGATAATGTTATGTGTGGGAATATGCTTCTTATAAGATTATCTGATTGATAATGTTACCGAATTAGAATTATATTTTTTTGCATATTCTGTTGTAAACATTTACGTGGTACATCAATAAAACCATTCAATATGACGAGAAAAAATATGTTGTCTTTGTTACAGAAGTTCTTGGAAGAATATCTCACGAAAGCGATTCCAAAGACATGCGTTATTGAACCAATACTACAAACGTTTGCAACAACGTGCTTTCAGCTTTGTTGGCTCATGTCCCTACAAGATCCACCTGTTGCTCTCGCTGAAGTTTCAGTCCAAGGTGATCAATTTGACAGCAATATTTACAAGTACTACACAGTCTCTGGCGACAAAATAGACACGGTAGTGTGGCCGACCTTATTACTCCACGAGAACGGTCCACTCTTAGCAAAAGGTATTGCTCAACCTTATCCAAGGGTTAGAGCAGTCTCTGCGCCCACAGCTGGGAAACCCTCAGCAAAGGAAGTCGAGTCTTCAAAGACAACGCGACAAAGTCAATATCTGAATAATGCAGCAGAGGCTACATATGACTCCGACACAACACAGTACGGTCATCAAGATCAAGGAAATGCTGAATTACCATCAAACTTAGACCAAGATCAGATGATGACTCCGACGAATGGAGGCAATTGCGGCGCTTTTTCCCCGATGCCCAACGCACCAGCTGAAGGATACACATTTCAGCCGACGCAGCATTACCAAACTCAGTGGACGAGTGATTGGGAGCGTTTTCAGTTATTCTGTCAGTATGTTCAGATGTGTGACGAGCCATCTGTCCGGAACATCTTTGGACCTGATTTTCATCGTTATTGCTGGTATTTAAGGTCCGGGTTTCCTCAAACCGTTGGTGTTTACCCAACCTGCCTAAATCGATGACAAAAAGACAATATGATCCCATAATCGTACAGGCCATCAATGGCATAGAAATTCAGGTTCTGTGAAATACAATACAAAGTAATGCATCTGAAACTTTCTTGTAGCAATTTGTTTTTTTTTTTTTTTCTTTTTCCATTTTTATAGAACGAGTACTTTTCTAAAATCGTACGAGTGGGTTATTGCATTTACAATATTAAGAGAGTTTGTATGTGTTTTAATGTTATGCAGATTCAGTTTCGTCTTATCAAACGTACGCAAAGAATATTTTATTTCCTTTAACAGTTTTCAGTATTTATTTCGCAATGTAACTTCATCTATCTGTGGTAATTTCAAGTTACTGGTAGATATCTTTCTGGAGGGATGCATGGGAAGAACTGTCCAGATTGCTGATTCCAACTATGGAAGTTAAAAACGATACCTTATATATGAAGCCTAAGTTTTATTAATGCTCGTTATCTTCAGGATTCTATTAAAATGTCTTGCAAGATATATGATAAATTTTTGTCCATGAAATGCTTTTTAAATGATGTCATACCACATTTATTATTTGTGTAAATGAACTGTTCCCTGGACCGGAATATAACGGTCTTGCTCTCTACAGGATGGAAATGTTCCTACGGTATATTATAACTGAATTCCGTCCGTTGACTTAATGTAAAATAAAGATTAATTTTGTGCTTAACACTCTTTTTAATAATTATGATGAAAACGCTAACTATTTTAATAGTATTTTATCAAATAAAATAATGTTTGAAACAATTATAACTGCCCTAGGCCTTCAATTTCCATACACTTTTCTAGTCACTGTTACTCCGTGGTAAATTAGCTTTAATTTTTTTCTTTTCTGAAATTTCTTTAAAGCCTTTTTTTATCTAGCCTATGAGGAATATCCCATCTGCTATCCATCTGTCCTTCCAGCGTCCGATCTTTGTTTTGGTTAGTATTTAAATGGAAACTGCAGGTACTCTATCAAAATTTAAATAATACGATCTTTCATCTCATGTCAATCTACCATGATTCTATAACAATTTACATAGTTTATGGAATAGAAAATTCGATTTATGAAACATGAGGTTACTTAACATCCGCAGTAGTCGTTTTAGAATTGACCATAATAATAGCAAAATTTCATAATAATAATAATAATAATAATAACAATCATTTTTTCGGACCTTATGCAATAGACCTCCTATGCACCCAAAGCAAGCGAGTTTTCCATTGAAAATACGAAAACGTTTCCATCCATAAATAATATCTGGGTCACGATTACATCTGTACAAATAAACGTTTATATATATATATATATATATATATATATATATATATATATATATATATATATATATATATATATATATATATACCTGCGTTAGCTTGATTTTAAAGTGAATACACCATGTTTTTCAATAGTATAATACGGTTATCTACATTGTTCTGGACGTACATGTCCGAAGTACTGTGATGCTTCCGATACCCATTTATAAAACTGAACCCATTCATGTGACACACATTCAATCACATTATTATATTATATGCAAATTTGTCGACAGAAGAGCTCAGTACAGATTTATATAATATGATTTAAATACTATTTTGAAACATTAAAACATGTTCACTAGAGTACAGAGAAAACGATATTTGTCTTTGTAAATCATCATCTGACAAATCGGATCAAACAACATGATCTAAATTTACATGTTACATTTAAAAAAATAAAGCTTCTCAATACAGTCTTGAACCTCCGGTATTAAAATAATCTTAAACTTTTATGACTGTCTTTTTAATATTGCACTCAGAATCATTCCCAAATTCAAAATCTTCACATATTTTCAACAGTTTTTGTAATGGTCCAATACATGGGTTGAGTAGAGACATGCCGTCTGCAAAACTGACATTATTCATATAAAGAGATCTTAGAAGGGTATCTCTATTAAATCTGGGTCTCATAATGCTTGTTTTAGGGCATATGCTGGTTCTGATATTTGTGTTCTTGTCCTGTAGAAAAGATAGCGTCCACTTATGCAGATTTAATTCCAGATATTCCCTTCTTCTATCGATCCTAACGTTTATTTCCAAATTTTGTAGCTAGAATTAGATGCTAACATTTTATTTGGTCAATGTTGCTTAGAATACTGTAATAATTCTCCATCTCTTCCATAAAAGAAACATTTCTCCAGTAGGAGATGAAAAACGTGTACTGATACATTAGAATAATCTAATTAAGATTCCATACTTTGCATGTATTCATAGTCATCACTCGTTTAATCTTTAGGACTTTCATAGTCTTCAAAATATTCAAACATCTATCACCTCCTGTCATTTTATTTGATTAAGTAAAGAAAACGTATTAGTAAATGACTTGACAGAAGTAAAGTGGGAAAATAATTAGGATTTATTGATGATGTACACCAAGGACATAACAATTATTAAGAAAACAAGAGAGTCTACAGAAAAAGAAGAGCACAAACTGGAACTGAACATAGGTATTGAAGTTAAACATGGAAATGTCTAGCCGGTAACCTGTTTGACAAGAAAAAATGGGAAAAATGGCCAAGACAAAAAAATGAAGACATAACAATTTTTTGCATTGTTAGTGCTAGAGATATTTAAGTTTTCAAGTTACTGTCAGATGTTATAATATGCACTGTGACATCATTACTTAGTAAATATCTTCCAACTGATTACCTGGACAGCTTATTTAATAATCTGTAGGCTGGCTACGTGACAAATGGTATATATTTCATTAGATATTTATCCTTTAAATTTGGATTGCCTCTATTGCATCGAGTGACAGTTTAATAACATTTAACCATATTCATATTGATTCTGTCAATACAACATAAAATAAGGAATAAAAGGTTGCATACAGTATGTGCTAAAGAAGATGTTTAACACGTAAAATAGGCCCACCGTCAAACATCGATATTGAAGGAAAAAGAAAGATAATCATGATATTTTCACTTATTTCACAATCGACTACCCGATATCTTGAAGGTGGTGGTTTAGCAGTATGGACTTTTATATATCAGACAACACTGTTAACATTATAAAAAAATCGAAAATTAAATTTATATCGCTAACTGCTTTAGATATTCTGGTAACGAAAGACATATCTTTGGCTGGATATACACTAAGAGGTCAACTAAAAAAGGGAAGAAACATATTCTCAAACAAGTTAACCATTGCATTTAATGTAGTGTACCGCATTTAACAAAGCTATTGAGATTTACAAATTGTGTGCCATCAGATAGGAGTATTTCAAACGTTTTCAAGCTAAGTGTCCTGTTTATCATGGCCACTTGATAATCGAAGAACAGACAGCAAATGACTTCTACGCTAAAAAGTTGGTACTCAATAAAAAGTTTGTCATCTATAAAGGAGAATGCCATTTTACTGTAAAAGCAGATTGAGTACTGGTGGTCTAGAATACTACGTTTCAATCTTAACAAGGAAACCAAAGAAAAATTGTTTGGTATCTCAGACTGAGAATTTTGGAAAATGCTGCAGCTCATCAACATTTTTCACCGAACAAAGCCCAATCTCCGGTTACTACTTTAAAATCTGAGCTGTCTCATTCCTTAATATAAATAATCTACGATCATGACCTACGTGAATAGCGTAGATTATATTTTGATAAATGGGACAGAAAGTATCACGTGTTCTGTAGTGGAGGTAGCCTTTACTGCAACATCTTAAAATTCTACATTAAAACTTAACAGATTAAAACAATTTAATCGGTTACATCGGACACTAATGACGTAACATACAACATTTCTATCTGTGTAGAGGAAAGGATGGAAACAGTATTAACCTGGCAGTTATTTATGTGGCTGGATTACGTTTAGCGGGGACACTTACAGGCAATTTGTTCCGATGACTTTTGATGGTGCTAATACAACATTTGTGGAACATGTTGCAAAATTTTTCATAGAAACATCGATCCACTGCAAAGTTATGTTATACAAAAAAGATTAACAATAAACAAAATCAACTAGAAATATTTTATTGTCAGTGTGTTATACAGATACAGTGAATAAAGTCATTAAGGTTATTATTTATTATTGCCAATGGCGACAACAGTGAAAGCACAATTCCAAAGTTTAAAATATTTCGAGTAACAATTACTCTGTGAATATCAGTAGTTGTTCTTGTTCTAGGGTTTAACGCCATTTTTCAGCACAAGATAGGCTATACATGGCGGCCAGTATAACTGGTGGAGGAAGAACCCTGGAAAACCCAGGGAAGAACCACCGACCCACGAGAAGCTACTGGCAGGCTTTCCCACGTACCCACGCTAGCCGAGGCTTGGACTCGAACACAAGCAGACAGAGGTGAGATGGCAGTGATCCGGAACGGTAAGCGCTTTAGACCACTCGGCCACTCGGGGCCCTGCATATCAGTAACTACAACTCACAATTGTTAGGATTCAATAGCCATTAATTCCACAAGCATTTACTTTGTTTGTGGTTTTGGAAACTAACAATGTATGAATTCTCCTCCATCAAATCATTGAACACACAAAAAATACTCTAAGTGATATCATTCATGTTTGCTAGAGTCTCCACATGTTAAAAATGCTTTAGCGCGGTTACTTTATTTGAAACAATGCATGTTGCTATTTTAAGCCATTACAGAGGATTGCTATCAACATGTAGAATATCGGCATTAGTAGGAAAAGTCATAGATTTCAAAGTTTAACTGTAACATGTTCCTCAAGTCACTTAAATGGTTGTGATGACATAAATGACTGGTATTAGTTTAGTTACTTTTGATATCGTATGTGGCCTCTGTGGATTTCGTCTAAACACTGAAAGAAAAGCAGAGAAAGCGACAACGGAGTCTAAAGAAAGTCTACCTGCATCAAGCGTCACAATTAATAATAACTCTAATTTTCACATTAACCATATTGGTCATTATCGCGATCCTGTTCAGTTAGATGATGCAGCTACTGAACGGTTTATACAAAGACTTGATGATATCAAGAAAAAACTGTCTGTGAAAATAATTGTAAAGATATCAAAATAGAATGATAACAGGGTGACAGTTCATGGAAATCTATTGAAAAAGATCGTAACGAAACAGCTAAAACAAATCTGAAAACTGCAAAAGCAAATTGAAGAGAAGAGAAAAACATGTTGTTTATGCTCATGATTTATTTATACAATGATTCTATTCATATTCTAATGCAAATTTAATCAGAACGCTGATTAACTACATAAAACCGGCTTCAACAACGAGAAAGCTGTTGAGATTATTTTTCTCTTAGAATTGCAAAGAAATATAATTTCACCGAACTTCCCAAAATGACGGAGACAAAACACAAACTTAATAAATGAACATTAAAGCACTTGCAGGAAGGAACAGTCTGTTTCAATTAGCTCATCCGGTTGGATCATATACAGAAGGAATTAGATAGGATATGATAACAGAATAACTGCAGAAAATAATTGTAGTGTTCTATAAAAATAGAGCAAGGACACTGGATTATTTGTTTGGTGACACAGTCTTTCAACAACCTTTATGATTTTTCTGCATCGTATGCATCAACTCATCAATACAATTGTTTTAGTATCTACAGAGCAGAGTAAGATACAATTCTAAAAACCAAGCCTGCGCGAACTTCATGATTTCTACCAATCTTCTTGTACTTGTAATGGGTGTTGTGTGTTTATTACTTACATGGTTATTAGCATATAAAAGATCGAAATTTAAAGGTACGCTGAATGCACATCACACAAGCAGATGAATACTCCAGTCTAACACATTATTGTATCATATACATCCTGAGCAGTCCTTTTATACCTCAGCGACTGAATCCAGAATGTTTTCGAGTTTACATTAATTCCCCTAAAAATGTGCTAATCCAAAGTCAACAAGCACTTAATTCCAATGAATAATTTAAATAAATAGTTCCTCTCGGACACAACTGTAAAATCTGAGAGCAAATGGATTCCAGAGACTGATTTAGTATAGAAATGAATTATTTCTTTATCAGCTCCCTTATTTAATACACATCTGCACTTGACCTACGGCGTAATCTAATGTTCGGGAAAGTTAATCATTCCAGTGGAAAATTTCATTAACTCGTAAACTAGGTTAGGTCTTGAATTCACGTTCAATTAAACATCTTGTTTACAACTTAGAATCATGGATACAAGTCAGGTATGCAAAAAACTCCATCAACAACCCTCAATCGCAGACAAAAATCAAGATCACAGTATAAATAAAATATGCATAACATTATAGACGTAGAATTTGAGCTTATACTTCATTTCACTTTAAATTGTGTCTGTTTGAGCAAAGATACACTAAGAATAAGTATAATTTATTATTGAATCCCTTTCAGTTAACAACTAAAGGAATGTAGGATTTTAACTTTCTGCAGTGAATAAGGTATTTGATATTTGTTGTTGTTAACATGGATATCAGTGTAGTATTCATCATTTGCTTTGCCAGATCTATGTGGTATCATACTAATTCCACCTCAGATCCACTTTCAATCACCAGGAACACGTTATAATATGTTATATGTTCATGATCAATAGCTTTAATAGAGCCCATTTGCCAATCCAGGAGCACTGCGAAATTCCGCTCTGTCTAGATTTAAGTTTCGCACATATATTTCCAAATTTCAAAAAACTATCATTTAGTATCACATCATTTTTCATGACATAGTAGGCATAATGTGAATCTATTTCTGGGTGTTTGAAGGCTAAAATAGTATGAGTACCACTCTTTTATATTGTAGTTTAACTGTTTCACTAACCTATTAACGTTATCGTGGGTCAGGGATTCTTTCCGGGGTTTTCCCGGCTTCTTCCTCCACCGTTTACACTGGTCACCACGTATAAACTATCTTGTGCTGAAAGATGGCGTTAAACCCTACAACAACAACAATAACAACATATTAACGCTAGCCATGTATTCATACGGCTAAACGTCTTTCCTCAAATATTTCCATTTCATATCTTTATTATATTTAGTGCTTCTGTGAACTTTTCATAATTCACTCGTCTGGTCAGGTATTATATAGCTTGTTCCGTGAATTTAAAGGTATTTGGAAACCTTTTTAACCGTTGTTTCTGTTTCTCCCTTTATGGACCTATCACATATAAAGTCCTTGCTGAATGAAATATATTCCTCGTCATAGTTGTACCTCGTTATCTGGATCAATTTTCAACGCGACTTGATTGGTTGTTATAAGCAGACAAGTTATGTATCAAGAATATAATGCATTTTATATATTTAACATTCAAATGGCATTCCTCATATGCTGTGCCTCTTTATTTGCCCGTTATATGACCATAGTTTCTTGCTATCGTGTAAGCTACAGACATCCCAATTATTTTTCTGGCTGCGGCAGAAGACTCTTCAGCATTTAGTTATGATGGTTTTGTTTAAAGTTTATTTCCCTTTTTATAGTTCCTACATTTTGTTTAATAGTGAGATCAGTCAGGATGAAACAAGAGAATTAATTGAGATGCGAGCCTGTTCTGACCTTGAGTCAAGGTCACAGTCAAAGAAACTTACGTTAAGGTGTTGAATAAAGTTTCTTCATTCGCGTATATTTCCTAAATTCCTATATACTTGGGATGAATCATTATGAAACAAATCTATTTTATTCTGCAACCTGCTTTTTGCCCCTTTTGACCGTAGGTCTAGATCACAATTATAGAATATTTGCGTGTAAGTTTCGCGTATACGGTGTTGGTTTTCTTTTCTTTCCTTTATTTTCTTATAGATCATAAAACCTTGATGGATTTTCTTAATGATATGACTGAATCATTATGAAGCTAAGAAGATTAATTATGTGACATGTTCCCTCAAAATTTGGACCTTGGGTTCTAGTTCACATGTTTTCCAGCAGTGCTTTGTTTTTGGGCTAGACAATTTAAAAAGAAATAAATTTCACACCAGGAAAGAACCAATTCGAAGACCTTATATTTTGAAATTCGAACTTACAGGTGTAGACAACAGTGTAGACCAACATACTTGAAGACTATAGGATGCTTTGCTTTCTCTGCAGACCAAGGTATATGAAGAATATAGCCCTCTGCTTTGCGTTCTCTGCAAACCAACGTACATGAAGACCATATGCTGCTTTGCGTTCTCTGCAGACCAACGAATATGAAGACTATAGGTTGATTTGCGTTCTCTGCAGAAAAGTGATATCCTATATGATGGAAAGTGGTATATAATTTTTTCTATATTGGACCTTATATCTCAGTATGTCCAATTCGCAGCAACTGTGAAAGAGTACTGAACCAATGGGGAGAGCTTGGATTGTAATTTGTACGTAGGCAATGACAGTTTGTAGTACTTTAAATTTCAAGGTTCTGTCCTTTTTGACACTACTCTTTGATCAAATTATTTTAAAGGACATAACATCATCAGTAGTAAGGTGGGCCACTTTACCGTCAATGGGAATTAGCATTACAGAGACCCCTGGGTCAGATTAGCGTCAAGGGAAATTTAACATGGAGAAAAATCGTGGGTCAGATTAGCGTCAAGGGAAATTTAACATGGCGAAAAATCGTGGGACACTCTACGTACAAGGGGAATTTAACATGGAACTATAGTGTGGGTCTGTCTAGCGACAAGGGGAAATTAACATGGGGAATAGAGTTTGGGCTTTTGGGATTTTTTTTAAAAAATTTTTTAAATTTAAATTTAAATTTAAATTTAAATTTAAAAAAAGGGTAGGCAATGGAAAGGCTATCTCTTTTCGAGAAATATGGCTGGCCCTGAAAAGGGCCTTTGGCTTTCTTCTGCTTCTTCTTCTATTTCCTCCATTTTCTCATCCACCACCTAATCTTTCCCAAAATTCCTTTGTTCTTCCTTTTTTCTTTTTCTGGTAACCAGTCTGGGTGACCCATAGCCCTGAACTTCTCTTGTATCTTGATCCAATTGTTGTTGAGTTTGTCAAAGGCCTCTTTTTTCTTTAAGTTTTCTTTCTCCTTTCGTTCTTTATTCCACTTGTCTTTGATCTTTTTCACTTCTTCGTCCATTACTTTTCTCATAAGTTGTTCCGATTTCTTAAGCTGGTCTAGGCCTTTTTTGACAAAGGACCACTCTGTCCATTCCATTACGTCTTCCAAAAAGCACCTGACTTCTATCACATTATCCATGGCTTCCTTTAAGTGACCAATCTTTACATACTCTGGATCTGTAAAGCCTCTTAGTCTTTTAACTTCTTCTTCTATCATCTCTGCCACCCAGATCCATGGCTAATTTTAGGTTTGTCACTTGCCTTCTTACAAACTCCCTGGTTACTTCATACTTCCATTCTCGTTCAATCCTTTCCACTGCATAAGCTCCATCCACCATCCAGTACCAAATGTCTTTCAACTGGTTAAACAATTCTGTTACAGCTACCATCTTCCTTGTATCTTATTCCGTAGAATGGTTTGAACGACGAATACTGTGGGTTCTTATACGAAAAGCGCGGACGTGAAGGAAAACATCCCCCTAAAACATAAAATTGATATTACCTAGATCATGACCTAACATCGTGCAGACGTGAAAGAAAACATCCCTACTTTTCTCATTTCATATAATATACTATCCACATAAGTGAAGCAACAATAAACAAACCCCAAATCTACTATTTACACACGCAAATCATTAAAACAAAATCCATAATCTACTATCCACACAATCGTACGTGAGCGCTTACAAAACCCAAACTATACTCTCCACATACGCTAAGAAACAATAAACAAAATCCATAATCTACTATCCACACAATCGTACGTGAGCGGTTACAAAACCCAAACTATACTCTCCACATACGCTAAGAAACAATAAACAAAATCCATAATCTACTATCCACACAATCGTACGTGAGCGCTTACAAAACCCTAACTATACTCTTCACCTACGCTAAGAAACAATAAAGAAACCCATAATCTACTATTCACACAAACATACCTTAGCTCTTACAAGCACCAACACACAAACACATACCCTCACACTATCTTAAAAAAGAGTTAGTGTTTATATTCACACTACTCTACCTACACATTGGCAAATCGATAGTTATTTCTTTTCTAGAGTATTGGGTAGCCCTTAAAAGGGCTGTTTTTTTGAACTCCAGATGCACCTATCTAATGGTTGCACCTTCCTGGCCTGGCGCCACACACGCATCTTCTTCCCCAGTCTCCTTTCACCTTTCTTCTGGGGAGCGCAGAGGGAGGATGATTCGCTTCAACACCCCAATCCTCTGTCTCGGGAATATTGTACGACATCCTCTCTTCTAGTTTCTTTCCCTCCTCTTCCCTCTGTCTTCTCTCCTCCTCTTCGTTCTTCATTCTTTCCTCTTCTACTATAGCCTCCGCGGCCAGTTCATTTAACAGGCGCCTGACATATTCCAGATGTATCTGGAGTTCAAGAAGTTTGCTTATTCTGCTATTCATTCTTGTGTTGATCAATCAACAAGGGTAGCTAGACTGCCCAGCGAGTTTCAATTTATAGTGAAAGCGCGGACGTGATGGAAAACATCCCTTAAAAACATAAAATTGATCTTACCTAGATCATAACCAAAAAACAACAACGCGCGGACCTAAAAGAAACACTCACTCACTTTTTTATGCTACCCATCACTATTTTAAAATTTTTTTATAAATCACTTCAATAGACTATCCACATACGCAAAGCAATCCAATCTAACTCCAAATATACACCTCAAACACCAAAAAAGACATCATGTTAATCTACTATCCATACCAACTTACTTAACCACTTACAAACACAAACACACAAACACATACCCTCACATTTTTTTAAAAAAGAGTTAGTGTTTATTTTCACACTACTCTACCTACACACATTGGCAAATCGATGGTTATTTCTTTTCTAGAGTATTGGGTAGCCCTGAAAAGGGCTGCTTTTTTGTTTTGCTATGGCATTCTTTTTTAGTTTCTAAGAATGCGATGTCCTCTGAGGATAGGTCTGCTTCTTCGGAAAGAAAAGAAGAACTCTTTGGTGTCGATACGACAATCGACAAAGCCTCTGTCAGCTTCAGGTTGCTGTTGCTGCTCTTGTTGTTGTTGCTGCTGTCTCTGAAGTCTGTACTTCTCTGTCCATTCTTCTTTTTCCCTGTTCATTTCTTCTCTGAAGAGCTCTTCTACCAGGTCTTCAGTGATTTTTAACATTCTCACATTCTCTATTTTCTTCTGGCTTCGGTATCAGACTCTGTCTGACCCTATGCAAATTCACGTAGGCTTCGTTGAGTTTAGCTAGTTTGGAGCACATCTTCTTAGGAGGATGAGTCGACAATGGATGGTTAGACTGGAAACAACCCGGTTCTTAAAGTCAAAGCGCGGACGTGAAGGAAAACATCCCCCACACGGTTTTTGAGTCGCAACGTTTAGTGAGTGTCATGAGAGGGATAGTAAGAAATGAAAGAGCATCAATCCAACATTCTTATAGCTAAACAAAAGACAAAGGCATTTTTTTCAAAACACAACAATTTTTATTAAAAAATCATTTAACACTAAACAACAACTCTAACATTTTTTAACAATAATCCAACAATATAACATCAAACAATTTTTTCAAAACACAACATTTTTTATTCAAAAATCACTTAACACTAAACAACAACTCTAACATTTTTTAACAACAATGCAACACTAAAAGTTTCTCCACTAGGTAAAGAGGGATAACAGTCTTCCATGGTTTCTAGTAATCTAGGATGACTTCTCTCAAACTGTTGATTTCTATGGTATTATCGAATTCTGCATACAGGATGACGTTCACCGTTTCATCAGGGTCTCGGTCTTTAAACTGAATTTCCACACGAATCTGGCCGGATTTTATAGGGTGGAAATGTCCCTCGTCGCTGCCTTGGTCTGGAGTGAAATCGAAAGCCCACAAAGCGTAGCCTCCTGCATAATCCTCGTACGTAATACCGTGACTGGTATTGGTTCCTAACTGTCCGGTGGCTTCGTACAGGGACAAGTACGATCTTAAGTAATTCTTCTTGGTAAAGTCAGGTTCGAAAGGTCGGGTACACAAGGTCTTGCCATCGCGACTGACTTCGATTTTGGACACGCCAAAGTGTTGAAAGTAGAAAGGATTTTTTTCGGCAGCTCCGTTGAAGGCTGTATTCTCGACGATACCAACGATCAAACGTTTGGGTAACTGTCCTTGGAACAGATGATCTTCGATCATGGATCGTTGTCCCTTGGGAATGGTGAAGGTTTTCACTTCCACGCGTCGTATGGGATACTTGGCAGTCGTTCTGCTCAACGTCTGACTGATGTCGTTTCCCACTTTATGTAACACTTCCACACGGCGTACGTAGAGTCTGGCTTCTAGGATTTTGGTTTTGTAACCGTCACTATCAGCCATCAAATGGAAAGCGGCACTGCTACGATTCAGTCTCAGGCGGACATCCACCCCGTTCAGCAAATACTTTTCTTGCAACCACATGTCCAAATGCAAACGATCCATCAGTTCTAAACTTGTGTCGGCTCCCGTGATTCTCTTTCTTCGTTCTACAAATCCATCATTGTTGTCTTTCTTTTCATCAGTTTCCAATATTTCAAACTTGGTAGGTTCGTCAGCTTCCCATACCACACAGGCATTGAGATGAGTGTTCTTGGCATCTATTCCGTACGTCAAGAGATTTTCCAGGTAGGCACGATAAGGGTAAGTATCCATGCTGCTACTGACCAGTTTGTTATTCAAATACAAGTCCACTCCACTGAACAAAGAATGCATGAAATTGTTGACGGGAGCTACTGCTTCATCGTCTATAGCACCTCCAGTCTTATCTAGAATTTTGACTTTCAGGTACAAGTAACTGCTATTCAGATCGATGTAACCTTCAGGCTGTCCTTTGATTTCAAACTCGATGGGAGCGGAATCGGTCAGTGAAATTCCACCCACTGGGATTCTTGCATCGTCATCATCGTGGGGGGCATGGCAAACAGATCCAGTTCCGTCTTGGAACAAGCGCAAGATTCTCGATGCATCATTTTTTTGTCTCTTTTTTCTCAATAATCGAAAACGTCTAAGTCTCGAACGGTTCTTCTTTTCTTGGCCTTTCTCGCTTGAAGTCTGTTGAAAGGGTGTTTTCTTCGTCGTCTCTTTCTGCCTTGTCCTTGCTGAATGCCTGACTCGGTAGCGTGCAGGGCATTTATAGGTGTTTCTCGTTGGCCTAAAATGTCTTTGCCCGTTTGCAGCAAGACATTTTTGCCAGCCCTCATGAAGGCTTCTTTAGGGTTTTGTTTGTCGATGATGACATTTTGGAGAAATTCTTTGCCTTGCGTCAGTGCCGCATCTTTCAAGGCGTGCAATCCGCGTGTCACCATCGGTTTCAACACCGGGGCCACCGAACGAAAGGTCGATTTTAACATATCTCCTAAGCCGTGTCCTCGCTGTTGAGCAACCCCTCGGTACACTGGATACATGACTTAAGAGTCGTGAGAGAACCGTTTTCGTGACTTTTCCTTTGGTGAATGGAATATTTTGTGCCAGATCTCCTTTTATAGCAATGTTGACCGTGTCCAAATACGACTTACTGACAGGCAAATAGTGAGGATGGACAAATTCGCGGTGGACGTGGTAAGTGTTTCCACCTTCCTCGTCAGTGTTCGTGGCAGAATCCACTTTGAAAGGAATGACACGCAGTAACGGTACGGAGGTGTGTCCCACCACGTTGTACTCCACCACATCGGAATACACGAACATCAAATTCAGTCCTTGGTTCAGTTCTACCGGGGCACGAAATAACTTGCTAAAAGACTCGTTGTCGTAAACGATGGGTAATTCGTTTTTCTTGAGCATGGTCTTTCTCATGTCCATGTCTCCGCCCAACATGTCAAACAATTCAGGACAAAATAAAATGGACAGGATTTTACTCCGTTCAAATTTCATCAAGAAGCGACGAGCTGCTTTGTGGTACTCCATGGTGACATTTTTGTTGACATGCTCCAAAGCTTTCAGAAACACGACATTAAACCTGGAGGTTATGGTGCTGACCAAATGTTGACCACTAAAATAATAGCCTGGGGGAATGAACAAGTGATAGGTGGTGTACTTTTGTGTACGGGTTTTCTTGTCATATTTGACATTGCTATCCATCCACTGTTGCATTTGCTCGTCATGAACTTCCACATCAAAAAAATTTTGATTGGGAAGGACATTGAGGACTTGGGTCGGGAGAATCATTTCTACCAAAGCCACTTCCCAATGGGCTTCGTGATCTAACTGGATGGCTTGAGGTAATTTGGCAGTGTAACAGCACAACGTTTTCTTGGGAAACACCTCCATGGAACTGTCACTGGGTAAAGTTAAGTAAAATTGGTTTTGGTGACTCATAATTCCAGAGTTCTGTGGCTGTCCGAGGGGTTACTGGACGTCAGAGGAGTGTCTCTGCCCAAAATGGGGTTCTGGTTGTGATTGAAGTGGTGACTGGCACTGGCACTGAACACAAGGTTCCCGGGGTTCCCGTTCGAGGAGAATTTCAGGGAGGGATTAGGAAGCAGGTAACCGATGCAACTGCTCAATAAAATGGTCCACAATTGTTTGTCTCCTTGTTGCAAACTCAAATTGGCGATGGCTGCCCCGATGACACAATACACCACGAAGATTTGGCAGAAAAAGACGATTTGCGTCTTAAGCACACGTTCTCCACACCACACCCACAAGGGTTGTTTTTGTAAATCTTGCACAGAAGAACTAGGTGAAGGAGGAGTGGTCGACGTAGCTGCGTCTGCTGTGTGAAAGGGCATGATGGTCACTTCTTTTTATAGTCGATGACTTGCGAAGCGTCGATCCAAGAATCAAAACTGGGTGGATATCCTTTCCAACGTACTTTGACTTCTTTGACACGTCGTTTGCCCAATTTACGGGTTCTGCGTTCGAGAATGCTTTCGATGTCGTACACGTCGTCTTCTTTTTTGGTGACACGTTGTAACTCGGGCAAATAAAACGTTCCTTTGAGCACTTCTCCGTTCATGTCTTCCAATTTATAGACGGCAGGATGACGGCCATGCACTCGTCCAGTGACGCGCAACAATTCGGTCGTCCAGTTAGGTAAGTAACCTTTGTCGAAAGTGCGTTTGGTTTTGCCAATGCGCACCCAATCTCCCACGGCCAACACTCCACTTTTCTCGGGGACAGCCCTCGTCGGGGACGTACCAAACAGACGCTCAAACATCAACACTTCGTTGTCGGGAGTCACGTCTTGCGGGGCACGTCCGATGCTTCGATGGTAAGATTGGTTGTACGCTTGCACCAGGTGCGGCAAGATGTCGATGTACTTCAGAGTGTGGTGATGCGTAAAATATTTCCACATGCGTTCTTTCAAAGTGCGTTGAAACCGTTCCACGATGCTGGCTTTGGTTTCGGGATTCTCGGTGGTAAAAAAATGAATGTCACGTTTCTTTAATTCTTTTTGGAAAGCTTGGTTCAGAAATTCGGTGCCTTTGTCCGTTTGCCATCGAAGAGGGTGACGACCGCTTTGTTTCAACACCCGTTGCAGGGCTCGCACTAACTCGCTGCTCGATTTGGAAGTCAAGGGCACGACCCAGGCAAATTTGGAAAAGACGTCGATGACACAAAACAAATATTTGTAGCTACGATTGTAGCTGGCCAAATGAGAGACATCGGCTAAATCGACTTGCCACTGATGATCGATGCCTTCCACTCGGGTGCGACTTCTGGCAAACTTGCGTCGAATGGGTTTGTGTAAAGTGTAGGTAGCTTGTTCTTGTAACCATCGTTGCACTTGAGGTAAACGGAGACTTTTCAGTCGCGTTTTGGCAGCACGATATAATTTTTGAACTCCTGCGTAACCTGCAGGATGGGAGGGATCGTAGTAAATGCTGGCTAAGACTTTTTCCATTTTTTTGTGTTGGTTGGTGTGTTAATAAGACACCCACTCTTGGAGGATGCTACTCTTTTTCTCTTGGGGTATTTTCTTGGATTGCAATGCTTTGCGTGTGCGGCCAGCAATAGGTGTCGAAGAGGAGAAGGATGTCTGAGCGGGGGATATCGGTTCTTGTTTCACTTCTGTCTTCACTTTCTTTTTCTCTTGTGAGGAAGAAGGGGTGGCCATCATCTTTTTAATCCATCCAATTCTGGAGGTAGGTGGTGTTGTTAACTTGCGTACTTTTTCTGGTGGAGTTGAAACCCTTCCTCTTCTTCTCCTTTTTCTGTCTTGGTCACGGGTACTGGTGGTACTGGTACTGGTGATGGTGGTGGTGCTGGACTTTTCATCAAGGTCTTAAAATCTTTCAGAGTGGGTAGAGCTGTTTCGTCTAAAGCTTTCTGGTGAAAGAGTTGCAGTCGTTGCAAGAGTTGACCGTACTTTTGCGATTTTTCTGCTTCGGACAAATCTTGGCGATCCATCAAGGACTGCAATTCGTGTTGTAACTGGGACATCTCGCTCAAATGGGGATTGGGAGGTAAATGCGGGGTGTGTTGTTCTTGCCACCGATGGTATTCCATCCATCGTTTGTAAGGCACTAAAGCTAGTTTTCGTCCTTCCATGGGGTTGTCAAGGGTCGATTCTGAGATCTTGGAACCTCCGAGGCCTTTTTATCTTGCTCCCACCAGTCCTCCCAACATGGTTCCCAAGACTCCTTTCAGTATGGGGCCTAACAAGAGAGGTAAAATACCTCCACGTTGCACTAACATCTTCTTTTTTTGACGAATGGGAATTTTCTTTTGAACCATTTGGCGAAGAACGTGACGATGTTTGCCTAAGCATTGTTTCTGGTGTTTGGACAAAGGGATCGTGCCTTTCAAAACGTTCAAACAACATTCGCACACGGTATCGATGACCTCTTTGGAGGCTGTTTGAATGAGTTTTTTTCGTAGGGGTGGAGAAGCTTTGGACAGGACAGATAACATGTCCCCATGTTTAGCTAAACGTGGTGGCAGTCCTTTCCTTTTCTTTTCTTGGGGTTTTCTGGAGGGTGACATCTTTGAGTCTTCAGGAGCACCAAAAAACACTGATACCCGACTTGGTCACAGGCCTTTTTTATCCTGGAACGCGTCGCCACTGATTGTCTTTACGTCGTATCAGTTTGAGGACAGGCATGACACGTCGTGCAGGGGTACGTAACGGACTAAATCGAGCCAGTTCTTGCTTGGACAAATCCAGTAAACTTTATAACATGCCCGATCTTTCTTGAACTTTGATTTTGGGAGAAGGTACTTTGTGAGCAGCAGCCACTGCCACTAAATTGGAAGGTCCTGCCACTGGGGAAGTTCTTTTAGGGGTCATCAACGGAGAAGTTCTTGGTGTGATCAACGTCTCCAAGTACTCTTCAGTTCTGGGTGTCATTAACGGAGAAGTGGACAAACGTGAGGCTGCCGGAGACGCAGTCACCGCCGTGGCAGGTCGTGGTTTGCGAGTGTAAGGTTGCGTCCTGGCCGAAGTGCCTCTCTTGCGACTAGTTTTCTGTGGACTTTTCTTTTTCTGGGGGCTTCTTTTCTTTTTCCGGGGTGGTGGTGGTGGTGTCTGGTCAGAGGAGGGTCCTGCCACTGGAGAAGTTCTCCTTGGGGACCTGGTCTTTTTCTTCTTGGGGCTTCGTTGGACTTTTGTCTTGGGTATAACTTTGGGGGCATTAGGATCCCATCTTAAGAGTGAGCGAATGATGACCCCTCCTAAAGTACCGCTCCCTCCAGGTTTCAAAATGATTTGTTTTTTGGTTTGAGTGTCGATGCGGGGATCGGCCAGTTGGACCAAAGCGACTTTGTTTCGATCGAAAAAGCGTTTGGTTTGATGAGGAATCTGAATGATTCCTTGGAGTAATTGACGTGCCGTCACCGTGAACCATCGTAAGACTTCTCTGAGACTAGCTTCTAAGACACGAGCTCGTGTTTGTGGATCTTTTTCTCGACTGATGCCATACAAGGCACGAATCAATTTGACGGGAAGATGCGGCTGAAGGGACGTCATGTTCGCACTGGAGTGAGACAGACGAAAAAGGGTCTGAGGTTTTTATAGATTTTTTTATGGGGAGTGAAATGAAGTCGAGGACGGAGACGTGTACAGGACAGGCCCTCCGTCTTGGCACCAGTGGTGAAACAAGTGGGTACGAAATCGCAAATCCTCGGGGGTCGTAGGTTTCAAATCGACGAGTAAATAGGCGTGTGGAGTTTGAGTGGCATCGTCGTACGCCTGAGTCAGCCAAGGCGTTCCTAACTGTTTGGCTAAGACTTGCACTTGCGATTTATCTCGAGGGCTTTTAAACAAGACCACGTAATGCGCATTGAGACTGATGGTGCGATGGGCTTTACTTTGTTGAAACAAATTTTGGGTGATGTAAACGACACTGGCATTACGGTGATGCCCTTTGCGCGTGAACCACAGTTTAATTTCTTCTTCGTCTTCTCCTAACATGTCGTCGAAAATGACCAAATGGGTTAGACGATAGTCAGAGACGATGCCGTCGTCTTCTTTAGGAATGCCTTCCACAAACACGATGGAATCGCCTTAACTTTCTCGCAAGAGGCTGTACGCCGATTGCCACTCTTTGTAACACCACACGATTCGTTGAGGGGGTCGATCGATCAAATGATGTTTATGTTCGATCAAACGTTTGACGAATTCAGTTTTGCCTGAACCGCTAGGTCCAGCAATGAGCATGTTAAAGGGATGGCGAAGATACAAAGCCTCCCAACTGGCACGATCTAAGTGTTCGTCGATGAATTTGACAGTAGAGGAAGAGGGAGCAGAGACAGCAGAGGTAGCCATGGTGTGAGAAATGTCACTTGTGACACGAAAAACAAACAAGACAAGAGTTTATATACTTTTTCAGAACACGTTTATTGAATGTTTTTTTCAAACATGAATACGAAAGACAAAAAATACATAAAAGCCAAAGGCTTAAGTACAAGAATAAAAGGCACATGATAACCATGAACGTGGAATAAACACAAGTGTCTGTACAACATGTTTTGGGTAAAGTTCTAACCAGTTCTATAGTAGGGGTAAGGTCACACAAGTGTCCTCCCGAAAGGGTCTTTCAGGCCTGTCCACGACAGTCCTGTCCTGGGTGACGGGTTCTTCTGGCACCGTCACTAACACAGGTTGAAAAGTAACTTTTTTCCTTGAATAACTCTCGTGCATACTAGGCCACCTCTTGTGTCCAAGCCTCAAAACCCTGGTCTCGGTGATGTCCAACATTTGACTCCTAACCAATCTGGTTTCTTCTTCGTCAACGACATGGTAAGTTACTTCAATGAACAATGAACTATCGATCTTGCCTAGGGTTCCTTTTTATATACAGACCAATACCGACGTGACCGTACGGTAAGGTGAAGTGATTGGGAAGTCGCACTCGCTTCTGGTATACAATTTGATAGACTTTTTCCAAGGGTTCACTGACGATGTGGTGAGTGGGTAAACGTACAATCTTGTTCGGTTGATAGGTGGTCACTTTAAAGTTTCCATCCTCTCCCGATCGCAAGGCTTCTTTCAATACCCCAAAGTTGACCACTCGACTGGTACGATGATTCAGAGTCAGTCCTTTCACTTTGCACGTCGTGTGCACTTCTCCTTGTTTGTCCCGGTATTCGTAGCCGTAATTTTTGGGACCACCACTGACGAAACTTAGAATCTTGTCGTCGGGATGCTCGTCTGTCCAGGCTCCTAAACGGTCTCCTTCGATGTCAGGGTGCTGTTGAATCGGGTGATGGATGTAAATGCAACTGTCCGTGTCAAAGTACAGGACGCGTTCTTTTAACAGTTCTAAAGCTTCGTACAATTTTAAGCGAGCATGAGCTGTCACGTAAGCCGCAATGATGACATTTCCAAAAGGGTCGTCTTGTACAAAGTCCAGATCTTCTTCGTAATTGACCAAGATCAAATCCTCTCGAACGACGTCCACGTGTTTCATGTATTTGGTTTTGTCGTGAATCATCTGGAAGTAGCGGGAAGGTTCTGTCAAATATTCCGTCTTGGGTAAACACGGTCGTTTTGCCATTTTACCCCACAAGCAATTTAACATCACTTTGGCAAACGATCGCCTGCCTTCGTTTTTTTCGATGTGGTCTAAAGAGATGCCTTCTTGTGCGTAGTATTTCTCTTTGAATTGTATTTGGTCTTCGGGAGTGTGACACCAGGAAGCATAGCCGCTGGCTTCTTGTTTCAGTTTCAAAAAGGCATCCACGTAGTCGGCGAAAATGCCTTTCTGAGTAGGGTCACCCTTGTGGTACTGTTGTGTCTTGGGAAAGTGGCAAATTTCGTACACTTCTAACAGTTGGTATCCCATGTCCAGAGCTTTGAACAATTCCACGCTGACCCAGGTTCCCGTCAAGGCACGTTCTTACTGGCTGTGATGGCAAGGTTGGTCCTGGTTGCACGTTTCGGCACAAGTACGGCACAAGGGAAACATCAGTTTGCCTTGACAATGGTGAGGTAACACGGGATGGTATAGGTTCGTGGGAGGCAAAACTTTACACTTGATCAAGCCTTCGTATTGTCGAATGTTTTTCAGGTAGATGTGTTCCGTGAACAATTGCGGGTGCCCTACAGGAAAGCGACACTATTTGCACACGTAGGGACACAGCGAACACACGTCCAAGTATTTGATTTCTTCTCCTTTCTCTTCGTCGGCTTGGTACAGCAAACACGTGGCATTGGTCCTTCCTCCGTACAAACCATCCCTCGGGTTCAGCGGGTCCATGAACTGGTAACTTTCCACGAGGCGTTTAAACTCGGGATCGGTTTTCATACGGTGATCGTACTCGTGTTCCCACATTTCCACCACTTGGTATCCTTGCCGTTCTAGATTTAGGCGTCGCTGACAAGTGTCCTGGTACAGGTCTTCCATGGTCCGTTGTAAAAACTGATTTTTAGTGTCACGGTCAGGGTAGCAGACGGGACATCCGTGAAATAAGCAACCGTTAAACTCGTACACGATCTTGGAGTTTTCTAAGTCCCAACCATCGACCAAATACGTTCCGATGGTCTTTTCGCCCACTCCGTTGCGGGCATGCTGAATCCCTTTGTCTTCCTTGTCGCACAAGTAATGTAACCAACGTAGGGCTTTGACCGAGTATTGACGCTTGACATAGTGGGTCGTTTGAGGACTGATGACACCCACGGTGTTTTCAGGCATGAATCGTTGACGGTACACTAAGGAACACGCTTTGGCAATGGTGCAAGCTTCTTTCAAAGGATCGACCCCTCCGTGTTCCATGAACAGTTCTCGAAATTTTCCACAGCAACGCCGTAAAATGTCCACGTCGGAACGACAATACTTTAGCATTTCTTCCTGAAGTCGAAAGGGTCCGAGGCGTGAGCTTGGTACCAAGCGTAGAAAGCTTCTCGTTGTTCGGTACGCATGTTTTCGGGGTCGTAATAGTGAGCCTCAGGCAAATGGGGTAGAACAGCATGTTGATTGGCTTCCGTATTGAAAAAGTGTGGAAAGTACCCTTTAGCCATTTCTGTCATTCCAAACGTTTTAGGCATTCGGCTCAAAGGCATGGCCAAGTAACTCATCGAATCTTTAAACTGTACTTGTCCCACTTGCATGAAAATGATTTTGGCTCCGTTCAAAGTCACTTTAGGACGTTCGGTTCCTTGTTCCGCATAGTACCTCAAAAGAAACTGTCCATCGTATCCGGAGAAATTGTGAGCCATCACTGTGGCATGACGATGACAATCTCCGTAACGTTCGATGTCCTCTTGGCTCCACGTCTTGTCGATGGGGTCTAAGACCCATTGGGCAAAACCGGCTAACGTGTTTGGTCCCCGAAAGATTTTTTCACGCCCTCCGGGAATCTTGCTGCAGTGAGGGCAATGACTGAAGATAGGTTCTTGAATGCACTTCTCGCACGCTCGATGAGCCACGCAGAAATTAGGAATGTGAATGCCAGTCTCTTGCATGCATTCGAAATCGAAAAAGATGAAATTGCCTTTCTTCTTGTGACCGTCCTCTTTCTCTGGTGGGGGTTGGTATTTTTGCACGTAGCATTGGTGTTCCAAGTCCACGATGTGGTGACAAATGTGACATTTTTTCTTTCCTCGACATACGTGTGCCTTGGCATTGTTGGTACGTATGCCTTGTCTACACGTAGGGCACAATCTCAGGAGTTGACAAGCACATTTCTTCTGTGAACCTTGTGTTTTCAAATGTTGTTGGTAACAGGTAGGGCTGACAAACGTGCGCAGACAAGTCGAACAAGGCACTGGTTCTTCGCTCAGACAGGGTGGAGAGGCCAAACATCCTGGGCATTTCCATCCACAATGCTTGTGTTGCTCTCGATTATTATAACCATAGTCACATTTCTCACAGTAATATCTGTATCGCAGGAATCCGGTGATACTGGTAATGGTATCGAAATGGTCATCGTGATGATAAAGATGAATGTATTGTCCGTCCTTAAAGTCTTGGCCTCGAAACAACAGAGACCCGCGCATTTCTTGAGGGTGCACTTTCAAGGTGTAGCGTGGAGCTAGGGCATCTTGCAATTTTTGCATCTCAGGAATGCCACAGGGTGTGTCTTTGGACAGGCCAGCTTGTTGCAACAGGAGTTCTGCTTCATTTCGTTGTTTGGCTCGGTCGGATTGTTGAATAGTGTTCCAGGTTCTTTTCCATTCTACCGTGTCGTTCTTGTTGGCATAGGTTCGTCCCACCACGATGGCCCTGGCTAAACACATCTGGTCTTGAGGGTTGTTAATTCGGACGAGACTCTTTTTGGTGTTGCGAAGGTCGTCCACCAATAACATCTTTTTGCGTCCTGTCCCTTGAGGAGGAGAGACGTGGGCCATTTTCAGTGTGGCTTTACCATCGGTGATGTCAAACTGGTCATTAGATTGTTGTACGTGTTGTATCTTGTCCATGACTTTGGAAGGGGTCAGTTCTGCGGGTCTGCTAAACTCGATCCAAACAGGGGATTTCAAACCGTCGTGATCTATGGATAGTGTCAAGCGATCGTCTTCTTTGGCTTGACATTGTCGCTTGAGTGCGGTGAGCAAAGAATCCCACATCTCGGTGATAAACCCTTCTGCTTTCTCCAAGGGTACGTCGGACTTGAAATCTTTAAACTTCACCGTGTAGGTGTAAGCCGTGGTTCTAAATTTTCTAGAGGAACGCTTTTCCGTCTCTCGAATGGAATAGTACTTTTCAGGGTTGACTAAGGGTGGTGAACTTGGTTTAGAGGGTTCGGATTCTGGTTCACTCATGTCCTCTTCAAAATCACTGGCATGAATTTGTGCCAAGATTTCAGCCCTGGTACGAGGTGATAGATCACGTTTCTGCCTCTTACTTTCTTCTTCTTCTTCTTTCTTCTCGAATGAATAGGATCGTTTCATCTTGAGTGCAAAACGTCAAATGACTCAAGTTTAAACACCATAGACTAATTTATAGTCTTGGCAAACCAGCGTATATAAAAAGGGTGTGTGTCTTGTCCTTTCACTATTCATTTCACTCTCAAACCGAGCACAACGATGGAAGAGACTACCCAGATGGAACGTTTCGTCAGAGCTTTGCGAGGGGTCATTAGAAAATTCTCTTCAGACCAGCCGACGGACTACTCTCCTTCCTTTCGAGATAAAAGTCAAGATACTTGCTATATCTGTCAGAAGAAAGGGCATTGGTCTTCAGAGTGTCCAGACCGTCAAAAAAGAAAAAAAACAGGGGCTAAAAAAGACAAAAGTCAAGATACCTGTTATTATTGTAAAGAAAAAGGACATTGGTCTCCAGATTGCCCAAAAAAGAAACAAGAGGAGTCAGAAGAAAAGAAGGATTCTTCAGAAGAAGAGAGGGATTCTTCGGAAGAAGAGAGGGATTCTTCGAAAGAAGAGAGGGATTCTTCAGAGGAAGAAGAGGAAGAAAGAAGACAATTCTATTTAAAAGAGGCAAAGAAACAGGAGAAGAAAAGAAGAAGGGAAGAAAATGAGGAAAAAACGGTGAAGAAATTCAAAAAACAGAGAGACTAAATAATGAGAAAGAAGAAGTGTACGAACTTTTTAAAGTGTTCTGTGGTGAATTGTGAATTGGATTGTAAAAAATGGATAAAAGAATACATGAATGATATAAGGTAAGTGTCTTTGAGTTTTGATTTTAAAATAAGAAGCTACACTCAAGCACTCATACACAGACACGTACTATAAGGTTAAAATGGGTGGGGTTTATTTTTGAGTTATTGGCAAATTGAAATTGTATTTCTTTTCGAGAAATGTGGGTGGCCCTGAAAAGGGCCTTTTTTCTTTATGGTGTAGGAGTGAGTTTAACCAATCAACTTTAACTGCCTTAAGCCTTTGTCACGGCCAAGGCCTACTTCTGATGATTGGGTTGAAATCACTAAGGGTGGTAGGACAGGCTTAGTCACAGGGTTGGCGTGTTTAGCTCGGGAAGGTCATATTCTCTTCGGTCGTGATAAAGAAGTCTGATACATTTGTTTCAGACTTCTTAACTCCGCTAAAATGTCCAACAGTACCGTAGCCGTTTGATTTTCACCCTCTTGTTTCTTTGCTGCTACTTCTTCTTGCTGTTTGTTGCTGTTGTTTTTTTTTTTTTTACCTCTTCTTGTTGCTGTTGCTGTTGCTGTAGGAGAAAAGCTTGTTCCGCTTCCTTTTGCCGTTGCATAAATTTCTCCAATTCTTCTTTCTGTCTCTGTCTAAAATTCTCCACTTGCGGTAATGAAGAAGGTAACGAAGGTTCCGGAACAAATTCTTGCGAGGTAAGAAAATCCACAAAATCCCAATGTACCTCTTCTGAAAGTAAGTCCGGGTTCCCTTGGGCAGTCTCCCCTGCTGGTGCACCCCAATGGATCGTTTTCTGAGTTTCCGTCATGTTGAATCACTGTCGCACAGACTGACTGCACACAAGCGCTAACGAATCTATATAGACCACGTGACGTCACAGACTGCTCTCTTCAGATTGGATGCGAGCTGACTGAATTTTGTAACGCGTGTTCGGATTGGTGAATGAATTCAATCCGTTTCAATCCTTCCTGTACCTATAAATAAGCGCAGTTCACTGCATTGATTCACCTATTCTCGTCGCTTCAAGATGTGGACCACAGTTGAGTCATCCACCCTTGTGTCTTCCATGATGTTTAGGACGGACATGCTCATGTATGTCAGGTCCAAGTGGACTGTTGTTGATAAGACAGATACTAGTCAATGGATGAGGAGAGTTTACATAGAAAGACAAGGATGTCTCAAGAGGGTACTTGTGTATGGACCGGCAGTTAGAAGGAGTTTAAGAAGAAGAAGAAGAAGAAGATGTGACAGATGCCATCTATGTTAATATTAATATTAACATAAACCCAAAGGCCCTTTTCAGGGCCAGCCATATTTCTCGAAAAGAGATAGCCTTTCCATTGCCTACCCTTTTTTAAATTTAAATTTAAATTTAAATTTAAATTTAAAAAAATTTTTTAAAAAAAATCCCAAAAGCCCAAACTCTATTCCCCATGTTAATTTCCCCTTGTCGCTAGACAGACCCACACTATAGTTCCATGTTAAATTCCCCTTGTACGTAGAGTGTCCCACGATTTTTCGCCATGTTAAATTTCCCTTGACGCTAATCTGACCCACGATTTTTCTCCATGTTAAATTTCCCTTGACGCTAATCTGACCCAGGGGTCTCTGTAATGCTAATTCCCATTGACGGTAAAGTGGCCCACTATCATCAGCTAACTTCGCCCAAAACTGCATTTGGGGTATATAATATAACAAGAGATAAAAGATAAAGTGGTAAAAGGAGAATAAGAAGGCATATTAATTGAATTTTTAAATAAGTGGTTTTGTGGTTGCATCATTTATTTAATCTAACAGTTACCTGCTGCTATTAAAGTTGAATTGTCAATTAGTGGTTGGTATAAGCCCTTTCAGTTTTGGTATGTACCATCTTCTCTATAAGGAGTAATCCTTTCCTATCGAGTTGGTAACATATCGTTATGCAATTTTGTCATTGAGTAGCTTCCTTGCCTTGATGATGATGATGATGATGGTGGTGGTGGTGGTGGTGGTGATGACGACGACGATGATGATGATGGACACTATTTTTATTAATAGAAGTAGCGCCGTTGTTTTGATTTTGTTGTTGTTTAATAGAATAATATACAAAACCGATAAATTACAAATCCTAGCTGTGAAAACTCAGTCGTAATAGAAAACACTTCCAAGCAACTAGTGCAATATTTGTGGAGGTTCCATAAATATTTTTTTTAAAAATAGTCTTGTACTTATGCACTGAGAACTATTAGATCCGGTCGATTTCAAACTTGTTTCCATGGTAACATAAAAATGTTGACACTGAAAAATGTTAGATAACAAACGTCACGTCTAGGTTTTTGATTTAATATATGTGCAAGATTTCATGTGGATCTAACAATCGTTGTTTAATGACAGTCTAGAAACTATCTGACATGGAAGAAATTCAATGTGCCCACTTTGCAATAATGTATTAAGAGTGACATTTTAAAAAAGCAACAGAAATAACACATCAGTCCCTATCTGTTTCTCAGTTTTGTTCATAGTTTTTAACCTTGATGCTACGTGTTTCATTTTGGATTTTAATCACCGACTAGTCTATTAAATCTCAGCATCACAGACAGACAGATAAGGAAAAATGTGGCTTTAAATAAAGATAAGATATTTGGTGGCTCAACTTGCAAATACAGTGCACACTTGAAACGATTGCTAGGCTTTGATTGACTACTCTACTACTCTAAACATTTATGGATAATAAAAACAAAAGACAACGAAACAAAATATATTTCCTTTTATCCCTCACAATACGATCAAGAATATTTTTTTTTTGAATAATCCAAACTCTTTTTCATTTCCCACTTATCTTATTCAAACAGACGCAATACATACCTAACTCAATTGACTGGATGGTTGTTTTTTTTTTTTTTTTTTTTTTTGCTTTTTTGTAACATATAAAGAGCCGGGAATACTCATGCACATAACTCTAACATGTTGGAGGCCTATTATTACTCAATAAGGTACGATAGAACGGACAGGTTAGAGCGCGGACAACGTCTATTAGGGCTATCTGTAACTGAAAGGGAAGACTTGTGAGAATAGATCTGAAGACCAAAGTTGGTGACTCATTTTATGCAGTTTTAAGACAGGCAATCTTTATTATGTATATCAGTAAAAACATTTAGATGCTTATCTTACTGCCACTATTGTTCCCATTGTTTCGATCCACTTGTTCAAATAAATAGAGGGCTCTAAAATAGTTTGGTTGAAAGGTACGAGGTGAAGATAAGTAATTGGGTGAACCATTTACATCGCTCTTCGGCGAATTTGGGTTGTATTTACCCGTCGCTTACCAGTAACTCTCGGATCGACCTTCACATCGGACAACCAGGAAGTACATTATCTAATGTTGTAGTCAATATCAGCTGCCGGAAATAAATAAGTCGAGTAAACATGTCCAGGCAAAGCCGAAATTCTGTTAACAGAGGTCATTCTCAGAGGTATGTGACACTATGCATGGTTGAAGATTGTTAACCTGCCCTGATAGTTAGGTAAGTGGTTTTGATAACAACATATAGGCTGCATTCCATCCATTTGTAAGTGACAAGATGATGCGCTCTCTCTCTCTCTCTCTCTCTCTCTCTCAGCCGCGACAGCAAAGTTGGTTCAGTATCGGTCTCACAATCTAAGTGACGCGAAAGTGACGCGAATTCGACACCACTACCACCACTACTACTCCCACTGAAAAAAGGGATGGTATCCATAGTTAGTAAGTTAATGAACCAGTAAGTATAGGAGCTTTGTATTACAATAGTTTAATAATCACAATAAGTAAAAAACGGAACCAGGATTTTTCTAGTGCTACACCTGTATCAATAGGTTATTTGTTTTCATGGAGATGGCGACTCTTTCTCTCTCTCTCTCTCTCTCTCTCTCTCTCTCTGTACATTCAATCACTTGGTTTAACCTTTCTCAAAATTAGCTTAAAAATGATTTGAGTAATAAAGTTATTTTAAATTATATCTTTCACACACATACGCATATCTGCTCATACAAAAGCGAAAGTACCACACCATAGCCAGGTTGACAATCTTAAACATGCTTTTGCATATCATATACATATCTATGTCTTAGAAATATCGAAATATTATTTCTAAATGCACAAATTTCATAAATCAGTTACCACACTTCACATATTTAGGTATTAATACGATTAACAGGGCTGTAACACAACAAGGATTGTACATGAAGAGTTAGTTCCCTTTGCATTGCTTTGGCGTGTTGGTGTTGTTTTCTACATCAGCTTTATCAGAACATGTTTGGCATTATGATCAAACTGATATTGCGATACTCAAGAGAGATATGTGACTTTTGTTGATATAAGTACCCACTAGTAAGCCACAGACCAGCTTGCTTTCGTACTGTGGTGAGGGTGAGGGGTAAAAATTTATTTTCAAGTGGCATTTATGTCTTCTTTCGATGTCACACTTCCCTTCATTGTAAGGTACATTTAAAGGAACAGGTAGGTGAATGTTGTAATATTAGACTATCACTCTTTAAGTAAGAGCTTATTCTCTAATCGGTCACGTGATGTGCGGATATTAAATTTTTTATGAACGTGGTATTTTGCTGCATATAGTAAGAAATTGACAAAGATAAAGTTTTAAAAATCGTTATTTTAAGCACTATAAAGGAATGGGTAAACCAAGATTTTGGTTATTGTTAGCACGGTTATGGTTGTTTGTTGGGGTGGAATCCGGAACGTATACAACAATATCAACAATCTTCGTTGTTGGTGGTGGTGTTGATGATGATGGTCTTTTGTTTTGTCTTTAGTGCTTTTGTGTTGTTGTTTTTTTTTTCTTTTGTTGATATTCTTTTGGTCCTTTTTAGTTTGATTTGTTTTGGTGGATTCTTTGAGTCGCTATTTTTTCCACCACATTACGTTAGAAAAAGAACATTTAGCGAGCAAAATTCAGATGTCTTCAAATATGGTAGTATTACGTGCAGTTATGATATGAAATCAACTAAAACAAAACGCAAACTTGATATACTTCGCATTTTCAACTTCTGCATGTACATCACGTAGAGATATATAGGAAAGCAGAGAGATAAATCTGCATGAGGCAAAATGTAATATATGAAATTTTTTTATGTTAGGAGGCGCTGTTTAGATATTATGTACTTCTTAGAGAAAGGTGTAAGGTGAAGTTGTTTGCATTTGCAACATGCACACTGGAGAATATGTTGGCATTTTTCTATGTTTGCTACTTTCACGTACTGTGACTGAAATTTATTTGGATTTTGTACTTATGGATATTAGTCTACATGGATATTAGTCTAAAGTAGACTACTTTAATCAGTCACTAAAATAGGGAAAAGGAATCTTGCCAGACTAGAAAATAACAGTTTCGTAAAGGGAAAATAATTAATCACAAAATGTATAAAACGAATTTAAAAATTATCAGCTCTTTCATTTTCAATTTAACTCTGAAGTCCATCAAGTTAAAATGACCAAGCGGAACTAGCAGGTTTTCTTTTTCTATAAATGTACACATGAAATCGTGCCAAGCTGTACCCATCAATCATACACCAAAATACAGGAAATTAAACGTTCTTTTAACAATACCTAAGATAAACAAGGACTTATTAAACAGCCAGGACAATCAGAAAGGAAAAACGGAGATATTCTTTTTCTTTAAAATTCTAACTCTGTGCAAATAACTAAACCGTAGAATGCCACCTACAGTTGGTAAACGATAACAAAACTTTACAAGCTATAATTGTTCAGGAGGGGAGGTGCGTAAAGTAGCTAACGGTTTCAAGACGTGGCGAGAGATGTTTGTGATTTTGCAATGTTAGTGTGTGAGAGGAGGGGTGCAAACTTAAGAATCAATTTAAATGATTTATATTGTCCATAGTGCATTTCTGTTATATTCGAGAATATCGTTACGTTGCTAAATCAATAATTACACACTTTATATCACAAATGACAAGAACCATTAAAGAATTTTGTAGATTTTGTTTTATTTTATTATTTGTTTAGAATTCACTAATAAATATTACATCAGACATAATTTTTCATATACGTACCACAGCAATTGGAACCTCAAAGATTAGAGCACGTGCGTCATACAGGCTGATTCATATCAAGATCTCTGGTATAACGAAGTATTTCAGTAGATCTCGGTTTTACGTAGACTGGTCATACTGAAAAGACAACTTCATTAAACAACTTAGTTACGATAAAGACAGATAAAACTTTAATGATGAAACACCGTGATATTTTAAATACTGACGTTCCGCCACATCTGAAGCAGTTATTAATCAAAGTATCGTGGGTCCTATAGGGCTGAAGCCGTTCAGATATTGGTAAACTGTTAATTAATACATCATGTCGATATAGCCATTACAACAGGAGAGCAATGATAAAACAATCATTGCCATGGTAAACATGGTTGATATCAGGTAGACTGCATTATCACACCGATTAATTTAAACGAACAACATTTTAAATATGACCTTCTGTCCAGAAGGACTAACAGGAGCACCATTTTCAAGATGGTCACAAAACCAGTTTTCAGTGTCATTTTTTTAAAATGAAAATCCCGTGTCGTGCAGGAAGAGCAGCAAAAACAAGAATTTCACACAGGAACATCTACATATCATAAGAAGTCTTTAACAAACACCCCACCTCTAGCTTATACAATCATCCATTCAGGAGGATTAACCCAACAAGATTTGTATCATAGCTGCCTTGGCGACGGTGTTAGTTGTCTGGTGAGCACCATTGTCATTTGGAACTAACTAGAAATGATAAGAAGCCTTTTAAATAATTAAAATTCCACGACGGTATGACCCTTTGTTCAGAAGGAGGAAGAATAACAAGCTGTTCAAGAAAGTGTCTAATTGTGACCATGCTGGAAATTGAATTAGCACCATATTAGCCTAGAACCGTTATGAGGAACACATTCACGTGCAGTACTAATAGCAACTATGACAGCCTTGTTAGGTGTCCAAGTTGCACAGTTTTTATTAGGGCCAACTAAATGTCAGTATGAAATTGTATGCCAATGACTTTCTCCCAGTTAGTGTCGATAGCAAGCAACTAATATTGGACAGTGACAGACGTTGGAGACCTGATGGGTACATAGGATTATGGCATAATTGAATCTGGTGTGGAACCAATATAACTAAAAATGACTTGAGTGGAAACGTGTATATCCAGAAAGATAAATGGATTACATGTGACATATTTGAATAATGCCTTTGCGCCGTAATACTTAGGTGTTTTGAAGAATTACATCAAACTGGCATGTTTCTTATAGCATATATAATTCTATGTATACCATTAATGTTTACTAATTTTCCTCGCAGAAATATGGTAAACAAATGATGGAAAGAAGTAGCGACAGACACTTTAATTATTTTAGAACTTACATATGTATACAAATTTAGAAACTATCCATATATTGTGACCAGGCCATGTTTACGCGAAACTCCGCGACTTGAATGTTATCTCAAGCTGACATTTTGGTTATGTAATGAACTTTGCAAATCGAATACGAATTTTACAAAAGTTGAATAATTTGTCTGACGAGCAATCTTTAAAACGGAAGAAATCAGGTACAACGTTTTGACATTCATTTTATGTTAGTCGTTTTCTTCGTTATGACGTATGTAGACATTGAGTAGAGGCAGCGTAACCGTGGAAGCTAATGTGGGCATTACGTATTAAACTGGAAGAAACTGTTTACAGAAAATGACCAGGTTAGAAATGCGACTTAGTTACAGTAAGTAAGAACGTTTATTGCCAGGCGCATTTACTTTCTATGCATGCTAGAGTCCTGAAACTGGTCATACAGTAAGAAAGCTTGAGTAATTTAGTGATGGAATACAAACTGTAATTATGAATTTGGTTATGAACTAAACATAAGTGTAGGTCATGAAGCATGACAATAATGGATAAATAGAAATGAAGTGGCACTCCTGAAAATGAGGAATTCATGGAGGAATTAAACTCATGCTTACTGGCTTGCATAACATCTTCAGTGAAGCTAATGCACTGCTTTCAAAAAGTTACAATTTTGTATGAAAGTAGTTTAATTGGAAATTAAGATCACACGAGGTGAGTTTTAAGAATGTGAAATTAGATATGTTATGCATGAAACTGTCCAGGTGTCAACCATCGGTGAACAACAGAGCATGTGAAGCAACCTGCAGGTAATTGTATATTTTGCATTTAGCTAGGATAGAAGAGCTTGAAATATATTCACAATCTGTAAAACAATATACATAAATAAATATAGCAAATATAAAGTGACATTAGGAATTCTGGAATATGTTACGCCTCATTTGCATAACCATGTGGCTATCGAAGCATTCTGGGGGCCCCGAGTGGCCGAGTGGTCTAAAGCGCTCTTCGTTACGGATCACTGCCATCTCACCTCTGTCTGCGTTGGTTCGAGTCTCGGATTCGGCCAATGTGGATATGTGAGAAAGCTTGCCAGTAGCTTCCTGTGGGTCGGTGGTTCTTTCCGGGGTTTTCCCACCATTAATACTGGCCGCCATGTATAGCCTATCGTGTGCTGAAAAATGGCGTTAAAGCCTACAACAACAACATCGAAGCATTCTGGTGTACTAGTACCTTGCTCACATTATTATGATGGAACTAAACTCCTACAGTAATTCACTTATATCCAGCTTACTACCAGAGTAACGTTAATGAATTATGTAGAGATTCAGTATTTGACCGTTGGCAGATGCGAATTTGCCTGATGGACGTGGCCTGGTTCCTGAAGTAGAAAAGCCCTCCATGATGTGATGATATGAGTCACAGATTGGCATATTATTCAGGCATTGTTCACCATCAGCGGTAATACTGTTTGAGTTTTTATTGTTATTTTGATAGTATCCTTATATGTTGCTGAAGTCAGATATTATAAGAACTTATATGAAGGAACTCCTTTCAGAATTTTGTGATTCTTTCTACAGATCAAGGATATTACTTAAAATTGCAAAACATTCATGTCTAGCAAAATTAGCTTTAGCAATTAAAAGAGTTTTTCTCAAGCTCAGTCCATTCTCAAAGTTTCCAAAAGTGACTTTTAGGGGAATAAAGTTTTGAAATATTTTTGTGCATCTAAAAGACACGCTTGATTTTAATCATAGTGAACTTCATCTTTATGTTCATGACCGTCAACAGTTGGAATGTAGACATAGCAACTCTTAATTTTTCACACAGTACAAATGTTTGTGGATTTCGTACTTGCTACAAACAGTGTATTTAAGGTATTGTAATTCTGTATTTTAAAATAACAGGTTGCATTTCCAGGTGCAAGAAACGTAGGGTCAGTGAAAAACAACGTATTGATACCCATGAAAATAATTAAATTCAGAGAGCCTTGAAAGTTTTCGTTTTAACAATGCCATCCAAATATCTTATGGTTTTTTTCTGGTGATAAAACCAGGGAACGGATTTGTAGATTTAAAACAACAAATGCAAAAATTAGAAAATGGACTTTTTCCGGGTATGGTCTTGTTACATTAGAGTCACATAGTTGAAACATCGGTGTACCTACTATCACTATTCAGTACTTATCAGGCAATGATAGTAGGGCGAGAACCATTCCTATGTTATTTGCCTTTATAATATAAAATACCTTTCCAACAAAAAAATGTAAAACGCATAACACTTTCTATCTAATGATAAATTCTGTAAAAATCCCCATCAGTTTTTCTCGAGAATACTTTTTGTTTGAAAAAACGAAAACCTAATATTACAGTAAGAAATTGCAGTCATTATTTTTCATTGCACTAGATCATGGTTTTGGGCTTTTACATTTACTTCAGTGTGCTTTAGTTTTCAGTTTTCAAAGAATGTCAGTTAGTTACTTGCGTCATAACTTTGAGAGAAATAGTCCTTGCTCATTTATGTTGCCATGCGTATCATAGGATACTGCCTTGTTCACAGTTATCATTTACCGCAAATATTCGTGTGAAGCTTATCTGAAATTGAATCTGATCTAAAAACTTAAAACTACGAACAAGTTGGACACGGTGGTGTTGTGCCCTTCCCTAGTACATTAAACAACAGTAGCGAGTGAACAAAACCAGAAGTAATGATCTTTGATTTTTGAACAAGGTAAAAATGGCAGCTAGATGGTAATCAAACCCCAGTTTCTGGCTGCAAACGATGTCATTAAAAATGTGAGGCATCGTAATACCTCAGCCTAAACGTCATACTGTGGGTGTTCTTGACAACTCCACTGAATACGCCAAGGCATTAAACTGTATTGAGGTTCGGAAATGCCATCAAAAACAATTAAAACAGATACCAATAATGATCCTCAAGAAACTGCAATTTGCAATTTGCTTCTGACATTAATCATTTTATGATATCCACACCGCACCTCAGAAACTAAGAAACACGATGTGAGTAATGGGCAGTAATATTACCAATTTCATCAGCTGTACGATTCAGATAATTCATGTGAGACACTATGTAAAAAGAACATGAAAACAAAATCACAGGAAACAATATATTGAAATTTAAAAGGATGCAACGAACAAGAGGTCTTTGTTGAAATTCAAAATGCAGCGTGCCTCTGAAAGTTTAGAAATTCTTGCCACCGAAACGAGTTTTTTTTAGAATAAAGGATCATTAGGTAAAGCTGGGATCATATATCATTATATTTCTTTGACTTGAGAAGGAAAGAAACCATGATTTTATTTGAATTATATGTAAAATCATCACCACCTCTATCAGATGCACCAAGAGGGGCGATATAAAAATTTCAAGTGTGTTGGCACGATCCACATCCAAAGAGCAATCTTTGACTCGAGTTTCATGTGTCTAACTTTAAGGATGAAGGATGGCTTCAAGAGCATTAAATACGTACGTACGTACGTTCGTCCGTACATGCCTATACACAACTGTTTCACCATACTTGCTCCTTTCTTTGAAGTGCGGGAATAAATACAGAACTACAAACGAGAATTATGTTTGCAAAACCTATAAACTCACGCTTACCCCTCCATCCCAAAGTCTGAGCAAGTTTCCTAGGTCCCAGGTGGTAAAGACTTTCCCATGGGCAGATGTTAGTAAGGTATCTGCACTTGTCCTTTTCATGCCCAATAAGTATGTATGTAATTATACGGTGCGTATCTCGATAGTTTCCAACTTATTACCCTGGGGCCAAGTCTAGTAAAGGGTAGGGACGGTAGGGACAATTCAGGAGTGTTGATATGGTAGGGTATGGAACCTAACAGTTTTCAAGTCACAAAGGCTGAGTCTCCGGGTATAGGGATATATCCCTGGGTCATTGTCATTTACATGTTTGAATTTGTATATGCCCGATAAACGTATGCATAGGTATAGCGTGGGGATCATATTATTTTATATTTTATCGTTCTCTGAAAGCGCTTGGATAACAACGCGCCATTGATTTGCACATTCGTCTTATACAGAGATAACATACTTTGCAGAAATCGAGATTAGTCAACAGATAAACTACATATGCTTCACAATAATCGTCACGAAAGAAAACTTGAAGTTTGTGTTTATTAACCGCAGTTACCTATTGTTACTAGAACCCAAGGTTTGAACCTCTTAGATCAATGAGGTAAAGATTATCCCAGAAGTAAATGTTATTTAGGTATATGTATCGTTTTCGCAAGCCCGTCAGGTAGTAACTTGGCTATATGTGTTTATACAACATGTATCTCCGCGCTTACCCGTTATGACTTAAAACTCGACGTTTGAGCCTGGTGGTCAAGACTACGCCAGGGATATATATGTGCTTGGTATGTGTATTAGACTTTTCAAGCCCATCAAAATTATAGGGTGGATATCTTATAGTCTTAGAGTTATGACCATGGAGCTAAGTTCTTTCTGGTAAGGGTGGATCCAGTAGCTAATTTTAGTTGTATGGATGCATTTGTTCTTTTGATGCCTAGTAAGTGCATGCATGCTGGGGGGGGGGGGGGGGGTGAGGAGGGCTGAACCAATACCTAAGTCTCTTGAAATAGGGAATGTCCTTGAAAATCGAAGTCAGCTGCATGTAGAAATGTGTTATTTAATGTCTTGTATGATTACATTGTGATGAACTGAATAGTGTCCATGTTACGATCGAAGAGCTATGTTCTTGGGATATGGATATAACTTTGGGTATTATCCATGAGTCCCAGTCTGGCATCATATATGCAACTTCAGCGAAGACATACAACTCAGGAATTATTTTGAAATTTATGTGAAATCAACCTAACATTCTAGCTCCATTTTCAGGGTCGTGATAAAATTTCAAAAGTGTTGGCACAATCTATACTGATGTGATTATCATTTAACCAAGTTGTAGGCGTTTTGCTTTCAAAGTGTTGAGGAATTTAGGAATATTACAAATGTACGACCGTATATACGCATGCGCGTAATAACAGTAGGACGGACTGTATCGCAGTATCCCTGTGCCTCTTTAGCGAGGTCATAATGAACTAGAATTAATAATGGATGCGCCATAAAAACTACTGCCATAAAAGCTATTGTACAATACTTTTACAATTCAGGTCTGGTTTAGCAAAAGCAAATCAGAGGATTCATAAGGAAAACAATACTTCCATGGAACCCAAACAAAGCTCGCGGTCAAGAACTCTCATGGATAGCATTAAAGGTTTCCAGGCTGCAGAAAATGCCGCATCAAACATGAAAGAATTTCTAAGGGCCCTTGGAGATATTCAAAGCATCGACATCGATAAACTGAAGACACAGTTTTTTCAGGTATATAGCTAGCTAGCCAAGTAACTATAAAACAATAAAATAATACTTCAATGTACATATGTATTATTATTTAATGTATGTTTTTGTGTTGTTGATGTTTTGTCTTTTACAAAGTATAATATTTGAAACGGAAGCTGCGATGTCATTTTGCCAAAGGTGATATTGGTGGCTTTTGGATTTTATTATTAAAATTTAGCAAGATTTTTGGCTATTTATATATTTGCCTAAACCTGCATTCATTATATTTTAATTTTTGTTATTTGTCGAAATTGGATAACCAAAACAAATCATGTTGTAATTAGTATAAACCGATTAGCTGTTCATTTCTGCCAACTTGTTCATAAATGCCAAGATATATGCAAAATACTTTGTTCTAGACTATATTTACTACGGTTCGCTTGTTGAAACTTCTTCTGGAATGGCACGTTATCAACATGGGATTTATTATTCACGTTCATCGATTATATTAATAAGAGAATCTGGAACCGTACCCACTGGGAAAAGGCTTCCAAACTGATGTTAAATGAGTTCTTTTATTTTGAAAATATATGTTTCCCTGAACTTGTATCAAACATGGCTTTCAAAAGAACCCAACCTTTACAATGAATCCCTAATATAATTCGACAATTTAGAAGAAAAAAAAAACATATAGAACTGTAAAATATTTTATGTTAAATGATTGATGGCCCAAACACTTCATAGCTGGTTTTGTTTTGCAAGTTTACAAATAATAATAATTCAAGGTAACGTTAGTACTTAGAAAATACAAACTTGCAAATATTTTATTCCGTTCTCCTAAGTCAGATTCAAAAGCTTATTTGCATGATAAGTATCTCTGTCATATGTCTAACATAATGTGTTACCTATTTTTCATCAGTAGGTGCACTTTGGAAAACAAAAAGCGATAGCATTAATAGAAACAGCGTTACTGTCTGCCCGTGTTCATGTGAGCGCAGAGAGCAGCACAGATCAGGTTTACAATCGCGATGGCAAGCTGCGTCAACAGACAGAAATAACACAATGACAACAATAATACCCAGTAGTGCTGCCAAAACATTTTTTGCATGCACTTTCATCATCCCTGCCAGCTGCTCTAGGTGCTTTTCTATGCATCATCTTGCGTTGCTGAAATCACTTTACATGTGCAGCCTTTTGAGGTATCCCTCCTATATCGTCGGCGATCTTTGTTGATACTCGCGTTCCAACTCTATATCTACAATGCAGTCTTATATCTCTTTGAGCAACGCATCGTCATCCGCTTCGATCAGATTTCTGCCTTCTACGACTAGGCCTTAGTTTTAGCGCTGCATCTTCAGATCATGAAACAGATGAAATCGGTATCTTCCAGCTAGTTTCTATCAGCCAGGATGTCTGCTCAAGCTGTGGTGATCCGCTTTCGGGAGTCGGGGTTTTCTTATCCTGCTGCTGACCTCGAAACACATTAAGATGCAAAGCTCAATACGATCACAAATCACATACATGAAGCATTATACGACAAAATCATCTATGCTGAGGAGTTCGCGATTATCCTAGATAACTAGAAAATCAGCCACGAACAACACAGTGCTGCCTAACATGCACTAGGCACTCGATAGAACGACTATAGACGCAGTGACAAATATGAAGCTTATAGCTCGTGGAGTTGTTGTCATGAAAATACTCGATGGAGATTCATTCCAGCACTTGCATTGTTTCTCTTCACCATGCACTTCTGCAACTGCACCACCGTCGCCATATTCGCCAGCTAACAAACTAAATTAAAAGCAAGGGCTATTTCTTTGTTTCTTTGTTTCCTTGCTTTGAACTCGTTTAGTCACAGCCGTTTAACAAGAATGGTTAGCACCATGATCTTGGTAAACTCGTACAACGGATATGTGTCCGTTTTGGCGGCCCTGTCCATGACCTAACCACAGTAATTTGTAC
The DNA here is from genome assembly GCA_028554795.2 of Sinohyriopsis cumingii. NCBI lineage: Eukaryota > Metazoa > Mollusca > Bivalvia > Unionida > Unionidae > Sinohyriopsis > Sinohyriopsis cumingii. Next base: position 133,304,339 of record CM068829.1, read on the forward strand.
CCCCCTATCCTTACATATCCTCACTATGGCTTGATGACCATCTTTTGAGGTCTCACTCATGGCTAGTCAGTAGTACCCATATCCTTGCGAATCCGTAAGACAGTCTCACGCAAAAGATAGGTGGCTTCGCGTATTATCAACTTAAGGTCCTGCTCACTGAACAGCTTCACAACAGACATGTTGTTGCCGACGACTGCCGTGTCAACGCCTCAGTCAATGTATAAATCTACATTAACTCTGAGACCTATTTCGGCGGCCTCTACCAAAGATGAATTAAATTCGTCGGCTTTTCATTCAAGGCAAAGACACACAATGGCCTCTTGGTCGTTTTTGGCGGCCAGATTTACAGATTATTTAAAGTCGTTGTAACCCAATGATTTGTATCTTTGCCCATAGGCTTGTTAGACTGTTTTGCGGCCTAAACCATGGCACTGTCTTAATACTTTATAAGTTAGCTTTTCAACGCCATACTATATACCTATTATATCGTTGTGTGGTAGCTCGAAGTTGATGTGCTGATCTAAATCAATTTAGTCTCCAAAACAACAGATTAAATATGTTATAGCTGTCGCTTGGCTTGTGCCAGTAAAGCGTCTCTAGAGTTCCGGGCAAAAAACCTTCAGCCGGTTATTTGAGATAGGCGGTTTTTTAGGCATGCCCGTAAATTTTTTTTTCGCTGCGAGTTCAGCAGTGGAAGCGGGCGCATTGGCAACGCGAACATCTTTTGCTCGTTGAATGGGGTGACAAAGGGAAGTGGAAGGCTCAGCGGACGACAACGCTTCCTCTCCACCCTCCCATCGGTTATACTCTGTTCACACCCTCTGCAAGGAACTTGTGAAAAAAGCACACAAAATTGGAAATATGCCAACAAGTGATGCAGTGCAAGGAAATCCAGATTTGCTCTTTTGCTGTGCTAAAGTAAAAGGGTTTGTGTACTTTAGCTAATGGTCCAGCGGTTGAAGATAGTGCCCCTTAAACATGACGTTTTGCAGTCCTCGTATATATTTATAGTATAGATATGAGTATTTAACTTTTTAATTGTGTATGTTTTGTCAAATGGAACTTTGAACTAATTATTAATAAATTAAAGTTGACATAGCCAGTAAACACGATGCCGTGACTGTGATAGTTGTTCATATATGTCTTTGAGATAGTTCGATCATCAACCATGTTCTAGTTCCAGAAAGAAAAAACAAACACTGCGTACAACTAGTCGCCCGGGTGCTGCAAGGCTCGAAATTAACGCTAATCAGCTAACCCCCATTTTATGCCTTTGCGAGAGGATCACTAAAACTGCAGCCGTCAACTCAAGGAATCAGTATTTATAGTCTTAATTATCGGATGATCTTATAATTCCCGCATCATTTGTTTTTACTTAATAAAGAAATTATTCACCAAGAAACAACCTTATGTACGATTGATCACACTTAATGAAGGTAATTCCCCTATTACGTGTCATAACATTCACCTGAAGTAATAAAAGAATTAAAATATACTAAAATGCCGATTCCGATATTGTTATTACTTCTTTCCCATACATATACATTGTGCCGATAATCGAGCTTGAAATTTTGCACACGTGCTGTTCGTGTGATTGAGTGAGAAATAGAGGGGGAGAAACATTTGTTATATCAAGAATTTCCTTCAAATGAAATACACGGTTAAAATCAAATATATAAAAATAAATTGCCATCTCATTTATTAAAAATAATGGGTGATAATAATGGATAATATCACAAAATAGATGTATTATTGGTCTTTAAATTATGTATAAAAATATGATGCAGCAAAGATGAATACTTTTGTATAATATTCTGATCCAAAGTGTGCCATAAGATTTGTTTCTCAACTCCCAACCTTCTCAACTATTGTTACGTGTTCCTTTTCTAAATATCAAAAAATAATTGTTTCCAGCTTTCTTCGTATTTGTGTATGAACATGCTCGCTTTGTGATGCGTCTTAAAAGTTATTCCATTTACAGACTTGAAAAATGGTGAACACAATGAATATCTTACCAGTCGCTGTTCATGTCCTGTAGAAACACCCAAAGATTTACAGCAACCAAGCGCGCTAAGGCGATTTATTAAAAATGTTTCGAAAAATCATAATGGCAAAAGTTGTCACATGCACACATCTTATCCATCATCTACAGTGCATATATCGTATGTGTGTGTGACTTTTTTTTATTTCATTCAAGACGCAATATCTCTCTGTCTCTCTATCTCATCTACAATTTGTAATTTCGTGATTACTTGTGAACGCATATTAAATAGAAACATCAGCGTATGTTATCTATCTACATCGTCTGTATATGTGGGTTTTATTTATTTCATCCAACAAGCAGCTCTCTCTCTCTCTCTCTCTCTCTCACACACACACACACACACACACACACACACACACTTTCACTTAGAGACACAATTCACGAGGATGCGACAAAGTGGTTAAGCATTTACTTTTTATTATATCAAAGCAGGTGAGAAAAGCAAATAGCATGAATATTAGATCCAGAGTGTAAAGCAAAAGTTTCTTAACATATTACTGTACATGTAATAAAGGTACGTGCTTCCTGGATCTGCGCTTGGTTTGTGAAAATTTTCAATTTATATGTATGCAGCAAGTGAAATGAGAGCACGATCATACTGTGTATTTTTTTTTTATAAATTGTACTGAAAATTTTAATATTGATTGTCTTATAATTGCCACATCATTCTTACGATTACGTCATTCCTACAACCTTTGTTCGCCAAAACACGACATTGACTGCGAACGGTAATTTGTTCCGCGAGAATTATTGATGTGCGAAAATACACGACTTTGGAATATTCGTATCCAACACCTATGTATGATGAAGGATATTTTTCACACATTCCTAAATGAATAATATAGGTTGAGTTTAACTTGATGTATTGTGAATATCGTCAAAGTAACATTAATATACTATACTGTGTACAAGTTGTGTCCTAATGAAATCTTGATCAACGATTCAAATGTGATTAAGCAAAAAATAGTCCACCATTGATGTTACAATTAAAAGAGACAATAAAAATAATGACATAGTCATCGATTCAGAACCAACCTTGATTTTCCTTTGATAAATAATATCGAGAAGATGATTTTAAAAAAGAAAATGACAATGACAATTCGACCTGAAACTGACTGCATAATCTGAACTGGTGTCAAGAAGTACAAACGTCTTGTTTGAGAAACACTAACTACAATCGCTGCTGGTTTGAGGATGTTACTGTGCAGCAATTTAATATTTATCTGAAATTATTGTGAAAAGATAATCATCTGACGGAAATCAGAGAAACTTTGTGCACTTTGATCACAGAGGGTCATGTAATAAAAGGACATTGGATATAAATTGTGCCACTTTTGATCTTCCCGTGTCGCATGGTTGTTATTAAGTAAAAATGTATTCATTTACGTCACAACAACTGGGTGGCACATTGTAGAAATAACATTAAAAATTAAAAAGTGCGGGTCTCGTATTGATAATTGAAACATTGTTGTTATTTTCAGCATTTATCATTTTATAAGTCTTACATTTAGTTTTATGTTCGTCAGCCAAAGCCTTGCCAATTGGAAAGTATTGCTACGATTTACCTCCAAGACTTTTTCCACAGAAAAACTAGCTTAGGCCTGTCCAGACCGCGTCTACCTAATGAATCTGCAGATATCAGTCTGGCGAAAAGTACAAAAGATACGTTCCCTTGTGGTTGTTCGCATCAAGTGGATACATTTTTAAATCATGCCTTGAGCAAGTCTTGATATCATCAAGATATATAACGTCATAATGTGCATGACGTAAAAGAGGCGTTTGATTTGTACAGAACTAAACTGTTCTTACTGCTTTCTTTCTGACTGATATACATTTGACTTTTCTTCAGCTAAAAAGCGTAAATAGGAGTTCTTTGAGTTCATGATTAACTTTAGTTAGTCTTAGTTAATAATACAGCCTAGCTCCCAAAATTTGTTGCTATTGATGTTGTTATAGTTGTTTTGTGTTTCGTTACCTATGTCCTGGTTTGCCATCCATTGTATGACTATGAAAGCCGAAGCGGGCCGGATGACTCAGGCTAGAGAGTCAATTAATTCTACTTGCATCGGAAAGAGATGAGTATCCTCCGACTTAGTCTCGGCCTGCCCAGACCGTATCTGCATATAGTATATGCATATATCATTATGGAGAATGTGTGATACAAATATCAAATATAGGACCATTTCAGAATGCTTACATCAAGCGGATAAATTTTGATCCCATCCCTTGTGAAAGTGTTGAGATTATCAAATATATGACGTCATAATTACGTTACACTAATATACATGAGTAGTAAATGGGGGCACCCTAGCGTCATGGGGAATTAGCATTACAAGACCCCTTGGGCAACTCTAGCGTCAAGGGAAAATTAACATGGAGAAAAATCGTGGGTCAGATTAGCGTCAAGGGAAATTAACATGGAGAAAAATCGTGGGACAATCTAGCGTCAAGGGGAATTTAACATGGGAATAAATCGTGGGACTGTCTAGCGTCAAGGGGAATTGAACATGGAGAAAAATCGTGGGACTGTCTAGCGTCAAGGGGAATTTAACATATGGAAATTGAACATGGTGGGTCTGTATAGCGTCAAGGGGAATTGAACATGGTGGGATTGTCTAGGGACAATGATGGTAGAGGGTCAAACACATCAGAGACAGAAACATACATACACTAGTACAAGCGTGAGATTTATATATAAAGCATTACCAAGACCTGAAATCTTGCTGGGGTGTTCAAAAATTTGCATAATTGTAATGATGCTATAAATAGCTATAATCAAGGAAATGTTCAACGACAAAATGGATGTGACTAAAAGTAACCCTAAAATGACGAAATTGTCCCAGAATTTAAAGGAAAATAAACATATCCCCGAAAATTAAGTTACAATGGTTTAGACTAAAATGGATAAAATTAGTAACTACTTACAATATCAACTTCTGTGACGATCGTGGATAAATACGTATGTATCTATAATCAGCTGAAATTCCTATGAAATCCCACTATCTATTTATAGCTCCAACTTGTGGGTTTTTCCTTTGGAAAATCCCACTATCTTTTTATAGCCTCAGCTTGAGTGACGTTCCTGTTTATGAATTCTAGTATATATGTATAGCTACAAAATGTGGAAATCCCCAAGTCGATATTTATAGTCTCAAAATTTCCAGCGTCAGTGACGTCACTGTACTGAACACTAGGGGATAAATGGCAACAGTGTTGCAAGTGGCTGACCTGAATACGCGCTACTGTAGGTAGGTAGGTAGAGTGTATCTGATAGGGATAAAGTGAGTTTTATAGGGACAAACAGAGACCAATACACACACACACACACACACACACAACATACGCGCGCAGACTCACACACACACACACACACACACACACACACAGAGGGAAGAGGAAAAAACAAACCCCAAAATATACTATCCACACTCGGGAGGAAGAAAAAAAACAACCAAATATACGATCTACACAACGTACGCGAACAAACACACACACACACAACATACGCGCGCAGACTCAAACACACACACACACACACACAGAGGGAAGAGGAAAAAACAAACCCCAAATATACTATCCACAATCGGGAGGAAGAAAAATAAACAACCAAATATACGATCTACACAACGTACGCGAACAAACACACACACACACACACACACACGCACAACATACGCGAACACACACACACATACACACACACACACACACACACACAGAGGGAAGAGGAAAAAACAAACCCCAAATATACTATCAACACAGAAGGGAGATAATACAAACCCCAAATAAACTATCCACACAAACGTACGCGAACGCATACAAACCCGAAATATACTATCAACACAGAAGGGAGATAATACAAACCCCAAATAAACTATCCACACAAACGTACGCGAACGCATACAAACCCCAAATATACTATCAACACAGAAGGAGATAATACAAACCCCAAATAAACTATCCACACAAACGTACGCGAACGCATACAAACCCAAAATATACTATCCACACAACGTCGCTAACGCATACAAACTCCAAATATGCTATCCACACTCGGGAGGAAGAAGAAAAAACAACCAAATATACGATCTACACAACGTACGCGAACACACACACACACACACACACAGAGGGAAGAGGAAAAAACAAACCCCAAATATACTATCAACACAGAAGGGAGATAATACAAACCCCAAATAAACTATCCACACAAGCGTACTCGAACGCATACAAACCCCAAATACACTATCAACACAGAAGGGAGATAATACAATCCCCAAATAAGCTATCCACACAAACGTACGCGAACGCATACAAACCCCAAATACACTATCAACACAGAAGGGAGATAATACAAACCCCAAATAAACTATCCACACAAACGTACGCGAACGCATACAAACCCCAAATATACTATCCACACAACGTCGCTAACGCATACAAACCGCAAATATACTATCCACACTCGGGAGGAAGAAGAAGAAAAACAACCAAATATGCGATCTACACAACGTACGCGAACACACACACACACACACATACACACACACACACACACACGCACACCACAGAGGGAAGAAGAAGAAAACCATTATACACTATCCACACGCAGTGAAGAAATAACCCTTTATATATACTATCAACAGAGAGTGAAGAAAATAACCCATTATATTCCATCAACACAGAGTGAAGAAGAAAAAGTTTTTTGAAAGCACCTAAGCCCTCACCTGCAATGACCAACTCTGCCAAACACCTACACCCCACCCACCCCCACTCCCAACACTACAAAACCCATTTAACCCGTTATTTTATGGCATCAGTGTGTGATTTAGGAAACATCAAGACACAAAATGATGGACGAATAGACTGACTATTGTTTACGGACTTGCATGCCTAAAGAGCGTGCGTGAAGGAAAACATCCTTCCATTTCAATTCTAACTAAAACATGATCCAGAGGGATAGAGAGAGGTGAAAGAGCACAATTTCATAAAGTGTGAGTAAAAACAAAACACGCCATCCTTATTATACAATGTCAAGACCAAGAGACACTTACGTTTTCTTTCTGGTCTATTCTCTTTTAGAAGGTAGTATGAAATTTCACATCAGGGCCAACGCATCGGCTCACATTGTCAATTTTTCCATTTCCATGTTTTTACTGGCACAAGTTCTTCATCATCTTCAATTTCTTCTTCTTCTGAATCCCTCTTCTCTGTTTCGTCTTGTTTTTGTTTCTTCTCTTTTCTCGTAGGGCACTCTGAATTCCAGTGTCCTTTCTCCTGACAACGATATTAGGTATCTTGACTTTTGTCTCTCTTTCTTAGACGAAGCAGGTATTCTGGAGACAAATACCCATTTACCGTTGCAGATATAGCAAACTTCATTAGCACTTACACACTTTCGTATGACTCTCATCAAATCAACGACCAAAAGAGTAAGTTTTGTTGCCACTTTCGCATGTGAATTATGCTTTCGTATGACTTTTAGCAAATATTTGACCAGCAGGTCGATCTGTGCTGACTCTTCCATCTTCTTGATCGTTTGAGAGCGGAATGAATACTCTGACGCTAAGACACTCTCCTTATATACATGGACCTGCTGCGTATGAAACCTAGTCAAATGTAATTTTGCAATAAGATGAAACGATTTCATTGAGGAAGTAAAAAGCAATGATGTACCGTATCGCCTCACACAAAACCTGAAGTTTTAGTTCAAATCCGTGTCAGCGATTTCGAAGACGACATAACTGAGCTTTAATCAATGCTCTCCAATTATGACACAAAACCACGAGTCCTGATTCACGCCAAAAGAAATTTCGTTCGGTCCATAAAAAATAGTATCACATCTGAGAAACGCAAAAACGAACTTCCAGAAAACTGAGAAAGACGGCTTACACCTACAACGTAAATGTGTGAGTTCAAGTAGTGCGTAAAACTTAGTCAAATTAGATTTTTATAGTCAAGACGAAACGATCTCTTTTCGAACAAGAAAGCAGACACCAAGCGACAATGGCGATCCGTGTCACACAACACTTTTCAAAATGTATATTATCAGAGGTTTGTTCTAGCGATCTGCACGGTTAAATTAAATGTTGATGTATTTTGCAATAAGACGGACACAATTTCCATGGGATCGCCCATGGTACGATTGTTCGTGCATTAGTTTAATTTTTAAAAATATTTTTTTATATAAATCGCCTATAGGATAGACCCAGTAAAGCATGGCCATTCTCGTCACTGTCTGAATAGCTACTTAAGTCAATTCGAAGCGAACGCGGTAAGAAAATAAGTATAGCCAATGAAATGGCTTACAACGGGTGATGCATTGTTTTGTTCTAGGGCTGTGTGGCATAATAATCCCTATGTTCTTGCGTTGTTACCATTACAGTGCAGACAGACTGAAATGTGAACTTACAAGCCCTCTTTGTGTGTGTTGTACCATTTCCTCTTACCACATCAAAATACTGAGCGTCACAGTATTGGTTCGCGTTTTCAAGCTGACCATTTTTTTATATCTCACTTAAACATTTCGACATAAACACTCACATCGGTAGAGTCAGAACAGACGTGTTACAGTATTGAGGGGCATGTTATCTTTTCTTTTTCAAACTAATAAATTTGGGGTTTGTATGAAGTAAAGAACCGAAAGTACAGTGAAACTCAAGGATGATGACCCAATCTGTCTGTCTATTGATGCGTGTATTTACTTAAGAAGAAATATGACCTCTAAAACACAAAGAGATACGGCAAGCATGATTAGATTAAACACAACGATGTTTTCCTTCACGCCCGTGTAATTTAGAGTTTCAATCGTCTTTGAAGACAAACTTGGTCTCCTTTTGTAGGGCTTGAAATAATAAAAAAACTGAAAAATCTTAAGCACTTTGCTATAGATAATTTCATCAACAGACCAAACAACATAAATACCGTTACAACAATAGAAAGCCTTAAATCTTCTATCAAAAAGAAATGCATGAAAAAAATTAAAGATTAACGATAACTAACCAATGAAACCGAATTTAACAAAGGCAATAACATGTGAAGAAATGCCTCTCACTTTGGAAAGGTAGGAGAATGTACTCTGTCATGCACCGTCAACTTGAAAAAAATTATAAACAGAGAGAAACCTGAATTCAAAATTCAGTTGTTTCTTTTTCTTCAAAATTATTTCGTTTCTTTTTTCTTTTTTTTTTTTTTTGGAACAAATCTAAGCACTAATATAGAGTGGAAAAGGGAAAATGCACATACAAGCTTTGATATTTCTGAAAAAAGGAGGGGATATTCCTAACGTTCATAACCACCTATATATGTTTGGACTTGTCTGTGACTTATCCACAAAACAAGATATACATATTTCTGGTCAAGCTGCAAGTGTGTGCGTGTTTTTGAAAATGGTAAAAATTGGATATACAATTTTCTCGTGACACTTATAAAGTGAAGAGTCTGTTGTTCGTTTCCGTCGCTTATCAAAATTTTAAAAATAGTAATGTTCTGTAAAAAGTGAATGAGTGTTTCTTTTAGGTCTGTGCGTTTTGTTTTCTTTTGTTGGTGATAATATGGATAATGTAAGTTCGGGTACAACGAAATTTAAAGAATTAGGTCCAGAACTCGGTGTGGAGGGAAGAAATATACGCAACAGCAGCGGGAGCAAGAAATGCAGACCTAGCCAGTTAGCACTCCACCCACCTCGAGAACACAAATAACAGCTAGTCAACAGCCGACTATACCTAACAAACAACCCGTCCCGGAAAGAGTGGTGGCAAAACAAAGGTCCAATTATGTTACACAAACGGTATGGCAAACTCAAATGTAATTATCGGAGGCACTACGTTCTTTTCTCACTCCGATACTACAGGCAATCTCAGCTGAAAGAACAACCACAACAACAATAACAGCGACAGACACCATAGCAGCGGATTTGAAACTATCTACCTCAACTGAAGAATTAGTATCAGAACCAGAAGAGGAAATTGAGGCGGTTGAGGAGGAGGGGGACGCTGACCCTCGTTGAGAAGTACACCGAAATGGGGCTAGATCAAGCATTGTATGACGTCAACATAGCAGGGCAGTTTATTACAGCCATACAATACGTTGCCTACAAATCTCTAGACACCTTTAAACCAAGACCTTCTCAATGGGGATTAGGGGTCAGAGTTCTTCCCCAATTCTACAGACAAGCCTACACTGGATACCCCCTCAGTCAACTGGTAGAAACCGCTGCTTACATTACCGCCCATCATGGCTACGCATTTCCTGATATCAAGAATCATGAGACTAGGAGTGCGGGAAAGAACGTGAAAGCAAAAGAGAGACGTGTTACCTTCTAACAGAAAAAACAGACTGTTTTTTAGGGCTCCAAAAGATTGCTTTTTATTAAATAGGGAACCATATTTGGCTTGGTATCCCTCCTTGACTAAACTATTCTCGAAACAAACTTGACCCATTGGAACACCACAACAAACTTAATTTTTTAAACCTAACAGTGACCAAACTGGTATATGTCGCTTAGACATAATAATTTAAAATAAGATCAGTATGGCTATTTTTATGTACACTAAGTACTAATATTAGACAGATATGTTAGGAAGTAGGAAATTTAACAGACTCGTTAGATTTGAACTAATTGCACAGGTGGTTAACACATTATTGGTACCTTTTATTGTCCATTAGCAAAAACGGGACTTGATTTGAAATAAGTACGGGCTAGCGTTTTGGTGAGTACTTAACATCCATGGCTGTCTTGCTGAGCACCTTTTTCCTCCTTTACCACGCTCGGACAGAAAAATGAGTGTGTGGTGAGACAATTCCCACTCATGTTTAAAGTCTTTCAGTCAGGTTGTTAAGGACTAGTTAGTCCTACACCTGAGTGGCTAAATTTAAAAATAGTCTGTGAGTACATAAAAGCCTGGGGGATGAGGCTCTCTTTCCTTCCCCAGGAGTAATTAAAAATCACGCGGTGCGTTATTAAACCAGTGATACATGCTCCATTAGAGCGAAAATCACTTTAATTCAAGTAAGCAGACAAGCAAGTTTGGGTACCGTCTCTAGCACTCTTGATGACACCAACTGTCTGGGTTATTTTCTTTCTTGCAAGCCCCTATGTTCCACTTCTGTTTGTGATAATAACTTGTGATACTTCACATTTTCTAAAGTAGAAATCTTTACAAGCCGTACAAAATACAAAACTTATATGACTTTGGCTTTTGACACTTGCACAGACTCTTCACTTTATAAGTGTCACGAGAAAATTGTATATCCAATTTTTACCATTTTCAAAAACACGCACACACTTGCAGCTTGACCAGAAATATGTATATCTTGTTTTGTGGATAAGTCACAGACAAGTCCAAACATATATAGGTGGTTATGAACGTTAGGAATATCCCCTCCTTTTTTCAGAAATATCAAAGCTTGTATGTGCATTTTCCCTTTTCCACTCTATATTAGTGCTTAGATTTGTTCCAAAAAAAGAAAAAAAGAAAAAAGAAACGAAATAATTTTGAAGAAAAAGAAACAACTGAATTTTGAATTCAGGTTTCTCTCTGTTTATAATTTTTTTCAAGTTGACGGTGCATGACAGAGTACATTCTCCTACCTTTCCAAAGTGAGAGGCATTTCTTCACATGTTATTGCCTTTGTTAAATTCGGTTTCATTGGTTAGTTATCGTTAATCTTTAATTTTTTTCATGCATTTCTTTTTGATAGAAGATTTAAGGCTTTCTATTGTTGTAACGGTATTTATGTTGTTTGGTCTGTTGATGAAATTATCTATAGCAAAGTGCTTAAGATTTTTCAGTTTTTTTATTATTTCAAGCCCTACAAAAGGAGACCAAGTTTGTCTTCAAAGACGATTGAAACTCTAAATTACACGGGCGTGAAGGAAAACATCGTTGTGTTTAATCTAATCATGCTTGCCGTATCTCTTTGTGTTTTAGAGGTCATATTTCTTCTTAAGTAAATACACGCATCAATAGACAGACAGATTGGGTCATCATCCTTGAGTTTCACTGTACTTTCGGTTCTTTACTTCATACAAACCCCAAATTTATTAGTTTGAAAAAGAAAAGATAACATGCCCCTCAATACTGTAACACGTCTGTTCTGACTCTACCGATGTGAGTGTTTATGTCGAAATGTTTAAGTGAGATATAAAAAAATGGTCAGCTTGAAAACGCGAACCAATACTGTGACGCTCAGTATTTTGATGTGGTAAGAGGAAATGGTACAACACACACAAAGAGGGCTTGTAAGTTCACATTTCAGTCTGTCTGCACTGTAATGGTAACAACGCAAGAACATAGGGATTATTATGCCACACAGCCCTAGAACAAAACAATGCATCACCCGTTGTAAGCCATTTCATTGGCTATACTTATTTTCTTACCGCGTTCGCTTCGAATTGACTTAAGTAGCTATTCAGACAGTGACGAGAATGGCCATGCTTTACTGGGTCTATCCTATAGGCGATTTATATAAAAAAATATTTTTAAAAATTAAACTAATGCACGAACAATCGTACCATGGGCGATCCCATGGAAATTGTGTCCGTCTTATTGCAAAATACATCAACATTTAATTTAACCGTGCAGATCGCTAGAACAAACCTCTGATAATATACATTTTGAAAAGTGTTGTGTGACACGGATCGCCATTGTCGCTTGGTGTCTGCTTTCTTGTTCGAAAAGAGATCGTTTCGTCTTGACTATAAAAATCTAATTTGACTAAGTTTTACGCACTACTTGAACTCACACATTTACGTTGTAGGTGTAAGCCGTCTTTCTCAGTTTTCTGGAAGTTCGTTTTTGCGTTTCTCAGATGTGATACTATTTTTTATGGACCGAACGAAATTTCTTTTGGCGTGAATCAGGACTCGTGGTTTTGTGTCATAATTGGAGAGCATTGATTAAAGCTCAGTTATGTCGTCTTCGAAATCGCTGACACGGATTTGAACTAAAACTTCAGGTTTTGTGTGAGGCGATACGGTACATCATTGCTTTTTACTTCCTCAATGAAATCGTTTCATCTTATTGCAAAATTACATTTGACTAGGTTTCATACGCAGCAGGTCCATGTATATAAGGAGAGTGTCTTAGCGTCAGAGTATTCATTCCGCTCTCAAACGATCAAGAAGATGGAAGAGTCAGCACAGATCGACCTGCTGGTCAAATATTTGCTAAAAGTCATACGAAAGCATAATTCACATGCGAAAGTGGCAACAAAACTTACTCTTTTGGTCGTTGATTTGATGAGAGTCATACGAAAGTGTGTAAGTGCTAATGAAGTTTGCTATATCTGCAACGGTAAATGGGTATTTGTCTCCAGAATACCTGCTTCGTCTAAGAAAGAGAGACAAAAGTCAAGATACCTAATATCGTTGTCAGGAGAAAGGACACTGGAATTCAGAGTGCCCTACGAGAAAAGAGAAGAAACAAAAACAAGACGAAACAGAGAAGAGGGATTCAGAAGAAGAAGAAATTGAAGATGATGAAGAACTTGTGCCAGTAAAAACATGGAAATGGAAAAATTGACAATGTGAGCCGATGCGTTGGCCCTGATGTGAAATTTCATACTACCTTCTAAAAGAGAATAGACCAGAAAGAAAACGTAAGTGTCTCTTGGTCTTGACATTGTATAATAAGGATGGCGTGTTTTGTTTTTACTCACACTTTATGAAATTGTGCTCTTTCACCTCTCTCTATCCCTCTGGATCATGTTTTAGTTAGAATTGAAATGGAAGGATGTTTTCCTTCACGCACGCTCTTTAGGCATGCAAGTCCGTAAACAATAGTCAGTCTATTCGTCCATCATTTTGTGTCTTGATGTTTCCTAAATCACACACTGATGCCATAAAATAACGGGTTAAATGGGTTTTGTAGTGTTGGGAGTGGGGGTGGGTGGGGTGTAGGTGTTTGGCAGAGTTGGTCATTGCAGGTGAGGGCTTAGGTGCTTTCAAAAAACTTTTTCTTCTTCACTCTGTGTTGATGGAATATAATGGGTTATTTTCTTCACTCTCTGTTGATAGTATATATAAAGGGTTATTTCTTCACTGCGTGTGGATAGTGTATAATGGTTTTCTTCTTCTTCACTCTGTGGTGTGCGTGTGTGTGTGTGTGTGTGTGTGTGTGTGTGTGTGTGTGTGTGTGTGTGTTCGCGTACGTTGTGTAGATCGCATATTTGGTTGTTTTTCTTCTTCTTCCTCCCGAGTGTGGATAGTATATTTGCGGTTTGTATGCGTTAGCGACGTTGTGTGGATAGTATATTTGGGGTTTGTATGCGTTCGCGTACGTTTGTGTGGATAGTTTATTTGGGGTTTGTATTATCTCCCTTCTGTGTTGATAGTGTATTTGGGGTTTGTATGCGTTCGCGTACGTTTGTGTGGATAGTTTATTTGGGGTTTGTATTATCTCCCTTCTGTGTTGATAGTATATTTGGGGTTTGTTTTTTCCTCTTCCCTCTGTGTGTGTGTGTGTGTGTGTGTGTGTGTGTTCGCGTACGTTGTGTAGATCGTATATTTGGTTGTTTTTTCTTCTTCCTCCCGAATGTGGATAGCATATTTGGAGTTTGTATGCGTTAGCGACGTTGTGTGGATAGTATATTTTGGGTTTGTATGCGTTCGCGTACGTTTGTGTGGATAGTTTATTTGGGGTTTGTATTATCTCCCTTCTGTGTTGATAGTATATTTGGGGTTTGTATGCGTTCGCGTACGTTTGTGTGGATAGTTTATTTGGGGTTTGTATTATCTCCCTTCTGTGTTGATAGTATATTTGGGGTTTGTTTTTTCCTCTTCCCTCTGCGTGTGTGTGTGTGTGTGTGTGTGTGTGTGTGTGTGTGTGTGTGTTCGCGTACGTTGTGTAGATCGTATATTTGGTTGTTTTTTTTTTCTTCCTCCCGAGTGTGGATAGTATATTTGGGGTTTGTTTTTTCCTCTTCCCTCTGTGTGTGTGTGTGTGAGTCTGCGCGCGTATGTTGTGTGTGTGTGTGTGTGTGTGTGTGTGTGTGTGTTCGCGTACGTTGTGTAGATCGTATATTTGGTTGTTTGTTTTTTTTCTTCCTCCCGATTGTGGATAGTATATTTGGGGTTTGTTTTTCCTCTTCCCTCTGTGTGTGTGTGTGTGTGTGTGAGTCTGCGCGCGTATGTTGTGTGTGTGTGTGTGTGTGTGTGTGTGTGTGTTTGTTCGCGTACGTTGTGTAGATCGTATATTTGGTTGTTTTTTTTTCTTCCTCCCGAGTGTGGATAGTATATTTTGGGGTTTGTTTTTTCCTCTTCCCTCTGTGTGTGTGTGTGTGTGTGTGTGTGTGTGTGTGTGAGAGAGAGAGAGAGAGTGTCTGCGCGCGTATGTTGTGTGTGTGTGTGTGTGTGTGTGTGTGTGTGTATTGGTCTCTGTTTGTCCCTATAAAACTCACTTTATCCCTATCAGATACACTCTACCTACCTACCTACAGTAGCGCGTATTCAGGTCAGCCACTTGCAACACTGTTGCCATTTATCCCCTAGTGTTCAGTACAGTGACGTCACTGACTCTGGAAATTTTGAGACTATAAATATCGACTTGGGGATTTCCACATTTTGTAGCTATACATATATACTAGAATTCATAAACAGGAACGTCACTCAAGCTGAGGCTATAAAAAGATAGTGGGATTTTCCAAAGGAAAAACCCACAAGTTGGAGCTATAAATAGATAGTGGGATTTCATAGGAAATTCAGCTGATTATAGATACATACGTATTTATCCACGATCGTCACAGAAGTTGATATTGTAAGTAGTTATTAATTTTATCCATTTTAGTCTAAACCATTGTAACTTAATTTTCGGGGATATGTTTATTTTCCTTTAAATTCTGGGACAATTTCGTCATTTTAGGGTTACTTTTAGTCACATCCATTTTGTCGTTGAGCATTTCCTTGATTATAGCTATTTATAGCATCATTACAATTATGCAAATTTTTGAACACCCCAGCAAGATTTCAGGTCTTGGTAATGCTTTATATATAAATCTCACGCTTGTACTAGTGTATGTATGTTTCTGTCTCTGTTGTGTTTGACCCTCTACCATCATTGTCCCTAGACAATCCCACCATGTTCAATTCCCCTTGACGCTATACAGACCCACCATGTTCAATTTCCATATGTTATATTCCACTTGACGCTAGACAGTCCCACGATTTTTCTCCATGTTCAATTCCCCTTGACGCTAGACAGTCCCACGATTTATTCCCATGTTAAATTCCCCTTGACGCTAGATTGTCCCACGATTTTTCTCCATGTTAATTTCCCTAGACGCTAATCTGACCCACGATTTTTCTCCATGTTAATTTTCCCTTGACGCTAGAGTTGCCCAAGAGGTCTTGTAATGCTAATTCCCCTTGACGCTAGGGTGCCCCCATTTACTACTTACATGTAATTGATCTTACAACATTCTTCCTGACTTATATAAATTTCACTTTCTTTTTATTTTAAGGGTGTAATTTTGCATACTTTAACATTGATTATTAATTATGTATGCCTTTGTCAATGGTTACAGAGCCGTAGAAAGCCCCAAATCTTGGGACATCTTTCTTTTCCAGCGTCTTTGTTTAATATTATACATGCCATGCACTGGCTTTCTGTCGAGAAGCAGGGTCGAGTGATCGAGGCTAATGACGTCGCATAATCATTTAGAGTGTCCTCGTCTCTTTCTTATGTAAATGATAAACCTTTTGAAATGCCCTCAAGCCCGTGTTTATTATCACGCTATAATAAGTCTTCTAACGTTACAGTGACTAGATGACGTAAATAATACAAGTCACATGGGACATGCATGCGCATTTACTCATTTTAAATTAAATATAAATTGGGTTGTTTTTTTTTTAAATCTAACACTACGTTTCTTTAACCAAGGTCTATTCCATTCTAATTTTTTAATGATTTGCACTTTAACTGTCATCAAGAAACTTCCCGATGAAAATTATCGATTTCTACGGTCTTTTAAAATGGTGACCATGTACTAAGATTGGGTCAAAATAAGAGCGCGTCGAGTGGAATCGTAACAATCGAGAGTAGTACAAATTTGTTTATCAATATGAGTAACTTTCATTGTGACATCACAGCGCGCGACATTCAATCTGGATTGTACTGGATCACACCTTTAGGTTCATTTTGTCTAAAAATGTTTACGTACTTTAACATTGATTTTGCCACATGCACCTCTCGGGGCCTCTAAATAATGACCTTCCAAAGGAATATGAATGTATACGAATCCAAAGGAAGTGAATACCAGCAACTTAAAGGTATGTAGAATCAAACTCTAGAAAATTACACACATTACTGAAAAAATCGGTGTTCAGTGCCTACGTGACCCTTGTGACTTGTACTATAATAGCTAACAGCAACGTAGGAATTCGAACGATTGCTTCAAATGTGTGTGACAAAGTTTCAGAAATAACATAAAAAATTAAAACTTAAAGTACTTCATTAATTGTTGCAACACCATCGAGGATTGTTTTCTCAATACATATAATTTTAAACCAGTCTGTTCATGTATCTAACCGGATGTTCGGGTACCAAAGCTTACGAATTTCGGAAGTATCGCTGAGATTACTTCTGAGTGTATTTCAGAGTTTGTCCTACTGAAAATAAATGATATCTTCAAATTTAAGGTGCAAACATTTCTTGAATGATTGAAAAATCGTCAAGTATTATTTTCAATATTTGTCATTTTATACAATCAGTTCTTCGCACATCTAACTGGATGTTTGTTCCCCAAAATCTTACCAGTCTCATTAAACCAGACTCTCGCGGCGATCCAATATATCTCAGCAATATGGTTTCTCGATGGCTGCTATCAATAGATAGCGTTTCAGTCAAATTATGTACAAGCAAAACTACAAAATTGTTCTCGATCTCCCAAAACGTACCTAGACATACTTTCTGCCATCATTTATGCCACAACTCGTGGATTTTATTTAACAGACCCTCGTTGCAGTGAGACAGGTTCAGCAAGACCACGTATCACTAGGATTTTCATCAATTCGCTTTCAACGTCAAACTTACTGTCCTCGCATCGGAAAGGTACGAGTCTATTTCGATCGATAATACAAGATAGCTTACTGTGAGTCAAGCGACTCTCATCGCATTGAAATGGACGGATATACTTACATTATTTAGAATATGTAAGCATTGAGATGGAAGAATGAAAGCAAGCAAGAATAAAATGAACAGCGATGGAAAACAGTGATGGAAAGCAATATGACACCTGTGGTAAGAGAAAATGCTTATAGTAATGAGCTGTGTTTGTCGACGAGTCTGTTTAATATTGTTTAAACAACTGACACAGCGTTTCTTTGTCAGGTCTTGGACAGTCTGTACATAAGCATCAATGTATATTCTTCCAGCGTATGGTCGTACGTGTTCAATGTATTTAAACTCTTCCTACACATTCAAATTGCTTCATAGATAGCCCTGTGGATGTAAGTTGTACCTACATGTATGGAAATTTGATCTCTTTCCTTGCAACTTGGGTAAGGATGATTTTACACACATTTCAAATTACTGTGGGCTTGGTTGTTTCGAAGATCTGAAAATCGACAGGTGTCATCAGTAGCCAAAGTGTAAACGAATTTCAAGTTGGGACGCCTTGGTTACGCCTGGGGATCTTTTCCTGCCCTCTGGAACTAAGCCCGAAGTAGTTGTGACACGCGAACTGCTGAGATCCCTAGCCTATTTGCATATAAATTAGGGCCCCGAGTGGCCGAGTGGTCTAAAGCGCTCTTCGTTACGGATCACTGCCATCTCACCTCTGTCTACGTGGGTTCGAGTCTCGGATTCGGGCAATGTGGGTATGTGAGAAAGCTTGCCAGTAGCTTCTCGTGGGTCGGTGGTTCTTCCTGGGGTTTTCCCGGGTTCTTCCTCCACCATTAATACTGGCCGCCATACATAGCCTATCGTGTGCTGAAAAATGGCGTTAAACCCCACAACAACAACAACAACAGCATATAAATTAAACTGGTTATGCATGTACAAATGTGTCTATGCATGCAAATGACAATGACCCCGTGGTCCACCTCTACCTCTGGAGTCTTACACCCAGGAACTTAGCTTCCGAATAATAGTTGGGGTTGGGAAACAATTTAGATCACCATCCGATAATCATGTATATACTCGTACATGAAGGAAACAAATGCAGATATCCAGTGGCATTTGCCCCTGGAGAAAATTTTAAATTTAGCAACCTTTTCCATGAGGATCAGTCTTCGATGAGGATGTCACATCAGTGAAGCCGATATATGTGTCTTACGAAGACACAGTTCTAGTTTCAATTTATTTTATTTTATTTTACTTTTTTAAATCTTATTTTTGGACGAGAGAAACACTAACCAGGAATAGTCAGAAATCAATTTTATGGAAGACCGTGCTCAGGAGTTCTGCTGTAAGCCTATTTAGGACATACGGTAAATTTAATTCTTCATTTTTCTTTGTAGACTGATAAAACAGCCAGTCAAAATATTAAGGATGATTTTACTACAGAGCCAAACCGCATTGTTGACACTCATAAGAAAGAGTTAGAGATAGTCAGAAAACAGTTGGAAGAGGAGCTGAAATTCAGAAAGGAATATGGCAGTGTTTTCGGAGAGAGGACCATAAAAGACCTTAATAAAATGCTGGAAGAGAAGTTTAGTGCTGTCGAAAGACTAGAAAACGAAACCCAAAGACTGAAAGAGAAAAATAGACACCTCGAAGACGAGAAACGAAAAGCATTAGAGGAAAAATCAAATGCATTAACAAGGTTAATGTAGATTTTCGTAATTAAAATATGCTTCTAAAGATCCTGAATGATATATGTTCCTGAAACGTTGTCATAATTAGGAGATGCTATTATTTTATGCAGAGAATTTAATCTGTGTAATTATTTATTTATCTTCTTAAGCATAATAAAGCATTAATTTGTAAGAATTATTACATTTAATGTCCTATTTATGATGTCCTTAATGTGATGGAAAGTTATTTCTTCATAAAAGAGAATTGCTTTCCACTTCTGGATATCTCTGTTCTGATCCGGGTTTAGTCACAATTTAAAATCACATTTATTAAAAAGGATAGTTGTTTTATTAGGGGTGTCTTTGGGGTGGGGTTTGAGGGACGAGGGATCACTTCGGTTCCTTCCATCTGATAGCGCATTGTACATTGGAGTTTGTATTATGAAGTATTGCTTGAAGTTCATGGGAGCTAATTTAACAAAGGAAACGATCAGTAATCATATCAGTTGCTCTCTATGAGAAATTTAAGTTGTATCTTTGTATGTATGTAGGTACGTACGTACGCACGGACGGACGGACGGACGGACGCACGCACGCACGTATGTATGTATATGTATGTATGTATGTATGTATGTATGTATGTATGTATGTATGTATGTATGCATGCATGCATGGATGAGGAAAACAAATAGATAGATAACTAGATTTATGTGTGCACAGAGAAAAAGACGTTGATACTTATTAATTACAATAGATAAAAATAAAAGTAAAATATATTTAAAAAAGGTAAGTACACATTTTAAGCACAATTGTAATTTTCTGACACGTTTTAAGAAATGGATTATACTTTGTTATTCCAGATTAAGTAAACAAATGAGTGACCAGGTGACAGAGAGCAACCCAAACATTGCTGAGCTCAGTTACCAGAATCGACCAAACAAATTAGGAGAAAGATACTCAGAGGTCTATGACAATCAATGGCCAATCGCATTTGAAGTGCTCACTGAGACACATGGTGAAAAGGATGAGATAGCCATTCAGATATTATTAAACTTGTTGATTGTAAGTACAGTTTATCAAATTAAAATGTTGATTGTAAGTACAGTTTATCAAATGAAAATGTTGATTGTAAGTTTATCAAATTAAAATCCATAACACAGTAGTATTATTCTCGCGCTTTTTAATAATACCATTTTAAAAGTCCAACACTCTCAATATCACCTACTGTCCAACTAGAAGACATGTGCAGCTTTGATAATATTTCAAACATTCACAGACACATACATATAAGAAGAGGATATGTACTTATATGGATTCATTATTAGGTATGTTGTGACAGGTTTTTTTTTCATGTTTAACGACGAAAAGACCTTACTCGTTTCTGCATGGATGTTACCACGATCTTTGCAAGTATATGTCAGAACATTTATTCCTATGCTCGGGTTATGAGCTCATTGTATTTAAATATTCTTTTTAAATCCATACCTTTCATACTGTTATAATATTGCAGCAAACAATAACTTGGGCTTTATCAAGTTTTGTTTTGCAGGAATGTTACAATTTTGCAAAAATGAGAGCAGAAATGCAGATGAATGAACTTGTAAGAGCTGTCACAGGAAGTTTATCTGTGCAAGTACGAAGTTTTGTGGATATATCGCACCTTCATTGCACACTCTGCCTCAGTTTAACTAAAGCACTAGGAGATTTACATCAACTAAATTATTTCACAATGATCACAAATAACGTAGCTTTAACGAAAACGTGTACCCAGTTCAAATCTCAATATTATAGAAAAGTATACATTAGTGTCCTTGTTTACAACAGGAGTAAACTTCCAATATGAAGTGATGTAAAGATCGTAGAACAATATAAATTGTTGTCAAACTCAGAAATGATTGCTAAAATTTAGCATTTTTACATTATTATTTTTACATTTATTATTACGTTAAAGTTTACATTATCTTCCAATGTCAAAATGTATTTTTTACTGTTAAATAGGGATATAATTTAGAGAATATACTTTTGCGTCTTTAGGTTGGAAATGATATGAAACTTCATCTGCAGAAGGCAAGAAAACAGGTGGATATTTCAAGGACTGATCTCCTTTTTCAGGTATGAGCATACATGTATCCGTTATGTGTCCTGGTTTATCCTGTTAACCTCATTTGATCTAGAAATGAATAAGCAGAAATGAAAAACATAACGTTTCTAAAAACGATCGTTTCCTCCAGGGAAATATTAATGAGTACTTCAATTTGTCGCCAAATAAATTAGTCATAATTATATCGAAGGAATAGCAATATGTACATTAGATCTTTATGCTTATGTGATATATATTACAGGATTGTGAATCATACGTGAAAAGAAGGGTTGTGTCTGCGCAGTTATACCTGAAAGTGGATAAAGATATGAAAAATTATCTCAAAGAGTGCTTCCAGATTTGTTGGCTGATGGCGATACAAGATTTTCCAGTTGTGCTGGGACACATGCCAAAGCGTTCCGAAGATTTTAACATAATGTTGTACAAGCCTTACTCAAGGTCTGGAACAAAGGTTGACTTCACTGTCTGGCCTCCCCTACTCCTGCGTGAAGACGGGCCGGTGCTTGCAAAGGGCGTGGCACAGCCTATCTTAGAGAAAAGAAAAGAGACTGTTAGGTTAGTGAAACAAATTCCCAGAACTGCATGGGGTGAGGGACACGAAACAAAATATCAAGAGCGATTCACACAAACCAAATCGAAACAAGATGATGTCGCTTACAGCTCGCAGGCATCAGGAATGAAGTTAAAGGACAAACCAAGAGGTAAAAAAGATGAAAACAAGCATCAGCTGACCACGGAATATACAGTGCCTGCTACTTCTTCTCCGTTAACCCTTGCCAAACCATCAACCATATTTGTCTCCTCCAAAGCTGGCAATACAAATTCTGCAATAAATCTGTCGCGAGGCACTGGTACGGGGTATGATATACAGCTAGTCAAAACTTCCTTCACACAGACTAGTGTTCCATGGGACCAGAACAATGACACTGCTTCGGCGCACAAAAACAGGAGCAAACAGATAACTATCGAAATGTCCCAGAATTCTCATCAAATGAGAAGTACCGATGGGAAAACGAAACATGGTGATTCGGCACCATCAAGAATTATCAAAGAGTCTTATCTGCCGAGAGATTTAGATCATGTATATGAACCAGTGAACGGCACCGAACTACGTAAATATCAGGATTTTGTTAAAATATTGAGGAATCATGGTGTGAAAATGGCCCGGATTTTGTTTGGGAATGCATTTGAGAGATACAGCGCTATATACCTGGCAAGACAGCAAAGAAAATAGAGGGGAACTACTTTTTCCTGAACTAGTGGTACCCATTCACTACTCAAATTTGGCTTTGGTTCTGCTTTATAACGAATCATCAAAAGAAGAATCGCAATTTATTTCAAGGGTTTGATCACAATGTGAAAAGCCTAACATGTACAGGTTTCTACAAATAGCGATACAAATCATAAAAGACAGGAAATTCCGCAGTAGTAAAGATCGGCTGTTTCTTAGCTCTGTACAATGTACATCAGTTATCCTTTCTTAGACATGAAACAAATCTTCGTTGTTTTGCTATCGTTTTATAACTAATTGATTAAAAAATCAACACTGAAACATTTTATCTATCTATCTAGCTAGCTAGCTAGCTCGTAAGCATTAACCAGCGAGGGGAGGATCAGAGTGGTTACGGCCTTTATTATGTCCCCAAAATATCTCTGATTTCTGTACAAATGAATGATTGACGATCTATCTAGGAACATGGACTTTGTGCACAATAGGAAAGTTCTGATAAAAACCCTTTGTATTTATGTTCTTATTCAATGCTCCCGTACGACTGTCTGCCTATTTAATGTAACCAGTCTTGTTCAGTGACTATTTTACTGATTTTATGCAATTTAAAAATGCTATAATAAGGAGTAATTTACTAAATTATTTCATTTACAGGTTTCCCACCTGACACTAAGATTGTGTGTTTAGGATAGAAGACGATCTATTCATGGTTTTAACTTAAACTTGACCTCCAGATGTTCGAACATAATGTTTCACTTGCTTAAAGTGAAAGAGAACACGTTATGTCGTGAGATGATGCTCAGTTGTGCTGATTTTGTAAGGCATCTTTATCTGAATTTTTCGCATGAGATTTGAGAACCATCAGCAATGTTACTTGTAATTAATAGTGCTCAGCATTAAACTTAAGCAAATGTAAAATGCTAATGGACTTCGGCTGGTGATTTGGCCACTTTCAGAAAGGAAACTGCACTAAATATTTCAGTAATTTCATTAAAATGCGTTTTCAGAAAATGCAACATGACCAATTCTTGTTGTTTTATATGTTGTGTTGAAGTTAGTATCGGAACATACTAAAATAGTCTTAAGTGAATCTGAACTTAAAACTAATGTGCCCATTCATTAAAATGTAGACAAATGAAGGAAATATATAAGAACGTAGCACAGTGGTTCCTGTAAGTGTCAAAATAAAACGATTGTCTGCACCCATCGCCTTAATTCTAGATACCTTGATTTCTTTCATAGGAATCCGGAATTCTCTAATATGAGAATTAATTACTAGGTCGTCATGCGAGTGTGTGTTTAGTCGTGAGGGAATATGGGCTCGTTATGCAGGCAAGGCGATGGGTGCCGTTTACCCGCGGACCTGAGTTCTTGTTGTTGTTGTAGGGTTTAACGCCATTTTTCAGCACACGATAGGCTATACATGGCGGCCAGTATTAATGGTGGAGGAAGAACCCGGGAAATCCCCGGAAAGAACCACCGACCCTCGAGAAGCTACTGGCAAGCTTTCTCACATACCCACATTGGCCGAATCCGAGACTCGAACCTACGCAGACAGAGGTGAGATGGCAGTGACGGAGAGCGCTTTAGACCACTCGGGTTCGAATCTAGAGTACAAATTAAAAGTTCTCTAACCTGTATGATAGCATTATTGTATTAAAATATTAATGCTGCCTACTGTTATTCTACAGGAATCCAGGGATAGCACTTTCCGTTCTGTCTGGTGGATATTTATAATTCTCTCTCTCTCTCTCTCTCTCTCTCTCTCTCTCTCTATATATATATATATATATATATATATATATATATATATATATATATATATATATATATATATATATATATATAAATTTACTACGAACAGTGCAAAACTTGTATCTACCTATCCTGAGCGCTTTCGACTCTTAATAAGTCTTTTTTCGAAAGCAAATACAAAACATAGACAAGACAAACAAATAAAACAGAAAAATCGTTGTGTTTGCGAAACTTTACATGACTATGACTTGTTGCGGATGCTGGAAGATATTTTATATTAACCTAGAAATCCGTGAGCCATAGCGACATATGTTAAGCAGCAGAGGAGGTGAACAGACCTTTTGCTGGAACGTCATTTTTAAAAAATAAAACCTCATACAAAAAAAATAAAAAAATAAGGTCAATAACCTCAAACCGAAGCATCTAACTTACCGAGAGTTTCTCTAATTGGGTTAGTTTTTTTGTTACTTTATCTTTGTCGCTCGTGTTTTTTTTTAAATTTGTATGTGGGTTAGTTTAGCAGCCGGACGTTTCAATGAGGTCGCACCTCCTCTGCTGTTATAAATGTATGAGTAATTATATCGATCTCTCAACCAAATATTTTAGCAAGACCTATACGATCTCGTGATCGAGGATCATGTAAATTTATTGTTATAAATCCGTGTGGAGCAGATTGTGCTTATGAAAAGAAGTTTTTGAACCTAATCATATCCATATCCCCACTACACCAACTCGATGAATATTTCGCAGAGTATGTGTATCGACTCCATTAAACACAACTAAAATATTGCAGTTATCTCTGATCACTTTAGGTGTTTGTGCACATCGCTGAGTAACATAAATCACGTCTGTGTTTTTGTGTCTTCCAAGAGAAAATATTCTTGCTGGATTTGATTGTTTGTCCAGCATTACGTCGTCATATACTACTAAATTATTAATAATTCCATCGAGGTCATTTACAGAAGGGGCTTCATCAATATCAGTGATAAAATAAATAATATCATTACCATCTTCGTCCAACAATCATGCATTTTCATTAAAATCTTTAAGCACCTCGTAACATCTCTGATCATCAAACCGACGGAGCTACTAAATATAACTTATCCCACTTGAGCCATCTCATTAACAAATTAAGCAGTAATTGCGTTTTACCCGATCCGAATGGACCTATTATTATCTTTGTGATGGAATTCGATAATCCTGAAATATGTTTTACTGGCTCTTGTTTTTGTGTCGCTGAGAAATCATGACATCCATGCTATACAGATATAATAACTAATATGGATTTATACTGTGTTCGATGTAAAGCATCCACTCTCACAAACGGATTAACAACAATAATAACAAGAAATAAAAAGCTTACACTTACATGTAAATGTGTGAAATGTGGTACAAATAAATATAAATTTATCTCCGGACACAAAGTGTCTGGTGGTGATATCGCTACTTCATTAGGAAAACTACCAGGAACTCCATGGGCTAAATACCGAGGAGAAAGACATCTTCCAGGATATAAGTATTGTGGACCTGGAACCCGACTTGATATACGACGTCACGAGTGAGATCAACCAAGACCTGGAGAGTATCCAATAAATGCAATTGATCAAGCATGTCACGTTCATGATGTAGCTTATAAAATTCCAGATCTGCAACAACGACATATTGCAGATGTGAAGTTGATTCACTCTTAAATTCCATTAAAAAAAAAAATCTTTTAGAGAATCATTAGCTAATTGGTTGGTAAGATCTGCGATGAAAGCTAAACTAGTATTAGGAGCCAGAAATTAATAAATCGATTATTATGAAATAATGGAATCGATTTATTATAGCCCAAGAGGATATTAGAGGGGTAGAACAGCGATTAGTAAACTTGCTGATGCAGCAAATGTTACACGTTCTGTTGCTGCAAAATGATTAGCACGACAGGCAATATGGCAAGTTTATCTACCACCAACTAAATAAATTCAGCATGCACATTTTATGTCAGCACTCCTAATGAAGTTCATCAAGCAGATATTTTGTTTTTGCCACACGATGCTATTAAAATTGGTAGACGTCAATCGTATACATACAAACACACGTTGACTATTGTTGACATTGCAAGTAGTTATAAGGAAGCAGAGCCATTATCAGCAAAAACAGCAACTGAAGTTTCTTCTGATTTTGAATGAAATTACCAACGAGGACCCTTACGATGGCCACAACTATTACAGTTTGATCCTGGAAAGGACTTTCTTGGTACAGTATCATCTCTGATGAAAATACATAACGTCAAAATCAGACGAGGACATACTGCAATTCATCGTGATCAAGCAATTGTTGGACGATTTAATCAAACACTTGCTGAGCGGCTATTTGGATATCAATATGCAAAGGAAATAATTCAGAAAGATATGAGATCTCGCGGATGGGTTGCAAGATTACCAATTGTGATAGCTGTATTAAATAATGAAATTACTCGAACAACTGCCATGAAACCTATTAATGCGATTACAAAAAACACATACCAATACAACGACATGAATGTTCAAAACAACCAGTATTAGGTAATGTGAATGTCAGGTATTTATATGAACCTGGTGAACCTGAAGGTGGTTAAAAAAAGAGCGACTGATCCTATTTGGATATTACAATACATAAAATTACTAGCGTGGTACGATCCACGGGTAGACCTGCAATCTACAGATTAGATTCAACTGCTCCTCAACGTGGATTTGTACGTGAACAATTACAAGTAATTCCTGAAGACACAGTTACCACCGCGTTCACTTTTGTAAACTTGCACCTCAACGTCAATTACATTCAAGACAGGTCAGCATCACATTTTCGCGTGTATGACCAAGACTACTATTAATTCTGTCTACGGTAAATTGTCTTGGGTTATTATTTGAATACTGCCACGATATTACTGTGTTACAGCTCGCACAATGATTATTCTGTTGTTCTTTCAATGTCATGATAAATTCAGCAACGAGATAAAATTCGCGTTTATTTATTTATTTATTTTTTTGTCACATTGTTTATAACTAATTTGTTTCTTACTATATCATCGCCATTGACAGCAATAGTTTCTTGAATTTGGTCATTACTTTCTGTGAAGTCTATGACAATTCCTCGCAGCTGAGAGATTCTTTTGACTCGAGACACTGCGAGATAACTAAGTTTGACCATTCGATACGATCATCGACGATCCAAACATTTGTATCAGAGATGGTTAATCCTTGTGATGAATGAATTTGTCATTGCGTATCCTACCATCCATGGAGTTTTGTCCATAGTTAACAACATGGACAGCAACTAAAACAATATCATTTAATACAAGATTTTGTTTCTCTGACGATCCTGGTATATCAGCGTCGATATTTTGTCGTCGCGCATGTGCTGGTCGATAACCTAATGCTACGGGTAGATTTCTAAAAAATTCTTTATGTAGCATAAAAAATTGTTGTTGAAATGTATCACGAACCATCTTTCTGCTTGCAACTGTCAAATCATTTGGTCTCCATAAATTCCAAAAATTGTTCATAGGAGCTTCTGAAATTATTTCACGCATTATTCCACATTGAATTTTATTCAGTTGTAGTCTGATTAATTTCTTAAACTCTCTCAATTCTGGATCAAGTGCTCTATGATCATCAGTTATTTCTTCATAATAATCAATAAACTTCCTCAGCCATTTATGTGGAGACAATCCAACAAAAGGCGGTGGTTGACCATGATCGCCGCATATTATTACAGCAGTATTTTTGTCAATAACCAAGCAAGAAATATTTTTAATGTTTCTAACGAAACGGTGCATATTGCATCCCAGCCAATAATTCTTGGAATATATTTCTCTCCCATTCGTTCAGGAGTCCATTTATCTCACTTCCATCGAAACAATTTATGGTAAGTGCATGATTTAATATTTCTTTCTTTCATTTCTCTTGCGAGTCTGTGTGTAGATGTTAATACAACTATTTCTGAACAACTGAATAATTCGATCACACAAGTTGTTTTACCACAACCAACAAGCCCATTGAGATAAACAGTTGTGTGTCTAGCTACAGGATCATATACAGATGGCGCAGATGAAAATTTTGATATTTGAATTTTTTTATAATAAATATCCTTAATTTCAACGTCGGCGGATTCAGAATAATTAAGTATATTTTCCGGGATAACATGCAATCATACCAACCGAAATAACATCACTATAATCGTATTTAGTATTCCTTAATCCACCGTGTCCGTATTCGACACAACTGTGTTGTATTTCTTCATGAAAATCCAATCATGTTGGTTTCCACGAATTTTTCTCTCTAGCAAAATGAGCAGCAACTGACGGAACGGTACAACAATTACTCAGTAATTGTTCAGCATCGTCATGGGTATATTTCAACGCAAGATTTTTCATATCTTCATGGAGAGATTCTGTGCGATAAATATCTCCATTAGGCCGTACAAACTGATCATAGTTTCCATTATCGGAACTTTGAAATAAACATACTGATACAGGATCACTTTCACTTACTTCGTTAATAAAATCAAACATATCTCCTTGGTAAAATTTAACAATTCGATTTCATGGAAATATTGTTACTGCATTAGACCACGCATGCGCATTATGATCATTAATTTCAATTGAAGCTCCTTTCGATTTATATTTTGATTCGTATAAAATCTCTCCGGTTATTGTTCTTACTTTTATCGAGAATTTTAATTTCTTTCCTAGCTCAGCGACGTCTTTGACAGATGTTCTGGTATCATTAACTATTTCACCCCACTCGTTTTC
Organism: Sinohyriopsis cumingii; assembly: GCA_028554795.2. Taxonomy (NCBI): domain Eukaryota; kingdom Metazoa; phylum Mollusca; class Bivalvia; order Unionida; family Unionidae; genus Sinohyriopsis; species Sinohyriopsis cumingii. The sequence goes on from CM068829.1 coordinate 133,333,975, forward strand.
TATTTTACATCTTTTATCCGTTAAAATATTTCCACGTATCGCGTTTGTGAAATGTTCCGTTCCTCACTCGGCTACATAATGGGTTTATCATTTATCAGATAAATTCTATAAATAACCGTAATTACAGGATACACTCTTTCATAATACGGTTTGTCAATACCAGTCAACATTCCTGGTTTGGAATTTTTACTTGATATGGCAATTTTTTTTATTAATAAGGACACGGTCACGTTTGTCACTGATAATCCAAGTATTATTGTTTGTTTCTGCTAATAAAATAAACTTTACTATGAAAAAATATCTTTGATTGTCGATATAATTAATAATCGTTGCAGCTCGTTTGTCGTGAATTGTAGCATCGATACCATTGGTGTTGCGAATGATTTTGAAATTTGACCACACATGAGATGCGCCATCTTTACTAAATTCTTTCTTGGCGTCATGAATAGTATTAATCAAAGTTTTATTCGTTGGATCAACCAGAGCTCGCATCGTTAAGTCAGGTGATATTCTGTGAAGATTAAATATATCTTTAGAAGGATTAATTTTAATTGTGGATAGTATCTCGTTCATATGATAATTAAAACAAATATATATTTCAATTGAAATATAATTCAGGTTGTGTGAACGAATTCTGCGGATATCATTTACAAAGTGTACGGAGAGGGAGTTTAGGACTTACACTGTGTTTGAAATGTGGTGTTGGGGTTAGAGGAAAAACACAACTGTGTGTGCAATGTGGTTGTAAAAAATACAGACAACTGAAAAAGATAATATGATAAAAATGTCAATACTGATAACAATGACAAAGTTATAACAAATGCAGAAGATGATCTAGCCAGATTTTCAAAATAATCATTTAAACAAATAATCATTTACACAAATAATGCTATATATAAATGGAGCAAAAAGAATTTGTGATACATGCTATCATTAAGAATTATGAAGCATCCCGTGATGGTGTAGTCAGAAATTATCGACTAAAAGCAAGTCGGTGCTGTCACTAATACTATATATCTCAAATTTTCTGCTAGGGGAAGAGAGATTATCTTTGTCATAAATTTGTATACGAGTGTTATAATGGAGTAATCGAAAATGGATTTGTGATTGATCATATCAACGGCAGTAGACTCGATAATTCCTTGGAGAAAATACGAGTTATTATACAGATTCAAAATAGCAAATTTGGAAATACTTGGAGTTGTAAAAATCTGCAAGGAGGGTAGTTAAATCCGTAGATACAGACTGGCGAAGAAATAATATTTCAATCAATCAGCGCAGCCTGCAAATATTCTGATATTTGTGTGCCATTGGTTCAGCGCGTCCCATGTAATATTACCAGATCTGCTTTTTCGAAAAAATATAAACAAAAGATAATATTTCAGTATCTTCCGATTGAGTTTGATACAAACAGATTAGGGAGATAGCTCTGTCAAGCTAAGATATCTCCGGTAGAATAATTTATTTAATTATCTTTTGTCATTATATTCACTGTTAGAATAATTATCTATTCATTCTGAGACTACTTTTCATTGGTGGTGAAAGTGCCGACATTACTTATATATATATATATATATATATATATATATATATATATATATATATATATATATATATATATATATATATATATATATATATATATATATATATATAATGAATTACGACAATATTAATGATATTATTTCTGCAATTAAAAAAAATAAAAATGACGGCATAAAAATTCAACATGATCCTGACAAAATTATTTGTGATTTTGATTCATTGCAAACACAAAAATTCGAAGATAGATATACACTACCAGCAGATTACAGATTTATAAAGCAGATCCAGCAGGTTATGTTCTAATCTTTGCGAAAGATACAGAAGTAAATAAATTCGTGTCTCTCTCAAGCGTGATTGAGAAAAGTAGATCAGAATTAGATCACGAATACGAAACGAAAAAAATTAACACGCGCGTGTGGCAGTTAAAAATGTTTATGTCAGATCGTGAAAATAACTTTTATTAGTGAAAGTGAAAGTGAGAATAGTAAAGGGGATTTTGAAAGTGAAAGTATTGACAACTTCATTTATAAAAATGAAAGTTGTGGCGACTAATGTCCCTGTCTTGGTTAATTATCCACTGAGAAAAAAAATTTGACTTGAGCAGTTGATTTTTTCGATAATTTGAATATATTCATGAAATCGTTAAGATCTTGCGTAGAGATTTATGTTCAAATTTTTCATTCTTAAATCAATTAAGTGTCCAGATTGGTCGGTAAGTTTGAAATGTATTCTTGATAATAACGGATTATGACAACGTAGATAAACAAGATTTATAAGTTTTTGTACGATCAAATATCCATGAGGTACTTGCGGTGTAAATGTATATAAAAGATATCCTTGTTGAACTTGATTTGATTTTTCAAGATCTGTTTGATAGATGCCATCAATTGCATCACATACAAGATTGACTGCGATTGTTGAAGTAATAGTTACAATTCCTATTGAAATATGTCTGCGGCCATCATACGGATCATTGTTATGCTTGAGAATATCTGCTGGTGAGGCCATTTTTCTCCATAATTCAACAATTTTTGGAAAGTTTTTGTTGATAAAATCGTTGACTGATTTTTTTTAGTTCGTCAGTTTTAAATTCTGGTATTACAAATTTTGATATTTCTTCCTCGGTTATTTTATAATGATCAGCAAATAGTTTCTTAATCTAGTATAAATTGGTTTTTGCGGAAAACCTGGAACATATCCCTAAATAAGATCTTTATTTAAAAAAAGCTTCTTTAACAATAAGATAGTTGAAATATTCAAGGTCTGATACAATTTGATTTAAATGTTGTCTTGTTTCAATGATCTGTTGTTTTACATCATTACTATAATATTGTATAATACTGGAAAATACATTTTGTAGATTATTAAGTATGCGTGCATGTTCAGGTATGATCAAACTAGGATATTGATTAAGAAAGTAATCATCATCAATATAATGTGATTGGTTTCTTCATTTATATAATGTATTGTTCTACCAAAACTTTAACTTTCTTACCATCAGTCGTAGTAAAAGAGCCTTCATGATATGGGCCTGTAGCAGTTCTTCTTCCTCATACCACATAATACCACGAATTAGTTTCTCGATATTCTGGAGTTTTTATAAATATTTTCTTATCCGTAAAGAAATCAGCAAGTTTTGGTTCTGGCGGTCTGGCGGTCCTTGATATTCAGGTAGAATTTCAGGCCAACCTAAAACAGACCGGATTGACGATTGATAAATATCTACAACATACACTTGTGAATTTATTTCTATTGCAGCTGATAAAGTTGGTTCGTGAACTGTTATAGCTATCTTGGATTCTCTTCCGCTTCTGCGCTGGAATTCATCGTTGATTTGTTCAAGTTGATAAATACCTGTTGGAATTCTATTAACTTACCAATCAGGAGTTCCATCATTTTTAGTTTTATTTGCAAATACAAGAGAATAATTCGCCTGTAATCCACAGAATGATTTTGATCTGATATTTATGCAACTATGATATACTCATAATTGTGCTAGCCCTATTTCTTTCGCTGGAATTGCAGTCGGAAAGTTAACATTAAATTCAGGATTAGTTGAGCTTACCGATATCATCGTTGTTTTTGACGGAGTTGTATTAACGACAATCTGTTGTATTAATTCGTCCGGAGTTGACATTATTAGTTGTAGTATTCTTATTAAATTATTTCCGTAAACTCAAAATCAGTTTAACATCACTTGTTGATAATAACGAGGATAATTTGGAGTATGCTAACGCCGCTATATGTAATTTTCTTATATAATCATGCAATTTTTCATTTGTGCATGTACATATTTTTTGCGATGATATTAAGAAGGCCAGCTATTCTTGTTGCAGCTGAAACACAGATTGTTACAACTGCTGGTGCCATCACTAGCGATGGTGTTACTGTTGATAATAATACGCCGGTTCCGGCAATAACAGCAGACGCTGAATAAACAATTATGTCAGCGACAACTACACGTCTGCGATATTTTTTACTTTTACTGTACACTCGTCAACGATATTTTTTGGTTTTGTTTGCCACTCACGTGCTTGATTTTATCTAAAACGTTGAACGTTGACCGGAATGCTCATTACATTTTAATTATTTAGTGATCAATTGAGGTGTTTCAGCGACAAATTCCAGACACCACCAGTAAGACGCTGCGGTTAGTTTTTATCAATGATTCCAGCATAAACGTTTCTTCGTCTCCTTTATTTAACACAAAAGACACGGTTCTAGAAAAACTATCCGTTGAATGATGTCAGGGATACGTGGTGAATATACAAAATTTTGTACCGCTGAACACGGACAGCCTATATACACCAGTGACTTCTGCAGTATGTTTGATAGTGTTATTTTGTTGTTACCATGTTGATAATCCTGATGACACTGTGTATACCAAGTTGATAATTTGCTTGTGGGTAATTTTAATCAGATTAAAATTTTCAACGATATCAGGAATTCCACTTATAACATCTTCTAGTTTTTTCTAATATCATCTATATTACTCTGCGCTATCGTGATTAGCTCTGAACATGATTTAGGCTCTCTGATAACATATAATCATTTATTAATCGTTTCAATGTTTGACATAGCTGTTTTAATATCGTCGAGTTTTACATCAACAGTCAACGGACTTCCAAAAAAATCATCTGAGATTTTATCGAGCTTTTGAAAGTTTGAATTAAGATTTACGTAAACGTCATACTCAGCTCGCAGCATGGTTAATTTAGTATCTTCTGTATTATAGTTATTGTCTACATATTTTGTTGTTGCGGCCTCTTCATCAGATGTTGGATCTCTTAAAACAACTATTTTATTTCCATTCATGCTGAGTTCACCTGTCATTGTATCACCGGTAGATCTTAAACGATTAGTAAAACATTTTACAATTTCTAATAGTTGTGATTGATATATTTGAGTCTCTGATTCTACAGCCATCAGTAAATACTGGAATATTATCCGTAGTAGCACCGAGAACTCTACAAACTATGTCTTTCCATTTAATATCACTCGTCTTTAAAGCATCGTATTTAACCTGAAAAATAACAACTTCATCTCGGTCAACTCCAGAGAGGTTCATATTATCGGCAAGTTCATATTTAGTCTTGTAATTTGACAAATCAACATCATCTTTTTTCTTGTCTTTGATAGAAGATCTTCTGTAAATATCAACCATTACACTTTAAGATCTGTTTAAAACGATTAACGGCTACTGGTATACTCTTGCACGACTTTATGAGGCGGTAATGTTGATGACGTTATAGCGTCGAGTACATAAATTACTTCACGGCCAGATATTGGGGGATCTGTCATTGTCTGTGTTGGCAATGTTCAATACCAGACTGGAGTTTTAATTGATTTTACGTAATTTAAAATTTCTTCTGGTTGAGCCAGTCCATACGAATCAAAATAAATAATTCCACGTGGGTCAATTGCGTATGCAACCCAATAAGTACCAGGACCAGAACTATTATCAAGATTGATGATACCGGTTTCAATATTGTTTGGTTGTTTTGGTAACTAATCACGCATAAAAACACCACTAAAATATTGTATATTTAATTTTTAGCGGCATCAAGTAAATCAAAATTTGACGTTGGACGGATTAACGAACTGTTCCTGGAAGTCTCAGACCTTTTCCGTATCGATAAGGAGTTCCTGGAAGTCTCAGACCCTTTCCCATTTTTTAAAATCCCTGTCCTGTTGCTTTCTTTAATGCCATCACAGCAGCAGTTCCCACAGCACCAAGTACAGCTGCTTTTGCTACAGCTGGAGCTGCAGCGTCTATTAACGCTGGTATAGCTGCAAGAAGTGGAAATATACCGCCCGTTTTAATTGAGTCTTTAACCACACCAGCAGAAACATTGAGTTTAACGCCTGTTTTTGATTGTTTGGCGCTATTGAAATGCCTGAGTTGACGTTCTGGCAATGATAATTTATTTTGAATAAATGTGACCTGACCCTTTTTAGTGATATTTTTATTCCGCAGTTCTTTGCTGAACTTGATTGAAGATTTTTTAACCTGACCAGGAGTCAGACTGACACTAACTTGATGATATGACATTATAAATATCGTGAGCGATTTAATTACATGTTTTCTACTGGAGCATCAATAACTCTCATTCGTTCACCAGTACATTCAAGTAGCATTGGTTTATCGCTGAGTATCACTGCAATTGCTCTGTATTTAACAAGAGCACCTGGGTTTACACGAGCTTTAAAATGAATATCAACGAAAGATTGCGTAAATATGTCTATATGCTCCAGCGAAAAGTAATAGATCGGATACAGGTTTATAAAATCTGTGATATTTTTAAACAAGTATCTATATTTCGATCACGTCCCATAAATGTCATTAATCGATGATATGCACGTGCTACATAGTTATTTTCAAAATTTAACAATATACCTTCTGGGCCCCGAGTGGCCGAATGGTCTAAAGCGCTCACTGTTCCGGATCACTGCCATCTCACCTCTGTCTGCGTGGGTTCGAGTCCAAGGCTCGGCTAGCGTGGGTACGTGAGAAAGCCTACCAGTAGCTTCTCGTGGGTCGGTGGTTCTTCCCTTGGTTTTCTTCCTCCACCATTTATACTGGCCGCTATGTATAGCCTATCTTGTGCTGAAAAATGGCGTTAAACCCTAGAACAACAACAACAACATCAGATAGTTCTTGATCTCCATTTAATCACTAACATTAAAATTGTCAAATATCATATGACTACGTAATTGTGAATTTAGTCGTTCAGCATTTTGGTAAAGCGATAAATATATGCCTCGGTGAAGAAACTCCTTGTTGCGACGTAATATGCCATGTAAATAACCCAGCAAAATTATTCCGAATGATTTCTGTGGTCATTGTCAACTATGATAACAATGATTTTCCGCCTGAATTCATAAACTAATTTTCTTCTTCAGCAATTGATGGAGTTATTACTGGCATCCACAGTGAAAGTTTTGTTAATATTACTTTACCAGCATCGCCGATAGGGCGCCAGAGTACATCATCGTCAGTAAGTTTTCGTACAAGTACAGCTGTATGTTTCGCTCCAAAGATACCTTTTCTGACATTCATTTCTGCAAAATCCAAAGATGTGGGACAGCGGAATTGCGCATCAAAATCTTCTACGATTACCTTTAATATCGATCTACGTGCGGCAAATCATAAGTTGAAATTTTCGTTCATCGATTCATCTGCGTTCCCAGCTGCATTTAGTCTCACATTGTTACTTTCGGAGTGATTAGTGGCATCCTTTGCAAATATCATTGACGGACCGGCTGACCTCTAGTAATCATTGTTGTATCTTGCAAAGCCAATTATCCTCATAGCAACATCAACGTCTTTTTGAACTGTTTCAATATTTCTTCCGTCAATCATGTACGTAGTGCTGTCAAACAACGCCATAATACCATTGTTAACAAAACCAACTCTAGCATCGGCTTCATATTCAGTATCATCTGTTCTTCAAATTTCATCCTCTACTTCAATAAACGCTTCAGCAAGTAAGAAATACCTGCTTGTATCTTGAACTTTTAATTCAGTTCGACCACGCTGATCTGGTTGTCGTGCGTCATAAGAATAATACTGATAATCGCGTATAGATTTATCTTTGAGAATGGGTGCGTCCATATCAAACGCTGGATCGGATATGCGTTTGAACATTTTATTATAATTGTTATCGTCTAAAACGAAGACCATGCTGCTATTAAACTTGCTGTTGTATTTTTTTCTTTTCCTGACTAGGGTGTATTAGCCAACTCTGTTATTTTTTTATTTGCAGCTTGATTTATTATTTTACTGATATTTTGCAGACAGAATTTCAGTATTGGGTAATTTTACTGGCTGTGGTTTTCTTCGTACTAATCGAGCTAGTATTTCTTTGGTTTCTGAAAATGCTTTACCAGCAACATTACCAACAGCACCTATACCTTTATCGCGAATAGCGTCAATAGCTTTCATTCCTAATTGTTTTGCAATTGGTATTGCTTTTGGAGCTATTCTCTTATATAAACCTTGAACACCATCCCCAAGTCCATCTCCGTAAATTGCTTTGTACGTTGGCAATCGTGAATTTACTACCCTCACTATTACATGCCCACGTTGAGCATTGTGCATAATCATTTTTAAATTACATGCTGATTAAATGTTTTTAGTCGCTGTGATCGCTGTGATAATCCTCAGCAATTTCATTAATGAGAGAATGATAAATATTACGATCCATAACACCGCCTGTAAACAGTCTTCGGCAAATATCAGATATTTCATTAATAATTTCTAGAGAATTATTTCCTACGCGTTTTCCTCCGATTAAAATTTCTAGTCGGTCAACATCGTCAAGAACACTGTCAGGACAAATTCCTAGACCACTTCCGGTTTTTGGTTAAGAGCTTTGTGTATACTTTGACAATTCAGCAAGCATATCTTCTTCATGTAATTGTTCTTTTCTTTCTTTTACATCTCTGTAATATTTTTAAGCAAAATTTACATTAAAGTATTTGAGAAGCATATTTAACCATTAATACACTTTTAATCCAATTTTTATTGGATATTCTTCAACATTTGCAGGTTTTAAATATTTATCTCTTCCATCATAATTCGTAGCAATATGTATTACCCCAGAATAATCTTCATCCCTAATACTTTTTAAACCAGCAGTTGTAAAAAATTTTATAACAGTAGATTCAAAAATATATACAGGTTGTTCTTGAGGAGGTTGTAATTGTTGTCGTAGTTGAGGATATTGTGGTTGAGCTCCAGTTACAATTTGTGATTGAGGAAGCTGAAGAAGTTGTAAACGAGGAGATCGTGGTTAAGCTTCAGCTACAATTTGCAGCTGTTGAGGTTGTTCTCTTTTTCTTACTTCTTTAAATTTTTCAAACTTAGGATCATCAGCTTTGCGAGAATCTTGATTACTAAAGATGAGGTATACATCTCTAACCCAATCATCTTTTGCCCAAGAATCAGCATGTTTCATTCTTACATATTTACCTATATTTTCATATTTTGCAGCAATATCGTAAACTTGTTCTGCTCTTGCATTCTCGATATCCTTAAAACCTTTAATAGTCAATTTATCTTGAAGAGCAACTTCAGAATTAGGTTGCTTTTGTTTGTTTGTTGTTTAGTTTTTTTTGGGGGGGTTGTTTTAGGTTCAGGTTTAGGAGGTTGAGCTAATCTTTTAGATTTAAAATATTGCTCTATCTCTGAATAATAATTATTTATTTCATCTAAATATGCCATATAATCAAGATCATCATTCCTGACTAGCTTACCTCCTTTATTTATTCGAAATAGCCATTTGAACCAGTTTTCTTTTGACATCGGCTTAATAGCATATTCAAGTTTTAAATATCTTTCTCTGTAACTATAACTCTCAGCAGCAAATCAAATGCAGCAAAATCTTTTAATTTTACAAATCCTTTTACTGTACTAATTGTTTCCGGGGTAAATGTACCAATCAATTCTTTTTTATCTTTATTGTTATTGAATTTGGTTCTTCACCAACAGCACCTTCAAGTTCTTCAGGTTGAATAGGTAGAGCTTGAGCGGCAGATATAGCTGGAAGATCTTTAAAAATCTTTTTTTGTTTGTTTTGTTCTTTTTGCTATCTTTGCAGTTTGCTCCGAAGTTTGTTTTAGTGCCGGAAGTAACTTTTCAGTAACTTCTGCAACTTGTTCAGTAACCTTTGTAACAGGTTTAAAAAATTGTTCTTTATCTTCTGCATATTTAACCTGTGCTTCTTGATGTTCTTGAAGGTTTTTTTTAGAGCGTCACGAACAGGTAGATATCTTCTGATTGCTTCTAATCTTTCTAAAAGCTAGTCTACTAGTGTAAGATTCCATTATTGACATAATGATGATTTAATTACTCATATATTTATAGCAGCAGAGGTGGTGCGACCTCAATGAAACGTCCGGTGGGTAAACGAACGCACATACAAATTTAGAAAAACACGAACGACAATGATAAAGTAACGAGAAAAAAAACTAAACCAATTAAAGAAATTCTCGGTAAGTTAGAGGCTTCGGTTTGACGTTATTGGCTTTATTTTTATTTTTTATTTTTTTTTTTTTGTTTTCGTAGGAAGCTTTATTGTTTTTCAAAAATGACGTTTCAGCAAAAGGTCTATTCACCTCCTCTGCTGCTTGGTATTTTATGTAAATTTATGTACGCGCAAATTATATCCCGTATATTTCATTGTTATAATAGTAATTATATGTTATTGGGTGACTAACAAGCATTTTAAGAGAATTATTTTAAAGAAAATGTGTCGGCTGCAAAAATATAATTTTATTTGTGAATGGCTGTTTCTCCGACATACGGGATGCTACAGATCTTACATGTAATAAGATAAATTACATTCTCTGTTTTGTACGTTTTGTTCGAACCATGTATGTTCAGTTTTTCTCCAGTCACTCTGCTAGAAAATGTCTTGGTCTCTATCATATGTTGGCAGGTTTTGCACCATGTATCGCCACAGGGGCCAGACTGACTGATGTGATCTTGGTTAGTGACTGGCGTTACCTTCGCCCTGACCAGGATGTCCTTGAGGTTTTTGGTCTCCAGTAGGCTACCACAGGTTTGTTCGGGAGGATTAACTTTTAGTATGTCCGACGATTCCATGATGGGCCAGTGTTTCCTGATGATTGTACCTACTTTGGGGTTGTCTGGATGGTAAGTCAAGATAAATGGTATCCTATCAGCCTTTTCCTTCTCTCCATATTTTAGTAGGTCATTGCGGTTTGTTTGTTTCGCCCTTTGGGTTGCCTCCTCATTCAGGTCTTTGTCGTAGCCTCTGTAAATCAAATGTTTAGATAACTCTTCAGGCTTTTTTTTGGAATGTTTCGGAGCAAATTCTGCGTATCCTCAGTGCCTGGCTATATGGGATGTTCCTAATGTAGTGATTTGTATGACATCTGGTTGGGAGGAGATACTGGTGTTTGTCGGTTGGTTTCGAGTAGATATAGATATATGGAGTTTCCTTTCTACCAGTCTGGTTGTTGTGCCCAAGAAAACGTGGTTTGAGTTGGAGGCTTCTGTCGTGAATTTCTTTGACGGATGGAAGTTGTTTACCTTTGATATGAAATCATCCAGATTTTCTCTTCCATGTTGCCACTGCATTTCTATATCATCGATGAAGCGCACCCACTAGTATGGTGCAAGTTCCACTGATGCTAAGAACTGACCCTCCAGTTTTCCCATAAAAATATTTGCATACGAAGAGGCCATTTTTGTACCCGTTGCGGTTCCATTGATTTGGAGGTAGTTTTCTTCATTAAATTCAAAGTTATTGAGTTTTAGGACAAGCTCCAGGAGTTGGACTAGGAAGTGAATGGGTGGATTGTCTATATTTCTTGTTTCCCATGCGTCTCTAAACGCCTGTATCCCTTCGTTGTTTGGTAAGTTAGTATATAAAGATGTGACGTCTAAGGAAATAAGTAATGTATCTGGCAGTAATGGTTCGCTTGCTTTGCTTTTTATGAATGAAGTAATCTGTCATGTCCCTAAGATATGATGGTAATTTGTGGACATGTGGTCTCATGAAATGATCCACATATTCTGATATCTTTTCTGTGGGATGCACAGTTCCCGGAGATTATAGGTCTGCCCGGGTTTCCTTGTGTGTGGATTTTAGGTAGAAGATAAAACCTATCTGTCTTTGGGGTTTCTGTGATTAAATAGTTTTTTGTTTGCTGGTCTATGTGCCCGATTTGGTATTCCTCTTCAATAATCTTTGCGATGGTTTTTGCATATTCCAGTGTTGGATCGTGGTCTAGTTTTTGGTAAAACTTAGTATCACTTAGTTGCCTATTTGCTTCACTAATGTAGTCTTCCTATTCATAACGACCACAGAGGAACCCTTATCTGCAGGCTTAATTATGATGTCTGTTCTGACTTTCAGCGATTGTAGGCCATCGTTTTCTTCTTTTGTCAACTTAGAGTATCTGTTAGTATGGTTGATGTGTTGGGAAGTGTCGTTTTCAACTGAGTTGATAAAGGCTTCTAGATTTGGAATTGAACTTTCTGGTGGGGTCCAGTTACTTTTCTTTCTGAATATGGGTTGGTCACAGCTTCGATTTTCCTCGGATTCATTTATTGGCTACAAAGCAAAATGAGCCTTGAGTTTTAGTCGGTGGCTGAAATCTTCGGTGTCCTTTTCCAGCTTACCTCTGTCAAATGTCTTTGGGCGGGGACTGAAACTCCAACCCTTCGATAAAAGGTTTATTTCTGCCTCCGTATGTTCTACCTTTGAGATATTGACCACTGTGTTAGTAATAGTTGAATTAATGTTTGCTATAGAGTGCTTATGATTCTTCTTTTTACGGCGATTTTTCTTCTTACTTTTGTTTTCAGAGGAAATTCCATCAACTGAAGTTTCTTAACAACAGTGATTTGGTTGCAGATTATGACTTCTAAGTTTTCTTTCTCTGACTTTGTTTAGTTTTGCAGAGAGTATTTGTTGATCCTTATTTAATTTAGAGTAAAACGTTTGCAATTATTCCTCTGTGGAAACCGAATTCAACTGCTGTTTTAGTGCAAAACAGAGAATGTAATTTGTCTCATCACATGTAAGATCTGTAGAATCCAGTATGTCGGAGAAACTGAAAAGCTACACAAAAGGATCAACCTTCATAGATCTGATTGGATGACAAAGAAGCTGTACAGAAGTCCGGTCACAGAACACTTCTCCTCCCGTGGCCACACGTTCAGTAATATAACACTTATTGCAATTGCTCACAACCCCAACCGGAGCTCCGAAACCAGGAAAGAAAAGGAATCTTACTGGATACGCCGCCTTAGAACATTGAAACCAAGCGGTTTAAATCAAGAAGACTAGAAAAAGACAGCCATTCACAAATAAAATTATCTTTTTGCAGACAACACATTTTTTAAAATAATTCTCTAAATTTGCTTATTAGTCACCCAATAACCTATAATTACTATTATAACAATGAAATATAATTTGCGCGCACATAAATTTACATAAAATAACAGATGTCGCTATGGCTCTGATTTCTAGATCATAAATTATCTTCCAGCATCCGCAACAAGTCATAGTCATGTAAAGTTTCGCAAACACAACAGTTTTCTGTTTTATTTGTTTGTCTTGTCTATGTTTTGTATTTGCCTTTGAAAAAGACTCATTAAGAGTCGAAAGCCCTCAGGTTAGTTGGATACTGGTTGTGCACAGTTCGTAGTCGGTTAATTGCAATTACCTTAATCATCCCTGACAAACGTGATCCCTTTCTGGATCCAGTGCACTAGAAAGGAGTTATTCGCCATATGATTTGTATTCTTTATATATATATATATATATATATATATATATATATATATATATATATATATATATATATATATATATATATATATATATATATATATATATATATATATATATATATATATCTCTGTGTGTGTGTTGTGTGTGTGTGTCTGTGTGTTTGTGTGTGTGTGTGTGTGTGTGTGTGTCAAGTAAAGCAATGAAGAGAGCGACTGCAATTAAGTCACCAAAAAAGGGGTAGGCAGTACTGCAGTCTTGGGTCTTGGTCTTGGTCTTGGCATCCGTCCGTCTACGGGAGACGATGGCGTAGCACCAAAGTAAGCTTTTGTCTATCCTTCTTTCTATCACTCTTTTCAGCTTGTTTTATTCTTCTCTCTTCCTCTGCGTTTTGAACTCCCTGCCTGACAGCTAGGCGCCAGCTGGAACGGTTGTTTGCACAGCTCTCCCAGTCGTTGACATTGATGTTTGCCGTCTTCATATCCTTCTTGCAAACATCTTTGTAGCGCAGATGTGGTCGTCCAGTTGGTCGTGCACCTTCTGCTAACTCCCCATATAACAGGTCCTTGGGAATGCGACCTGGGTCCATTCTTTTGACATGGCCAAGCCAGCGAAGGCGCCTCTCGCTGAGAATGGAGAACATGCTGTTCATGTTGGCGATTTCTAGAACCTCTGTCTTGGGTACTTTGTCCTGCCACTGGATGTGCAGAATGCGCCGCAGACATCTCAGGTGGAAGCTGTTGATTTTCCTCTCGTGTCTTGCATAGGAGGTCCATGTTTCGCTGCTGTAGAGAAGTGAGCTGAGTACGCAGGCTTGGTAGACACGCAGTTTGGTCTTCTCTGTTAGGTTGGGGTTGTTCCAGACTCTCTGGTTAAGTCTGGCCATCACTGCTGCTGCCTTGGCAATCCTGCTGTTCACCTCAGAATCAATGGAGAGTGAGCTGGAGATGTTAGACCCGAGGTATGTGAAGTTCTCGACAACTTCCAAGTTGTACCCATCGATGGTGACAGAGGGAGGGGAGTCTGCGTTCTGCGCTATCACGTTCGTTTTCTTCAAACTGATGGTCAGTCCAAATTCCTTACAAGGATGGGAGAGGCGGCATACCAGCTGCGACAGTCCATCTTCCGTGTGTGATGTCAAGGCTGCATCGTCGGCGAAGAGCAATTCACGGATGAGTACCTCTGTGACTTTAGTCTTAGCACGGAGACGGGCGATGTTGAACAGCTTGCCATCAGGTATGGATGTACACTCCCTCGCTGCAGTCCTTGAAACATGGAGAAGAAGATGGCAAAGAGCGTCGGCGCAAGGACACAGCCTTGTTTGACTCCGCTGATGACTGGGAATGCTTCAGATGTTGCGCCATTGAAGCACACTGTGCTGTGCATGTTCTCGTGGAACGACATGATGACAGCAAGCAGACGTGGGGGGCAGCCGATCTTCTGCAGGAGTCTGAAGAGTCCACTCCGACTAACCAGGTCAAACGCCTTCGTCAGGACTATGAAGGCAATGTAGAGGGGCATCTGCTGCTCGCGACACTTCTCCTGCAGCTGACGTAGTGAGAATATCATGTCTACAGTTGACCTGCCGGCTCGAAATCCACATTGGGACTTTGGGTAGACGCGGGAGGCTAGCATCTGCAAGCGCGCCAAGGCAACACGGGCGAAAGCCTTTCCAACGATGCTGAGGAGGGAGATGCCCCGATAATTGTTGCAGTCGCTACGGTCTCCTTTGTTTCTGTACAAAGTGACGATGTTGGCGTCACGCATGTCCTGTGGGATGTATCCCTGTTCCCAGCAAAGGCAGAGGAGTGTGTGTAGGGGCTGGAGCAGTGCTGGTTTTCCGCTCTTGAGGACTTCAGGCGGGATGCCGTCGCTTCCAGGAGCCTTCCCACAGGCAAGGCAATCGATGGCTTTTCCGAGCTCTTCCAGGGTGGGCTGTGTGTCTAGCTCCTCCATGACAGGCAGGTGTGGAATGGCGTCCATGGCAGTTCCAGTGACATTGTTTTGGGTTGCATATAGCTCAAGATAGTGCTCAACCCGTCGCTGTAGTTGTTTCCCCTGGTCTGTGATGACTTCGCCCGTCTTGGACTTGAGGGGGGCGGTCTTGTAGCTGGGGGGGGGGGGGGCGGGCCTGTCGCCTTTTTGATACCCTCATACATTCCTCTTGTAGCCCCGGTGTCAGCAGCTGTCTGTATACTGTTGCAAAGTTACAGCCAGTAGGTGTTGGCACAGCGGCGGGCAGTCTTCTGGACATTGTTCCTTGCAATCCTGAGGGCTTGTATTGTTCTGGGGCTAGGTGCAGCATTGTATGCCAGGAGGGCTTTCCTCTTTGCCTCATCACGGGCTCCATCTCCTTCCAGTTTGCCTCATACAAGTCGACATTCTTTCGCTCCCTCTTCCCGTAAGCTGTGATAGCTGAATTGTACACAGAGTCACGGATATGGGACCACTTGGAGTCAATGGTGTCATCAGGTGTCACTTTGGTGAAGGCTTCCTTCAGTTTGCTGATGAACTGCTGTGTTTTCTCTGGGTTGCTTGCATAGCAGGTGTTGATGCGTGGGTGACCCTTCTTCTTGGCGTGGTGCAACTTCTTGGGTAATATTCGCACCTTGCTGGACACGAGGGAATGGTCCATGTCACAATCGGCACTGTGGTAGCTGCGGGTGAGGAGGACACTGGCCAGTTCTGCACGCCTGGTGATGACGAGGTCTAGCTGATGCCAGTGGCGTGAACGTGGGTGTCTCCACGACACCTGGTGGATCTCCTTGCATTTGAAGAAAGTGTTGGTCACACATAGGCTGTGGGAGCAGCACATCTCCAGCAGTCGCTGACCATTCTCGTTGATCTTGTCCCTTCCGTAAAAGCCGAGACAGGTGGACCAGGCCTCATGGTCAGCTCCCACTCTAGCATTGAAGTCTCCTAGTAAGTAAAGGCTTTCATTGTTGGGGATACTGGATATTGCCTGATCCAGAGCCTCATAAAACCTGTCTTTCTCCTCGTAGGTGGAGCAGAGGGTTGGGGCGTACACGCTGAGGATGTTGACCGGGCCTAAGGATGTTGACAGCCGGAGGGCAAGGATTCTCTCAGTACCTGATGATGGACGTTCAATGAAGGCGAGTAGCGTGTTCTTTACGGCAAAGCCTACACCATGCTGCCTAGGTTCATCCAAGGGCTTCCCCTGCCAAAAGAACGTGTAATTGGCTTCCCTGATTGTGCCGCTGTCAGCCAGTCGGGTCTCCTGGAGGCAGGCAATGTCAGTGTTCAGTCGGGAGAGTTCTCTGTCAATGACGGCAGTCTTCCGTGCATCGTCGATCTGCTGTAGGTCAGCGGTCAGTCCAGGACACATGGTCCTGATGTTCCAGGTTACAAAACGAAGAGTTGGAGTCTTCTTTTTTCTTCTTTTAGTCTTTCCTGGTGCGGAGTTTTGTAGCCCACTTGTCGAGATGGTTCTCTAAGCTCCACGCACCCAGTGAAGCACGCAGGCCATGGCGGGCAGCACCTTACTGACTGGGGGCTGCCCAGCTTGAGGCGGGCGGTAGCTGTCCAGTGAGACCTGATGATCTCTCCCACCGTCAGAAGTAACCCCTGGCGCCAAGCTCTACGCCAATCGAGCTTTGACTTAGAACCGGTAAACTGCTACTTCTCGTGTTGTACCTACGCCTTACGACGACGCTGGAGTGTCCTCTCCAGTGGAGCTATGAAGCCTGGACAGGGTGGTATGAAGAATCAGCTGTTGTCCATGCAGCAGATCCCCTCTCTCCACGCAGCTTGGCACCAACGGCGTCGCAGGAGTTGCCGGAATGACATTGAAGTCAATGTCAGACCGCCTAAGGGACTCCATCTCCGGATTTTCTGTCTGGGTTTACTCCCTTAGCCTTTCCCATGAGAGTGTGTAGCCACAAGGCAGCAGAGGTTTGGAATCGGAGTTTTCCTTCTCCTAGATGAGCTACCATCCAAGGTTTACGAGTCCCATCTACCCGAAGCAACTGGTTTTAAGGCGCCAGTGGGCCGCCTTCACCCCTTCTCCTGTTAGTAGAAAACATGGTCTGCCGGGCTTCACATCTAAGCCACTCGCGAAGGCCAGGAGCTGGATTTTAGTTGACAGAGGCAGTCAGAGACGCAAGCCGTATGGGGCATTTTTTGGAGGATTGGGGCGCTTGTCTCCCACTCCCACCCCGGGCAATGTCAACCTTAGACCACAGTACTGCAGTAAGAGAGACATAACCCTATCAAATGATGACCGGTGATTGCTGGTATAAGGTTTAGCTATACCCAAAGGAAAAATAGTTTCTAAAAAAAAGTTCAAGAGTTTTTTTTTTGATAAATGGGATACACACGTACTTGAATATAGAAATTAGGTGACGGGACCCTTGTTGATGAAATAAAGCATTGAAGATAATGACTGCAATTATGTGTCACATTATTCTGACACCAGGCCGACCAGTCATGACACTAACCATTTTTCTAAGTCTTTCTTTGGTATGACTCGGCCGGAGTTTGAACCCGCGACATCCCGCACCCGAGGCGGACGTTCTAACCAATAGGTCACCGGAGCGGTATTTAAATATGTATCATATACTGATAGTTGTGCTATCGTTAAGTATAAACGAACTGGTTTGACACCGTTTCTATGAGCAAAATGGGTGTGACTGGCCAGACATTGACTTCTTTTTTGCCGTAGTACATCAAGGCCGTGAAGGGAGGGACGATGGGTGTAAAACACTCAGTTATGCACAGAGGTCGAAACAGTTGGTTATTTATTGTTTACTACGGCAATATGTGGTGAAATGAAAGATAAATGATGGCCATAAACAGAACACCCTCTGCCACTGAAATATGTGATACCGTTCGTATACATGTACGCAGAAATAGATGTTCTTACTTAAGGTAGAAAGGTTTGTAGCTTATATTTAAAGCTCGAATGTTAAATTTAAGAACTCTTATTGTAATTAAAATGTTGCATCTTTTTTCAGGAACTGTTATCTTTCCACATTTTAAACAACAGCCTCTACAGTCGCAAATACCATAACACCTTAATTTAATTTATTTGAGTCATGTGTGAATATTTGAATATTAATTTTATTAAAAAAATTCACTACAAATTAATAGCATGTTTTACACATAAATATTATAAACTGTATGTATATTATTTACAGATAATCGGAAATGTTTATATTAATTTCTATACACATAGCAATCTATTATTTTATACTTATTATCTATGAGTTCTGTGATCCTACGGCCATCAGCTGATTCCCCATGGATAAGACCTTAACGATTATGTTGGGAACATGACACGGGGAGCCCCTGTACGATCTTTACAATCGCTATTCCGTGCACAACTGCATTAGCTTATGCTTTAGATTGGTGGCTGTTGTAGACTGCTATAAAGTTGATGTTATGTTATTGTCATACTTGCAACAACAACAAAAAAAAACGCATTCTCGGAACCTACCTGGTACCCTCCCTGAACCTACCTGGAATCTGAATTTAGTTAAGATAATAATTTGGAGCGTCTATTTCCTCCACAAAGTCAAATTTTATGGTTTGCATTCCATTAGGCCTACTTTCCAATTTTAAAGTAGCTTATTTTATGTAATTATATGTTTTGATCTCCAGATAATTATTTCTCCAAACCTTTATAAACTCGGAGTTGAATGAAAACCCCTTTGAACAATATCTCCTGGCTTTTTAACTTTACGAATACAGGTACAGTGAACTTTATTTGCAGCCTATATTTGTTACTAAATAAAAGTCAAATGGACAAGATGTTCAAATAACTAGACATAGCAGCAACGCTTCAAAAATGCGAATAATAATTATGTCACGTACGACTAATAATTCACCTATCTTTTACAAAATTATCATTCTATTGGTAATCCGTTGAAAAATTTAACATTTTATAATTTTTAAAAATATTTTCTTCATAATTCTGAAGGTCTTTTTGCACATTGGGTCGCTAACATGTTTGGGCGATTGA
Source organism: Sinohyriopsis cumingii (assembly GCA_028554795.2). Classification (NCBI taxonomy): domain Eukaryota; kingdom Metazoa; phylum Mollusca; class Bivalvia; order Unionida; family Unionidae; genus Sinohyriopsis; species Sinohyriopsis cumingii. The sequence goes on from CM068829.1 coordinate 133,353,268, forward strand.
ACTAAGCACAAAGACGTTTCATTTGTTTAAGTCACGAGATGTTTGGAGGGAATGTCGACTTTTCAAGGTACCATTCGTGCACAGACGTGAAGTACTTTATTGGCGTGAACCAAACTTTTGAAATTTTTATCAGTACCATTTTCACTGGAAATGTATCTACCTCGCACGCGCAAGTTTTATGGTATAGTTTCAAAGCATTGCTCTAAGTTCAATGGAAGCATGTGCAGAATTGCCCTTACAAATGCACAGCACCGTGCAAATGTGTGTGTGTGTATATATATATATATATATATATATATATATATATATATATATATATATATATATATATATATATATATATATATATATATATATATATATATATATATATATATATATATATATGTGTGTGTGTGTGTGTGTGTGTGAGTGTGTGTGTGAGTGTTTGAGGCCCCTAGGCCCTGGTTATGCTTTAATTTGGAAATGAATCGCATGTCAATACAAGCCCACTGAATTTACTATATAACGATTTAAAAGACAACTAAGTAAACAACAGAATTATTTAAGATATCTAAAAATAATAGGTAAAATCCGATCCCCCCTTTGGGGCTGAGGCCCGGGCTATCTGGCCCCCGAGCCTCCCCTCTATTTGGGCAGTTATATATATATATATATATATATATATATATATATATATATATATATATATATATATATATATATATATCCTTCCGTAAGTAGAACTAAATACAGTACATATTCTCCCTAATTAGAATCTACAACTTCCAAATCTGAACACGATTTTTCCGGCATATTTTTTTCTTATTCACACTTGTCAAGTGCTGAGAATGCACGTGTTAGTCTAGCCTATTGAATTATCTTATATAGAAACACCAAGATTTGTCTTTGTGTTCCGGCAGCCAAACATGAGTTCGCGAGTTCAATTCGCGGCTGCATCCCAAATTCTTCGGTACTTTTTTGTCTTTTCATGTTCAAACGTTCTTTTGAACTAGCTCATCCCAATTTTTTATATTTTTATTTTAATTTTATCTTCAAAATTGATCACTCTCGGTACTAGGACGGGCAATAGCAAGTTACTAAATCATTCATAATGGATTCAGTCAAGTTTACGAAAGTACGTGAAAAATAAGAACATGTCCATACTTGTTATTGGTCACAAAAAGGAAAACCTGTGGCCCTCAGACTAAACTTTTGCACAAATCTTACTTAGCTTTTGGTAATAACGTCAGAAGACTGTTTGCTAAAACTTATTCTATCGTTTCAAACCATTTGTAAAAAATAAATAATGCTCTTGAAAGGCGTTACTTGACAGACGCGTAGTTGAGAGAAATACTTGGGTCAACGATTCGCAGTGATCTTCAGTGAATTTCCGCTGTTTCACTTGCCGCTCGCCTGAAATTCCCGTGTCGAACTTGACGTCAGACAACCAGGAAGTACATTAAATATAAATATTGTATTCAAAACCAGCGCCAGGGAAGAAAGAAAAGACGAAACGTGTCCATGCAAAATAGAAATTGTTATAGCAGTGGTTACTCTCAGATGTATGTGCACTTCAGATTTAATTTTTGTCAAAGATTCGTTTAAGATAATAATACACACAGGGGTAGGTGTACTGTGACGGCTCCATTCAATGGGCAACGTTTGGAGATAATAAGAGCCAGTATATATAAGAGGTAATATAAGTATCATAATCAGGTATGTACCTTTGTTGACAGGGATCTCTCTCTCTCTCTCTCTCTCTCTCTCTCTCTCTCTCTCTCTCTCTCTCTCTCATGTAGATGCAAGAGGATATTCATAATATGCAAAATGACGAGAACGTAAGTACATCAGCTATGTATATGTTTCTTATCATTCTCAAATATGAAGTGACCAGCAACCGGATTGTTCGATACCTGTATCAGATTATTTATAGTCATGGAGAGGAAAGGGCCTGTGTCAGATAGATTATTTATAGTCATGGAGAGGAAAGGGCCTGTGTCAGATAGATTATTTATAGTCATGGAGAGGAAAGGGCCTGTGTCAGATAGATTATTTATAGTCATGGAGAGGAAAGGGTCTGTGTCAGATAGATTATTTATAGTCATGGAGAGGAAAGGGCCTGTGTCAGATAGATTATTTATAGTCATGGAGAGGAAAGGGCCTGTGTCAGATAGATTATTTATAGTAATGGAGAGGAAAGCGTACAATGTACATGTAAATGAATCAGAGGTTGTAACCTTTGTTTACAAGAATCATCCTACGTTGGTAAACTATGAAGCCTTGATCATAAACTAAATTCAAGCTTAAAATATATTTGATATTTTAAGTAATAAAGTATTTTTTATATCTGCCTACGGACATGCAAAAGTGAAAGTACCACAATCATGAGCACAATACACTACATCCAGGTTAACGCCTTTAAGCATGCATCCACATATAAATAGTTTGGAATATTATAATTCAGTACACTATATGTAAATATACATATGCGTATTTACGAAATTTCAGCAATCAATCGCCGCATTTTAATAAGTTACAATACATACCGGTCAACTTGCACAATATACAAAGAGTTACTTCCCTTCCATTTGTGTGTGTATTGGTGTTGTAATACACGCTGTCTTCTCGGAATAAATTTTAGCATCATCAAACCGAGCTGACTTTACTTATTATGCTTCTGTATCTACTGATGCGATACGTACCTGATTCTAAGCCAAGGATCAAGTATTTTTCGGGGTTAGTAGTGTCGTATAATAGTCTTTTAAAGCGGTATTTCAGTTCTTTATAATGATCATTCGAGAAAACAAGGAGGGAAAATTCTTTTCAGTAAAGGGCGTATATATCAATGCGAAATAAAATGTTCACTGGGGCGACATTTCACCTTCTAACTAATGTGAAACACGGTCACTTCAAGTAATGGAGTGATCTAAGCTCCACGTATCTGTTTATATACACTATATAGTGTACTTTACTTCCCCCACCCTCACTACTTTTTTCCTCGTGCATCTTTTAAAAAGATGGGGATTATGTTTGTATGTCTGTCTGTCTTTCCATTAGTAACGTTGTTTATCTCCTACACCACTACAGACACGGAATTGAAACTTCGGGATATGATTAGGGTAGTCTTTAGATGTACACGGTGGTTTTGCAGTTTTAATTGTGGCCATCGGAATGGGACTGATATCACCTATAGTTAATTTTTGTATACTAATATTTGAGGTATTGTATGTGAAACTTACAAAGTTAGCTTGTGTCATCTTCAAAGTCAGGGATACAACATATGTATTGGGCTTTTGGGTTATAGCCTCTGCTTTTACCCAGGCATGGTCCCTGTGGGTATGCTTCTCTTGGGTCACACTTGGAAACTTTTGAGATACTCAGTCAATTACCATATATTAGACAGAACTATACATACCGGTATATCCAACACAGAACGTGGGTCATGGTCCTTAGGTTGTGGACTTGCCCCTGAGTCAGGGCTTGGAAACAGTTGTGATCCACACCTTCTAGCCACATATTGATTAAAGGTTATGAGAAGAAATCAGGCACATTTCCAGGACAGACCCTTGGGAAGGAGTCTTGCTCTTGGATCATCACTTGGAAGCTGTTGAGATCACAACTATAACTATTCATCATGGACCCTGTGTTGTGCTTCTGTGGTTGGGAACTTGACCCTGGCTGATAATATGGAAATTGATAAGATCTCCATCCTAAAACTACGCACACACACACACACACAGATATATATATATATATATATATATATATATATATATATATATATATATATATATATATATATATATATATATATATATATATATATATATATATATATATATATATATATATGTATGTATGTATGTATGTATGTATGTATGTGTGTGTGTGTGTGTGTGTGTGTGTGTGTGTGTGTGTGTGTGTGTGTGTGTGTGTGTGTCGTGGGTTCGATCCCCGGCTGAGTCATACCAAAGACTTACAAAAATGGTACTAACAGCTGCCTCGCTTGGCGCTCATCATTAAGAGGTTAGTGTAAGGACTGGTCGGCCTGGTGTCAGGATAATGTGATTGGGTGGGATATCATGATACATATCAGCGGCATGATGCCCCAGTGCTAGACATCAATATAAATTGCCACACTGCAGATATCGTAGCGATATGACTGAAAAATTGTTAAAGCTACGTTATATATAAGCACACTGTCTGGATATGAAATGAGCAAAACACATTTACAGTATTGAAAAATGTGCCACTTGATCAGTCCATTCCTTTTTCTGTATCGATTATAAGTGTGGTGATATGCAATATTATGTCATTTTCATAATTCTAGGGTTTTTTTGTATCTCACTTTAAATTACTATGAATTTGATGTTTACACAAACAACTATCCAGTGTGTGTTTCTTGAGGAAACGTCAGATCAGAGTGCATGGATGCTTGAGTAATTTTGTACAAAATCTTCCAAAATTATTCTCTTGGAAGGTTCACTAAAACTAACATATTGGCTGGATGATATTTTGTAAATGTACACAACAGAACTAGAGAGGGCGTTGTCATTCTTTCTTGGTGGTTGCGGTCACGAATGTTTCTTTTGCCCTTTATGATGCCTACGTTATCGGATCTTTGTCGTAGCTTCCGTTTATCAAATGTTAAGACACTTCTTCAGACTCGTTTGGATTGTTTCATCGTCAGAGCAAATTATGCTTGTCCTCGGCATCTTCACTGCAGAATCTCCAACATAAGCCACGTTTTCTTCTTGATGTAATAATCAGACTGCGTGTTCCTCAGCAATTTCACGGTATGAGTTTCCAACTCAAACCACGTTTTCTTCTGGATGCAATAATCAGACTGGTAGAAAACAATTTCAAAACAGCAATATATATATTGATGTGACAAGATGGCCGCTATCGCTTAACCGGCTTGAAGCAGCTGTTACGTTTTTTAGTGCCGTTTTCATGATATGTGTGCATGTTGCCTGTATTCATCTTCGTTATTGTGTTCATTATGTATTGGCTGTTAAATTCGTATATGTTTCTTCATCTCTTTGTTTTGGAAACGAGAACAATTAGACTTTTTTCTCAGCTGTCTTGCTCCTCTGTTTTTGAACAAACCGCCATCACGTGATACTCGCCAGTCAACCCGTTTATGCTACGATGGACCCTCATTAATTGCTTTAAATGATCACTCCTTGGCTCTCCACACTACATTGTGCTCTAGACTAAACGAACTGGGACTACATTCATTATTACCTAAATGTAAACAGAAGCGAAAAAAGAAACGTTGTTTCAAAGCTGGCCGGCGTAGAACAGGAAGAAGAATCACAGTTATCTCCCTTATTTCGGCAAAACCATTAAATAAATTCGACCGTTAATTTAGATAACCTAATTCAAATCCATATTAATTCGTCAACCTTTGTGTCAATTATCCAAGAAATACCTCTGCGCATTGCACTATTCAATGCCCAATCAGTAGGACCACCGGAAAAGCGCACAGAAATAGTTAATTTTATCAACGACCAGAACGTTGACATATTTTTCCTGACAGAAGCATGGCTAAAAACATCAGGCGATGAGCCCAAGTGTGCGGATCTAACACCCACTGGTTACTCCATCAAGTCGTTCCCCCGTAATTCTCGCGGAGGTGGAATTGCAGTCATCACAAAGAACTCCATGATAAAACGTCTTAACTACACCACAACATTCAATTTCGACCACACATCGTTTGAACTAGTCCAAACCACACTCACACTGGAGCAAAGGTCAGTCCATTTTTTCTGCCCCCCTCCTAGTAGAAAAAACAAGCTGGCTGACTCTATCTTCGAGCAGTTTCCGAATCTCCTGGACTATGGAAATTCGATAGGTGGCAACCTGATTATTCTTGGATATTTCAACTTTCACTTTGACTGTCCTGGAAACTCAAATACATCAAAACTCATAGATTCCATTAATGTTTTCAACCTCAAACAGTCAGTTAACCAACCCACCCATAAACATGGTCACATTTTAGACTGGATTCTTCATAAACCTGATGATAACATTCTACGGTCCTCCCTGGTATCCCATGACCTTGCATCAGATCACCTCTGCATTATATGCCATCTTGACGTATCAGTCCCTAACCCTCAACCTTTATCTGCTACTAAGAGAAACCTCCGTATGATAAATAGAACCAAACTAATCCACGACATCCAAGCTAACGTAACAACTTGCTTACCTCCTACCGCAGAACAATTCGATAACTGTCTGCGTTCATTGCTTGACAAAATGCTCCAGCTACCAAGTGCAGAGTATCAATCCAAAAGTGTTCTCCATGGTATAGCAGTGTTAGGGACCAGCTTCGCACTGCTAAAAGAGACCGCCGTAAAGCTGAGAGGCTCTGGCTTTCCACTAGACTCACTATTCATAAGCAAATCTATGAAGTCGCTAAGAAGTATGTCACAAATATAGTCCATGCAGCGAAATCAGCCCACTACACTACTAAGATCATGGAAAGTTCCAGCTGCAAAGAGCTCTTCGAGATTACTAACAAGCTAATGTCATGGAACAAATCAACACCACTTCCAACTACCTTCTCTCCAGTCGACCTTCCGGACATGTTTGCAAATTTCTTCCCTGACAAAGTACAAACCATTAGAGATAAGCTTGACACCACAATTTGAACTGACTCATCGTCACCATACAGTTGGGATACAGAATTTGAGCGGCAACCATTAGCAGCAGTTGAACGTGTCTCTATGGATTTTGTACGTACAATCGTGATGAAGAGTGCACCAAAGTTATGTGAACTTGATCCAATTCCAACATCACTGCTGCTTGAGTGCTTAGATCCAGTATTGCCTTCACTAACTGATGTTATTAATACCTCTCTCTCATCCGGGGAATTCCCATCATTTTTCAAAACTGCCATTGTAAAGCCTCTGCTGAAGAAACCAACACTAGACCATAACGATTTAAAGAACTACCATCCAGTTTCTAATCTCCCATTCATATCAAACATCTTAGAAAAGGTTGTTCTATCCCAGCTTGTATCTCATCTAAATTCAAACAGTCTTTTTAGCAATGTACAATCTGCATATCTCCCTTGCCACAGTACTGAAACTACTCTTCTAAAAGTAGTTAATGACATTCTCTCTGCATTGGATAGCTGAAAGATTACAATCCTCACCCTCCTTGATTTGTCTGCAGCATTTGACACAATAGACCATGATATATTACTTCACCGTCACCAGCATGTATTTGGCATTCATGATACAGCCTTACTGTGGTTCAAGTCCTACTTGGTCAACAGGACACCAATTGTATCTGCAAATGGAATACACTCCAGCCCAGTTGATCTATGTTGTGGTGTTCCACAAGGGTCTCTTTTTGGACCTGTTCTCTTCATTCTGTACACTCAGTCGCTTTCAAGTGTCATAGATCATCATCCAGTGTCTCACCAATTGTACGCTGATGACGCCCAAATATGCGAATCTAGCCACCCAACTGAAGTTGATGCTACCATCCAAAGTGTAGAGAAGTGCAATTCTGATGTGAAATCATGGATGACATGTAACAAGCTGCAGATGAATGATGATAAAACTGAGGCCATTCTGATCACAACACAAAGACTTTCTCATTAACATCCTTTACCTCAAACAATAAATATCAGCAACACCAACATTAAATTCACACAGTCAGTACGAAACCTAGGTGTTACTCTGGACAGTACTCTCAAATTGCACCAACATGTCATGAACATATGCAAGGCTGCATATCTTGAGCTGAGATGCATCATCTCAATTCGCAAATATCTTTCAGTTGATGCCACTAAAACACTTGTGTGTTCATTAGTACTTTCAAGACTCGACTATTGTAACTCAGTTCTGTCTGGTTCATCTCAGTATCTACTCCAGAAACTTCAAAGAGTTCAAAACACAGCTGCTCGGATCATAGAGTACCATTATCAGAGCACACCTCCCCACTGCTCTGTACCCTACACTGGCTATCCATTCGATCCAGAATCAAACACAATATTTGTTCTCTGTGCTACGTTTTACTGTCGGACTCTAGTCCAACATACCTATCCGACCTCACCCATGTGTACACACCAGCAAGATACTTACGCTCCTCTTCTGACAATCGTATACTCATTGTTCCCACTATGAAAACAAAGTCATATGGACAGCGTTCTTTTGCATACCAGGGCCCACCAACGTGGAATGAATTGCCCACTGAACTTAGACACAAAGACACATTGATCACATTCAAGAGGGCTCTCAAAACTCACTTATTTCGACTGCAAGAACAAACTTAAAGACTTAATAATGTTTCCTACCTGAAATATTCCCAGCATGTTTTTTATATTTTTTAATGTTTTTCTAATTTCATGGTGCTTTTTTGTAATAATATTATTATAAGTTTTTTCTATCTTTTAGGTATTGTCTAATGTTGTAAAGCGCTTGGAGCTTCTAAAGATTAGGCGCTATACAAAGTCCTCATTATTATTATTATTATTATTATTATTATTATTGTATATATATATATATATATATGTGTGTGTGTGTGTGTGTGTGTGTGTGTGTGTGTGTGTGTGTGTGTGTGTGTGTGTGTGTGTGTGTGTGCGTGCGTTAGTACATTACTTTTATCTAATTTAACTGCAACGTCATCGGGCGATGGCTTTTATATTCAGACTGCACATGTCGCATCTGGTAATAAAAGTTAGGTTTTATACTGACGTGACTAAGTCTGGTACAATTTTATCTTTTAGCGCATTCGGGAAATGTTAATGGTGCTATCCACACTGCCCAGTATAGCTGATTATGCAAAAATCTTATATCATAATGTGTACTCTGTCTTTTCATATAATCATCACAAACAAATGTTAAAGTGTAGTTTTGTTTGCTTCTCGTTAAATGCATATGATATTATAACATATTTAAGATGACTTAGCCATTTTAAAGAATTAAACCGAGTAACAGAACATTGATAAGATTATGTATTAGTCTGGGGGTTATTTTCCATTCGAAAGTCAAACACGTGTGATCAGATTTCCTGAAGTGAGAACACACTAGCATCAGAGTCCATTTCATTTAATTTTTCTGAACAGTCTGCAAAATCAGCATAAAATCTGCGTTTTGTTTAAATTCAAGAAATTAGATGGAATTGACAAATACATTAAATTTCTGCTTAATATTATTTCTACATATAATTCTAGCTTGATTGCTTCATCTGAGCTTTTCATTCCTCCATTGCAATAACCGTTTCTTTTACACAAAATATTTGCACATTTGGTATTTTGTATGTCAGTTTTGCATTTCTTCTATAAGTATTTTCCTGTTAAATTCTTTAGATATTACTCCTGTTGCTTCACACATATGAAGTTTGAATGATTATCCCACTTATTTCATTATTATTTTAATTTCAGTTACTAATTGGTGTCATAAATAAGTTCTGTCAAACGTCAGTATTCAAAAACTCTTGCGGTTTTTACTTCATCCAGATATGGTAAATACATTTCCCATATCAACTCATCTGGGTTAGTTGTGTGGTAATTCTCTCTGATTTATGAATGCATTTCAATTCTTCATTGTAAACATTTTTTTTCGAGAGAAAAAGCATAGCTGACGGAGCATTTATGTGAACTGATGCTATACCTTCTTTATAGTAAAATTGATACATGTCCGGTGCTTGAATAATGCTTATAATACTGTATGAACACATGACTACTAACGGACTTAAACCACATTCTTGAATGAGGTGTTACAAAATGAACGAACTGGATTAAAGCATTGTCTACCGTATAAAGCTAGCACATATCCTACATCCTAATACCTTTTGCAGATCCGGCTTAGCAAACTCAGCTTAGAGGACCTGTAGAGAAAGAATACTAACGTGGAATCTGTTGCTTAAATGGAGCAAATGAAAAGTTCGCCATCTACAGAAAATGACGCATCAAATACGAATGAGTTTCTACGGGCCCTCAGTGATATTCAAAGCATTAACATCGATGAGCTGAAAGCACAGTTTTTGCAGGTATATATTTTCATAGCTAGCTAGCTAGTCACATAATTAATCAGCTACAAATAGATCAAGATGTATGTATATGTTCTTACTCAGTCTACGTTTTACAACCATTTCTTATTTTGAAGTTTGAGATTTAACAACTCAAACTGTTAAATGTTTTGAGCAAAGAAGACCAGTGGCTTTTGAATTCTGTAATCATGATTTTAGCAAGATTTATGACGCCTTTTTTCTCTAGCTGATATTTAGCACACGTCCATTTTTTTTTATTAACTTCGTCATTTGACGAAATTAACTAACGAAAAGAAATTACAATGACTAATCACGTTAGTTTAATTAGAGTGATGAATGTTAATAATAATAATAATAATAATAATAATAACAACAATAATAATAATAACATTAATGCCAATATATATGCACGATACTCTGTTCTGTTCTTACGTTTGGGTTGTATCAGTGTTTTATTCTCAAAACATAAGATCGGGAGATAATAAACTTCTATCTTTGTGTGTTTTGTAATTATTCAATTGAATGTGGATCAAAGGTTCATTGTCCGAGTTAGTACAAGTAAACACTGACATTTTAAGAAAGATTAAGTAAAGAAAGAGAAAAAAGCAATATGATGCAATATGACGCCCATGGGATGGCAAAAATATTAAGAGAAATGCAATGACTGTTTGTCGAAGTCGCAATTTACTATATTTTAAGTAATTTCTTTTTATTTTCTGCTCATTATTATTGAGAAATAAATAATCGGCAACATTACTTAGTTTTAATGGATGTCCTTACTAGGCGGATCTATTAAAACATAAGGTAATATTTGATTTTGTGATATTTTAAGAGTTTACAAGAAGTCAGTGAAAATGTTGAGAATGATTTGATACATAAGACAAACCATAACCTTGAGGACTGGAAAAGAGAAACGGATAGGCTCAGGAATTGTTTGAAAGAGGAGCAGAACTTCAAGAAGGAATATGAAAGTGTATTCGGGGAGAGAAAAATAAATGACCTTCACAAGATGATGGCAAATTTGAATGGCGTTAATAAAATGCTTCAAGAAGAAACGGAAAGACTGAAAAGGAAAAATATAAATCTTGAGGAAGAGAGACGGAAAGCGTTAGAGGAAAAGGCCGATGCTTTAACGAGGTTATGTTTGATTTTCACACTAACTATATATATCTAAAGACAATGAATGATAAGCTTTTTTCTTAAGCATCAAAGATATTTATGATATTTCTTTTATTATGTGACTTAAAAAGGTGTCAATGTGCTAGAATGTCAGGGTGTCAAAATCTGTAGCAATTTCATGTCTATAATTGTTATTTTGTTTCTAAATAACCTAAATAATAATTGTTTATGGAGGATCAAAGACGATTTCATATATCATTTATTATTTTTACTTCCTAAAAAGTCATGTTTACCACTTTTCGTTAACATTTAATGATTACACATGTTTTTCATTCAAACTCGTGTCGTTCCGCAGCGTACGAGAATATATCTCCACATAGAAGCGGAGTTTGTTTCATTGACTTGCATGGATAGTCTGATGACCTGTGTTCGCTTCAGAAGTAGAAACCATCATCTGATCATCTATAATGATAAATGTATACGTGCACTCGAATACATCCTCCTTGTGGATTAATGAACACAGATCCTTGACTTCGCGAGCATTGTATGAAACTGAATAAAGCATAATTATCAAGAAGTAAACAAATATGATTTCACCCTTAAATTACATGTCATTTTCCCTTTATTCATTTATCTTAACATTAGGCTGTGTACATATATATGATTGTCCGTCTGTATATATGTTTGTTTTTATGAATATATGCATTTATCCATGTTGACATATAAATAGATGTGAAAGTTACAAAACTACTTTCATAGTGTTATATATATATATTTAACTTGTAGTATGTGATTAACCTTTGTCTACAATTAATCGTAGTAGTTTGGGCCTACATAACTAACGTCTTTTTTTGTAAACAACATAATGCATACATAGCTAATTTAAGTCTATGATTATATGTTATATTTTAAGATAATCATTATTTGCAGTTAAACATTTCTACTTGGATTTGAGTTAAGGGAATTCCTGGTCTACCTGATGTTTGCCATGTTCTTTATTAAAATTTTAGTAATGTACCTGCTTTTGTTGAAAAATTTGAATGTTCTAGAAATGAACTTTTGACCCTCGTCCTGGTCCTCTTGTTGTGCCTTTTGTTTTTATATTAAGGTTGGTTTTATTAGACTTATTCATCCCTACTTCAACATCTGTCTAGTTGAATCAATTTTTTTAGTTGTGTTAAGAATATTTATTTAAATTTCTCTCTGGAATTACAAAGTGCTCATTATTATCGTCGCACTAAATCACTATGGTGGGATTATTGTGAATTCATTTAGAGACATTTTTGATTATATAATTTTGATACATCAAAACAGTTACAACATCAACACTTTTCAGCGCAATTGGTATAGCAGCACATTCAAGATGCCAATTCACTCAGAGCACCACTGGAATTCGTTTGGAATATTATATGGTTTTGAACTTGTGTGATAGGACCGCTAGGATTATTTGGGATTTAATTCACAATATTATAAGTTCTTTTCAAATGGTCCCTTTTGTATTCAATGGAGATAGATTATTTGCTGAATTTTGCTAAACTTTGTTGGTTTGCTCTTTTCTGTTACTGTTATTTAGTTTCAGACCATAGAGTCGTAAATATAAACTAAATAAAGGAGCAAGATATAGATATCCATATAACATTTTAATAGCAAAGTATTTTTGTAACAGATCTTATGATATATATATCATACTATATCATTTTAGATTAAGTAAGCAAATGGTAGACCAGTTGACCAACAACAACCCTAACATTGCTGACTTGAGTGACCAGAATCGACCCAACAAGATAGGGGAAAGATATTCGGAGTTGTATGACAACCAGTGGACAAAAGCTTTTGAAGTCCTCACCGAAACGCATAGACAACAAGAGCAAATAGCCATTGAAATACTACTGAATTTGTTGTACGTAAGTATTTATATTTATTAATTGGTTCATACCGGATTTGCAAACAAATGCACCAATATACATGTTCGATCAGCCAAGGTGTAGATAGGGGCATCATATCGAAACATTGGCTAGAGAAGATGGATCCATATAGGTTAGTATAAATATAGTTATTGACAGTTTTGCCTCTGAAAAAAAATATCACAGATGTCATGATCATATTTCTTTCAATACGTATATTTTAATGTTTTGAACAAAATTTTATTCTTTCATCTGTAGGAATGCCACAACTTTGCAAAAGCGACAGCAGAAAAGCAAATGGGTGATCTCTTGACACTCGTATCCTGTGACTCACAGATGCAAGTATGTGTAAACCTAACTATAATTAAGTTTTAATGTCTGTATAATATTTACAACTGAAAAGCGTCAAGTGAACTTCCATCCCAAGAATTACATTTGTCAATAATGCCCATGAAAGTAAATTCAAATCCAAGATAAAAAGGACATTTTAGCCCTAAATATTAACCAGTTGTCACAATAGTAATAAAGTATTGTGTATATCCTCATTTTCTACTCTCATAAACTTGTTACCAAATCACCAAAGTCCATTGATAATGATATAAATTAAACATGATTTGGGGGTGGGGGGGTGGGGGGGTGGTATAAGGCGGGGTGGGTGGGGCGGGGCAGAAGGCGGGGATGGATTAGCTATGGAGTTTAAAGCCAGTTTGAAAATTGTCAGTTCCTACATCTATTAGTATACATTTATGCTTCTCAACTGGTTAGTTATTTGGCAATATGGACTTAACATTATGTTCCAAGTAATAACTTGCTTTGTATTTTTATATTCTCTAGTTTGTATTTTTATTCTCTTGTATAAGGCAAAAATAATAGAATTTTTTCATGTGAATTTATACGTATAGTTTGTACATTTCATAGGTTGGAGATGAGGTAAAAGATCATTTGAAAAAAGCAAGAAAGTTAATAGATGTCACAAGAGCTGATTTACTGTTTGAGGTAGGTATATATTGTCTGATGTATTATGAATTGTATTTACTAAATGTTTAGATTTGTTGACAGGACAGGTCATATCTTTATACAGTATGCTTTGTAGAAATAAAATAGTATGGGTATGTAGAAAGAGAACTGATTTCTCAAGAAACCATTCACATTTTAAAACGATATAGCAATTCAGTGACATGAATATTTGTAATTAGTTTGTACTTAGACTGCATACCATTGTATTACAGAAATGTACACGGCACATCAAGAATATGGCTGAATCAGCTAGACTATATCTCCATGAAGAAGAGATGAAGCAGTGTCTAGTTGAGTGCTTCCGAATCTGTTGGCTGATGGCAATACAGGATCCTCCTGTTGTGTTGGGAAAAGAAGTGACGTATGCAGACAGCTTTGACACCAACTTGTTCAAGCACTATGCGAGATCGGGAATTAATGTTAAGTTTGTGGTCTGGCCACCCCTTCTCCTGCATGAAAGCGGACCCGTGCTGGTAAAAGGTGTGGCGCAACCGATTCAAGAAAAGAGAGATGAATTTACCAAATGGAAGAGGGAAAAGAACATATATGCGTGGGATGATAAAGACGCAATGGAAAGTAAAAGCAGACCAAATGGGAGTACTACAAAGCACGATTCATCAATAACAACGAAAGCTATGATAAATGATTGTCACATTAGTACACATCATCCTCACACTTCTGCACCTTCATCTCTTGTCACTGGATCAAATCTTTACCCGGTGACAATGGTAAATCAGCAGCTTACAACATATCACTCGCGAAGTACTGGAACGAGTTACAAAACGGATTCGGTTAGCACTTGCCACAAACAGAATAGAGATGTACATCCCACAATCTTATATATACCAAGCACAAGACCGAACTATGCGCCCGAGTCAGAGAATAAGTCAGCATTAGGTCCTAAAGATAGTTTATCATACGTAGGCCGTGCAAACCAGAATGTTGCAAGGAATTCGAAGAACAAATCAGCACAAAGTCATGTAATTGTTTCACCATATACTTGCAATACAAGACCGAGCTGTGCAGTCAATATAATGAGTAAACTCCATAACTCAACGGCAAAGTTTAAAAATAAAACACGAGGTCGTCTGAAATCAACCGGGAAAAGGGCAACACCCACACGTTTTCCTGACAGACACACTTCCCATGGATATGAGCCTTTAAATGTATCTGAAGTGAATGAATTTTATCATTTCATGGACATGTTTATTAGCAAGGGAGAGCGTGTGACTCGAAATTATTTCAAGGAAAAATACAATAGATACCATGTTCTACATAAGGAACTCAAAACAATAGCGTTTGGGGGTGGCAAGTGGGGCGACCGCCCCAGGCCCCGCTATTGAGGGGGGGGGCCGCGCTTCAGGCCTAAGGTCGTCTTTATGAGTTTGTCAAGCTATATTCTTCGCCAAATCGCGAAAGTTGATCTAGTCTAGACATTATCAGTGTTTGCAGTAGCATACCAATCGAGATACCGATAATCTGGCTCCGCGCGGTCATGGTCGGCCCTAGGCCTCGCGTACTCCTAACGCCGCCTCTGCTAAGACTATACCTATGAAGATGTCAAAATTAACTCAGTTAAGACATTTTGTGTTTTAATTTCAAATGCTATAATGCCTGTGATAATCCCAAGTGAATAGCTTATTAATGGACGTAGATATGACTTTTTTTCGTAATAAATATATCTGCACATGTTTATCGACATTTATAAACTGTTTCCTTTTTTAAGGAGATGAAGGGTTTATTCAGTTATTTTGTCGAGATAAATATGCAAATGTTGTAAAGTACGTATATTCAAGCGCCATTCCAAAAAGTTGATGTGTACGTACGCAACAAAAATGAGCAGTTATAAAACTAATTAGAAAGTTAAATCACCACAGAAGGATCTCTCTCTCTCTCTCTCTCTCTCTCTCTCCACAGAGTAGAGTCTGCGAAGGTGTAGACAATACAGTTTATTTTTTTATCATCATTAGATCATCTCACTGATGTAAGACAACTCACGTGTGTATCAAAATATGTTATCACTGCTAACGAGTTATTGTTATTTTGGGCTTAGCATACGCGTAACAATGCAATAGCACCAAAGAAAACTCGATTCTAGAACATTTGCGAATGCAACGCACTCTCTGACTAATCTAACGTTAAAATATTTAGCTCAGGGAGATACTGCATCCCGTTAGCAGCCTGCTCATGCGCTGAATCGATGGCAGTTTTAGCAATGAGAATGGTATATTTTATAAAGGTCACAATAAAATTTTAGCAATCCTAATCCTAATTCTTGATATTGTCCAAACTTTCGGCAACTACTTAGATCCTTTATATACCAATGCCTCAAGTTTTCAACTGTTTTCTATTTTTGAGCACCTCAAGTTTCTTCAGTCGGGATGCAAACTTGCAGATAACTCACCTGTTTGGGTTTTATCAAATTTACCTCGATGCGCATTACTTATGCCGCTTAACGATAGTTCTGTTCTTACCTTCCTCTGGTAAAAGATCAAATACTTTTAAAGCAATTCCTTATCGGTTTCTTTCTTATTTCTGTCTAGTCTCTCGTTTTGGTCAGTTTCCCCGAAACTTGAACAATCTCAGCTTTAAAATATTCATGCATCTTTCTTCACTGAATATCCGACAAAGGATTTGACTTTCTGACTGTCTGTATGTTTCAAATAAATAAATAGCACAATAGATCTATATTTATTACTTTTTACTTTTGTAAACCGGTAACAATTTTGTATAGTGTATAATTAAACTCTGAAGAAGAATGCAATGGATTTTTGTTTCCTTATTGTCCTATAAAATGTTTTAAAATTATATTTAATATAAAGTGAATTATGTTTTGTATTTTCATAATATTAAAATTGTTACTGATGTAACGACATATAACCCATAGACCGTAAATATATCGTCTCCCGATTTCTGCTACATCCATAAATGATCCCAATTTTTACATCTAAATGTACATAATATATAGCAACCATGTGAAGTGTACAACTTAAAAATTATATATTTTATTTTGATAAATGTATTTGTTTATTTAGACAGTTTATTATTTGTAGATCATTTAGTCTGAAAAGTATGTTAACTGTTTGAACTAAGAAGTTTATCATGCATAATTGTGGAGCTTTTGGTTCGTTTTACTATACTGTGTACGAAATTTCTTATCATTTTCATGTTATTTGAAATCTTTCTGTTCCAGCGTAATCATTAAATTATATATATATATATATATATATATATATATATATATATATATATATATATATATATATATATACGGTTATTTTTGGGCAACTCCTGATCACTCGGGGTTTGGGGAAGCTATCATGTCTGTGAAGTGATACTCTATGGTCAGAAATTCAAAGACTTTTACATCTTTATATATGTATGTCGTCCCCTGGTCTGTATATTTAGTATAGATTCTTTTAATTATAATGAATTTTACCAACCCACCCCCAAATTTTTATCACGGTTAATAATTGTAATTTTGAAAAGAATTACTAGTTTTGATTCCCAGTTCTAAGTTTGCAACCTTTCCATCCCTGGAAGAAATAAATTTAACTTGGACTCTGTTCCCATCCAGTTCGGTATTTATATCCCTTTGGTGTATTTCGTTGCTTTCACTTTTCAAATTTAATGGTTATTTTGCAAAAGATCAATATTTTTATTGTGTAGGTATTCTATGTTTTTTCTGTTATCTGTATAGTTGTTAGGACAGACCTTTTCTTCGTCAAATCTACTATGAATTGTGTTCCAAATGTTACAATAGGAAGAAATATAAAGCAATTCGGTTTTTTTTTTTGTTGAAAATCTTAGGATGATTCAGTCTTGCAAAGTAATACGTAACACATTAACATATGCTAGTAAATAACTAAACACATGAAAAGTTTCCACAACATTTTCCAAACATTTGGATTTGGCCCGAATAACACTCACCACTTCCGATTTGGCTACCGTGTTAGCTTACGTGACGTGTGTCAAACATCTGATTAAGAGATCATAAAAATGATTGTATTTGTAATCATAAAAATTAATTTGTGACAGATGTAATTGTTTGGTAAAGATACCTTTACTACTCACGTTTCTTACTGTTATTTCAAATTCAATTGGCTACCACCAATCTGCAGGCAAAGCTAACAGTAATCATCCAGTTTTCATAGTAAGAAAATAAACTTTGTTCATGAGGTTTGCAAGAAAAGATTTTCATCTCATTCTTATTGGTCATATATATATATATATATATATATATATATATATATATATATATATATATATATATATATATATATATATATATATATATATATATATATATATGTGTGTGTGTGTGTGTGTGTGTGTGTGTGTGTGTGTGTGTGTGTGTACAACCCCTCTACAGTATTAGCATAAAGGTGGTCATTTAAATGTTGAATGACTCACGAGCCCAGTCAGCAATGCTGACAGCCTAAATACATGTACAACTCAAGGCAAAATAAATAACAACTTAATCAATATTAGTTATAAATAAAACTATTAAAGTAATATCTGGATATATTTTTTCCAGTTACTCTTCACTCGTAAAATTAATACATTAATTGGCCTGTTAACAAATGCCTTTCTTTATTTCATGATATGAGTGTTAACTTCCTAATGCGAGAGACTCCTTTCAGTGAGTAGTCCCTTTTACTCATCTGTATTCGTTTCTCTCTTCTTCTTCTTCTTCTTCTATTCTCCCTTCTTGTTCCCTCGTGCACTCTTCCTGTGCAGCTGCTCCCTGTACTATTTCTTCTCCTCCTACACCCTTCCTGTGCTACTCCTTGGACACCTTCCTTCCGCACCCCTTCTGCACTATTCTCGTATTTCCTCTTTCCCCCTCTGGAGAGTTTATTGCCGTCTCTTACGCTCGCCCTTGGAGCTTCCCGAAAAAATATAAGGGACATTCATCCTGTTCTCTCTATACGCATCCTCGTAATCTACCACTATCTCACGGACTTTTCGTTAGAAACATGGCAAACACTTTACCAGGCCCCTCTCACACTAACGTCTGCCTATTTCATACACGCCTTGCTCTACATACAAATATTATTAGTCAACGAACTTTCATAACACATGCACACGCCGTATAAATGTTATATTCTGACACAGCAATCTACCGTTGTTACGGGGATCTTTCACATTCCCTGTATCATATGAATTATAAATTGATACATATAAATACGGAAATACATATGCATAAAAATTCCTTAAGTCTACTTCACATAATTCTTAGTCAAGATAATGATTAATGCAAATACCATCCCAATTCAGTATCTAATATATTCTACTGTACGCTATGATGTAATATTCTCTAATACTTCTACCATATGTTATGTTCCATGTTCTAATAAAATAGCTAAACGTTGCAATATGCAATCTATTCAATTCCTATCTACACAAATCAACACAAATGTTAGGCTATTTCCTACCTGTAGAAACTTTTTATTTCTTTCCCTGTTCAATTTCGTCTTCTCCTTTTACGAGTCTCTTTCGCTCGGAGTGGTCTTTTCCCCCAGATATCTCCGTGATAATTCCTTGTATCCTCCGCTCTTCCCAAACGTCAGGAAACCGACTGACTGATCTGATTGGCTGGTACGCCTCGTATGATGTTCGGCGGAGCTTGGCCAAATCTATCACATGTAGCTGTGAGCGCATAAATTGGGCCTTTCTAGCGACACAAGACCTTAAATCCTTTGAAGCGACTAGCCTACTCAACCGTCCAATTACAGGATATATATATATAGAGAGAGAGAGAGAGAGAGAGAGAGGGAGAGAGAGAGAGTTTGTTTTGTATTACGTCCCTAATTAATGGGAAATACTATTTTAATATTTGCGTTATCTTGTATTCATACCTTTGTTTTCTTGTTATTATTATTACTATTAAATTTATTATGACATTTGGTTTCCGAAATTTAGCGTGTTTTGTCTCTTTAATTTTCTTTTTGAATTGTATATGTATACACTCTGGATCTTACTTACGCGTAGTAAGTAAATCGACTATATTTATTCTCTTTGTATTAGAGATGTAAGATTCTAAAGTTAAAGAATTGTGCTCTCTCTCTCTCATACACATACACACACACACACACACACAATTCAGGTACATTTTTGTATTTGTTATCCATATTTATCATCATGTATACGTTTATAGTGTTTTGATTTTTATTTAATGCATAATTGCTTACGTTTTAGCTATACTGTTGACCAAAATAACTTATCAGCTGACCTGTCGTCCGTGGTCCGTTAGGTTGTGCGCTTAACTCCTCCTAAGACAAGTGTGCGATTACCTTGATACTTTACACACACACACATTCATACCAACGTCTAGCTGCACTTAAATAAACAAACGATTTTTGCACGATGGCGCATGACCATCGAAAGGCTGCCATGGGTTCTCTTCTTAATAAATAGGTGAATATCGATGTACGTCAGCAGCTGGAGATGAACACTAGTCATCTTCAGGAGGATGTCCAGTCCAGGCGAAATTAATCTCGAGCTAGATCCAGGCCATTAACCTTTATCGATGTTTCAGAAAATGCTCAAACACCGTTAGCAGAAGCTCATCATTCCTGAGGCAGGGGTTCCAAGACTCTGGCAGCCTAATGTCTTCCACTCGCACTGCGTATGCGCATAGTTTTGTCCGGTCATGGGAGCACGGCTGAGCTTGCTGTAGACACCCTGGCGAATCAGAAGGTTAATGTTGTGATCCATGTACTGTCATTTGGCGCAAATTCCATCCTTAGGCATGCTAACAGCCAGGTTATATTGGCTGCTGCTCATAAACCGGAGACTATTATTAAACTGCAACTGTTTCATCGAGGATGCCATGTACTTTTCCATGTTGTTTGGTGTGGCGTTCACGTTTTTCGTCGAGGCTTCCATAATAAGGTTACCATCATAGTCGCACAGGCTATGCACCATAACTGGCACCTCCATTTTCTGGGTAGCACAGCTTATGTTTACATGCTTTTTTGGCGATAATTGTTGGTAATATCGCATTGTTCTCTCACAATGTCGTTGCATGGTGCCTAGTGTTTTGCAAGAGGTGTGGCAGTCCGCTGGTTCCTGAAAAGTTTTGGGGTCGTCGCTATTCATAATAATCTCGTCTGGATTTCAAAACACCTCCCGGATATCCACCATTTCAAGCTTGAGGTTTTGAATGAAAGTGGCGATGGCCTCCTTGCCGGGGTTTAACACCTGCTTTTAGGAGATACCGTCGCAGCGGACGACTATGTAGCAGAAGCTACGTGAGGTCTGATCAGCTATTTCCTGCATGTTGTTTTGTCTGGGTTACCGGCGGGACCTTCCACTGGCATGTTGGGTACCTGGTAATCGTTATAGATGATGTATGAACACACATCTGGCAATGATGGTTCTGAAAGGCTAAGATGTTCTTGCCTGACTCCGGCAAGGTCATGTGCTGAGGCGTTTTGCCTATACCATGGTAATCTTTCGTGTGGGCTTCCAATGGGTCGGCCGAGCTCAAGACGCGTAGGATCTGGTATTACCATCATATCGTCTTAAAATAAGTAATAGAAAAGAGTCAATAGCAACAAGCTTTGTAAAATTCAACAAATAATTCATTTCCAAAGTGAAAATGTATTTAAAAAACGGACTTACTGTATTGTGAATTAAATTCCAAATAATCATAGAATTACAGACACATGTCCTAATGATTAAAGAAAGTTCTGAATAAACTTTAGCGAAAATTTAAATTAAATCCAACGTAAAATGTGTTTTTGTACCTATTGCGGCCCATGTAGTGGTGATGTACCAACAGTCTTTTGTTGGATCACATTAATACAATCCACTCATTAAATACTATTTGAAATTTCACTATAATTCAAATCTATATTTCCAAGAATGATATTTTTCAAGAGTACTCTGTATTTCCAGTGAATAAACAATTTGAACAAATTCCAGCCCAAATGAATTTCTGACACAGCAATAATACAACTGATTCTGCAAAGATCTTAAAGCGCGAATAAATAATTTTCCAGTAACAAGATTATATAATCCTCTACTTGACCTCAGGTCACATTTAGCATTTTCTAATAATAACTATTACCTAATGGAAAATTTCAGTCGGAAAGTTCCAGATGTTTACAAGCTAGTTGTAATTAGACAAGGTCTGTTACTAAAGTTATAATACGTCAGGTAGAATAGGTATATTTATAGGGGAATTCAAGTAACCAAAACCCAGACCCATATAAATATAATTACATATATTAATAATGATCCTAATATTAAACTCATACTCATGGAGAATGTTTTAGTTATGTATTAGTTGTTAACAGAATTAAAAAATCAGTAATTCAGGTCAAGGAGAAAATTAACTTGATTTTGTACAAGATTAAGTTCAACATACAATTTTAGATTACAATAGCAAATAGTGAATTTTTTTTAATAAAAATAACAAAATAATACAAACAATGCAAATTAAATATGCATAACACAGGAACCAATGAAAAAGCATCTACTTCGAGATTGTGCTTTACTGACACGGTTGCGCAGTAGTCTTTTACTACTCGGCTCTACCCGAATGCCCCCACAAAGGCTGGACTGGCTTGAACTGGGGTTCAAGTCAGTGTCGAGGAGCCGGAATTTGTCACTGTGCTGGAAGATTGTTGGGCTGACTCGGACATTAGTGCATCTAGCGCATAATTATACTCACTTTGTTTTTCTATCCGTTTCAGGTTTCTTGTCGCACGAATACCACCACATCGCAGCATTGCCAATGATCAGATTTTAGAAACAAATTCAAATTTGTATTTCACCGAGAAAGATGTGAGAGTCAGGGGAGATTTTATACCTAAAATCAAACCGTAATTGCTTATAGAACATCTTGTGAATATGTATAGCTGTACCGATGTTAATTCAAACTGATTTAGAAGATTATAGGAATAAATATTGGTGGATTTTGTTTTTAAATTCATCCATTTATTGTATAAAGGCTGAAATACTGTTCACGACTTAGATTTAAATACTGACAATATTTTAGATGATATACATGAAGAGTCCATAGCAGCAATACAAGATTTGATAAATAGTTTGGAATGAATTGGTCCCTGGAGAAAATCTAAATACAAAAAATTAAAGATGGATACCTGAATGCATAATT
Source organism: Sinohyriopsis cumingii (assembly GCA_028554795.2). NCBI lineage: Eukaryota > Metazoa > Mollusca > Bivalvia > Unionida > Unionidae > Sinohyriopsis > Sinohyriopsis cumingii. The sequence continues at coordinate 133,376,428 of CM068829.1, forward strand.
CGGTCTTTAAATATAATAACTGGTTTATATTCTTATATCTGGAGACATTTGATTGAATACAGTGTATCCATTTTGCCAGGATACGGGACAGAGAATTCCACTATTAATTTTGAAATCGAAAATAAGATCAGAAACAATTTACCAAAAGATAAATGTGAAAAAGTAATGAAAATTAAAGTGAAATATTTGACATTTACAATAGGTGTGTGTGTGTGTGTGTGTGTGTGTGTGTGTGTGTGTGTGTGTGTGTTGCTACGATGTTTGCAGTGTGACAGTTTATAGTGATGTGTAGTACTTGGGCATCATACCGCAGACATGTAGCATCATGTCCCGCCCAGTCACATTATCCTGACATCAGGCCGATCAGTCCTAACGCTAACCACATCATGCTGTGCGCCTAGCAAGGCAGCTGTTAGTACCATTTTTCTGTAAGCCGTGGGTATGACTCGGCCGGGGTGCTCTAACCACTATGCCGCTGGAGCGGTCGACATATATAATAGGAATTTCAAACAGCAAAGATGGGGTAGCTTCAGAAAGCCGACAAAAGTAAACTTGGATGCATGTAGAAAAACACAAAGAAGTGTTGTTTGAATATCAAAGGTTCGAGTTTTGGATAAGTATAGTAAAAATACTTTTTTCTCATCTTGAGAAAGAACTCTGTCAATGAAGCACGAAAAGAGTTGACTTTGATAATGGAGCAAATACATTACAAGAAAGAGATTTCTGATAAGCCAGAAATAGTTGCTTATAGAATTGTATAAAACTACTGACGCTATTCAAGGAGCTCAAAAACATTTCTAAATCATGATTATTAGGTCTGTCAAGAGACAAAGGAATCTGCTTACTATGCCTTAATATGATAGGTCTTAATAACTGGTATAATATATGAAAAAGTCCAGAAGCACTTCTAAATTTTGATTATGGTTTGAAGAAGAGGTGCGTATCTTCAAGAATGTATATGCAGATACAAATAATTGCATATAAATATGTGGCATTACTCAGAGTTTTAGACAGTTGTTGTTATGTTACGTTTACCAAAGGAAGAACCGTTTTAAAAGATTGGAGACTAAAATGTTGACTATTAAATTACTTAGACATCTTGGATTTTAAAAACGTCCTCATTCGGTAATTAGTGATGTTTAACAAGTATTAATTAAGAGTAAATTCATTACAGAAATCCAAGCTATCATTTCATATCATGGAATGTCTAGATGAAACCAACAGCTATGTTTTATCATCTCAAACAGAGTTTTGAGAAAGCCTTTGACTCAAGAGAATGGTACTTTATGGAAATATAGCTTAACACTCGTTTAACTTTGCAAATGACTGAAATTGTTTTGTAATAACTCTAAACGTTGATTTATAAATAAAAGGGAGATGTCATTTAACAGACTTGAAAGAGGGTGTCTCAAAGGAGATCTCCTTGCGCCTTAATGTTTATCATTGGTGTTTGAATGAAGCAAAGCGTGGCCGTATCAAAACTAATTTATTTAGGTCAGTGCATACCAAGTAGGGGCCCCGAGTGGCCGAGTGGTCTAAAGCGCTCACCGTTACGGATCATTGCCATCTCACCTCTGTCTGCGTCGGTTCGAGTCTCGGTTTCGGCTAATGTGGTTATGTGAGAAAGCTTGCCAGTAGCTTCTCGTGGGTCGGTGGTTCTTTCCGGGGTTTTTTTCCGGGTTCTTCCGCCACCATTAATACTGGCCGCCATGTATGGCCTATCTTATGCTGAAAAATGGCGTTAAACCCCACAGCAACAGCAACATCATACCAAGTATGCCATTAATCTGAGAATGCTTTTGTTCTTCTTCGTGTACATCAATATTCTCTCAAAATGACTTCGAATACTTTTTTTCCGATATTGGGACTTAAGTGTAACGTAGCAAACGACAAATCCTACTGAACTGGCAATAAGACAATATTAGATTAGCGAATATTTCACGAGTTGTACGTAAATTTAGCTATTTCTAGCTGCAGTCTCCTTGACTTTGATATCCTATTGGATTTGAAAAAATGGTGTACATTATATAAAGAAAAATATAATGAATGCAAGAAGTATATTAACAAGCTGGGTATAAATAAGTCCTTTATTAGTTGGGGTAAAATACTGTCTGCAACAGTTTTTAATTTGTTCATATTCACACAAACAGCACGCTTCCAAATACAACTGCAAAAGTAGAAACAGAATTTTTGATATTTTGTTTTAATTTGTTTTGGGTGATAAACCTGATACATCTAAACGTGGCATCCAAGTAGCTCATGCAATTAGGGGTGGGGTTAAATATGACTCAAACTTATTCATTCATAATATGCATTAAGATAACATAAGTAAACATAGTGCTTGGAAATATAAATGTAATGTGGTAAAGTATAGAAAATACAACTATAATTTAAAAATTCAAAGATATTGGAAGTTTAGAGATGTGGCTATTAGTCGAATTTATCAACTAAACGAAATCATTTTGGGCGGGATTTTATTCAAAGTATTATTTTGGAAAGATGAACCATATAGTTCAAGTTAATATTTATCTCAGAGGATTTTAACTTAATAGACTATCGGGCTAAGTTGATACCATTTGAAATGATTAAAAAGAGACACTCGATGTAATGGCTATTTTTAACACTGCGTGATATCCAAATTTCCCAAATCATATAAAGATGTTTTTAAATACAATTTAGTACATAAACAGTGTTGATGAGCGGAAAGATTTCGGAAAACAAAATCTCTGACATATATTTACAAGGTCGGTCTTTAAAAAAAAACAAAAATAAAAAAAAACAAGATACTACAAGCATAAAACTTTATGAAATACCGCTATATGTAGCAATGAGTGGTATTCGCTTCGTCGCATGAAAATGTGTACCATAGATACGATGGAGATCTCTTCCAATCTTAAAGGACTCACAGATTAATTGTAGCAAGTCATTGTCTTGAAAAGAATTACTACAGAAGATGGCATATTTTCCTTTATTAGCATGAGAAACAATGAACTGAAGATCTCTTCTGTGACTGGGGTGTGATTTCAAACGTTTATCTTTGGCAGCGTTTAATATAATCTTTTAGACATATTCGCCTAAATATTGCATACTGGTCAAAGAAATTACTAATTTTAAAAAGTTAAGTTGTTCACACATTTTTATAATGTTTACGGTGGCTACATATTATTTCTATACCTGCAGATTCTGAATGAGCCATTCTCTTTTATCCACTTAAAGAGTTGAAAGATAAAAAGGCATTACAAGATTTCCTTTTTTAAAATGTATATCCATCATGCAACGTTAACATCTGAAAGGATTATTTCTTTTGTAATTGGTTTAAAATTTGTGCACAACAGAAACAAAACATTGTAATATCACAGAAGCTTAAATCATAGAGACCGGTTTCATATAGTGCATGTTATATATTTGTTTGATTTTTCTTTTTCTTTTTTTTCTTTTTTTCTTACTTTAATTTTCTTGTTTCCCTTTTTTTTTTTTTTTTTTTGTTGTATTTTTTTTACATATTTAATTTGATATACACTAGTTTATATTCTGAATGTTGGATCGTAGGATGGTAATGGAACGCCTTTTTTCCAAACCAATGATCGGGAAAATTTGGGGTATTTTTGTTTTCACGTAGCACGAGACTTTTTATAAGACGTATATCATGTTTGTTTAAAATAGTTTCCTGTAAAGTTTTAGAGAGTTATGGCCCCTAGTTTGACCTCTATGTTTGATCTAATTGCATGATATTGACTGGGCATATGTTACAAATTAACACATTTCTAGTAAAGAGGGGGGGATAATGGAGAAATCCTACCCGTCGTTAAATATTCATATATTCAGATATGCAAATATACCCGCTAAAACAATGGCTTTGATTGGTTGTACAATACATTCTCTCAGAAACAATCCCATAAACCATCAATTCTACCATCTGCTTCCGCTTGAACCAAAATTCGTGTGGATACCTTTCAAATTTTAGCAATAACAATTATTAATTGCTGCATTTTAGCAACAATTTTCTTCGTTTATATATATTTAAAAATTATCAACATACAGGTAATTATAACTGTTGACGCTTTCATTTATTTGACAGCTTATTTTAGTGCGCAAATTTAACAAACTAGTTTGTATAGACCAGTCACGTTACCAACTGCTAGACCAATTTGAATTTTCGTTTCATTCTTTTATCAGTTTGACTTTATTTTCTCTTTTTGTGAATATTGGTTGAATTTATTTGATATTGTACTTACATTGTTAAGTTTTTTGTTCATTTATATGTCTTATTGTTTGATTGCTTCGTAAGAAGTTTAGCTTGCTTAGTTATTCACATACTACGATAGTCTGTCTCTACATCCCCGTTTGTTTTTGTACCCCCCCCCCATTTAAAAAACTAGAACGTTTAATGTGATAAAAAGTGCATAGAACTTAGTCAATTGAATCATTGATTTATAATGTATAACCTGACTGTGACCAGAATGGCCCTAATGCTGGCATCCCCTGCACCATTTCATGCTTAACGGACTTCCATACTAACACAGTGCCATATTGCATACACTATAGGCTAGTTTATTTCCGTCAGACAACATAATGACGTAGTTCATCCTGTTCGGTAACTGCTGAATAATTGCGTAAGTAACATTACGTTGAGAATTTGGAATTATATCCCTCTGCATATTTGAATATAGAAATTAAACTGCTTGTTAAATCCACATGAAAAGTAAATTTGTAGTTGTCATTATTCTCCTTTGCTTGATTTGACACTGTAAATATCGGAAGCAGACGACATATGTATGTACATCTGTAGTCGTGATACACCCCTTTGCTGAAAATGGACTTGTCCAGAAACTGGAAATGGATCCGAGCATGTCCGTCTGTTACACTGAAAACTTCCATTCAGCATGAGACGCGCATAAGATGACAAAGATATTTCCACTCTACTCAGAGTCAGGTTAGAAACAATAAATCAATGAATGAATTGACTAAGTTCCTTGCATTTTTTGTCACATTAAAGGTTTCCCATTATTTAAATCGGTCTTATTAGTTATATTCATTTGATAAGTGTTCACGCGTTTCTACTCCAAGATAGTAGTTTGTTTTCTGAAGTGTTTATGATTAACTTCATTTTGATTACACTTGATATAGGGTGAAAAATTCGTATAATTTCATGTTTATGTCATTGCCATTTTCTTTTTAGAAAGACGTTTACTTCTTTTAAAGGGGCCGAGTGGTCTAAAGTACTGTTTGTTACTGATCACTGCCATCTCACCTCTGTCTGCGTGGGATCGAGTCTAGGATTCGGCTAACATGGGTATGTGAGAAAGCTTGCCAGTAGCTTCTCATGGGTTGGTGGTTCTTCCAGGGATTTTTCCGGGTTCTTCCTCCACCATTAATACTGGCCGCCATGCATAGCCTATTGTGTGCTGAAATGTGGCGTTAAACCCCACAACAACAACAACAACTTGTTTTAAATGGTTGATATTCATTTTATATTCATTGTATATTTTACATAGCTGCTGCATACTTGCCAGAGCGTCGATCATTTTCATTGCATGTGATTCAAAGTTGAAGCAACTCTGTGGTATTCTGAATCATCCCAACTTATTCCTGTTGTGTATTCCTGGTGCAAAATTGGTTGTAGATATCACCATATTTAAATCCAAAGTGTTAGACATTGTCCAAGCCCAAAAACCTGACCTGCTGATTCTTTACATAGGTTCCAATGATGTTGGAAAAGATGTGAACATTATTTACAAGGTATTTTTACTTGTTAGTTTTACTTTAGAAACATTTGTAATTATTTGTGCCCAATATTTGCAGCAGAACTATTATAAATTTGTATTGTATATTTAATTTATTATATTGATCTTACAGAGTAGAACTGGCTAGTGATGAATTCCAAATAATCTCTCTAATTATAATAAGACCATCTAATTTTCAAGAATATTTTTGCATGTTTAGCATTTATATTGTCTAGTCGTCCTACAGTCTAAGACATGGACCCTAATTGTTATGTTTTGGGGTCGAGGTCTTACTGTCGAATTAATGGTGCTTGTGTAGCATGTTTTGGTGTCACCTAGCATCATAATGAGAAGTCAGATTTCAGAAATATCTCATTTTTTCAGCCCATATCAACACTTTTCTACAAATTAAAGTCATAATGTTTTAGCGAGATTGTTCTTACTCTGATGCTCTTTTTCTAATAAATTCAAATTCTCCCACAATCATGTGGACCTATTTTCAAGTTATGTTGACCTGCATTTCATTTGCCTGGAATGTGATTTATGCCGGGAACGCCATAATTGGATTAAGTTGAAGTATGTTTCTTTAACAAAATGAATAAAAACATACAAATATAGAAGAAAGTGTTTCAATAGCTTTATTTCATTCAAGATTCTTGTCATACTTTTAACCGATTTTGGTATTCTCGGCTTCCAACAAGCTACGTTTATTAACTAACAACCCACCAAATACAACAAATATACAGGCTTAACATCACGAGGAGGGTAACATTAATTAGGTAATATATACATGACTTTATGAGAAAATTTGTACCATTGCATACAATTTTTACATTGCTACAACAAAATTTAATAGTATGTATTGTTCCTAAATCTTGCCATATGATGTCAAAATGGGATAGTTATTTTTGCTTAGAGCTTGTTAGTTGAACAAAATAACCCTGGTAGCAGATGTTTCTATGTTTGGATCATTTTGTTTATATTTCAAAATACCAGCAGTTGCCATGGTGATTTTCTGAAATTGTCAGATTTATTATTATTTTAGTTTAGTTAATTCTTTTTGTGCATTTCTTTCATTTGTTACAGAGACTTTATTCATCAGCTGCTGGAAACGAATCCCACGATGTTGGTCAATGTTTGGAATTCTGCCTCGAACCACCATTAACTTTAATTCTTTGCATTGAAACTCGACTGTTTTACCAGACTTACAAAGAGGATGTGCTGCACTAAATGATGGCATTTTTAAGCCGAGAATGTGATAAGTGCCATTGTATTGACTATAACCCATTGTTTGATCGAAGTATGCATTTAGCACTTGATGGACTCCATGCAAACAGAAATGGTGCATATGTATTGAAAACAGTATTGGAGTCATTTGTTGTTTGTGTGGACATGGTGCAGATAAATAGCGCTGAATTTTTTTTATCCTCGGACCTGTGCCACCCGTATGTCTTATGCAGATGTAGTAAAGCAGTTTCCATCCAGAGAGAAACTTAAGTCGATGGATTACAAGGATAAGGTGATTAACATATATTATAGTTTTTACTTAAAACTTACTTTTAACATGAATAAGGTCACATAGTCATATCAGTCTATATTCTTTAAAGTTCTTTGGTATTTATTTCATTTTAAATTTTTCTTTGAATGGCATCTCCATTACAGCAATTTGTTCATGTTAAATCATAATATTGTACCCCTACTTGTTTTTCTAAAAAGTCTGAACTCATGTTTTTTTTTAAAGAGACAGGTAAAATTATTAATGTACTTATTATTTACTTAAGAGTAATTGGACTGACCAAAGTACAGATAATTTGTTTATGTATATTGATAATGTTTTATAATTATGATATCCATGTTCCACTTTATGGTTGATAGTCACAGGTTAGGTTAGGCCTACCACAGGCTTGTCCAGGCTCTGACTTTTGAATGATGTCTGGGTTTTCACAAAGATTTCATGGAATTGTTCATATGAAACATGATTTATATGATCATGTCATATCTACACCCACCCAGAAATTTTAAAAGTCATTGACACATCTATTGTTCATAGATCAAAATTATTATACTCTAGCTTTATCTGTGCAGTAACATTCTTTGCTATAGCTATCTAATGCCCAATAGTTGTGCACTAATATAATATGTCTTCGGCATGTGTTAGACATCACTGTAGACCATGGGTGCACAAACCCTGGCCAGATGGCCGAATCTGGCCCACAAACTTGTTCTGTCTCGCCCTCAGGACAAATTAAAACAACACAGAAATCTGGCCTGTGAACAGTAATAATATTAAAGAAATGTGTCTGTGGCCCTCAAGTGGTCTTAGAAAATGCAATCTGGCCCTTGGCCAAAAATGGTTGTGCACCCCTGCTATAGACTATGACAAGGAAACCTTATAGTTATGTAACTGATACATTGGTAAAGCTTCATTAAAAAAACAAGTAAACATCTTTCTCCGATGACTCGAATTGCTATCTTCAGTTACAATACAAATGATGATATAAATCATGCCACTTTTTAATGTTAATGTAATCTCAGAATGTGCATGTTAATTTACAGTAAAATTATCCTTTCATCAGCATATGTTGTTGTTGTTGTTGTGGGGTTTAACGCCATTTTTCAGCACAATAGGCTATACATAGCGGCCAGTATTAATGGTGGAGGAAGAACCCGGAAAACCCCGGAAAGAACCACCGACCCACAAGAAGCTACTGGCAAGCTTTCTCACATGCCCACATTGGCTGAATCTTAGACTCGAACCGCCGCAGACAGAGGTGAGATGGCAGTGATCCGTAACGAAGAGCGCTTTAGACCACTCGGCCACTCGGGGCCCCTTCATCAGCATATAATAAAATCATTAAGTGTGGCATATCTTTATTCACAGTACAAAAGCTCAGTATGTTCCTACCTTCTATAATGGTATTATTTCTAAAATTACTATTTATTATTCAGTCATAACAAAATGTGTTCATTATTAACCAAATTGGTTTCTTTTTTATTTCAATTCATTTTAAGAATGTACACACGTTAGAAAAGAAATTTTGTTATATTGTTACTACTAACAATATTTTTTGTAATTAAAAAAGCATTTCCCTGGCCTGCAAAAGTCTAAAACAACTAAAAAGAATATATACAACACTCGTGCAATGGGAATTTTCAATTTTTAACAAAGGTGCACAAAGCATATTGGGGTTCCTGTGGGTATTTATGAAAGCCAGTGGGTTTCAAAATTTTGTGAGAACTTATTTTTACTTCATTTGTACATATAATACTCAAACAATGTTGTTTACTGCTCTAATAATTGATTTATATTTGGCCCAAAATTTACATGAAACCTAAAAATTACAATATTTGGCCATCTTAGAAATTAAGGTTTGGTACTGTACATCTAATCTATTATGCAAGGCCATGCCTGCTATATTTTCCAATTATAGAGTATATAATCAATCTTGCAGCTTAGTTAAAACATATATTAACTTATTCTGTAGATGACAAAACTGAATCTGTTCACTCATACAAAAACAAAATGTGCCCACTGATTATGTATTTGATTCAAGTTTATCTAATGTGCATGTGTTCATTAATACATACATTGTGTGTGTGTGTGTGTTATTACAGACTAATGGAACCTGGGTAAATGCAGCTTAAGTTTACATAAGTTGTTACTGTTTAATATTGTTATTTTTCTTGTCTTTTCCCTTTTTCCATGTGATATTTTTACATGAGCGGAAAAATAATCATCAGTGATGCTATTGTTGGCTGATAGTAATTTACTGACATCTGTATAGCTACTTTGCTATGTTATGATTACTAAGTCATCTGAGAATTGTTAACTGTTAGCGATTATTTACTGAACATAGACTGAGAATGGCCTATTCATTTCTGTATGTGAAAAACTGACATTGCCAGCAATATGAATCTATCTTACACTTTTTACATAAACTGCATATTTGCAAAATGTTAATAATAATGGAAATTACATTTTATGTATCTTTATTTCACAATAATTTTTTGATATTAGAGTGAATATTCTTCACCAGATTCCACCCCTTACAGCCCATGTGTGCAGCCATCATTATAATATTGTTCTCATATTCTTCTTTTTTTCTTTCCCGTGAAAGGCTTGCACTTAATTTTACAGTTATGATTCCAGTGACACATTTACATGGTCTTTTATTTAACTGTAGCAGGTTTCCTTTTCTTATGTGTCAAGAGTTAATGCTGATACTTTGAGAAATTTGTTTCTATCAAAAAATAATTCTCAGGAAGATAACCATTTAAATGCTTTTGCAGATATATACTTTGTTATGCAGGTTAGAGCAGCATGAGATGTTAGTGAATGTCAGTGAGGATGTTGCTATAATTTTGTTGATTTTTAAGAAGCATTTTTAAGGTTTTTATATTTGTCTACATTGAAAAGTGTGACTCAATTACTGTCAGATACTTCTTTTCTCATTCATGTATCTTTGAATATAATAATAGTGCACTGAAACTTTAGAAAATGTGAATCACATGCTACTGTCAGCACAAATTGGTGAAATCACAAAAAAAAAATTAATCAAGTGAGGCTATGAAAATATATTGTCTAAAAAAATCTACTGTGGTAGATAACAGTATTTTGGTCCTTATGAAGACCTTAATCATGATTATAGTAACTTTGTAATGACAGTATTAACTGATTCGTTATTACAATTGTACTTATTTGGCTGAAATATTTTATATACTGGGTAACATATTAAGATAATCTTGTGCATAGTAACAGTGACAACAAGTTATGTTTGTTGGTTGCTAACCACTATTGAAGAAATGTATTTCAGCAGTGGCATGTGAAGCTGGAAGAGGAACTCTCAAAACCACCTACTGCATTAGTCATAAATAAAAAACAATTATTTCTGGTAACCTAACCATGTTAATGGTTACTTACCATGAATTTCTTTATGTTTAAGTTGTGAAAACCTGACCATTGGTGAATGATAGCCCCCCCCCCCCATTATATACCCAGTTTTCTGTATTCACTGTTACATTTTTAAGGCCATCTTGATTATCATATGAGTAATTTGTGGAGAACAATTGAATGTTCAGAATATATTTTGTTTTCCACTTCTTTATTTACTGTTCTCTGGAACATACATGATATTTAAGATTTAGTAGCAATGAAAATAATTACTTATTTAAACATTTTAATTTTTTATATTTTATCACTTTTGCAGGAACAGTTTTCTTTCCATTTTATTGAAGAATGGAAACAAGCTTTACCTCTAGGACAGTTATCAAAAATAACTACTGATCTGCATTTTTATCTACAGTGCCATTGGTGAGATATTACAATAATTGTCATTAGAAATGCGCCTTGAAATTAACAGATACATGTTTTTGGTTCACTGATAGTTCTATCTATGGCCTAATTTCCATGATCCATATTTTATGGTATAGTTAAACTTATGATTTTCTTATTTTTCTGTGATTTAGTTTTACCTTTATTAAACACGATATTTTCCATTGGTACACCAGCCTTGAATCACACTTCTGGACTTTTAAAATGCATATTTTCCAGATTGACAACAGCAGAACATTATTTTTTATTACATCTTACTGAAAACTGACCTAACTTATGGAAAAAATCAACTATGATACTAACACCTTGTTAGGGTTGGCAGGTCTGCTTCCTCGATGTATCCATTTTACTTCCCCACCATTAAGACTGTCAGCCATATACGACCATTTAAGTGTCAACATTGGTATTAAAACCTCAATTCCACCACCATTACATCATTGCCTTGGTACCTAGGGAAAGTTTTTAATATTGTCAATACTAACATTAACTTCGTTTATATATTTAAAAAAAAAATTGGTCCAAAGCCATGGTCAGCGAAAGTCCCTGTGATTTTACTTGAGTAGGAAAATAATGAAAAATTATGCCAATGTTGGCTGATAGTAATTTACTAATGGCTGTGAAGGTGCTTTGTTACAACATGATTACTAAGTCAATGAGAACCGTTAACGCTTATTGATTATATACTGAATATAGATACCAACATACATTGATAATGGCTTATTCATTTCTGCTAGGAGAAAACTGAAAGTGCCAGTAATATCAGTGTATATTATAGTTTGTTCATAAACTGCATATATATTTGCAAAATGTTTATAATAATGGAAAGTACATTTGTATGCATATTTGTTAAAAATTAATTTCTTTTATAGATCAACATAAATATTCTCCAAATTCCACCCATTACAGCCCATGGGTGTATCCTTATCATATTGTTAGCGTTTTCTTAGTTTTCAATTGTTTTTTCTTTCTTGAAAGACATGTTTATTTTGACATTTATAATTCCACCAGAGACACGTTTATATGGTCTCTTTTTTAATAGGTGTCTTGTTCTTTTGTATCAGGTTTGCTGATACTTTGAGTAATTTCATTCTGTTCGGGTTTTTTGTAAGGAAGATATCTTTTTAAATGTGTGCACTGATGTATACCTTTTTATGCTGATTCGATCAATATGAGATAATAGTGAATATTGGTGTTTATTCCTGTAATATTACAAACAGCTATTCATAACATATACAAGGGAATTGTTCAGTGTCAGTGTATGGTTGTATCAGTCAGAAAGTTATTTTTTGAACCAATAATTTAAGAAAAGACTTGATTATAATTTGGGGTATTATAGTTTATTGTTGCAACTACTGTGAAAGTAATCTCTGTTCTGAAAATGAAATTAAGGATAATGTGGTAATTAGAATGGTAGTTAATAAAAAAATTATTTGGATGTATTAAACTTTTACATCTGACCATATTAATGTTGACATTATTTTTTGTTGTTACCGGTTGCCATCATTTCTTGCCATCATATAATTTTTTTTAAGGATCAACACATTCATGCTGCCTTTATGAACCAGTAGCCAAAAATGAAAGATTATTCCAGAGAATTGCCCCTGCAAAGGTACGTAGAAAATATAAAGTTTGATCTGTATTTCCATATCCTATATTGTTTTGTGACTACTGCTTTTACAGTTGACCAGTAAAGGTAAACTCTTATCTTTAGATGTGATCAATTTTTCAACCACTATTCTAGAAATATAGTAAATAATAAACTGTTATTTAAAATAATGCAGCTTGGTTATCATTTATGTCCTTTTTCTTTTGCAGTAACATTATAACTGTTGAAACTGCTCTTTCATTGTAGGTATTCAGCTGTTCTGAGTGTCCTGTGAAATTTACTAAGGAAGACTTCCTTTCGAACCATTACCTGTGCAGACATGTTCCTCATATAAGGGAAATGGAGAAGATTATGTGCATGTTTCTTAAGCATTTATGCCAAACTCTGAAATACCTGTTCAGAATTTAACCCAGTTAATTTTCTTATTGGCAATATAAATGCATTAAAATTTATGTATTATATATTTGGTGTTTTTAACTTGGAAATATGTGATATGAAGTTGTATTGGTTGCATTTTCCAGTATAGGTTCACAGGTATTGTTTTTTCCTAGAGTACTATATTAGCTCTTTTTTTGTCCTTAGGTTATGGCAGTCATCACCACTTTCGAATGAGAAAAACTTCTACTTTTTTTCCCCTTGAACATAACTACATCACATTGTACATTTTTAAAATTAAGTTATAAGACATGTGCTGGTTACAGACACAATTCACGTTATTTCTCTGTCTATAGTGATCCAAACTGTATTTGCATTTATGAGATGAATATTTCAAAATGCCACGTGTCCATACACTACTTATGAATGCTATACAAATGCAGTGCTCGGGAATTTGAGTAGCAAACTGCAGAATTTATTTCAAAGATACAGCTTCTATGAGAAAACTGGATACAAGATGACAACACAGAGGTTATATCTCCCGTGTCCAATTCTTTACTGCAGGAAACCTCATTACATCCACCAGTTGTTAGCAATACAATTGTGAAAGAAAATGTGATTTATCAGAAGTTACCATCGCAAAAACTGTGTTTACAACCAATTTGGAAAAATCACATAAAGCCATTTGCATTGAACATGACATGATCACTCACTTAATAGAGTGCCATTTCATGGATTCAAAAAAAAAAAGCAGCTTCAAGTGTTTGAGGATGCTGCTATCAATGTATCCACTTTTCCAAATTGTTTAGTGTAGAGGGGGACTTTTCATATTTACATTACTTAAAATAGAAGTGGACAGCAGTGAAGTACCTATTTATTATATATGAAATAATAATTGGAAGTTGAAGAAAATGCGTCAAATTTTGTTTTGGGAATTTTAGTTAACGCAACATTTTTAAACTCTGATAATCTTGTATACAGTGTACATTAAATACCTTCTTATCATCCTATATTTGAAATTGTATTTGTGCACATATTAGGATCCCTTGCTAAAGTTATTATGTTAACCAAAAATTTCTGGATTTAGATAAGATTTATTTGTGATTGTGATAATATCTTCCTTATGTGTATAGTATCCAAGTTTTTGGGGTTTTAACACTCTAGCCCAGGGGTGGGCAAACTATGGCCTGAGGCCCACCAAGGGTTTTCGTGCGGCCTAGGAACAAGTCATCATTCGCACTGACTCTGTTTATGTTACTCTGTTTATGTTACTCTGTTTATGAAATAAATGTGCTTCTTTTGAAGTTTAAGTTTAAGTTTTCAAATATTAACAACATATTAACAACTGAAAATTAATTATGATGTTATTTAGAAAAGTCTTTTGTTTTTGCTATTTCAAATATTAATTATTTTACTTAATGAACTATGTGGCCCGCGACAGGGTGTAAATTTGTGTATGTGGCACTTGCACTGGAATGTTTGCCCACATCTGCTCTAGCCATATTGAAGAGTAGAATACTCTTGTCACTGTTTAATTATAATAGCATCACATTTCCTTGTATGCCCATTTGATAGTTTTATTAATATTTGTTTTCTTTATTATTATTTCCCATACAAAGGTAGCCATAGTTATGGGATCCATCCGACAAACTAGTAGTTCAACAATAGTACATAGTATTATATTGTATTTCTAAATACAGTAGCAAAATAATATGGCACAGAGAGAGAACAGGGGTGCAGAACTTTTGTCAAAAACACGTTGACAATGGGCAAGTAAATTAAAAAGTTGACTTGTCTGTGTAAATGACCCTCTTGTCTTTGTTTTCATAGTGGAAGGCAGGACTGTTAAAAAGTTTACTTTTATTAAGCTGCACCATATAAATGTATGCAGTTGAGATCTGTGACAGGTGAAACACACCGGATATTTCATTTTCTCTTAGTTTTGTACTTTTATTATTAGGGTCTACAACTTTAACAAGAATGCATTCCCAGTCTCTAACTGCTGCAGAATCGATAGTAGCATCTGAAAGGACAAATAAGAATTTAGCTCTATATATTATATCCTCGACTTCTGTCAGTAGGTCATCAGATTTACAGGTTTTTTATTTGTACCTCACCAAAATTTTATCGTCTGCAAAAGATTTTCTCAGCCTTGCTATAGTATATGCTGTGTTAAACAGAGTCTTGTAAAGCTCAGTTTGGTTCACATTGTATTTATTGATCACTCTATCTAAATCACCCACATCTTCTTTATCAGATTTGACTTTTTCACTAAAACATTTTAATTGACATGTATTGTGCTTTGCACTTTTTGGTTTGTTAACAGTGCATCTTTCCTTGTGATAACCTGTTCTGCAAACAATCCGCTGGTTTTCATTGGTATCAGGGCCATCTCTTACGTGCATTGCAAGCTGCAATTGTTTGATCCTTGTGGGTATCATGCCACAGAAACTTCTGCAGCCAAGAATCGTTGAAGTTCCATTTCTTTATTTATCATTTTCCATGCTATAGTCCGGTTTAGTTTTAAGCTTTCTTTAAATTGTAACATTTTATTCAACTGTTCTTCATCTTGCACATGCTTTATAAGAAAACAATCCATCCAGATGCATTCTGTGGAAAAGCTATCATAGTCGCACATAAAATGGTTTCAAGGAATCAATTGAATGGTTCAAAATAGCAGATTCCTTGGGGGAAACTCTATCCTCCAGTCAGTGAAATTTGTTCTTGTCTAAAACAGCACTGTCTGCTTCCATTGTTTGTATCTACAAAACTTGTGGCTGCTTTCAGCCCTAATCAATACATATCAGTAAATAGACAATGCACTGGTATTGTACATGCTGGTAAGAATGAATGACATTTGACCGAGTCATATCAGAGACTTATAAAAATGGTACTAGCAGCTGCCTCGCTTGGAACTTAGCATTAAGAGGTTAGTGTTAGGACTGATTGACCTGGTGACAGAATAATGTGACTGGGTAGGGCATGATGCTACATATCTGCAGCATTATGCCTCAGTGCTTGTCATCACTGCAAACTGTCACACTGAAGATATAGCGATGTGACTGAAAAATTGCTAATGATGAGTTAAAAATCTAAAACACATACACACATACACTTAATGTCTTTTCTTCATTTATTTTCATGATTGTTAATTGACACAACATTTGTGGTATTAGTCAATAAAAACCTTAGTAGAGAGTCAGAAATCATTTCATTTCTTTGATGTAATAAGTTTGATAGCTGTTCCAATTAAGAATATTTCCATATATTGGACAGTTTGTTTTCCTTTTATTTATTATTTTCTCATACCAATACTAATTCTAGAGTGACTGCAAGTCAATTCATACTGGACATGGCGACATAGTTAATGGTTCTCACTGCTCGGCTCCTTAAAATGCATTTAGTCTAAACAGTATTAAAATTTTTTTATCCCTCCTTTCATCATGGTATATAGTCAGCAATTATTTTGTTAACCCCAAACTTTTATTTACATTTCTATCCCATCAATAAATGGGTCTTGATTTTGCTCTGTTATATGATGTCCACATGAAATTGACCAGAGCTATTTGCGCTTCGAATATTGACCCACTAATGTTTCTTTTTCATATTATCAGCTGTCATCTGTAGTATCATTTTATAGTGAAACTCATCATACGTCTTCGTGAGATGAACATTTATAAAACTTTATTTTCAATATTTGTATTTGAACCGCTCTATTGATGTTACCACTGTTGAAAATTATTAATGTTTCCTAAATTCTTTTATGCTGTTCTTGTGGCTGGGAATACATAATAAAAGTTTCAAATGGCTATTATTTTGTTTTTCTCACCCATGCGACAGAGAAATCTAGCTGTTTTGCTAACCTTACTTTTCTTATCTCAGTCTAGTCATCTCAGTCAAGGTGTCTATGCACTCAGAACTGCTTTTTAAAAAAGAAGCCCTTGTTGTCTGCTGCTGTGCCTGACGTAGTTGTTCTAAAATCAAACAACAAAAATATATAACAAAAAACATAGTAACTTACGTCAATCCATCTTTGAGAACACACCATACAAAAACATTTTGAGAAAGAGACAGTGATACACATGCATACAATGTCGAAATTTTTGATATTATGCTAGTTTGTTCCACACAACATAGTAAATTTTATCCCATATGCAGGCATTGCTCAGTACATTTTCAGGTCAGCGTCATTAAATGTAGCTACAGCTACCTAACTAGTTTTAGATACTTCGTGTGAAACAATATACTGTTTGCAACAATTAATGACACTGACATGACAATTTACTGTGCTACAGATGGGACAAAATTCTCATTGCTGTGTGAAATGAACTATGACAGAAAACACTGATCTGTGCACACAGACTATAGACCTATACACTTCATAGCCTCCCAACTCTCTTAACAACTACAGAAAACTTAGTAACAGCCAGAAATGTGTTATGTCAAACAAGCTTTATTCTAATTTTGTTAAGCATATCCATTGTGCCCCAGTTGAATCAAAAATATACTTACAATATTTAACGACAAATATTGCACTTTTTACCATCCAGAATGAATCATTTATCCGTCGGCACATAGCCTCTACTACTACAAAAGAAGTGTGGGCCCAGTATCGTCCCATTATTTACAACGTAATTTTCTAAATCAGATCTGATGAAAATGAAAAATTCTCTTGTAATAAATATTAGTTATTTCTTGTTAATTTCATATAACATTCATATATTAAATGTAATAATACTTCAATACTATGCAACGTTTTATGTTGTTTTTGTGGGGTTTTTTGGCTCATGCATAACTACTGTGTACTTAGATGACACGGTCACCCCACAGTCCTCGTACACGTTTGTATTAATGCACCACGTAAATATTTGCACGTAAACTATATTTCAAAAGTGAGAAGTTATTTTTTACTTTAAAGGAAATTATTGGGTAAGAAAAAGAATCTTCGTTGGGTTTTGGACCGAGACTAGGAAATCCCCCTCGGCAAGCCTCGTGGAGAGACAAATAATGTAACCCCTTGACTGGGATTGCCTTGTCTCGGTCCAAACCCCAACATAGATTCTATGTCTCTTTCTCACTCTGTCTCCATATGTATGTCTCGTGCTCTCTCTCTCTATATATATGTCTTTTTCTCTCTATCTCTTGTTCTGTCTCTCTTGTTCAATCGAGTGAGAGGCTCCCTCTTGCTCTGTCCCACTTATTCTTTCTATCCGTCTTCTCCCTGTATAACTTTGTCTTAGGCTTTCTCTGCTTTTCTTGCTTGATATCTCTTGTTCTGTCTCACTCGCTTTCTCACGCTCTCGTTTTGTTCTCTTTCTGTCTCTCGTACTCTGCGTCTCGCTTCTCTGCACCTGTCTCTCGCTCGCTGTCTTTCACTCGCTCTCTTGCTCTGTCTCATGTTTTCTTTCGCTCTGTCTCTCACTGTCTCGCTCACTGTATCTCTCTGCTCTTCTGTTATCTATATTTTGAGCGTCTGTGTACTGTATGCTATGTCCTGTTATTTCTAGTGTATGTGCACATTGGTTTTGGATTTTTCTTTATCCGTATGACCCAGAAAAACATAGTTGACACCAACTCTTCACTAATTCTGTTGCACCTAGGTAAATACGTGTTCACGCCTTACAAGTGATAAGGTGCGTTAACAAACACCGCAAGCACGTACGTTCAGCAAATGACTATCATCCATCCTGTACTCGTATTCTTCATTAGCGACTGTGACCCCCCCCCCCCCCCCGGTCATATAAACGCCGGTCACTTCTCTAGCCCGATGGCGACAAAGAACAGTTTTCAATTCAACAGACGGGTAATCTCAAAGTCTAAGCCACTGAATACTAATCATCTACAAATCCTCCCATAAGTAATTATTTACATTTACTACTATCGATACAATAAACATCCGATCAATTATATATATATATATATATATATATATATATATATATATATATATATATATATATATATATATATATATATATATATATATATATTTTCAAAAGTAACCGATACAAAAAAATTCTTTACAACATCGTATTCCTGAGTCCTGAGAGTGTTGACGATGTTAGCAGAAGACAACATTTAATGGTTATTACCTGTATGTTACATATTTTTCAATAGGAATTATCATCTGCAGATTAATTTAAATTTTATAAAACAAAAACTTTGCATACGTGTAACTGGTGTGAACACCACCAAGCAAGTCTAGTACTTGACGTGTCATCAATACTAGGGATACATCTTAGTTCCATATGATTAACTATGATTACAGACTTACCTTTATCCAGCATAGGAAACCTCTTATGACAAAATCGACATGTGTATCGTAGAACTCCGTTGATCCGTCCACCCGAAACAGCACCAAACACTCATTTCACATTATATGGGGGCTGTGTACATACATACAGACGAACCATTTTTAATTAGGCCTCGCCAAGGCTGATCTAGCAAAACAAACCACATGCCAAAATTCCACGAGTTACCGAAATATTGATGTTACTTCACAGATAACCCTAACCCTAACTCGAAATGACAAAATCCATTTTCCTACACAACCTCTGGACTGATGTTCATGAAACAATTACATATCTATCAGGCTCCATGAGACATGTATCGTATTGAAAACTGCATCCAGATTACCCCATCCGTTCGTAGGCTATTGACAGAAAACTGTAACCCTAACCCTAACCAATGCTACATCGATGGGAAATCACAAGAATCCGAATTTCTCCCAAGCTACTAAAAACAATTTTCATGAACCAAGTTCCGATCTTTCGGGCTCCATGAGACAGGTATTGCTGTAAAAGGTGCATCCAAATCATATTGTCATTGCGTTATTACTAGAAGCACATAACCCTAACACTAAACCTTAACCCTAAGTCACAAGAATCCGATCTTCTAACGAATGCATCGACCGGTTCTCACCAATGAGGTATTGTTGGATTACTCTCATGAAGACGCACCTTTGGACATAGGTATCATAGAATTCCGACGATCCGTCCGTTACCTTAGTACCAAACACTCGTTTCACATTATGGGGGCGTTGTAGGTCGCAGACATGCGGACGAACCATCCTTATGTTTGTCTCACCAAGGCAGATCTAGCAAAGCAAATCGCATGTTAAAATTCCAAGGCGGTTTCGAGATAATCAGAAAATATTGATGTGGCAACTTGGCCATTTTACCTCCAGCACACCGTCTTCCGGTGCTAGTTTGCAAGACGGGCTTGATTGCAATTTATGTCGTACATGGTATGTTTTATCACTCGAATCCAAATAACTCCATAAGCCCTCAAGCTACCGTCATAGGCTAGGTGTCTCAGCATGCGTATTTACTGGGCTCATCTGGTTGGGCCAATGTCAGCAAGCAATTCAAAGGGGTTACCAAAATATTCACCGAAAAAGACGAAATTCATCTAAAAATGACTTAGTCAAAATTTTATTGGAAAGGTTATAACTTAGCCAAAAAATCAAGTTCTCTATCTCATCAAAGTATTAATAGATTTATCTCCTTAAGATCCGTCGTTGGATACAGGTATCATAAAACTCCGATGATCCGTCTGCTCACTACAATACCAAACACTCATTTCGCATTATAACGGGTGCTGCAGGTCGCAGAAAGACATACGCACATCTTTACATAGGTTTACCCAAGGCAGATCAAGCAAAGCAAACCGCTTGAAAAATTCCCAAGATCTTGGGAAAATAGTTACTTCATGGGTAACCCTAAATCCTAACACAACATGACAAAAAATTAAATTTTTGCTCCAAAATCTCTCGACCGATTTTCATGAACCAAGTACCTATATATCGAGCTCCCTGCGACACGTACTGCAGTGAAAAGACCATAAAAATCGCTGGGTCCATTCTTACGTATCATCATAAAACTGCATCACTAACCCTAACCTATGATAATTATAAGGGAAATCACAAGAATCGAATTTTCTCCCAAAGCACTTGACCGATTTTCATGAAAGAAATACCTATCTATCGGGCTCTATGACACACGTACTGCAGCAAAAAGCGCAATAAAATTGCCGGGTCCATTCGTACGTTATACCAGAAAACCGTAACCCTAACCATAACCTATATAAACATATGGGAAATCACAGAAATTCAATTTTCTCATAAACCACTAGACCAGTTTTCATGAACGAAATATCTATCTATCGGACTCCATGAGACAAGTATTTCAGTGAATACGGTATCCAAAATGGTGCTCTCTGTTCGTACGTTATACCAGAAAACCGTAACCCTAACCATAACCTATCTAAACATATCGGAAATCACAAAAATTCAATTTTCTCATAAACTACTCGACCAATTTTCATGAACGAAATACCATTTTTTCGAACTCCATGAGACAAGTATTTCAGTGAATACGGTATCCAAAATGGTACTCTGTTCGTAAGTTACTACCGGAAAAACGTCACCCTAACCCTGTCACAAGAACACAATTTTCTCACAAATGCCTCAACTGATTTTCATCGGCGATGTATCACTGGATTCATCTCCTCAAGATGCATTTTTACATTATAAATTCTCTACTTGATTATTTCGATTCAAGTCTCTCTGCTTTTACCCCAGTACATAGTTTTTAACAAATATCAAAAAGGTGCAAAATACTCTTTATCTTGTCAATGAAAACCTATCAGTGAGTACTTATCTTCTATGCGCGGCATCCTTCACAGGCTTCTGGTTATATCAAGGATTAAATAAAAAATGACTTCTCTGTTACAACATTTTCTACGTGTCAAACCCTAAGTACATTGTTGAGTTCATCGTGTATACACACTTTCTAGGCACTTGCACTCATCTCCTGTATTCATATCATCATTATTCCCAATGTTAGATTAAAATACATTGGAAAGCATCCTTATGATTACCAGGGCCCAAATTTCTGGAATAGTCTGTCTCTTCAACTTAATCATAATGTACCTGCAACACAATTCAAGAAAGCTCAGAAAACTTACCTTTTCTGCAGTGAATCGATTTGTGCTATTTTTCACCTGTATTCTTTTTTTAATGCATTTTTGTCACAGTATGTGGTATTTTCCATTGATACATTTATCCAGACTAAAAAAATACTTGGATTTCAATTATTTTTATTATTATTAGTAGTAGTAGTACTTGTGCATACTAGTTACCTCTGTCTGTGTAGGTTTGAGTCTCGGATTCAGCCAATGTGGGTATGGGAGAAAGCTTGCCAGTAGTTTTTTCTTGGGTTGGTGGTTCTTTCCAGGGTTTTGCATTGTATGTGTCCTTTACATGTTACACTGTTATCATATTTTGTGTACAATGTAATTTTTGGTGTTTAACAAGCTCTTAAAAGAACTAATTGGCATCTTATTTATGTTAAATTTCTATTTAGATTAAAAGAGATTTTTATTATTGGAAGATGATTTATGCATCTTTTCAAAACCTCTTCTCTGCTTAACCACTAATGTCATTATTAGAACAATGGTAGCTCACCATGAAGTGTATTAAGTATTTTGAAGGAAAGATGTAAGCCTTCTTCTTTAAGTCAATGCAAACACTGATGGGACTGAACTTTGGCCACATCTGTCCCAGTTAAATATTAATGTTTTACGCAGATGCTGTAAGAAATATTTAAGAATCTGGACGTTTATGGCAAATTTGTTCCATTAGATGTGTTACATCACACAAACATGGCATTAGTTCTATGAAACATTTAGTTCGTTGAATAAATCCTCAAGCCTCTTTCAGTTAACAAATAACCACAATTGCTTGTTCAGCTTGACTGATATTAATGTCATTGTCATTCACTTAGTCAACAAATAATATTTTCTCAATCTTAAATCTGTTAGCATTTAGATTGCTTTCATGTTTCAGTCATTCTCCTGTTCTCACCATGAAAGTAAGTCAGCATATATACATTGTTTGCAGCTGCTGAAATAGACAACGTATTTTCCTCAATACAGGACCCGCACTTGGGAGAAGTAGACAGTTACAGTTTCGTAGTTTCAACTCAGGGGTGGGGTTGGGAAAGGAGTGTGCTGTTCTTTTAGCCATTTCTACATTTGTAACTGTACTGAACTGGAGATTAAAAAAACCAAATGCAATTATTCTCTGTGAATTTAGCATGGGAATTTTTTTTTATAGTCATGCATGCCAACTACCAAACAAACATAATGCAAGAAACTATTGTCTATGAAGTGCTGGTTGGGGTGGGGTGGGAATAGAAACAATAATGGTAGAATGATATGCGAGAAGGTAAAGAAATCAGCTGAGGATCTCACTCCAATTAATTCAGAACCCTTTATGCACCATAATTCCTATGATACAAATGTAGGAATTGAATAGCGATGGAAGATAATGACAGTTACCCAGGTTTCTGTGAGTTATACGGGCTTCTTTAGCTTTATGGGCCTTATGTGTTGGTAATATTAATGAGAGTGTATAAACCCAGAGCTTGTGATGTCTTACAGCATCAGCCACCAGGGGCCTGTTTATAGTGGTGTCAAGCATTGGGGCATCATGATGTAGACATGTGGCATGATATCCCTCTTGGTCACATTACCCTGACACTGGGCAACCAGACCACCAGGGCAGTCTGAGAAAATAGCAGTCTTGTAATATATATATATATATATATATATATATATATATATATATATATATATATATATACACACACACACACACATACATACACCTCCTGAAATGGAAAATAATTTAACGAAAGTAAAATAAATATTTTGCCTTATCATTTCCCCATTATTAATTTTATGTCTTGGCCTGTGCACTTTATATATAGGGACTAATACTGATTTTAATTTTAATGATAAAAATACATTTGATAATTGTGAGAAGGTAATTGTGAGAAGACAGTAGATATACAATCTAGGACAGAAACAGAAGTCAAATAAAATAATTTCTTTTGATTCAATTATTTCCCTATTTGAAGAAATGAATTGTGTGGCCTAAAAGTATGGTCTTATGTGCATGCAAGTAATAAAAGAAATGTATGATGTTAAATGTTTTATTAATTTTGTTTAGTTCACACAGAAACATTAAAGACCACAACATCTGAATACAAAATGAATTTGAAATCATGCAATAAAAAAGACATTGCCATTTTTTCATTTCTTTCCTTAATACTTATTACAAGGCCTCTTAACATGTGAAACAAGTCTTTTATTTAAATGCAAAAACTCAAGCACCAAAAATGCAACTTCTTAGTATATAAATTTTAATTATAGTTACAACGAAATTAGTGGTGTTTACAAATCACAATATAACTTATACACTCGTCAGAAGCTGTCCAGGTGTGTAAATTCTTGAAAAACGTTTGGGACACAATGGGGGTCAATGGAGGTGGGAGACTGGTAAAAAGATTTTGAAAAGCAGGACATCTTTTATGTACAGCATCTTACCTATCTGAAAACATTATTAAAGCATATACTGAATAAAATGGTAGCAAATTATGAAGAATGCAGTACAACTTGTCATTCATTTAAATCACTGTTGTAGACCTAAAGGACAGACATGGTAGGCATTTGTAGGCTGGGAAAAAGCCTTTCAGTGTCCAGGGAAGCCAAATAATGGTGGCTGTGACAAAAAGCCAATTCTAAATATTTCTAATTGTAAAATTGGAGTACAGCTTCTGCATTTATTGGGTATACATTTTTTAAAGTTTAATTCCTCAATTATTCATTTGCAAACACTCAGTGTAACTTTCACTACATTACTGTGTAGAGATTTAAAGTCTATAAAGCTATTAAAAGCCAAATACTGTATACTTACTGAAAAGAAAATTTACACTTACAAGGAATGTACTTCAGTAATTTTCATCTGCACCCACATATTTTGTTTGCAGAGGTACATTGTACCATTATTTAAAAAGTTCAGGTGAAACACTTAACATGTATACTGTACTCTTACATTAAAGAACGGTACAATTTGCAATTGCAAATGACTTGCAGTCACAATTAGACAATTAGAAAATCTCAGTGACAATGTTTGGACTGAATACAGAAAATATATACATTTCAAAACATGTTAAACTAGGTAAGTAAATTATGAAACAACAGTGTACATGTTTTATACACAATGGATTTTTGTTACCAAAAGCACAATTTTTCTGGGAAATTCATCAGACTAAATTTTTACCACAAAACATTGGTCATTTGGATGTCGTTTTTCTAGAAAATCAATAAATGAAATTTATGGTATCAAAAAGTGGTTTACTGTTGCAAAGGCAACATTCTATCATGCATGTTCATATTGTTCACTTTGTTACTTGACAGGAGGAACACATCCATTACCCACCGTTTTGTGCCCATAGGCAACTGCTTTCTACCCAGATAGCCACCAAAATATTTTATGTGAATACTCTTTAGACAACAATTATTGATCATGGTTTGATGCCAGTTCATGTTTCATATATTTATGAACATAAATACATATTTAGTGCTTTAAGCCAATTACTGACACAAGTACAAGATATAAAGCATGCACGCATGATAATCTAATTATTTAAATAGTGGAGCTCCCCCCACCAAGATTCATTCAATTTTAGCTTATTTACTACATGTTCCATATTTTTAAGCTTTGCTTTTAGGGCTGTTCCATTTGAACATACATAGTACCCAGGGAAGGCAGTTTAAAAAAAATATATGTACATTGATTTCACAGATTTCATATTTAAATGATAAGAAAATTCTATACTGCATCAATGGCTGAGTATCCCACTTTGAAAGTGCCTTCCTGGGTCCCATGTATGATTTAATGGAATAGCAATTAATCTGGCTGCCATCATTTAAGTTTAATCAGCAATCAGAAGTAATCCGTAATAAGCTTTTTAAATTTCTTTTATTTTTTTTACCAAGCTGAAATAATAAGCAACATCTTAACCATTACTCAATAACACAATCATGTAAAATACAGTTGGAGCAGATGCCTTTGCTAAACAAGAAAGGTAAACAATAATGAAAAGTGGAGCTCTATTAACTGCTCTTGCAACTGAGCAAACTTTTAACATGAGTAAACCAGTACTGATTTTTATGAGTAAAATCATGGAAACAGCAGAAAGTGTGGTCAGAAATGTACATCCCTTTCAGTATTACTGTATACTGAGTTAGCAATACAAATAACATGTTTACTAATAATTGGTGATTCTTGATAATTTGTGCTGTTGAAGACTGACAAATTCTGCTTGTGCTCTGACAGATGAGGCAGAGGTTGCATTCTCTGTGTAAATCTGCAATCTGTAGCAGGTACATGGATTTCAGTGGAGCATAACCTTGTTCTTCTCAATCATGAGAATGATATTCATCACTGGATCTGAAAGATAAACCTACAATATTTAATGACAAATAATGCACTTAGCAGCCAGAAGGAATCATTAATCCATAAGCAACTTTCACTGTATTACTTGCAATATTTCCAAGACAGAAGAATACATTTTCAAAGAATCCGTGAACTTGAAAGTTTTAGCACATGTTTATCCACTAGGGTCCGTATTTGGAGGGTCTTTTATACGTAGGGGTAATTTTACAATTAATACTATGGACAACATAAGTATGTCACAAACAGTTTCACCTCCTATAAAGAAAAGGAGAGTTAAATACGATAGTGACACAAATCTCTAATTACCAATGAATAATCTAAAGCAAGATATTACTCTTCGTTACAGCTTGTACTAAGTATAACTACAGTAGAGCTGAGTAGCCAGTATCGTTTCATTATTTACAATATAACTTTTCAAAATTGAAACTGATGAAAATGAAAGTTTCTTGTAATAAATATTAGTTATTTATTGTCAATTTCATATAACATCCATATATTAAATGTGATAATACCTGATTACTATGTGACGTTTTATGTTACTTTTCTTTGCTCATGCTAATAACCTGTGTAACTGGGATGCAATGGTCACACCACAGCCTTCATTAACATATTTGCATTAATGAGCCACATGTAAACATTTGCACATGAACTATACTACACTAGTGAAGAGTGGCCGAGTGGTCTAAAGCGCTCTCCATTACGGATCACTGCCATCTCACCTCTGTCTGTGTGGGTTCGAGTCTCGGATTCAGCCAATGTGGGTATGTGGGAAAGCTTGCCAGTAGCTTCTCGTGGGTCGGTGGTTCTTTCTATGGGTTTTCCCTGGTTCTTCCTCCACCATTAATACTGGCCGACATGTATAGCCTATCATGTGCTGAAAAATGGCGTTAAACCCTACAACAACAACAACAACAACAACACTAGTGAAGAGTTCTTTTTGCTTTAAAGGAAAATATTGGGTGAGATAAATAATATACGTTGGGATTTGGACTCCCCAATGTAACCCCTTGACTGCGATTTACTTGTCTTGGTTAAAACCATAACATAGATTTTATATGTATTTCCCAGAAAGGAGGAATGGACAGGTGAAAATAATGCAAACGAAGTAAGAACTATTTTATTTAGCAAACAGAAAATGAATTTCTTTTTTTCTGAATTTCTATGAAGGAATGAATCAATTTGTAAGATTTTTTCCATATCATTCCAGAATAGTTTTCCTTTCAAAAATATCATATTTAAAAAAACGTTATGGCAATTAACATTTCAGATGAAATGTTACTATTAGGAATTGTTATGTTAATAGATTTAGGTGTGGATCTCATCAAGAAAAGGAAAAACATTTTTTTCTGCAGTATAATTGCAGCAACTTCTTTCTTCACTTTTGGAAACATTTTGGTGAAATCTATAACAGTTATAGAGCTTAGTGAACTGCATCAAAGTGTGTTGAAAAATCAATTTTATGCTGCCAAATAATAATATAAAGATCATGAAATGAATATATCACTCTTTAAATGACTAGCAAACAATTCACAGTGACAATAGTATTAATATTTGTACGTAAGAGCATGGAAGCATTATGGCAGTTTCACTTTCATTTAGCTATGCAACTCAATCAACAGTTTGTTATTCATAAATACTTATATCTACCATATTTACCGTATATGTTGAGACACCATAAATTAATCCTGAATGTACATTTTTGTGCACTGTATGTTCTAGGACACATTGTTTCTTTTCCAGTCTTAAGTTGTGGGCACGTTTTAAATCATTTGAAAATTACATGTCGGAAAATGCACTCCAACTTAAATTTTTATTTAAAAAATTATAAAACTGTACTTTTGTTTAATCCATTGCAGCATCATCTCAACAACCCAACCCTTCTCCTGCACATATATGATCCATTCCTTCAGTGCATGAATATCTTTTTAGTTTTGTCATACAGTGAAAATGTATTGTTGGACACAACACATCTCCTAAAAAGCAGAAACTGCATGGACTAAAGTCATTTTATTTAAGATCTGCACCAGTCATGCTAATTCTCACACTTTCAACCACCATCTTATTGACAGTCCATCCTGGAATGAGATCAAACCACACTGGAATTTCATCCATGTTAATGATCATATTGTCTGCAAAATCATCTACTCTTCTGGGCTTCATGAATTCATCAAATGATTTTATTTTCTCCAAATCATCTAGGTGACCCTAGATCATTGATGTCCATGCATGAAGTACTATATTATGTCACTTTAGAAATTGTTTCATTATTTCAATTTATTTCCAAAATTCCTGTGAAAACTTGTCAAATAGAAGCAAAGTAGTTTCCTTATGTGGGCTGACTTTGTGTGTGTGTGTGTGTGTATATATATATATATATATATATATATATATATATATATATATAATCAGAACACTTAGAAGAATCCAAAGTCGGCTTGCTTTGAAAAAAATAACCTTTATATTGATATCCTTTAAAAAATAATCGGCTTAAAAGTATCCAAAATTGGCTTCCAAGGTCAGCTTGCTTTGCAACAAAAAAATAATCTTTGTCTTCAATATCCTGCTGGCAAAATGACAAATAATGATTTTTATTTGCAAGATACTGCCATATAATTGAACTGGATATAATTTGAATTTGATTTGATTTGAATTTTTTTATATACGTAGCTTTAACAATTTTTCAGTCATATCGCTATGATGTCTGCAATGTGGCAGTTTATAGTGATGTCTAACACTGGGGCATCATGCCGCAGACATGTAGCATGATGTCCCACCCAGTCACATTACCCTGACACCAGGCCGACCAGTCCTAACACTAACCTCTTAATGCTGAGCGCCAAGCGAGGCAGGAACTGGATATAATACAATCTTGGTTATTTTGCACATAACACTGTGTCATGGGTGAATGGCACATATCTTCAAGCAATCATTCATGTCTCTGCTGCATATTTGGAGTGTGTGGATACATTTTCTTTAATGCTCATGATGGAAAAAAGAGAGGACTAAGTGATAACAATACAATGTTAATTGATAACAATACAATGCTAATTTCTTTCATTTTATTATCAAATAAGTGTTTTGTTTATCAATTTTAATGCAACATGGGGGTACAAATTAAACACAAATTTATTTCATTTTTTAAGTCTTGGAACATATGACCTAGGTGTTAAAAAAGTTTCACCATAAGTTCTAGTACATGAAAAAATTTGTGTCCAATATATAGTTATTATTAATAGGCAAGTAGCACTAATTTATAGTAATATTGATAGACAATGAAGCCTCTGCACTAACAATAATGTATAAGTTCAAAATAGATCATCCATTTATTAGAACCACCACAATTTTCTCTCTAAATTGCTGTGAAATATAGTAGATTGTTCATATGTTAGTTTAATTATCTGATTATATAATACAGAGAAAAAAAATATCTTATAAATATATACCTTGAAATGAAGCAACATTGAACACTGATAAACTGAACTAATTTTTTTCAGCAGCTTAAACTATAAAAATTGATGTTAAAAAAGTAAACTAAGTCAAAGTACTGTCAACAATGCTCATTACATTGCTATTGAGACAAATGATGCCTCTAACTTGTATAATCTAAATTCAGATCAAAACTTGCTTTAACTGCATTCAAATACATGAAACTGGAGTATTATCCATACAACTGAACTGGAATGATTGCAGTGAAAGTGTGTAGTATCCAGTGTGCTCAAGAAACAAAAATCTTAACATCCAAATCAACATCTGTCGGGGGCCCCTGAGTGGCCGAGTGGTCTAAAGCACTCTCCGTTACAGATCACTGCCATCTCACCTCTGTCTGCGTGGGTTCGAGTCTCAGATTCGGCTAATGTGGGTATGTGAGAAAGTTTGCCAGTAGCTTCTCGAGGGTCGGTGGTTCTTTCTGGGTATTTTCCGGGTTCTTCCTCCACCATTAATACTGGCCGCCATGTATAGCCTATTGTGTGCTGAAAAATGGCATTAAACCGTACAACAACATCAACAACATTCGTCATTCTGATTAACTTGCCCAAAAAATCTAATGTAATCTGGTAACGCAGCATTTCCCTTTACCTTTGATGATGTAATCCTTCTGGAATTGCCCACTGCCTTTATTGGATCACTGAACAAATGAAAGAAAAAGAAACATTTTGCATTAGATGTCTGAACACCTTGTATACCACTGATGGAAACAAAAACGAATCAAAACATACCCATCTTACATAATTTATTTCACCAACAGAAAGCAGAGGTCACATTTAACTGCATAAAGAGGTACCAAATCTATTTGTAACTATCAGAAAGGTGATTAATATTTACATCTGAGTTAACATTAGGTCAGTACTCAGAATTTAGTCCCTACCTTTCTTAACATATACCCGCCCCCCTCCTGCTGGCTCAACAGTGTAATCATATTGTTTGTTTATTGACTGGTGTGTGTGTGAAACTTGCATTTTTAACGTAGCTTTAACAATTTTTCAGTCATATCGCTACAATGTCTGCAGTGTGGCAGTTTAAAGTGATGTCTAGCACTGGGGCATCATGATACAGACATGTAGCATGATGTCCCACCCAGTCACATTATCCTGACACCAGGCATACCAGTCCTAACATTAACCTCCTAATGCTGAGCACCAAGCGAGGCAGATGTTAGTATCATTTTTGCAAGTCTTTGGTATGACTCGGCTGGGGATTGAACACACGGCCTCCCGCATCCGAGGCGGACGCTCTAACCACTAGGCAACCGAAGCGGTTTGTTTACTGACTGGAAGGCATTTTAGTTACTCTTTGTAAGGGTGTCGCTTTAGTACAGTTGTCTAAGTTAGAAGCTGTGCACAGTCAGTGATAAAGCATCTTTTTGAATCAAAGCTGTGTTGCTACATGAAGTTTTATCACAATACTTTGTGCTTTGATTTCATCTGGGACTTATTACAATATTATCTATTTCTAAGCTTTCTGGACATAGGACGAAAGAGTTCTTTGTCTCTGGTAGAATTAACACATGATGTATTTTCTTGACTGGCAATTGTAAGATTATTTGTTAGATGTTAATGTTTTGGGATACATCATACAAAGTTGTTTTTCAGTTTGGCCAGTGCCTGTGAACTCTCTCTCTCTCTGTGTACTTATTACCTACAATGTAAAATTGCTTTCACTCCGAACTTTAGGGAAAAGTTTGCTCTACTTGTGATACAGAGACTATCAATATACTAGAACAGCAGTAGTTAAAAGCAACAGCGGTTTATAAATATTCAAGCTCATCAGCTTACCCATCATGTAAAGCTGAGTATTAAATGATACTAAATCATCACTACGAATATCCCACCCAATAAAGATTAAAATTAATACTGCACATAATAATACAATACGTGTGCAATAACTTATATTTACATGCGAACAATTCAAAGTGAAATATCTAAGACATAATGGAATTAATGTGTTTAATCTAGAAAAATTATTAATTGTTGCTCACAGAAGGTTAAACCATTTAGTGTATTGAATTAATCACAAAAATATTGCACATTTTTCATGTTAATGTTAAAAATAATACATAATTCAAAATGCCGATCCATAGCTTAAGGAACGGAAAATGTACCATTTTTTATGACAAATTAAAATGTTCCCACTCTATTACAAAATAAATATTTCCCTTTCACACATTAATGTATAGCATATATGTTATGAGATGTGGCAGACAACTTTAGATAGCTTTTTATGTCTCATGCAGAATGTGGGATAGTCAGTCACACCCATACTTCTAGTATGGATGCTTATACAAGTCATCTATGATATATCAAATGGAAAATATACCTTTGTAGCGTCACATTTCTCAGCTTGTCCTTAGCCGCTGACTCATCTACACACCTTTATCAGAGGAATGGTCATGTGAACATCTTTTCGACTATCAGGTGACAAGGCCCATTTGTAAAAGTCCATATAATTACCAAAATCAGCTGAAATCTACACTAATCTGCAAACAAAGTTAACAAAAAAAAGGGAAAAAAGTTACAATGAAGAATTATATTTCAAGCACAAATGAACTATAATGACATTATGGTCAGCTGTTAAAACATTTCATCGATCCAACAACTTTACCCATGAACAGTTACACTGGCAATAATAATATTCTGATATGATGTTAAGGGTTGTCCATAAAGCACGTATGCAAACAATTGGCGATTTTTTTTTTACCCCTTTCCCATTACTCATTGCAAATCATACATTTTGTATCCACCCTTGTGTAAGTACATTGCTGAGTCACCACTCCCTTTCCAAGAATAGATGGGACAATTGAATTTTAAAAGATGAAGTTATTAGTAGTCATTAAGAATAAGCAGTGGTTTAAATTAATACCATGTAAAATAAACTTTGAAAATGAAAGTAGGAAAGTATTAACATTAACTATAATAGTGATACAAAGGTTGAATTTTACAGAAATCGTAACCAATGCTTTTCTACAGCAAATGTAAATATTTATCTCTAATAATAGTTTTAAACAAGTGACAGCAGCTAATATTTAATTGACCTTAACTTTAGTAGTCAAATATCAGCCAGTGACTAAAATTTTGATATCAACTTTGGAAAATTGGAATATTATCAGCCTTATCATCATTTGGAATGACTGGACCTCAAATTTTTATCATCAGCTTCGATATCATCAAAATCATGAACCATAACAGTTCTTTTCTCAGGTGACAATTTTTGTAAGGTGTGTGCGATCATGTGACATTTCATGATGGCTTAGGATGAGTAATTAATTTAAGACATGCTTCTGAATCTCACTTTTATAAAAGTAAAGGACAATAGGTGTCAAAAAGGCAATCAATGTGCCTATCCAAGTACAATACTGTCTCAGTCTGGCAAGGTATGGCTTCACAAATTCGCATGAAGCACCAGGGTCTGGAATGCATAATCTGTCGGAATCATGAGGTAAAATAACTGGTCATGCCAGAAAATGAAGAGGAAGAAATTTCTGCAAAGTGCACCATGTGCAATAAAACTACAACATATCACACTTCATAATTCTAAGCAGATATTGACTCTGCCTGACATGGCATACCAGCCACTTTGCATCTAACTCATCTGCTAGTTATGTTTCTGACTTGACTAGTCTTCATAAACATCACAGTTATCAAGGAATATTGACCCCTATCGCTGCAGAACATACTTAGCAGTTACCCTGCCACATACACAGGCTAATGCTTTTTGAATTTTTTTCAACACCTCCCACCTCCACTCAATGAATACATACTTTATGCTCGACCTATTAGTGTCACAGAAAAAATAAAGTGACAGAATGAACTAATCATGTCACTATCACAAAATTTACCAGTACATACATTATATAATATACAGGTGACCGCCCCAGTGGCCTAGTGGTTAGAGCGTCCGCCTCGGATGTGGAAGGTCGTGGATTCAAACCACAACTGAGTCATACCAAAGACTTCAAAAAATGGTAATAACAGCTGCCTTGCTTGGTGCTCAGTATCAAGAGGTTATTGTTAGGACTGGTCGGCCTGGTGTCAGGATAATGTGACTGGGTCGAAGATGATGCTGCATGTCTGGGGAATGATAAACCAGTGCTAGACATCATTATAAGCTGCCACTGCAGACATTACAGTGATACGACTTAAATTGTTTTAAAGCTATGTTAAAAATCTAAATCACATACTATAATATACAGGCAAATCTACATTTATATGGACAAGTTATTCGTAAAACTCGAACAGTACTGATTGTTATTGTCACCAGATATGGATATGCACTGACAAAGTTATCATTCAACTTAATGCATCTGTTGAACAGACTTCTGATGTTAATGATCAGCTGACTGTAAAATATCAATATGATTATCATCAAGGTTGTAAAATGTTTGTTTTAGGAGATTTTTGGATGGATTTTAGTACGTATAGGATATGGGAAGATATGGACCAGTATATAGACCCAGCAAAGTCTTTACAACTACTAAGGTAACATACATTTGAGTGATGAAGCTGTATAATGTATATTTATCATTTAAGCAGACCAAAAATGGTCTTAAAACTTGTGTAGTTATGTCACAAAATTTATGAGACTCATTCGATTCAGTTTCTGATTTAAACTGATTCAAAATTTGAATTATTTCTTTCCTTTTGTTTTGATTTTCTGTTATCTACTATACATGAGTGCTTTGATATTTCAGGTCATAAAGTCTGCAATCAGCAAATAAGTTAATAAAAACAATGACCCTCAAGATATAATTTAAGTCTATTGTTGTTTGTATTACAATGAGTTTATTTTCCACTATAAATCAGATGGCTGTGGGAAACAAACAATAAACAGACGTTATGTACAGTCCTAGTTGTAAAAGGGGAGTTACTCTGATATTGCAGTAAGACCAGCAACAAAACAATAATCTGATAATGGCATATATTTGTATTAATGTTGGAAATTTAATGTATCATTGTGTTGCACAAAGTGTAATCAACTTGAAAAATGGATGCTACTTCTATGGCACTCATTATGCCACCTGTGCCCTACAGCAACAGAAACTTATAAGAAAGAATTAAAGAAATGCATTTGTAAATAACCACCCACGATGACTGGAGTTGCTCTGTGATTGTTGCTGAGAATGAACAATCAATATGAGGATGAAAGTACATATCAACCGAAGACTGTTCGAACAACAACCGATGTTCCAATGGAAAGTAATAAATCGTGTACAATGCAGCTTTCAAGTCAACGCCTGTTAAATGCGAAAGCCACCAAAAAACGGCATTAACATGCTTCACATTTTGATTCTTATTTGCTACCATAGATTCGATTTCCTAGTCCTTGACCATCACAGTAATCATATGATCTAACTCTTGTATAACATTATCAGACAACAGGCTAAACATTTTGTTAAAGTGATAGAAATTTTAAGAAGATATTGATTCTATCTGAGAACATAGGTTAAGGATATTATTTTGAAACAGTAGTATTCATGGGTTTACTTATCAAATAGTGTACGCATCAGCAATCCTGACATTTTCCCAAAATAAACTGGTGATTTAGAACTAGTAACCTATGGTCATGTGGTATATATAAGTACACAATATGTGGTGCAATAGATAAAATAAATACCGAAAAGTTCAAATATCGAGATACCACAGAACCAGTATCGTCGGAAGCTAGGCCACATCATATTGGTTTTTCCACAGGGGCTCGTATCGTTACTTACAACTGACCTGTCATACATGTACTATTTATGTTGTCCAAATATCAAAAATGGGGTGGCAAGGGCCAGAGGAAACTCGGACTAATGTACTATATAATAACTACAATATAGCACATGTATGACAGGTCCATTGTAAACAACAATACGAGCCCCTGTGGGTTTTTCAATGATTTTTTTTACCAGTCCTCGAAAATTAATAACGGTAATAAACTTAGAAGTGTTTAATTCGGAAAGAAATGTAATTGCCAGTACCCAAATAAAATGTAACTTATTTCTTAGTAACGCTGTCAGTATACATACTACTACGAGTCCTGCCGTGCAGACAAAATAATGCGATCTTATTACTAAACCACGAAAACTGATAACGATCATAAATGGGTATGAGACGTACTGTTTCGTTTAATTTCAGTTGTAATTTAAAAACGTGTCTATTGAAAAATATAAACGTACAAAGAATTCATAGATACGGTTATAATAATAATAATAATAATAATAATAAACTAAAACTACTATTTTGTTGTTGAGTTTAATTATAGTAGCATTCGCACAATTGTGCATGTGCCACTTTTTTCTGACTGCACCGCAGCCTGCTAGTTGTTCCTGGGGAAGGGGATGGTGCCACCTCCCCCAGGCTTTTATGGATTCAAGGAACCCTGATAGTTTGGCAACTACTAGCGAAATAACCTTGCAATTCAACCAATCCACGAAAATTGATAACGCCACCAATGGAGGTCTAATTTCAAATAGTACTTAAAAAATTGTAATAGTAAACAAAATAAAATGCAATTACCAGCTCTGAAATGAAACGTACAATGAATTATTAATAACAGTTAAAGTATATACACTACCGGTCTGATAACATAATACTAAATTTCTAGCAGCACAAGTCTCAACGTCAATGTTATTTTCTAAAAACCACAATGTCCAATGAAAACCATCGTTTCAACAAATCATTTGCATATTTGCATTAATGAATATTTAATGACTGGTAGGATTTCTCCATTATCCCAAATGAAAATAGCGTTCTAGTTCATAAATAAATTTATTAAAATATGTATTAATCAAAGCATAAAAAGCAATGCTGCTCGCTGCCTGTTATGTCACTCGGGTTGGAGAGATCTGAATGAAATGAATTGTCTGGAAAATTATGAATATTTTAGTTGAAACAGTAAAACCTTAGACACGTTATTTTTTATTTTCTTAAGTAGGGTATATCTAGTCTGTTTCAGTTAATATCACCAAACATTACACATGAAACAAACAAACATAAATATATGCCCGTAATAATTTTGTACCCTTTTCCACTTTAAATCTGATTCAAAGAGGGAACGAGATCAGATTTCTTTATATTTTCACTTAGTGTATTTAAACATTATGACAAAACTGTCAGAACTTTATACCCACCGCATCCTTAGTGTTTCAATATTGTGATTGCAGATTGAGACAAATTCTCCGGGCTTTAACTTTCACATTTTTAAAACTTCAATGCAAACCAAGTGGATGTTTTACATAACGATTACTTGGAATGCTCGGTCGACCTTAAGGAGCCATCCATTAAATATTTTATTTTGGAAGACGAGGGGTCGAGTTGGAGTATGTCGATTCTTTTGAAAAAATGATTTCCGGTCCCCATCGCGTTTGAAAATAGCATACTTGCTCAAACTTATCGTATAAAATATAACTTATTTTATCCCTTGTGACAGCTGCAAAACAAATTATCTTTAAGTAAAACAAAATAAAAATAAAAATAAGTCCCATAAATACTCGAAAACAACAAAATAAAATGGACGGCCCCTAACCTTAAGAAACCAGGAAGTATATTAAGCACAAAGATTGTATTCATTATCGGCACTGGAGATAAATACAGAAATAAACAAACAGGTCCAGGCAAAGTCGAAATTCTTATATCATGAGATCATGTCTGAGGTATGAACATTTAGAATTGAAACATTGTTAAAGAATTTTAAGTAGTGGCATAAGAAGCATGTATACTGATTGTATTCCATTTCGTGGGCAAAACTGACAATGTCGGCTGTGTACCTTAAAGACGTGGAAATAGGTAAGATACCTTGTTTAATAGCAGTAGATTCGCTATTAGCTGCCAAAATCATTTATCAGTTACAACAATGTACTCAGTCGTCAGTGGCAGTTCTTACTAGAGGTGTGTGTGTGTGTGTGTGTGTGTGTCAATAGCAGGGTCAAGCGTAGATATCCATAATAAAGTAAGCTCAAGAGCACAATATATTTAGCAGTGGAACAGCATACGACACCCGTGTCAATAATAATAATAATAATAATAATAATAATAATAATAATATTGTTATTATTATTATTATTATTATTATTATTATTATTATCAATTTCCATAAATCGGCATGATGTTTTCTAGACCAATAAATGGCCTGTACCACTGTCGTTGAAAATTGAAAAGCAAAGTAGCAATGATTTTACCACAACTTAGGGTACATATTACAAAGGAATAATCGAATGTGTCTTCCAACTCCCATTTATACAAGGCCATACGAAAGTCAATGTGGGAAGCCCAAGTGGCGGAATTTTCTAAAAGAGTACCTTTATTGATGTCTGTCCTCGTGGGTTCTAGTCTCAGGCTCTGCCAATGTGTGTATGTGAGAAAGCTTTGCATTAGCTTCCCGATGGTCGATGGTTCTTATAGGGGTTTTCCCGGGTTCTTCCTCCACCAGTTTTACTGGCCACCGTGTATAGCATATCACGTACTGTTAAACGGCATTAAACCAACAACAGCAAAAGTGAAAGTACCACAGTCAAAAGCATGACAGACTGAAAATAGGTAAGCGATTGCATACTTATCTGTATACATAAAATCATGGATACCATTATGGAAATCATATAGAATTTATTGTCATATATTTATTGACCCCAAATGTACCGATCATATCACATGTGTAATTAATAACACCGGAGGACGGCCAACATACGCAATATTAGAAGAATTATTTTCCTCCCAATATTTGATTCACTTGTACGTTTTTATCTTTTGAACCATCGCCTGCCATGTAGTGACAAATATCATGCCTTCTTTCAGTACTCTCACGGAGCTAACAACAACATTGCAGCCCAGTAATCTTGTGGAACCGACACCAAGTTCACCGTCGACTAATCAAAGGGATTCAAATAAAAGTAACGTCTATAACACTCAGGTACAATGGACAAACAGTGAACCGCCAAGTACTTTAAAAGCTTCTTTTCATATGGAGCCAAGTAGATATCCACAGTACGAAAAGGGTGATACGTCCAATATGGAAGAGTTCCTAAATGCGATAAGGGACATCCAAAGCATCAATGTTGACAAGATTTGGCCACGTCTCTCACAGGTCTCTTTCTATTTATACACATTTATCCACGTGCAATATGCGACTCTCTCTCTCTCTCTCTCTCTCGCACAGACTAACTACTAAGCCATACATGCATGTATACATACATACATACATACATACATACATACTGATTATGTAAACATATTCACACGATCAAACTTTGAGGTACTATATTTCCGGCCGAGTGGTCTAAAGCACTCTCCTTTACCGATCACTGCCTTCTCACCTGTCAGCTTATGTTCCAGTCTCAGGATTGGCTAGTGTGGGTATGTGAGAATGCTGCCCGTGGGTCAACGGTTCTTACTAGAGTTTTCCACGGTTCTTCCTCCACCAGTTATACTGGCAGACATGTATAGCATATCTTGCGCTGAGAAATGACGTTAACCGCAAAACAACAACTGTATTTCTATGTTTGTTTGCAGTACGAACTTGAAAAACAAAGATCGAACTTTCACCGTTTAACAAAATTAGCTACAGACATTATATTCTACAATAAGCAAACATTACCAGGACCGGATCAGGTCAAGTGTTGGGTGGGTGGGTGGGGTCCGAAATTTCAAAAGGCCGCTGACTTTCCTCAAAAGGGCAACAAAGCAAATATGTTTATTTTCTCAAAGTGTGCATAATACCCAATAAACGTGCGCAATAATAAAACGATGATTAAATTTCAAGTGACAAGTGGCTGTAGGTTTGTGTGCGTGAACGTTTTTATTTTTGTTTTAGCTTGAGGGATTCCATACTCCATGGATCCCACCCCTTCCGATCCGGCCCTGGTTACCATAATTTATTTACATATCTATTAACTGTAATTTGCTTTATATTGGTTATTTAATTTATAAAGTGGCACATTTGCATTTGTCTATTTCAAATATGTATGTTAATGTGTTTTAGGTGATTGGAGAGATATTAAAAAATCTATGCAAACCATGTACACTTTCCGTTTTTGTTCATTTAGTTGTTTCGTTTTTTGTGTACGTTTCGGTTATTGACTTGTTTTATTCGAAGTGTATTCTGATGAACTGATATATTCGTTGTTTACTATGTTTATACTGTGAACGCACAGAGCGAAGGCGTAGAACTTCAGTATAATTATAATGATGCAGAAGTATATTGATTACAAGCCTAATACGTAATTTATGAAACGATACACAATTTACAGTTTAGTAATATCTTAATTTGTTTTCCTTTATAGGGCTCAAAACACTCATACCCATTTGTAAGTGAAACTTTATCGCAAACGTCAGTTCGTGCCTTAGAGTCCCAGATGGAGTGGCTGAGAAAGGAGTTGGAACAAGAGAAAGCGTTTAAACAGGAATATTTTAAAGTGTTTGGGAAAAAGGAAATGAAAGACGTAAATAAGACGATAGACCTCATGGAAGATCAGATAAAAAAACTGCAAGAAGAGAACACAAAATTGCACGAGAAAAATAAAAGTCTGGAAGAAGAGATGCAGAAAGCAATAACAGAAAAGGAAAATGCAATGACACGGTAATTCCCACTTTGTTAAATTTAATAATTTTGGAGAAAACCTACCCCTATATTTAATGATCATCAAAACTTCTGACAATATCACCCATACGTCCTAAAGACCTATACGAATGACATTTTTAAAAGTCTGCAATAGACTTATTTTATAAACGAATATCATAAAAACTATTTTGAAAATATTCTGAATGATTGAAAGTACCTATAATTCTATCTTATAACAAAAAATAATGTTTCCTGTCCAAAAAAAGAATTCTAACTTGCGAGTGAAGAAAGAGTTCTGTGTGTGTGTGTGTGTGTGTAGTAGTAGTAGTAGTAGTATAGTGGGGCGATATACGGACAATGGAAAACCCAGTCAAAAAGGTCGTGAGGCGATATACGGACAAAATGTATACGGACAATGGAAATCCCAGTCAAAAACACCCTGGGGCGATATGCGGACAATGGGAAATTAAACATGGGGAATATTGGGCCTATATACGGACAAGGGAAAGTGAAGTTGTTGTATAGGGACGATATGAATGGAACAGGTGAGGTGACGTCACGGTACTGGAGATTGGTAACACTGTAGCAAGGGGCTGACCTCAATCGGACCAAACAGCGGGGAAAAACCTAGAACGCTTGGCGGGGTGGCGCTGGCGGGACATAGACACATATAACACATACAACATACAGACATAGATTGATGAACATCAAAACACATAAATGGCAAAGAGAATAAATATCTTTTCGAGGCATATGAGAGGCCCTGAAATTGGCCTTTGGTTTTCTTGTTCTAATTTCTTCTTTTCCTCTTCCAACTTCTTATTTTCTGTCCTATATTCTTCTTTTTCTTCTCCTCTTTCTCCTTTTGCTGTTTCTCCCCCCCCTTTTTTCTTTTTTTTTTTAAATTTTCTTCCTCTTTTTCAAATTTCTTATTCCAGGCTCTCATTTGTTTTCTGTCTTCTTCGTCCTCCTTGTCCTCCTATACTTTTTTCATCAGCTCACAATTTTTCTTTCGTTTTCTTTACAGTGTTAGTCTCCATCTTAGCCCTGTGGATGGTATAAACACCATACTCCAGCTTCATCATAACATCCTCCACTATTCCCAGGTCATCTATTGCCTTTTGTAATATTTTCATGACGTCTATTTGGTTTGAAGCCATCTTCTTTGGGTATTCCGTGTAGAATGGCGCGAATAGTTAGTTAATTGAATTAATGAGGCTTACGCACAAAAGTCCACGTGCCTCTGTTTATTCCTGCACCGCAGGATGATAATTGATCCTGAGGGAATGAATCAGTGCCTCGTCCCTCAGGCTTTTATGCCCTCAAAGAGTGCTGTTAATTTAGCCGTCAGCTAGCGAAACATGATGTTTCATGCTAGCTGAATGGAAGGCTGACACGAGTGGGAATAAACCCAACACGCATTCATGTCTAATTTTTAATTAGTTCTGCTTTACTTGATTGGATGAGTGGGAATAGTACCTACACTCACTCTTATTGAAGTGTGATTTATTGAAATATGGTGTCCGGTCGAAGCAAGGGAGGAAAGGCGCGGGAAGGCTGACGTATGTCCACAGAAGGTGTCCGCTTAATCCAGATTGGTGTCCCTGAGGTATATTTGAATTTTGATTTAATCATATGATTTGCCAAAAGAAAGACGGAGAGTATTATTTGCTGTTTATAGACAGTTAGTTCAGAGTAGGTAAGTGGGGAAATAGGAAAGTAAAAAAAAAAAAATTAAAAAATTTAAATTGGTATTTGGTTATTGGGTCGAGATTTTAAGGGGGGGGGGTACTGGTAATGTTAGGGTTAGGTGGGTTTCTTTGCTGATTACTCAGGTCACTGAAGACGTATCAAAGTCTCCCGACCTAACTGTTTTGCCTGACGGTTAATTTGGATTTGTTGGGGGGGGGGAGGTACAGGTATTTTTAGCGTAAGACTGGTTTCTTTGCTGAATACTCAGGTAAACTCGAGACACCTGAAAGTCGCCCGTCTTAACTGATTACCTGACTGGTTTTTTCTTGGGGGGGGGGGTGGTGGTTTTGGTTAAATCCTATTTTTGAGCCGTTTTGTTTCAAGGAATTTTAATATGTTATGATTTGTTAATTGTTTGCTAGGATTTGTTGGGCATAGGAAGTCTGGATATGTATAATGAAAGCCTATTTCTTTTTGAGCCCTTTGAAAGTTGTTTCTTGCTGTCTGGATTTAAGTGCAAACATTGAATACATGATTTAGGTCTTCTACAGTGTGACAATCGTGGCAGTTTATGTTTGCTGGTTTAGGGCCTATGAATTTACCAAAACTGCCTGCTAATCTGGTTTTCCCTGTCATTATTCGGTTAATGATTTT
This sequence comes from Sinohyriopsis cumingii, assembly GCA_028554795.2. NCBI lineage: Eukaryota > Metazoa > Mollusca > Bivalvia > Unionida > Unionidae > Sinohyriopsis > Sinohyriopsis cumingii. Next base: position 133,419,144 of record CM068829.1, read on the forward strand.
TTGGTCTACACTGTTACCCTTGGGAGGTTTGATGGATCGGTCTACTGTTTTAAAGACTGAGTGCAGTTCCCTACTTTTATGGGTGGAATTCCAGTGTTCATGCCACTTTTGGTTAATATAGGTGTTTACGAAGCATTATGCTTCTGTGGAGCTATATCTAAGTGTGGCTGGATTGGGGTCTCCTAATTTAATTTTAGCGACTTTATCTGCTTGTTCATTACCAGGGATACCAGTGTGTGATGGTACCCATATAAATTCGACTATTTGGTTCCTTGTGGATAATTCTTTGAGTACTTGGTAGGCCCTGGCAAGAAAAAGCTCTCTTGATCTAGTGTTGCGGTTTTTAATTGAGTTAATTACGCTTAGAGAGTCGCTAATAATGACAGCTTTTGGGATGTTATTGTCAGTGATCCATTTGAGTGATTCAGTGATTGCCCAGAACTCTGTGGTGTAAATAAAGCAATGGTCTGGTAGTACTGAATTGCTGAGGTCACAGCGTACGGCATCGCTCTCATCGCAAGGCAGAGCATCGGACTCACTTGAAAATCACCTAACTCGAATGATGTCTGTTTAAAAGCATTCATCTTTCTCGCTTGGACTTGTTAGTTACAATGAACTATCGGTCTTGGACGTTGTCCCTTTTTATTTGCTGACCGATATCGACGTGTCCGTACGGCAAAGTTAAGTGATTGGGAAATCGCAGTCGCTTCTGGTATATGATTTGATGCACTTTTTCCAAAGGTCAACTAACGATTTGGTGTGTGGTAAACGTACAATCGTGTGCGGTTCGTAGGTGGTCACTTTAAAATAGCCATCCTGTCAAGACTGCAAAGCTTCTTTCAGTACGCCAATGTTCACGACTCGACTGGTGCGATAAAATGAGAGTCAATCCTTTCACTATATACTCGGTGTGCACTTCTCCTTGCTTGTCCCGGTATTCGTAGCCGCAATGTTTGGGACCGCCACCACCAAAACTTAGAATCTTGTCAGTAGTGAATGGGGATAACCTAGGGACAATGACTTTAGTGTTAAACTAGGAGGGTTGTACCCTGGGGACAATGGGAATTTAACATGGGTGGGACTATAGAGGGACAAAAGGTACTGGGACTGTCTAGGGACAATGGGAATGGAACATAGGAAATTTTAACATGGGTGGGACTATAGAGGGACAAAAGGTATTGGGACTGTCTAGGGACACTAGGAAAATACATTACAGACAAGAGACAATAGACAACTGACACCAGACAAGAGGCAAACACTGATACAACAGTTAAAAAAATTTTGAGGGAGGCAAGAAAAGTCAAGTATTATCGAGGCCTATAAATGACCCTAACACTCACTTACCTATTATGTAATATCCACACACACAGAAACGCAAAATATCATAACCAAAATATACCATCCCCACACGCGAAGAAGCAAACTTAAACCCAAACGCTACTATTCACACACGCGAAGAAACTAAATCAAGCCCCAAACTCTACTATAGACACACGAGAAGAAGCATTATCAAACCCAAAATCTATCAATCACACAAGAGGGAATCTAAAAAACGTAGTCGCAATTTACTATCCACACACGCACACGGAGAAGCAGAAACATAACCATTATCTACTATACACACACGGGAAGGTTTAAACAACCATACACTCTACTATCTACACAAACGTACATACAAGCACACACAGATAATCACATTAACAAAGGAGTAAGTGTTTATAATCACACTACTCCACACTCACACCAATTGTCAAATTGAATAGTATCTCTTTTCTAGAGCTTTGGTTAGCCCTTAAAAGGGCTGTTTTTTGGAACTTCAGAGTCACCTGGCTAATGCTGTCATCTCCCAGGTCTGGCACCGCACACGCATCTTCTGTTCCAATCCCCTTCCCAATTTACCCTTGTGGTTGGGACTGCAGAGGTTTGATGAGTAGCCTCAGCACCCAAATCTTCAGTTTCTCGGATAATAAAAACTTCCCTCTGTCTTCTTCTTTTTCTACCCCGTAGTCTAGGATGCTGCCCTTGTCTAGGTCTCATCATAGGTTGAAACCTGATCCCTCTCTTTCTTCTCTGCTCCTCCTCCTCTTTCATTCTTCCTTCTTCTACAATGGCCTCCGCTGCCAGCTCATTCAGGATGCACCTCACGTATTCCAGGAGTATCTGGAGTTCCAACAGTTTGCTTATTCTGCTACTCATTCTTCACTAATGTCTCGTCGACAATGGGTAGCCAGACTGACGAGTGTTTCTTATGTATACTTCAAGCACGGACGCGAAGGAAAACATCCCTACACGGTTTCTAGTCTGAACGGTCAAATAGTGTCATGTGAGGGATGGAGAGAAGTCAAAGAGCATGGTTCATGATTCCCAGAGCAAAAAAACAAACAACAAACACATTTTTTCTAAACACAACATTTTTATTCCAATAACTCATCACTAACAAGTAACAAATTTTTTCAACATTAACCATTCAATTTAACTAACAAACATTGTTTTAACTAATTAACTATTTTGGACAGGGCTGACAACGTTGTGAATGAAATTAAGATCTCCACTGTTGGAAGTCATTGGACCATTGATGGACACTACGTTTCCTAGCTAAAGACAAAATATAAGCATAGTGGTCACAAAACCATCGATCTACTTTCTCATCGTTTCTAGAAGAATGACGATCAAAATAAGTCACTAAATGTTCTAAAGAATATTCCAGACTGCGATGATGTAGAAAATACACACAATATTGTCCACACACCAAGGAATCTGTGCCTTGTAATTTCACACTATTGAATCGTGTGGTCTGAGCATTTCTTCTCATAAAGTCAATGATATCGTCTTCCAAAGTGGGCAATCCATACGAATCGAAATATTCCACACATCCTTCTTGAGGAAAGTGGACGGCTACCTAGTGGGTTCCTGGGAGATGACTGTCGTCCGTGTTGATCACATTATGGTCTTGAGGTTTGAGATGAGGGAGATAATGTTTAGCACATACGACAGCATTCCAAGAAGCAGTATGCGAACTGTGGTTCAAAAGATAATAAAGTTCCCAGGTATCCATGCTTGTGTTGTTGTTTTTTTTACAGGTGATAATAATTCTTCAATTCGATCCTAACTTTTTGCTTGAAAATGTCTGACAAGTAATCGTTTCTTCGTTTTGTCTTTGCACTCTGATCCAAGAGGGCTTCCATGCGATGTATCTCTTGAGGCGTTAATGGAGGACAGTAATGGTCACGCAAGTCTTCATACCACCGATGAAACACGTCTTCTTCCCAGATGAGACTCCAAGCTTCGTCCAGATATTCGTCCAGTTTTTCTTCTTGACTGGAATGATCGTTTTGACATCCATAGCAATCTAACTTGATCCATTCCGTCATTGTTTCTGCCAGGTATGTAGCAAAGCAGGAGACTAAATGTGCTTCTTGTTCTGGCCATCGGGACTTCATCATGATGACTTCGTCTTTGTCTTGGGGTTCTACTTTCATGGTCTCCTCACATTCCGTGTCCAAAGAATCTCTACTATATAAACATCGATAAAAGTCTTCCATGGCTTATAATAGTCTAGAATGACTTCTCTCAAACTGTTGATTTCTATCGCATACAGGATGACGTTCACTGTGTTATCTGGGGGTATTGGATTCGCAAACTGAAGTTCCACACGAATCTGATCGGATTTTATAGGGTGGAAATGTCCCTCGTCGCTGCCTTGGTCAGGAGTGAAATCAAAAACCCACAAAGCATAGCCTCTTGCATAATCCTTGTACGAAATACCGTGACTGGTGTTGGTCCCTAACTGACCGGTGGCTTCGTACAGGGACAAGTACGATCTCAAATAATTCCTGTCACCAAAGTTAGGCTCGAAGGGTCTGATATACAAGGTCTTGCCATCGCGACTGACTTCGATTTTGGCTACGTTGTAATGTTGAAACTGGAAAGGGTTTTCGTTGTGAAGTCCATTGAAGGCTGAATTCTTGACGATGCCAAGGATCAAACGTTTGGGTAATTGTCCTTGGAATAGATGATCTTCGATCATGGATCGCTGTCCAGCAGGAATAGTGAACGTTTTCACTTCCACTCTTCGTATCGGATACTTGGCGGTCGTTCTGCTCAAAGTGTGACTGATGTCATTTCCCACTTTAGGTAACACTTCCACATGGCGCACGTAGAGTCTGGCTTTTTGAATGATAGTTTTGTATTCGATGGCATGGGCCATCAAATGGAAAGCAGCAGTGCTACGATTCAGTCTCAGGCGGATATACACTCCGTTCAGCAAATACTTTTCTTGTAACCACACGTCCAAATGCAAACGATCCAACAGTTCTAAACTTCGCCCTTCCAGAATTTCCTTACGACGGTCATTAAAACCCACATTGTGAGGATCGTCATCTGCTGTCAGGGCTGTGTCGTTAAACGTGTTCTCACCCGCTGTGTCAGGTTTCCATACCACGCAAGCATCCATATGAGTATTCTTGGCTTCTTTTCCGTGCGTCAATAGATTTTCCAGGTACGCTCGATAAGGGTAAGTATCTATGCTGCTGCTGACCAGTTTGTTATTCAAGTACAAGTCCACTTCGCTGAACAAGGAATGCATGAAATTGTTGACAGGAGCTACTCTAGCAGTGTCTGCGGGATTGGTGTTGTCCGTTTTGATCACTTTGACTTTCAAGTACAGGTAACTGCTATCCAGATCAATGTAATCTTCGGGCTGACCTTTGATATTAAACTCGATGGGAGCTGAATCCGTCAAAGAAGAGACGGGATGAAATTCGACCCACTGGGATTCTTGCATCGTCATCATGGTGGTTGGCATGGCAAACAGATCCAGTTCCGACTTGGAACAGGCACAAGACTCTCCGTGCATCATTTTTCTCTTTCTCAATACTTTAATAATCGAAAACGTCTAAGTCTCGAGCAGTTCTTCTTTTCTTTATCTTTCTAGCTTTGGAAGTGTGAAGTATTGTAAAAGGGTGTTTTCTTCGTCTTTTTCTGCCTTTTGCTTGCTGTTTCGTCAGGGAAGTAGGAATGCCTGACTCACTAGTGCTCAGGGCATTTATAGGAGTTTCTCGTCGACCCAAAAGGTCTTTGCCTGTTTGCAACAAAACAATTCTGCCTGCTCTCAAGAAGGCTTCTTTTGGGTTTTGTTTGTCAATGATGACATTTTGGAGAAATTCTTTGCCTTGCGTTAGTGCGGCATCTTTTAAGGCGTGCAATCCTCGTGTCACCATCGGTTTCAACACGGGAGCCACCGAACGAAAGGCCGATTTTTACATATCTCCTAAACCATGTCCTCGCTGTCGAGCAACCCCTCGGTACACTGGATACACGACTTACAACTCGTTAGAGAACCGTTTTCGAAAATGGAGTTTCACCGTGACTTTCCCTTTGGTGAATGAAATATTTTGTCCCAGATCTCCTTTTATAGCAATGTTGACAGTGTCAAAATACGACTTATTGACGGGCAAATAATGAGGATGTACAAATTCGCGGTGAACGTGATAAGTGTTTCCACCTTCCTTGTCAGCGACCGTGGCAGAATCCACTTTGAAAGGAATGACACGCAGTAACGGTACGGAGGTGTGTCCCACCACATTGTACTCCACCACATCGGAGTATACAAAGATCAAATTCAGTCCTTGGTTCATTTCTACTGGGAAACGAAATAACTTGGTAAAAGAATCGTTGTCGGAAATGATTGACAATTCGTTTTTCTTTATTATTGCCATCCTCATGTCGATGTCCCCGCCCAAGATGTCAAACAATTCAGGACAAAATAAAATAGACATGATTTTACCCCGTCAAATTTCATCAGGAAGCGTCGAGTAACTTTGTGGTACTCCCGGGTGACACTTTTTCTGACACTTTCCAAAGCTTTAAGAAGCACGACATTAAACCTGGAGGCAATGGTGTTCACCAAATCTTGACCACTGAAATAATAGCCTGGAGGAATGATCAAGTGATAGGTCCACTTTTGAGTTTGTTCATTATAGGTTTTATTCTCATATTTTAAATTATTCAAGTACTTTTGCATTTGCTCGTCATGAACTTCGACCGTACTTGGGTCGGGTGAATGGGTAAGGTTAAGTAAAATTGGTTAGGGTGGCTCATAATTCCAGAGTTCTGTGACTGTCCGAGGGGTTAGTGGAAGTCAGAGGAGTGTCTCCGCCCAAAATAGGGCTGTTGTTGGAGTGGTGACTGGCACTGGCACTGGACACAAGGTTCCCGTTGTTCCCGTTCGAGGAGAATTTCAGGGAGGGATTGGGAAGAAGGTAACCGATGCAACTGCTCAATAAAATGGTCCACAATTGTTTGTCTCCTTATTGCAAACTCAAATTGGCAATGGCTGCACCGATGACACGATACATCACAAAGATTTGGCAGAAAAAGACGATTTGCGTTTTAGGCACACGTTCTCCACACCACACCCACAAGGGTTGTTTCTGTAAATCTTGCTGAGAAGAACTGGGTGAAGGAGTGGTAACAGTAGATGAGTCTGTGTGAAAGGGTATGATGGTCACTTCTTTTTATAGTCGATGACTTGCGAAGCGTCGATCCAAGAATCAAAACTGGGTGGATATCCTTTCCAACGTACTTTGACTTCTTTGACAGGTCGTTTGCCCACTTTACGGGTTCTGCGTTCGAGAATGCTTTCGATGTCGTACACGTCGTCTTCTTTTTTGGTGACACGTCGTAACTCGGGCAAATAAAACCTTCCTTTTAACACTTCTCCTTTCATGTCTTCCAATTTATAGACGGTAGGATGACGGCCATGCACTCGTCCAGTGGAAGTCAATGGTACGACCCAGGCAAATTTGAAAAAGACATCGATGACACAAAACAAATATTTGTAGCCACGATTGTAAGTGGCCAAATGAGAGACATCGGCTAAATCGGCCTGCCATTGATGATCGATGCCTTCCACTTTGGTGCGACTTCTGGTAAACTTGCGTCGAATGGGTTTGTGTAAAGTGTAAGTGGCTTGTTCTTGTAACTATCGTTGCACTTGAGGTAAACGGAGACTTTTCAGTTGAGTTTTGGCAACACGATACAGTTTTTGAACTCTCCGTAACCTGCAGGATGGGATGGATTGTAGTAAATGCTGGCTAACACTTTTTCCATTTTTTTTGTAAATAAGCCACCCACTCTTTGAGGATGCTACTCTTTTTCTCGTGTGGTATTTTCTTGGTTTGTAATGCTTTGCGTGTCCGACCAGCGATAGGTGTCGAAGAGGAGGATGTCTGAACAGGGGATATCGGTTCTTGTTTCACTTCTGTCTTCACTTTCTTTTTCTCTTCTGATGAAGAAGGGGTGGTCATCATCTTTTTAATCCACCCAATTCTGGAGGTAGGTGGTGTTGTTAACTTGCGTACATTTTCTGGAGGAGTTTGAAACCCTTCTTCTTCTTCTCCTGCTTCTACTTTTTCTGTCTTGGTCACTGGTAGTAGTAGTGGTGGTGGTGCTGGACATTTCATTAAGGTCTTAAAATATTTCAGAGTGGGCAGAGCTGTTTCGTCTGAAGCTTTCTGGTGAATGAGTTGCAGTCGTTGCAAGAGTTGACCGTACTTTTGCGATTTTTCTGTTTCAGACAAATCTTGGCGATTAATCAAGGACTGCAATTCGTGTTGTAACTGGGACATCTCGGTCAAATGGGGATTGGGAGGCAAATGTGGGGTCCGCTGTTCTTGCCAACGATGGTATTCCGTCCATCGTTTGTAAGGCACTAAAGCTAGTTTTCGTCCTTCCAATCGATGTCAAGGGTTACGTCTGAGATCTTGAGACTTCAGAGGTCATTTTTATCTTGTTCCCACGAGTCTTCCCAACATGGTTCCCAAGACTCCTTTCAGTAATGGGCCTAACAAGAGGATTAAAATTCCTCCACGTTGAACCAACATCTTCTTCTTTTGACGAATGGGGATTTTCTTTTGAACCATTTGGCGAAGAACGTGACGATGTTTGCCTAAGCATTGTTTCTGGTGTTTGGACAAAGAGATCGTGCCTTTCAACACGTTCAAACAACATTCGCACACAGTATCGATGACATCTTTGGAGGCCGATTGAATGAGTTTTTTTCGCATGGGTGGAGAAGCTTTGGACAGGACAGATAACATGTCCCCATGTTTGACTAAACGAGGAGGCAGTCCTTTCCTTTTCTTTCCTTGGGGTTTAGAAGAGGAATGTTTTTTGGAGGGTGACATCTTTGCTTGTTGGTTCCGGAACATTCACCAAAAATACACTAACGTCGATGTTTAAGCACACGCCCTTTTTTCTTTTTTTTTTTACTATCCATTTGTAATAAAGGTGACAATGTGTTTTCCAAAATCGCCAAGGAATCCTCCCCTTTGGTGACCCTCTTTTTCTTTGAACGACTGTATCTTTTCTTAGGGTAACGTCGATGCTTGGCTAAGCGCATTGTCGGATGACGAGACTGTATTTGTCTCTATCTTTTTTGACGATAGTGACTGTGTGCACTTCTTTAAGGTGACATCTTTTTGGGAGTTCAGGAGCACAAAAAACACTGATAACCCTATTTTCTCGCAGCCCTTTTTTATACTGCAACGCGTCGCCACTGATTGTCTTTACGTCGTATCAACTTGAGGACAGGCATCACACGTCGTGGAGCGGACTAAATCGAGTCATTTCTTGCTTGGACAAATCCAGTAAACTCTGTAACATGCCCGATCTCTCTTGGACTTTGATTTTGGGAGCATGTATTTTGTGAGTAGCTGCCACTGACACTAAAGAGGACGGTGTCGCCACTGGAGGAGAAGTTCTTGGAGACATGGGCTTCCATGGGGTCATCAACGGAGAAGTGGATGAACCTGTGGCAACCGGAGACGCGGTCACCGTCGTTGCAGGTCGTGATTTGCGAATGTAAGGTTGCGTCCTGGCCAAAGTGCCTCTCTTGTGACTAGTTTTCTGTGGGCTTTTCTTTTTCGGAGGACATCTCTGTTTCTTTTTCTGGGGACTTTTCTTTTTCCGGGGTTGTGACCTGGTCTTGACACCGTTGCTGTTTTTCTTCTTGGGGCTTCGTTTGGCTTTTTTCTTGGGGAGAACTTTGGGAGCATTAGGATCCCATCTTAAGAGGGAGCGAATGATGACACCTCCTAGAGTACCGCTCCCTCCAGCATTTCAAAATGATTTGCTTTTTGGTTTGAGTGTCTATGCAGGGATCGGCCAGTTGGGTCAAAGCTACTTTGTTTCTATCAAAAAAGCGTGTGGTTTGATGTGGAATCTGAATGATGCCTTGCAGTAATTGACGTGCTATCACCGTGAACCATCGTAAGACTTCAATAAGACTGACTTCTAAGACACGAGCACGTATTTGTGGATTGTTTTCGCGACTGATGCCATACAAGGCACGAATCAATTTGACGGGAAGATGAGACTGAAAGGACGTCATGTTGACGCTGTGTGAGACAGACGAAAAGTGTCCGAGGTTTTTATAGATTTTTGGGGGCTAAGTCGAGGACGGAGACATGTACAGGACAGGCCCTCCGTCTTGACACCAGTGGTGAAACAAATGGGTGAGAAATTGCAAATAATCGGGGGTAGTGGGTTTCAAATCGACGAGTAAATAGGCGTGTGGAGTTTGAGTGGCATCGTCGTACGCCTGAGTGAGCCACGGAGTTCCTGTTTGGCTAAGATGTAAATGACACTGACATTGCGATGATGCCCTTTGCGCGTAAACCAAAGTTTAATTTCTTCTTCGTCTTCTCCTAACATGTCGTCGAAAATGACCAAATGACTTTGGCGGGAGTCAGACACGATTCCGTCTTCTTCGTTAGGAATGCCTTCCACAAACACGATGGAATCGCCTTGACTTTCTCGCAAGAGGCTGTACGCCGATTGCCACTCTTTGTAACACCACACGATGCGTTGAGGTCGACGATCAATCAAGTGATGTTTATGTTCGATCAAACGTTTGACAAATTCGGTTTTACCTGAACTGCTAGGTCCAACAATGGGCATGTTAAAGGGATGGCAAAGATACAAAGCCTCACAACTGGCACGATCTAAGTGTGAAGTGTTCGTCGATGACTTTGAAAGTGGAGGAAGAGGGAGCAGAGACAGTAGAGGTAGCCATAGTGTCAGGAATGTCACTTGTGACACGAAAACAGACAAGACAAGAGTTTTTATACTTTTTTCAGGACACGTTTATTGATGTTTTAAAAATGAACACGAAAGACTAAAATGCATCAAAGTCAAATAGTTATGTACAACGATAAAATGCACATGAAAACGATCAAAGTGGAATAGAAACAAGTCTCTGTACAACAAGTTTTGGGGAATGTTCTGACAGGTTCTACAGGGGGTAAGGTCACACAAGTGTCCTCACGAAAGGGTCTTTCAGGAATGTCCATGATAGCGAATGTTCTCTTGTAAAGTATCCATTCAGGGATTACTGATATCGTCCCACTAAAGATAAATAGTGACAATTGGGAGACCATCGAGCATGTTCCAGGTAGGCTGAATCTTGTGGTTCCCAGTGGTGAAGTGACACACCGCAACTGAAGCAATTGACTTTATCCTCTTCGCCCAAGTAGAAAAATCCGGCTCTGGCTAATTTTTCGGGGGTCGATCCTCCCAGATACTTAGGCCATTTTCCTTTGAACGATTGAAAACGATTTTCAAAGTCGCAGTATTCAGGCAAACGCACAGGGAACGAATATTGGTCTTTCACAGGTTCTCGATGAGGGTAGGGTGACATCGACAGGAGTTTGCTCAGGGCTGTATGACATCCGTAGGGTAGTAGACGTGAAGGTTGACATCCACATACACCATGAAACTCAGTAAAGTAACCACGATAAGGAGCGGCATCGCTTTCCCATCCATCAGGTTTGACACGCACAGCATCACTTTCCATGATAGGGATAGTGACACTAAAGTTCCCATGATGCTTTACTGTATCACTGAGGTCACAGCGTTCAGCATCACTCACATCGCAAGGCTCAGCATCTCATTCCACTTCAGAGACCCCAAATTTGAATTGTGCCTGTCTGAACTTGTTTTATGTTTCTCTTAAAGTGTTCATCTTGTTCGCTTGGTCTTGGTAGTCACAATACACTATTGATCCTGCATATTGTCCCTTTTTATATGCTGACCAATATCGATGTGACCGTACGGCAAAGTGAAGTGATTGGGAAGTAGCACTCGCTTCTGGTACACGATTGATAGACTTTTTCCAAAGGTCGACTGACGATTTGGTGAGTGGGTAAAGTACAATCTTGTTCGGTTCACAGGTGGGCACTTTAAAGTTTCCATCCTCTCCAGACTGCAAGGCTTCTTTCAATACCCCAAAGTTGACCACATGACTGGTACGATAATTCAGAGTCAGGCCTTTCACTTTACACTCCGTGTACACTTCTCCTTGTGGGTCCCGGTATTCGTAGCCGTAATTTTTTGGACCGCCACTCGCGAAACTTAGAATCTTGTCGTCGAGGTCCTCGTCCGTCCAGGCTCCTAAACGGTCTCCTTCGATGTTAGGGTGTTGCTGACCAGGTCGATCGATGTAGATGCAACTGTCCGTGTCAAAGTACAGCACACGATCCCCTAACAGTTCTAAAGCCTCGTACAATTTTAAGCGAGCATAAGGTGTCACGTAAGCCGTAATGATGACATTTCAAATGCGTCGGCTTGTACAAAGTCCAGGTCATCTTCGTAATTGACTAAGATCAAATCCTCATGAACTACGTCTACGTGTTTCATGTATTTTGTTTTGTCGTGAATCATCTGGAAGTAGCGGGAAGGTTCTGTCAAATATTCAGTCTTGGGTAAACACGGTCGTTATACCTTTTTGCCCAACAAACAATTTAACATCACTTTGGCAAACGATTGCCTCCCTTCCTTTTTCTCCATGTGGTCTAAAGGGATGCCTTCTTGTTCCCAGTATTTCTCTTTGAATGTCTTTTCGTCTTCGGGAGAGTGACACCAGGAAGGATAGCCACTGGCTTCTTGCTTCAGCTTCAAAAGGCATCCACGTACTCTGCGAAAATGCCTTTATGAGTGGGGTCACCCTTGTGGTATTGTTGTGTCTTGGGAAAGTGGCAAATTTCGTACACTTCTAACAGTTGGTATCCCATGTCCAGAGCTTTGAACAATTCCACAGCTGACCCACGTCCCCGTCAAGGCACGTTCTTTCTGGGTGTGCTGACAAGGCTGATCTTGGTTGCACGTTTCGGCACAAGTACGGCACAAGGGAAACATCAGTTTGCCTTGACAATGGTAAGGTAACACGGGCTGGTACAAGTCGGTGGGAGGCAAGACTTTACATTTGATGAAGCCTTCGTATTGTCGAATGTAGTCCAGGTCGATGTGTTCCGTTAGCAATTGTGGGTGCCCTGCAGGAAAGTGACAATATTTGCACACGTAAGGATACAGCGAACACACGTCCAAGTATTTGATTTCTTCTCCTTTCTCTTCGTCGGCTTGGTGCAGCAAACAGGTGGCATTGGTCCTTCCTCCGTACAAACTATCCCTTGGGTTCAGGGGGTCCACCCACTGGTAACTTTCTACGATACTTTTAAACTCGGGATCGATTTTCAAACCGTGATCGTACTCGTGTTCCCACATTTCCACCACTTGGTATCCTTGCTGTTCTAACTTCAAACGCCGCTGACAAGTGTCCTGGTACAAGTCTTCCATGGTTCGTTGTAAAAACTGAGTTTTAGTGCCACGATCAGGGTAGCAGACGGGACATCCGTGAAATAAGCAGCCGTTAAACTCGTACACGATCTTGGGGTTTTCTAAGTCCCAGCCATCTATCGAATGCATTCCGATGGTCTTTTCACCCCCTCCGTTGCGGACATGTTGAATCCATTTGTCTTCCTTGTCGCACAAGTAATGTAACCAGCGTAAGGTTTTGACCGAGTATTGACGTTTGACAAAGTTGGTCGTTTGAGGGCTGATGACCATCAAGGTGTTTTCAGGCATGGATCGTTGTCTGTACACTAAAGAACACGCTTTGGCAATGGTGCAAGCTTCTTTCAAAGGATCGACCCCTCCGTTTTCCATGAACAGTTCTCGAAATTTTCCACAGCAACGCCGTAAAATGTCTACGTCGGAACGACAATACTTTAACATTTCTTCCTGAAAGTCGAAAGGGTTAGAGGCATGGGCCTGATACCAAGCATAGAAAGCTTCTCGTTGTTCGGTACGCATGTTGTCGGGGTCGTAGTCCTTAGCCGGAGGCAAATGCGGTAGAACGGCATGTTGATTGGCTTCCGTATTGAAAAAGTGTGGAAAGTAACCTTTGGCCATTTCTGTCATTCCAAACGTTTTAGGCATTCGACTCAAAGGCATGGCCAAGTAACTCATCGAATCTTTAAACTGTACTTGTCCCACTTGCATGGAAATGATTTTGGCTCCGTTCAAAGTGACTTTAGGACGCTCGGTGCCTTGTTCCGTATAGTATCTCAAAAGAAACTGCCCATTGTATCCGGAGAAATTTTGAGCCATCACTGTGGCATGGCAATGACAATCGCCGTAACGTTCGATGTCCTCTTGGCTCCACGTCTTGTCGATGGCATCTAAGATCCACTGGGCAATTTCGGCTAACGTGTTCGGTCCTAGAAAGATTTTTTCACCTCCTCCAGGAATCTACTGCAGTGAGGGCAATGACTCAAGATAGGTTCTTGAATGCACTTTTCGCACGCTCGATGAGCCACACAGAAATTAGGAATGTGAATGCCAGTCTCTTGCATGCATTCGAAATCTAAAAAGATGAAATTGCCTTTCTTCTTGTGGTCATCTTCCTCCTCATGTTGGGGTTGGTATTTTTGCAGTGTAGCATTGGTGTTCCAAGTCCACGATTTGGTGACAAATGTGACATTTTTTTTCCCTGAACATGCGTGTGACTTGGAACTGTTGGTACGTATGCCTTGTCCACACGTAGGACACAATCTCAGCAGCTGACAAGCACATTTCTCCTGTGAACCTTGTGTCTTCAAATGTTGTTGGTAACAGGTAGGGCTGACAAACGTGCGCTGACAAGCACTCGTTCTTGTCATTGTCCTTCGTCCAGACAGGGTTGAGAGTGGCTTTTCCATCGGTGATGTGAAACTGGTCATTGGATTGTTGCACATGTTGAATCTTGTCCATGACTTTGGAAGATGTCAATTCTGCAGGACTGCTAAACTCGATCCAGACAGGGGATTTCAAGCTGTCGTGTTGTATGGAAAGTCTCAAGCGATCGTCTTCTTTGGGTTGACATTGTCGCTTTAGTGTGGTTAACAAAGAATCCCACATCTCGGTAATGAACCTTTCTGCTTTCTCCAACAGTACGTCGGACTTGAAATCTTTAAACTTCACCGTGTTGGTGTAAGCCGTGGTTCTAAATTTTCTAGAGGGGCGCTTTTCCGTCTCTAGAATGTGATAGTACTTTTCAGGGTTTACTGGTGAACTATGGCTAGGTGTAGACTCTCTGTGTCTGGATTCTGGTTCACTCATGTCATCTTCAAAATCACTGGCATGAATTTGTGCCAAGACTTCAGGGATTGAACGAGGCGATAGAGCACGTTTCTGCCTCTTACTTTCTTCTCCTTTCTTCACGAATGAATGTGATCGTTTCGTCTTGATAGCAAAAAGTCAAATGACTAAAGTTTAAACACCATGGGATCCTTTATAAGCATGACAGACTAGCGTATATATAAAGGGTGCGTGTCTTGCCCTTCCACTATTCATTTCACTCTCATTGGATCAGAATAGACCTGGCATAAAACGTAAGTGTCTCTTGGTTGTAGAATAAGAACATATGGGCTAACCAAAACTCTAGAAAAGAAACAGTATTCAATTTGCCAATGTGTGAAAGTGGAGATTTCTTTTTGCTAGAAGATTTAAGGCTTTCTTCTGTTGTAACAGTATTAATGCTGTATAGTCTGTTGCTGCAAAAGGAAATATCTAGAGCAAAGTGCTTAAGTTTGTTCAGTTTTTATTTCAAGCCCTACAAAAGGATACAAGTTTGTCTTGAAAGAAAATTGAAACTCGAAGTTGCACGGACGGGAAGGAAAACACCCCCTTTGTTACCACAGTTAGCTGCCGATGTGTTCATTCTAATCATGCTTGCCGTATATCTTTGTGTTTTAGAGGTCATAGTTCTTCTTAAGTAAATACACGCATCAATAGACAGACAGCTTGGGTCATCATCCTTGAGGTTCACTGTACTTTAATTTCTTTACTTCATAAAAATCCCAGAGTCACAATTTAAAAAAAAAAAAAAAAAAAAAACCATGCCACTCAATACTGTAACACTTCTGACTCTACCCATGTGAGTGTGCTTGTCAAAATGTTTAAGTGAGGTAAAAAAGAAATTGACAGTTTCAAAACGCGAACCAGTACTGTGACCGTTTAATATTTGATGTGGTAAGAAGATATGGTATAATACACAACACAGGCTTGCAAGTTCACACTCCAGTCAGTCTGCACTGCAGTGGTAGCAACGTAAGAGCGTAGGCATTATTTTACCACACTAACTTCGAACAAAACAATGCATCACTCATCATAAACGATTTCATTGGCTAGACTTATTTTCTGACCGCGTTCACTACGAATTGACTTCAGTAGCTCATCACACAGTGTCGAGTTAGGTCGTGTCTCACTGCTAAGCGATTTATAAAATAATTAAAAAAAGTAAAACTAACGCAAGAACAATCGTACCCTGGGCTATCCCACAGAAATTGTGTCAGTTTTATAATCAAATACATCACAGCATATTTGGATGAACTATTCTGTGAGAACTTTACATCCACGTAATCAAACAAGGATGAATTTTTAGTTTCCATAATTTTCATTTTCCTCTGTTGATATTTAATAATGGTGAATTTTTTCTATGGCTGTGATGATCTAAGTGGAATATGTGTTTCTTTGAATCTTTCTTAAGGAAAATATACTGTAAAAACAAATGTAAGTATGTTCATCTCATTCACTGTTATCCCGCAATTAGTAATGACTAATTGCGGGATAACAGTGAATCAGACGAACATACCTGGCATGCTTTTGGCAGACGACACTACTCTACTAAGCTCTACGCTGAATGGATTGCAAATACTTGTGAATACAGCTTATCAGTATGCACAGAAGTGGAAATTGAAATATAACTCTAACAAGAATAATTGGATGATATTTAGTAACAAAAATGAAGTGTACTCATCAAATGGAATTACTCTAGGATCACAGAATATTCCTAGAGCAAAAAAAGTGAAATATGCAGGAGTTACCTTTTCACAATCAATGAAAACTAATGATCGTATAGTCTATTCCTACGATAAAGCTAAACGTGTAACAAACTCACTATATTCAATTGGATTAAATACAAATGGGATGAGCCCTATATTTTCTGTAAAAGTCTGGGAAAGAATTATATTGCCGTCTGCTTTGTATGGCTCAGAACTCTGGTTTAATATGTCATATCAGGGCATTGAATCAATGGAGAAATACAACGATATTTCGCCCGGAGAGTACAAGGTTTCCCTCAAAGATCGCCTGTTGGATCTACGACATCATGCTTGGGGATGATATCAATGGAAGCTCGCATAAATAAGCAAAAACTCGTATTTCTTGGTCGCATGTGTAGAACATCAGCAAACTTAACTGCTAAAAAGGTTTTCCTCTGGGCTGTTGGAAATTTTATTTTTGACCCCCAACATAGCTACAACTCTTTTATATATGATATAAATACTGTACTAAAAAAATATGATTTAGAAGACTATCTCAAGGACTTTATTTTCACTGGAAAATTTCCAGACAAAATAACATGGAAAAACTTAATTGGGACAAGAATACAGATATTTGAGGAGAGAAAACATTAAATAAGTATCAGAAATCCATCCGAGGGATTCGGTAGATTTTTAAAAATTAATCCAGGACTAAAAATGCATCATCTATGGAAAATAGCTTACACTGACTCAAGCAGAAAAATGGAATATGGGACATTAATTCGTATTGGAGGAATGCAAGCAAGAGCTGGACTGTGTCCCCTATGTGGCAAAATGAGTCATGACCGTATTTTCCACATTTCGATGAATTGTGCCTTAATCTTAGACGACAGAAACCACTTGATGGAAAGTCTATTTTCGTATATGCCTCCAGTGATTTACCGTGATTTCTGTGATCAGATCGATGATGTTATACTGATCATACTACTTGGTGGTTTAAATGATATATCAGAGCGTTTAGAATTTGAATCATGGATAAATATGATCAGACTATCTACCAAGTAGTTCAATAAGATAAAGGATATTATATATTCGATTCAATAGAGAACTCAAGCATAATATAAGGAAAGAAATACTTGTACTGGATTGAAAAGCGATCAGGAAACTAACTATTTTTGTTGTGAGGTTACATTTTCAAATGTTTTATGGTATATATATATATATATATATATATATATATATATATATATATATATATATATATATATATATATAGTTTAGTAATTATTTTAATTTATTTATTCGTTTGCTATTGGAAATAATTCAATAAGTAACGAATCCACTTTTGTTGATTCTATGTATTTAATTGCATTTCTTTTTTGTCTTAACATCTTCAGAAAATGGAGGAATAAAAGAATATCATCATCTCTCTCTCTCTCTCTCTCTCTCTCCGTCATTGTAGTTTTGATTGAAATCCTAATGGTATCTGTGCCTGTTTGAAGATACCTCTCCAAAATTGTGATCAGTAGTCACCCTATTTCTGTGAACTGTTCCGTTTGCCATTGTAATTTGTTTTCAAACACTTACATCCTTACAAATTGTAAATCAGTAAATCGTTGGATGAAATAAAATCTTGAGTTGGCGAGCTTGTACAATTCAGGTATCGTAGCTTTCTCTTTATTTTGGCACTGCAGTGTGTCACGGAAAAAATTATAACATTAGATCTACCGTTTTTCAAGAAAGGAAACAAACAGAAGGCTTTTTCAAGAATGACTCGAGTGACACTGCACTGTATAACCCTGCCAATGGTTAACTGAAATCTAAAACCAAAACACATGTTCGGAAAAAATGTAACAATGTTCAGGAATTACGCGAGTGGCATTGCACTGTATAACCCTGCCCATGGTTAACTCTGAATTTTAAAACCAAAACACACGTTTAGAAAATATGTAACCATATTCGACCTATTTTCTCTCAGTTTAGACTGTGGATAGAACAAGGAGCGTTATGGTGCTGTTTTTTTTTTCTTTCTCCGCCTTAGATTTGTGAAAACTTTGCAACATTTTGTAGCGTGTGCTGTGAAACACAGGACATATCTTAAATCTGAGATATGTTAAGCAAATGTTAAGCAGTCAGTCGACAATAAATATCACATTACCTTTTTATGAAATTGATGAATGAATGAAAACAAGGAACATATTTCACATATAATGTATGATTGTCTCAATAATTATTTGTCCTATAATACCGCAAGAATAACGGAACCAAAAATGGCGTCCTACGTTTGTTTTTCTTTACCATTCTTTGTTTCTTTCTCTCTCCACTGTAATTTTAAGTCTATCTGTCCATCTCTCAAAACACTCCAGACTAAAGTACTGTCCCGTTCTACTATCACCCAAGGCAGTAACACTTGTATGCGTGTGCGTGCATGTGTGTTAGCTTTCGCTTACACACATATCGTTTGTACGAACATTTAATAACAAAGAAATAGCAACCATTGACGTAAACCATTTAATGTAACCGTGTAGGTGTATGTCATCGTCTAAATTTTTCTACAAGTCACTTTTGGGTCTACTAGATTGTAAAAAATAATCTTCATGAGGTATCAAACAAATTTATTTCTTCACTGGTCGTGTTGGTTCTGTAATCCTACTGGATTTACCACCGTTGTTCTCTCAATCTCTCGATCTCATTGAGTGATGCACTGTTTTTTTTCTGAGATAGTCTGGCAAAATAATGCCAACGCAAGAGCGTTGTTACCATTGCAGTGCAGACAGATTGGAGTGTAAACTTACAATCCCTTTGTTGCGTATTGTACCATTTCTTCTTGCCACATCAAATACTACACGGCTACAGTACTGGTTCGCGGTTAGAAACTGACAAACATTTTTAATCTTCCTCAAACATTTTGACAAGCACATCACATCAAAAGAGACAGAAGTGTAAAATATCGGTTAGCCAATGAAGTCACTTACAATGTGTAATACATTGTTAGGTTGTAAATTCAAGGCAAGTAGTGTAGCGGCCAGCCGCAGAATAATAAAATACACGTCCGATCTTGTCCCTGTGCGAAAAGGTACTGAAGTGAATTCGAAGCGAACGCGGTCAGTAAATAAGTCTAGCCAATGAAATCGTTTATGATGAGTGATGCATTGTTTTCTTCAAAGGTAGTGTGGCAAAATACTACCAACGCAAGAGCGTTGTTACCATTGCAGTGCAGACAGATTGGAGTGTAAACTTACAATCCCTTGCGTATTGTACCATTTCTTCTTGCCACATCAAATATTAAACGGATAGCAAATGTGTCTTTAGTTGTTTGCTTCTTCGCGTGTGTGGATAGTAGAGTTTGGGGCTTGATTTGGCTTCTTCGCATGTGTGAATAGTAGCGTTTGGGTTTAAGTTTGCTTCTTCGTGTGTGGGGATGGTATATTTTGGTTATGATATTTTGCGTTTCTGTGTGTGTGGATATTACATAATAGGTGAAGTGAATGTAAGGGTCATTTATAGGCCTCGATAATACTTGACTTTTCTTGCCTCCCTCAATTTTTTTTAAACTGTTGTGTCAGTGTTTGCCTCTTGTCTGTTGTCAGTTGTCTATTGTCTCTTGTCTGTAATGTATTTTCCTAGTGTCCCTAGACAGTCCAAATACCTTTTGTCCCTCTATAGTCCCACCCATGTTAAATTCCCATTGTCCCCAGGGTACAACCCTCCTAGTTTAACACTAAAGTCCCATTGTCCCTAGGGCATCCATATTCACTACTCTTTTCTTCGTGGTGTTCGTCCGTCCAAGCTGCTTCTAAACGGTCTCCACGTCTCATCGATGGGGTCTAAGATCCATTGGACGAAATCGGCTAGCGTGTTCGGTCCCCGAAATATTTTTTCTCGTCCTCCAGGAATCTTGCTGCAGTGAGAGCAATGATTAAAGATAGACTCTTGGATGCACTTCTCGCACGCTCGATGAGCCACACAAAAATTAGAAATGTGAATGCCGGTCTCTTGCATAGATTAGCAATAAAAAAGATGAAATTCCCTTTCTTCTGATCACCTTCCTCCTATTGTTTGGAATGGTATTTTTGAATGTAGCATTCGTGTTCCAAGTCCACGATTTGGCGACAAATGTGACATCGTTTCTTTCCTGAACATACGTGTGCCTTGGCATTATTGGTACGTATGCCTTGTCTACAAGTAGAGCACAATCTCAGCAGTTGACAAAGAATTTTCTGCTGTGAACCTTGCGTCTTCGGATGTTGTTGGTAACAGGTAGGGCTGACAAAAGTGCGTTGATAAGCAGGGCAATGCACTCGTGGTTGTCCTTCGTCCAAACAGGGCTTATTGACGAAGCATCCCTCACATTTTGATCCACAATGCTTGTGTTGCTCTCGATTGTTATAGCCATAGTCACATTTCTTACAATAATAACTGTGTCCCAGGAATCGGATGATCCTGGTAATGGCATCGAAATGTTCATCGTAATGATAGACGTGAATGTATTTTCCGTCTGTGAAATCTTTGTCTCGAAACAACTTAGGTTCGCGCACTTCTTGATGGTGCACTTTCAAGGTGTAGCGTGGAGCCAAGACGTCTTGTAATTTTCGCATTCCAGGAATGCCACAGGATGTGTCTTTGGGTAGGCCCGCTTGCTGTAACAGGAGTTCTGCTTCTCTTCGTTGTTTGGCATGGTCGATTTTTGAATAGTTTTCAAGGCTCTTTTCCATTCTGCTGTGTCGTTCTTGTTGGCATACGTTCGTTCCACCACTATGGCACGGGCTAAACATATCTGGTCTTGAGGGTTGTTAATTAGGACGAGGCTACGCTTGATGCTACGAAGGGCGTCCGCCAATAACAGTTTTCTGCGTTTTCCGGTCTCGTTTGGAAGAGAAACGTGGGTCATGGTCAGTGTCGCTTTTCCATCGATGATGTGAAACTTGTCGTTAGATTGTTGCACGTGTTGAATCTTGTCGATGATTTTGGAAGGTGTCAGTTCTGCTGGGCTGCTAAACTCGATCCGAACGGGAGACTTTAGATTGTAGTGATGAATGGAAAGTCTCACGCGATCGTCTTCTTTGGCTTCACATTTTCGTTTCAGTGTGGTTAACAAAGAATCACACACATCGGTGATGAACCCTTCTGCTTTCTCCAGAGGCACGTCGGACTTGAAATCTTTAAACGTCATCGTGTACGTATAGGCTGTTGTTCTAAATTGTCTAGAGGAGCGCTTTTCCGTCTCTCGAATGTGGTAGTACTTTTGAGGAGTTAGTGGTGGAATTTGGTTGGGTATAGACTCTCTGGGTCTGGATTCTGGCTCACTCGTATCACCTTCACAATCACTGGCATAAATTTGAGCCAAGACTTGAGCTACTTTGCGAGGAAATAAATCACGTGTCTGCCTCTTACGTTCTTCTCCTTTCTCCACGAAATGATGCGATCGTTTCATCTTGACTGCAAAAAGTCAAATGACTACATTTTAAACGCCATGGGTCCCTATATCCATGTAAGACCAGTGTCTTCCTATATAAAGGGTCAGTGTCTTCCCTCCCAGTATTCATTTCACTCTCAAACGGACCAGAACGATGGACGAGCCCACACAGATCGAATTTCTGATGAGAGCTTTGCGAGGTATCATACGAAAGTTTTCTTCAGACAAGCCGAGAGACTACTCCTCCGCCTTTCGAGATAAATGTAAAGATACTTGCTATATCTGTAAAAAGAAAGGGCATTGGGCTACAGAGTGTCCAGACCGTCAAAAATGCAAGACAGATGTCAGAAGAGACAAAAGTCAAGATACATGTTATCATTGTTAAGAGAAAGGACGTTGGTCTTCAGAATGCTCAAAAAAATCCAGGAGAAAGAGAAAGAGATGGGATCAGAACAGGAACAAGAAGAGGTACCCTCCTAAAAGGAAGAACCCAGACACGTCCTGAAAGAGAAAAATAGAAGAAAAGAAAGGAAGAAAGTGAGGAAGAAGAGGACGAAAAACCTGTGAAAGTGAAGAAAGTTATAAAAAAAAGGAGAGAGTGAATAAAGATACAGACGAAGTCTATGAACTTTTTAAAGTGTTCTGAATTGAATTGAAAAATTTATAACAGAATAGACCAGACAGAAAATGTAAGTGTCTCTTGGTTTTGATTTTTTCGAATAAGGACCTACACTCACGCACTGACTCACACACGTACATCATGGGCAAAAAAGGTACATTGCGTTTTAATTGATTTTGGCAGAATGAGTGCTGTCTCTTTTTGAGAGAGGAGGGTGGCCCTGAAAAGGACCGTTTGGGTGCTTTTTTGTATATAAAAAAAACTCAGGAACGGGACGTAATCAGCTTTAACTGCCTTAAGCCTTTTCCACGGCCAAGGTCTACTTATGGACTGGCTCCTGTCAATGATTTGGTAGAAATCACTAAGGGTGGTATCTCTGGCGTAGTAACAGGGTTGGGCTGCTTGGCTGGGGAAAGTCTTTTTCTCTTGAGTCGTAATAAAGAAGTCTGATACATTTCTTTCAGACTCTAACCCTTCTGCTAACATATCTAAGAGTACCGTTACCGTTTGACTTTCACTGTCCTCCTTCTCTCCTAGACCTTGTTTCTTCTCTGCTGCTGCTGCTTCTTCTTCCTATCTTTCCATCTTCTTGTCTTTTCTTCTTCTTGCTGTTGCTGTTGAAGGAGAAAAGCTTGTTCTGCTTCTTTCTGCTGTGAACAATTTATACAATTCTTCTTTCTGTATCTGCTTAAATTCCTTAACGTGTGGTAAGAAGGAGAAGGTGGTGAAGGTACTGGTACCGGAACAGAAAAAGAGAGAAAATCTACTAAACTCAACTTAAAATCGGTCTCTTCTGGAAGTAAGACTGTGTTGACTTTGGTAGCAGCTGCTATGCCATCGCTTCTCGCCTCCACAGCCGATGCACCCCAATTCATCGTCTTCTTAGTTTCCGTCATGTTTGAAAACTTTGTCGCACTGATTCACTGCGCACAGACGCTAGCGCATCTATATAGGGAATGTTACGTCACAGGCAGCTCTGTTCGGATTGGAAGACAGACTCCACATTGTGACTGAATTTTGTAACACGTGTTAGGATTGGTGAAAAAACTAAATCCGTTTTGATCCGCTCTTCCACTAAACATAACCGCAGATCATTTCATTCCATTCACCTGTTCTCGTCACAAGATGTGGACTAACGTTGAATCATCTACTCTCGTATCGTCGATTTTGTTCCGTACGGACTTACCCATGTATGTCAGATCATCGTGGACAATCATCCGGATCACCGATACGAGCGTTTGGAAAAGAAGAATCTATGTGGAGAAACAAAGCTGTCTGAAGAGAGTCCTCATCTACGGTCCAGAAGTCAGAAGAAGTTTGAGGAAGAGAAGAAGACCTATGTTAACGGAATGATGTTAACAAAAAAATCCTTAAAGGCCCTTTTCAGGGCCACTCATATGCATCGAAAAGGTATTTATTCTCTTTGCCATATATGTGTTTGATGTTCATCAATCTATGTATGTTGTATGTGTTATATATGTCTATGTTCCGCCAGTCCCACCCTGCCAAGCGTTCTACGTTTTTTCCCGCTGTTTGGTCCGATTGAGGTCAGCCCATTGCTACATTGTTACCAATCTCCAGTACCGTGACGTCACCTCACCTGTTCCATTCCTGTTGTCCCTATACAACAACTTCACTTTCCCTTGACCATATAGTGGCCCAGTATTCCCCATGTTCAATTCCTCATTGTCCGTATATCGCCCCAGGGTGTTTTTGACTGAGATTTCCATTGTGCGTATAACGATTGTCCATACGACCTTTTTGACTGGGTTTTCTATTGTCCATATATCGCCCCACTATACTACTTGTGTGTAAATGATGATGCAGTTACGTACCAAGGCCAGTCGCATCTCACTGATGGTTGGTATCTTCTTTCCAGTAATGTCGTCGTGTTTCTCTGCCTAGCAACGCTTTCTTATATCTAATACAACTTGTTATGACTTACTACACAATCAGAATTATATATATATATATATATATATATATATATATATATATATATATATATATATATATATATATATATATATATATATATATATATAGATAGATAGATAGATAGATATAGATAGATAGATAGATAGTTGCAAAAGTCTACAGCAGGACACTTCTATTTAAGTAGCATTTTCTTGAAAATAGATATTAATTACTTATTTCAGCTTCAACCAGCAAATGAGAAGTCAGGTGACCAATAACACCCCAAATAGTGCAGACATGAGTGACCAGAATCAACTATACGAGTTAAGGGAGAGATACAAGAATTTGTATGACACTCAATGGACAGATGCTTTTGAAGTGTTGACTGAAACAAATAAACAAACCGAAAAGATGGCCGTTGAGATATTATTAAAACTGTTGATCGTAAGTATGATTTATTAATCAAGAATGTTTGGCAAAATAGGTTTACGCAAACACACTAATGCCAGCTGGTTTGATCAATGAAAGTTTAGGATGTCAACTACACTCAGACATTGGAAACTGAATCACAAATGGCAATCTAGTACATTGTTTATAACCAGTTGCTCATATATATATATATATATATATATATATATATATATATATATATATATATATATATATATATATATATATATATATATATATATATATATATATATATATGTGTGTGTGTGTGTGTGTGTGTGTGTGTGTGTGTGCAATGTCGGGAAAACGTGCATATATAGTTGTCAGTTCATACATATGCAGGAATATCCGACAAAAGACATTTACCCTCGGGCTCAGACTATTCCATTTTATTGCAACAAATATTTAACAAGATGCGTATAACCCCTATATTTTTGTCTCAGCACTTAACGATACTTTCCTTCCGAGATACAAACCCCTTCACCTCCTCCACCTTGTCGACCAAGAGAAAGGTCAAGACTGCAATAATTTTTTATACTTGGACATGAAACACACGTGAACAGTCAGTTTACTGTCCATCTTACTCATCTTTTCTTCGATAAGTGCTGGAAAACGAAAGTTGTTATGGTATCCTAGGTGTTTGTGCGTCCTCTATGGTCTTCAGTCCACGTTGTTCAAAAGATGAATTCGTTCGATGCTAGTTGACTGAAGTATTGCCCTCCATGTTGCAGCTGTATTAATAAATTGTGCAAACAGTAGTTTTAGGCAGAAGATGCTTTGGTTAATCAGTGAAAATAACATGAAGAAAAGTCATGCATTATATTGTATTGTTATTGACAGGAATGCCATAATTTTGCGAAAATAAGATCAGAAAAGCAGATGAATGAACTTGTGCGGAGCATATCAGGCGACCGATCGATACAAGTATGTACAACCCGGAATTTATGAGCGACTCTTCGTTTACGTAAATGGCCAAAACATTCCCAAAAATTACATCGAATGAATAAATTATACATGTTGCCAGCTGATGATTCACCTGAATATTTGGATTTAAGGACAATCTGTATCAAACCATCATATGGTAGTGATTTATTTCATCTTTGTGAAACTAAATATTATTTTCTTTATAGGTAAAAACCGTATGTGTATATATTTTTGTGAAGATTATATCTCGATACCAAATTTAGTGGTATCTCTAATTCGTTTACTTAATTCTCCTGTCAGCAAACTGAACCAAAAATTATATTAAAGATGTTAGATGCGATGTTTCCTCATTATTCATCTACGGGCTGTGTAATTATTGATATATGCTATAAATTCCTAGTGTCTAGAGCTGGGCACTCGACAACACTGAGGTTCATTTAAACAGTTCTTTTATGGAGTTGATTACTTTGCATTAGATCACCGTAATACCCTTTCGAATAGTCTGCCATTTTGTATTTGATTATTAAACGAAGTATTATTCTATTGTTCATTAAAAAAACATATATAGTAGTAACATGTCTTTGGTTCATTTAGGTAGGAGATGCGATAAAACGACAGTTGAAAACCGCAAGAAAGCTGATGGATGTAGAAAAGGCTTATCTTCTTTTTCAGGTACACACACACACACACACACACACACACACACACACACATATATATATATATATATATATATATATATATATATATATATATATATATATATATATATATCCTCTGGAACCCCAATGCAATTGGGTTTTTTAAGGTTTTCGGTTTACTGTGGTTGCCGCTGATGGAACTAGAGAGATGGAGATCATATATCGCAGGGCCTTGTGTGTAAATGTTTTTGGTCCAAGCTTGGCTAAACAACTGCAACGCAGTATTATTCAGTTTGACGAATTTGCATACGTTGTTGACAAAAAAATGCTTGTGTGCATCACTGTAGTTTTCAAATTCATTATTGAAGAATTACATTTTCTTTAGAAAATCTGAAAATCAGATATTCCTAAGACGAATTTTTCACATTGTTTCTTCAATGTAGGTTTTGTCACAGATTAATACTCTTTGATCAGATTAATTTTATTCTGTAAGGATAGTTCAATCCTATAATGTTTAGCTGGTCATTCCGACATCTTGATATGTTAGTGATGTTATGACTATTTAGTTTTAAACTATGTACAAGAAAGAAGCAAAACCAACAAGTTCAGTAAATTTCAATAAATATTTATTTCCACAGAATACAAAGTGAAAATTTAAAAGGAACTTACAGTATCATGAATTAAATCCTACTAATCCTTAAAGTTCTATCACAAGTCCAAAAGTATAGATTGTTCCAAATGAATTTCAATCTTGAATGTGCTAATGTACTAATCGCCTTGAATAGCTTGATGTACCAACAGTCTTAATGTATCACAATTACATAATGCAGAATGTCTTCGAATGAATTCACAATAATCCGAAAATAGTGTTTTAGTCCCAACAGTCAATGAGCAATTAGTTATTCTAATGACTATTTTAAATAAATGATTCCTCTCAAATTATATCTGAAAACAACTAAAATGATTCCTCAGACTGATATTAAGATAGGAATGAATTTCTTTGTCGACAAAACCTCTTTTATATACATTTCTACTTGACCTAAGTCGCAATATATTTTTCTGAACATAACGCAATCATCTTAATGGAAAATTACACCAAAGTGTAAACAAGTTCGCTTCCAAAACCTTATAAGGTCATAATCAAGCTGTAATTTGAAGCAAAATATCATTATTTATAATGTACAAACAAGATACTAGAAATCTATCCTCAATCATGGATAAATTTCAAGCACAGATTACAAATTATTAAATATACATAACAGTGAAAACAAATGACAGTCATTGCTACTTAAATATATTTTATCAAGATGTTTCTGCCTTGAAAACCAATTGAATAATGATTTTAGAATACAGTTTTGTCGGTCTCCGTTGTCAAAGCATCAAACGCGAGGCCACATGCTATGTTAAAAGGTCCTGATTTTTAATGAAGAAAATAAAAACAACAACAAGCAAACCAAACGCAAAATATAATTATATTGATCATATATACAAAAAACAGCATCAAACACAATTAGAGAATAAGCAGATAAATGGTTTACCTACAAGCATTTAGTTAGCCTTATATGCAGGCTCTTTGTTTATGGTGCAAAGACTTCACATTAGATCACTGTCATCCCTATTCTGTGACGGCCTGCGTATGAAGTATTGATATAACCTCACATGCCTTTGGGAAAATTTATCTGACTTTGACTCACAGAGAAGCCTACTACAGTACAATTGCTGACTAGCGTGTGACGCGAATTTAGCAGATAAAATACATTTCCAAGTCTGAAGTGAGATTCTGTATTATGGAGGAAGGGGGTAGCGTAAACTTGGAATTTGGGATCGAATTTATAAATAGATTGAACTTTTTGTGGTATGTGTGCGTCATTCAAGATGGTAATTTTGAAGAACGGAGATAGAGCTTGTATTTTTGACATGATAGCAGCACAAGTTTGAAAGGCGAGATCTCTCGATCGATCGATCGATAGTATTACTGCATACTGATTATTATTTAAATGCGTGGTTTTCTCCAAATGATTCGTCCATGTCAGCTTAAAAAATGAACCTTTAAATTTACAAATTTTATTACAGGAATGTGAAATATACGTAAAGGACAACGTGTATTTTGATAGAATATTTCTTTACGACACAACGATGAAGAAGTATCTCATCGAGTGCTTCCAGATATGTTGGTTGATGGCAATACAAGACCCCCCCTCTGTGTTGGGTAAAGAATTAAAGTATGCTGAGGATTTCGACACTGGTATGTACAAACCCTACACCACATCTGGAACCAGGGTTGACTTTGTGGTCTTGCCACCAATACTCCTCCATGAAGACGGACCAGTGCTTGAAGAAGGTGTGGCGCATTCAATTCAAGAAAAGCCTGAACAGATCAAAACATACAGAAATGCATGGGATAGCGGGAACACGATTGGAATTAGAGACCAACTAATAGGAGGTACTTCAGAACAGTATCGCGTTAAGCATTCATCAACGACAACAAGACCACTAACAAAAAATGGCCGGCTAAATATGAATCTTCCTCAGACTGTAACGCCATGTTCTTCCTCTTTTGCTCGTACCA
Source organism: Sinohyriopsis cumingii (assembly GCA_028554795.2). Taxonomy (NCBI): domain Eukaryota; kingdom Metazoa; phylum Mollusca; class Bivalvia; order Unionida; family Unionidae; genus Sinohyriopsis; species Sinohyriopsis cumingii. The sequence goes on from CM068829.1 coordinate 133,447,819, forward strand.
GTTACGGAATGGAGATGGTCGACACTTCCTACAAACAGAACAGCCCCACAAATTACGGAGGTCCGCTTTCCACAATCGGATCTACATCATATGCAAACTCGAATTATTCACGCCAGCCAGAGAATAAAGTAATTCAAGGTCAACAAGGCATCAGATCGTATACAGGCGGTGCAAACGTAAAGACTGAACGAGAGGCAATGAATGAATCAAAGCAGAGTCGACAAGTTCCCTCGCCACATGCGAGCAGTGCAAGAACAAGCTATGAAAGCGAGAAAACAAGTCAACTCCATAACTCTACAGCAAAATTTGATAGTGAAATACAGGGTCATCTGAGCGGGCCCATGGCAAAACCTGTTCATTTTGATAAAAGAGGTACTGCTCAAAGCTACGAGCCTTTAAAGGAATCTGAACAGGATGAATTTGCTAGCTTCATTTATATGTATTGCCACGAAGGAGACTCTGTGACTCGACCACATTTCTACACAAAATACGATAGATACCTTGCTCTGTATCAGGAACTGTTCCCAGCAACATTTGGAGGGAAATAGTATAAAACAAAATGTGATAAGATCGTACATACACAGGACAAAACGTATTAATTTGCAACCATTGCTTTTGTAGCAAGTTTTCAATCACCTAATTTGTTTTCTTTTGCCAAAAGGTTTGAAGTTTTAATTATTTTTGTTTTCGTTTTCTATAATTTTTGTTATATTTCATGAGAATCTGTTAGAACCTGATCAGCAATACAAAATCCCTTTTGTAAACATTGTTGCTTGCAGCTAAAATAAAAGTTAGCATATACATATATAACGTTCTGATTGCAACGTCTTGAAAAATACGTGTGTTCATGAATATTTTTTCTAGAATTTTTCATTTTGTTTTATGCATTGTTTCTTCAAACCTCGGAAATGTTTAAGTAAATATGGTATTATTAACTTCCGACATGTACATAATGTAGCGGTACCATGGTTGTAATATTCGTGGAAACAGGATCACTTTGGTGGATGAAAAATCCCAGGTACCTGCACATCTACGTCCCTTACAAGCATCAAAACGTTACACGTGAATTTAAAAGGAATTAACTTTAGTTTGGGAGGAAAGAAATAAACAGAGCCAGAACAACCTGTATCAACTTTTTTATCCTTCTATTTTCTCTGTAATAAATTACTGAACCATTTTTACTTGAATTTGCAACATTATCTATGGTTAATATAATATTTCACGCTAAATCTTCTCCTTATTATAATAAACAAGTAAACTCCATATAATAAAAATTAGTTCATGAAATCATGGTGCAACTTAATTTTAGATGTGCAATCAAAGTGTCCTCACCCCCACCCCTAACTGCTACGCACCCCCAAAAGAAAAATCATGGATAAAATGAGATACTAAAATGTATTCTGTAATATATAGCTGATAGTTCATATCCTTCAAAATGTTGTTTGTGCAATGCTGTGTTCCATGAGCATTCTGAAATTAGCCCATGTTATTTTGTTATTTTGAATTCCTACAATGGGATCCACAATTTTAAGAACTTTGTGGGCTTGTATGAAGAGTAGGAAATATGTAACCAATATGGCTACAGCTCAAAAATATTCTGGGTATTTATTTTGTCGGCTGTAGATTACAGCAACTCGGATCTGTAATAATAATAATAATAATAGCAATGATGACAGGTTTTTTGTGGATTTCAAGTGTTGCACTGCATGGAAACCACTTATATTTTTATTGGAATGTTTCAGACTAAGGTATACGACAGTATATATCTATCTGTTTATCTATATATGAAAACAAACATGAAATATGGGGTAAATTTCTGTGTGAGTTCGCTTTTCCTCTTCTTACATCATCTAGAAACTTCAACCTTACAACATAACCCTCTTTTTGAGAGATGTATGTCATAATTGTTTTTATTCTACACCCTTTGGTCTATAAAAAGGACTAAACATGTATATGGGCTATTTAAGTGATAGTAGTGTATGGGCTATTTAAGTGATAGTAGTATTATGGGCTATTTAAGTGATAGTAGTGTATGGGCTATTTAAGTGATAGTAGTGTATGGGCTATTTAAGTGATAGTAGTGTATGGGCTGATTAAGTGATAGTAATGTATGGGCTATTTAAGTCATAATAGTGTATGGGCTATTTAAAATGATAGTAGTGTATGGGCTGATTAAGTGATAGTAATGTATGGGCTATTTAAGTCATAATAGTGTATGGGCTATTTAAGTGATAGTAGTGTATGGGTTATTTAAGTGATAGTAGTGTATGGGCTGTTTAAGTGATAGTGGTGTATGGGCTATTTAAGTGATAGTAGTGTATGGGCTGATTAAGTGATAGTAATGTATGGGCTATTTAAGAGATATCAGTGTATGGGCTATTTAAGTGATAGTAGTGTATGGGCTATTTAAGTGATAGTAGTGTATGGGCTATTTAAGTGATAGTAGTGTATGGGCTATTTAAGTGATAGTAGTGTATGGGCTATTTAAGAGATATTAGTGTATGGGCTATTTAAGTGATAGTAGTGTATGGGCTATTTAAGTGATAGTAGTGTATGGGCTATTTAAGTGATAGTAGTGTATGGGCTATTTAAGTGATAGTAGTGTATGGGCTGTTTAAGTGATAGTAGTGTAAGGGCTATTTAAGTGATAGTAGTGTATGGGCTGTTTAAGTGATAGTGGTGTATGGGCTATTTAAGTGATAGTAGTGTATGGGCTATTTAAGTGATAGTAGTGTATGGGCTATTTAAGTGATAGTAGTGTATGGGCTGTTTAAGTGATAGTAGTGTAAGGGCTATTTAAGTGATAGTAGTGTATGGGCTGTTTAAGTGATAGTGGTGTATGGGCTGTTTAAGTGATAGTAGTGTATGGGCTATTTAAGTGATAGTAGTGTATGGGCTATTTAAGTGATAGTAGTGTATGGGCTATTTAAGTGATAGTAGTGTATGGGCTATTTAAGTCATAGCAGTGTATGGGCTATTTAAGTGATAGCAATTCCGTTGATTAAATGATAAGCTAAAGACAACGGTATTTATTTGATCAGAATTTCAAAAGATCCCAGAAAATGTAAATATGACTATTATAAATGATCAAGTAAAAGTATGCCAGATCATAGGATGATATATGCAATAACATATTGGAAATGACGATACAAACGTTATATGAAATATTTCACGCAAAATTTTAACAAAAAATAAGAGAAAGTGAAAGGCAGATATTTGAGAGAAAAGATTATATGATTTTGCACATAGATAAATACGAATCACTAAAGGGAGGCCTATATATAGATCTGTCAGAATGGATTTAAAACAAACGGGCTTGTGTTAATGTGTCAAATATAAGCGTTACATATTTTTTTATGCTGAGTAACGTCCAATAAATATGCTTTCTAAATATGATTCAAATATAGTCATTGCTTTGATGTATGCCCTCTAAAGACATTGGACATCAACAAATTGTAAATAAATTTGATTTTAAGTAATTTGCATCTGTAATAGCGGAATCATGCTGCATAAAAACTGTTAGATTAACTGAGAAATAATAGAAAGTCAAAGACGTTGATAGGTTGATCTTTTTGTTAATAGAAATTATCCAACTGCTGTAATTGATCATTTCTTTTAAAAATAAATGTTATTACAAATAAATAAGTTTCGTTTTCTTAAATACGCTTGAATTTATTTTTCTCAGTACACCATAAAAAGTATCAGAACACTGAAATCTATGTTACACTGATCTTCACATCTACTACTTCATGATAGAAACATTGATGAAAAGCAACCACCGTATGAATTTAGGAATGTCTGCGTGAAAAATTACAAACTACCCCGTCTGCTAATTTAGTACACCAGTACTCGCACATGTTGCATCATTAAAGGATATCACAGAAAGAAATTGAATTTTTGAAAGCGACATTTTCTTTGCTATCAAAAGTTGACTAAGAGGTGGATGTCTCATGATGTCAAATATATACTCTGAATCAAATCACAAATAATACTCGGAGCGAGTTGCAAAATAATAAACCGTGGTTAATACGAAAAGTCAGGCCTAGTATAATATATTATGTTTCTAGATGACGAAAAAAAAAATGCCAGTGAAACACTTCAGATGGCTAACTAACGCGCAAATTTTATCGAAGAACATCTCCTCAAAATATCAGGCAACACAGTTCGTCATTTTGGGACGTTGATTATAACGCTGGTTCCATTTTAAGTGAATCTAAGACTCCAACACATCTACACAGCCATTTAAAAGAATACGCTTTAGTTACAGAACAATTAATTCCTGATTAAAAAATTATCTTCACACAAAAGTGATAAATGGTTACCAATGTACAAAACTACCTGCACTGAATATCTTAAGTGCAATGCAAAACAAAGAGAATTATGCAATACACACTAGAAATATGCAGTACACAATACAAAATTTAAGCTTTCGTACGATTGAGACTCGTCACGCTTTATACATAGAAGTGAATACAATTCTGAGACAAAAAGCAACCAATGAATTCTGAAAAGAGTTGTTTTCTTCAAATTGATGAAGAACGCTGTATTCTGGTAGCGATGGAAAATTTGAAGAAGAAAAAACAGCTGCGAAAATATGACTGAATTAAATAATTTTTTTCAGATACCAGAAAATCAAGCATTTGACAGGAGAACGATGATAGAGAACAAATTAGTACTGGTACTTACGAAAAACGAGAGTTTCACATTTACAAAAATCAATATATAGTAGATTTACAGTATTTAATTATCCAAACGGCTGAAGCACTACTTCCATTACAACAGGCTGAAAACCTAGTACGGTAATAAAATTAGGCCACTTATAGGTAGATACAGATTTAGGATACAGTCATGTCGAGATCAACAAGTTTGACAGGTGGGTGAAATAGAATATAACATTTTACGACCTATGTGACATTCCAATCTTTGTTTATATTCAAAAAAATGAATCAAATGATACGTTATCGGAGTTTTCAAAGATTTGCTCATCGACGCACCAAGTGGGTTAATACCAACACTTTATCCCTTAAAGGCGAACAAAAACAAAAGATAAAATATGTAAAGAAAAAAATTGAATTACAAAAGTACCGAACTTGTATTTGGAACATAAAAGTTTCAACTTGAAAAGATCGTCACTGCCTTATGTAATATCTTTCATAAGCATTTCAGCCAAATTTTTACCACTGCATGGCAGCTCTATTTATCTTCTTGGCGAGACGAAAACTCTATTCGTTACAGTCAATTCATGAGGAGGTAACTTTTTATATTACTATCTGTAACGATTTTTCGAGATTCATTGCTGCATGTGGGTGAGTGGGCGGCTGTGTGTGTGTGGGTGGGTGTGGGTGTGGGTATATGTGTATGTCTATGGGTAATTCTCTTGTCGGAGGCCAAACTAGTTTGGGTAGGAGGCCTGTAATTTGTTATTTCTAGTCATGTGTTGCTGTTGACTGCCAGTTATAGACATATGTATCACAGTCAAATATTATGTCACTATGCTAATATCAGTGGTGTTTACCTGAATTTGCTGGATCGATATTAACCTAGAAGTATATTAGATATAAAGATTACTTCAAGTATTGGCGTCATAGTGTATAGAAATAAAAAATAAACGCCAAGGCAAAAACAAATTATTATGTCAAGGGGCCCTATATGAACAATTTTTTAAACAGTTCTTTGTATTGACAGAGGAAATAGGCGTGCTGCTAACACTTACCCCAAGGGACTTCTGTAGGCAATATTGTGAACTGTGTGCCTTTAAGGTATCGAAAGAGTTATGATGCCTTATTGTATAGCATTAACTTTACAGTTGTCTACCGAGTTCATTTATCAGTGTTAAACAATGATCTCTCTCTCTCTCTCTCTCTCTCTCTCTCTCTCTCTCTGTAAATATTTTCAGGAAAGGACTCGAGCAATGGGTAATTAATATAATTTAAAAAAAAGATGAACAGGGAACCATTAAGGAACAAGCTAAAAGGGGGTGGGGAAATAGATCCTCAGGGGAAAACCAAAAAAAGTATGTTGATTTAGCATATTTTACAAGATTTATGAGTGTATGTGTTTGTACAAAAGAGACGAGATGATATTTCCTAATTAAGCACTTAATAGGTCAGTATGCCGGTGAACTCCATCTTAAACCACATACCTTTCAAACTCCAGCTTTGTAGTAAGAAGATGTCGGAATATATGCAAAGAAACGCAGAAAGGATCCTACACACACACACGCACGCACGCACACACACACACACACACACATATATATATATATATGATACAGCATGGCTGGCAACCAACTTTCTGGGTTGGTGGGATGCAGAATAAAATTTCAAGCCTTTCTCGACATGGCAGTTTGTACTATAATCACGGTAGTTCAATACATAATCCAGAAGAAATCACTGTGAAAACATTATGAGAAAATTCAGTGTTAATCCATTTACAAGGCCCTAGTCGAGTATGCGAACTGATGTGGTAACGTGCGTCCCATTATACAGAAACTACATTGCTCAAGACTCCAGCTTAAGGGTCAGAATCATTATTACCTAGGAACTTTATCAGTTAGTTTGATTCAGCGATTATTGTGCAAATGTCGACTGGTATAATTGACTTTTCGTGTGCAAGAAGGATACGACTGTGCAGAGATTATCTTATTTTCTTCCATAATACAGATTGGATATCCTCCATGGCGCAACAAAGGAAATTAAAGAGAAATCGGGGATTAAATGTGAAAACAATTATCTTTTACCACTCAGCTACATATTTCAAAATATAAATGAAAAGCAAATCAAGCAGATGCCTTAATTTCGGAGTTTCTAGCAAAAGTCGTTGTTCTTCTTTTGATATTTCATTATATGGACCAAGCAAACTAGTTTGTTCAACGTAGGATCTGGACATAAAAGCAAAATGGTTTGTTATTTGTATTTAATGTTCATATATTAAAGTCTAAGAATTCATTATATAATACACTACGTTTTTTTCTTCATTTCTGTCACTGGTTTCTTTTCAGATTTTCTTTTATTAGTAATCCTAACATTAATATAATGAATATTTTTTTATTGTGGTTCATTTTTTAGACAATTTAAATACATTAAATCGCTGCACAACTTATATTATTTTCTCTTTGCCATTTTATGTATCTCGGAAAAGTAGTGTTAACTAAGCTACAGAAGTAATTTTAGATACATTTCTTTCCTTTTATTAAATAATAAAATATGATGACAGCATGATTTAAATTAGTTGCGTGAGACCTGTGACTAGATAGGCACAACTATCACTGACTGGTTCCATTACATGCGTTTTGTGCGTTACATACCAAATTACCACAATTATTGCCAGAATTTCCCGATGCAAATCGTGTGGATTTAACCGCATTAAGAATCAAGATGCAATAGACTTTTTGAAATCTCCGAATGAATTTGTAAATCGATATCACATGGTCTCATAAATACGTAAGCCAGAACATGAGCCTAAGTAACTTGAACAAAATGTATACATGTAACCATTTGTTAGTAATCGTTTGACACCTTAGTCAACTGAAACTACTGTAAGAGAGACCCCGCATTCCTGCATACAGAGTTCTAAAAGACAGTTTAATTATGCACCTGTATGTTATTCATTAAGACCAACTCAGCTATTTCTGTGAGACAAAAATATTCCTGGCGATATGTGATTCATATGACTGACCTCAAAACTGAGAATGAATGTCATTTATGTCAGTTCAGCCAATGAAATTTCCTTTATTATATGAATTTCGGGATATTTTCATCAAAATGGCAGAAATACCTTCCAAAATTAATGTATTCGCGCCTTGACGCAGAGCAATAATGTCAATGGATGGTGTTTGTCGACATAGAAACGGTTACCTAAGGGACCGACCATTTAATTTTCGGGATGTTGGAGTTCAACAGACTGGAATCTTTTGCTCAATTCCCCCACCCACCACCCCTCCAGGACACTACAATAGCTTCAATAAAATAGTCTTGCCTTGATTTGTATAAGAAAGAACTCATTGTACACGTCAAATTAGTTGGGAATAAACGTCCAAAGATTGAAGAAAAAATTCCTTGTTAGAAAGAAAACTTGACGGTTTATCCCTATACCTTCCCTCGAGTATATGCAAATATCCAGCATAATAAACATTTTTTGGGCGATGGTGGAGCTAGAGGGTAAAACTCCTATCCATATGCTTATGCATGCCAAATATACATGTAAGCAGACGTAGAACACGAGAAATTTCCTCCTACTCTTTCTTTGTTAGATATATTTCATTCTTTTTCTTTTGATGAGGTTTGATAATGCGCATGACTTAAGAATTTTCAGTTATCTCGTCGAGACATTGCTAGATGATGGTCAAATATTCAATGTTGACGATACGTCCCTACGAAACCTACGGGAGCACGTTCTTTGCAACAAATTTCTATATGCTACTCGCTTAAAATGTAATTCATATAAAGGGGAAAATCAGTTCAGTTTTGTATCTATGATCGTAAAATAGCTGGTGCTATTGGTGTGACTACAGGCTATTTATGAGGTAATATTTGGAAAGTTCTGAATATCTGTCAAAGCCTTTTTGTTTCTTTGAACCTATCAATAAATTTAGTGTCAATATATAGTATTAAAAAAACGGTTCTATAAAGTGATCTGCAGTGCCAGCGCAGCACGCCAGACACTAATAGAATCTTATTTGGGGTTTGGACCGAGACAAGGAATTCCCAGTCAAGGGGTTACATTATTTGTCTCCCCTCGAGGCTCTGAAGAGGTGGGGGTGAATGTAACTCCACGACTGGGACTTTCTTGTCTCGGTACAAACACCGACATAGATTATTTTAGCAGATTCAAAACACAGTATTTATTATGTACTTTTATTACCCCGCACTCTGTATAATAGTCATCAGGTTTTGCACCCTTTTATGAAAATTTGAATATTTATCAAAGTAGAATCGAGCTGTATATACTGCTCTTACAAAAAAGATACCAATAATCAAGTAAAATAACAATTTATAATTGTTACCTGTTGCAAGTATTGCATTGTGAGCGTCTCGAGCCACGTGCGTTTGTTGTGTAACGCGTATTAATACAATTATGTGAACGAGGTCAATGTGGTGCCCAGTCAGCTCTAAGTACACATGTTCTATGCATGAGAAAATAGAAACATAAAATTATTTGATAATCGATGGATGTCATGTGAAAATAATAAGAATTTAATATCTTTTATACGGATAATGTTTAACTTTCATCAGTTCAAATCTGGAAAATGTTATATGGTAGGCAATGGCACGGTAAAGTACACAGATCAGTCTTACGAAGTGTGTAACGACTGTGAAGAGATTTAAAATGCATCATATTCTTGGTACAATGATATGCTACATGGAAATCTCTTTGTGGAATAACGTGTGGACTAATCCATGAACCACTCGGATTGGTAAGTGCAGGAATTTTCATTTGTTTGCAATGTTTGATTCATCTGGGACTGGTTGTGAGTGTTTGACAAAGCTTGAAGAATTAGATCTTTCAGCTACATTTAATGACGCTAACCTGAAAAAGTTACAGGCATGATACAATTCGCCGTAGGTTGCTTTATGAGTAAATTTCTTTTTGTTATATATCTGCTGTTGTTGTTTGATTTTATAACGACTGCGTTATGCACAGTAGAAGATGACGAGGTTTTTTTTTCTTCTTAAAAGTAGTTCCCAGCGCGTGGACACCATGACTGAGACGACCTGACTGAGACAACCAGACTGAAATAAGAAAAGTAAGGTTAGCAAAACAGCTAGATTTCTTTATCGCATGGTTGAGAAATGTAGATATATGCGTGGGACGTAACATAGGTAAGTAACAGTGACGTAAAAGTGTGGGTGAAGTAGCATGATTTTGCTACTGCACACATAATATAATAAAGGATCCTGGCGCCATTAGGGTACTCTTCGACTGACATTAAAATCTACTTTGATAAATTTTACAGATGTAATTCGCTCTCATATCCAACACTTTTGACGTGGTTTCTTCGTTTTAAAGATGGTCGCGAATCCATGGATGACCCGCGTTCAGGAAGACTGTTGTCTGCAATTAGTGACAGCGAGGCAATATTTGTGAAGGAAATAATTAATGAAGATGTTCAATAAACAGTGAAAACTATTTTTATCGCAGGTATTACTAAGTCAGCTGTGGTCTAAGGTTGACATTGCCGGGGTGTGAGTGGGAGACAAGCGTCCTACTCCTCCAGAAATGCCCCATACGGCTTGCGTCTCTGATTGCCTCTGTCAACTAAACTGCAGCTCCTGGCCTTCGCGAGTGGCTTAGATTTGAAGTTCAGCGGACCACGTTTTCCACTAACAGGAGAATGGGTGCAGGCGCGGCTGCCGGCGCCTTAACACCAGTTGCTTCGGGTAGATGGGACCCGTAAACCTTGGATGGTAGCTCATCTAGGAGAAGGAAAACTCCGATTCCAAGCCTCTGCTGACTTGCGGATATAGCCACTCATGGGAAAGGCTAAGGGAGTAAACCCCGACAGAAATTCCGGAGACGGAGTCCCTAAGGCGGTCTGACATTGACTTCAACGACATTCCGGCAACTCCTGCGACGCCGTTGGTGCCAAGCTGTATCGGCATTCGTCGTTCCCTTGGGCCCAACAGCTGCGTTGAGAGGGGGGATCTGCTGCATGGACGACGTCTGATTCTCCATGCCACCCTGCCCAGGTTTTGTAGCTCCATTGGAGAGGACACTCCAGCGTCGTCGTACGGCGCCGACACAACACGAGAAGTAGCAGTTTACCGGTTCTAAGTCAAAGCTCGATTGGTGTCGAGCTTAGCGCCAGGAGTTACTTCTGACGGTGGGAGAGATCACCAGGTCTCACTGGACAGCTACCGCACGCCTCAAGCTGGGCAGCCCCCAGTCAGTAAGGTCCTGCCCGCCATGGCCTGCCTGCTTCACTGGGTGCATGGATCTTAGAGAACCATCTCGACAAGTGGGCCACAAAACTCCGCACCAGGAAAGACTCAAAGAAGAAATAAGAAGACTCCACCTCTTCCTTTTTCAACCTGGAACATCAGGACCATGTGTCCTGGATTGACCGCTGACCTACAGAAGATCGACTATGCACTGAAGACTGCCGTCATTGACAGAGAACTCTCCCGACTAAACATCGACATTGCCTGCCTCCAGGAGACCCGACTGGCTGGCAGCGGCACCATCAGGGAAGCCAATTACACGTTCTTTTGGCAGGGGATGCCCTCGGATGAACCTAGGCAGCACGGTGTAGGCTTTGCCGTAAAGAACACGCTAGTCTCCTTCATTTAACCTCCGTCATCAGGTACTAAGAAAATCCTTGCCCTCCGGCTGTCAACATCCTTAGGCCCGGTCAACATCCTCAGCGTGTACGCCCCAACCCTCTGCTCCACCCACGAGGAGAAAGACAAGTTTTATGAGGCTCTGGATCAGGCAATATCCAGTATCCCCAACAATGAAGGCCTTTACTTACTAAGAGACTTCAATGCTAGAGTGGGATCTGACCATGAGGCCTGGTCCACCTGTCTCGGCTTTTACGGAAGGGGCAACATCAACGAGAATGGTTAGCGAGTGCTGGAGATGTGCTGCTCCCACAGCCAATGTGTGACCAACACTTTCTTCAAATGCAAGGAGATCCACCAGGTGTCGTGGAGACACCCACGTTCACGCCACTGGCACCAGCTAGACCTCGTCATCACCAGGTGTGCGGAACTGGCCAGTGTCCGCATCACCCGCAGCTACCACAGTGCCGACTGCGACATGACCATTCCCTCGTGGCCAGCAAGATGCGAATATTATTCAAGACCCTGAAACACGCCAAGAATAAGGGACACCCACGCATCAACACCTGCTGTGCAAGCAACCCAGAGAAAACACAGCAGTTCATCAGCAAACTGCAGGAAGCTCTCACCAAAGTTACACCTGATGACACCATTGGCTCCAAGTGGTCCCATCTCCGTGACTCTGTGTACAACTCAGCCATCACAGCTTACGGGAAGAGGGAGCGAAAAAATGTCGACTGGTATGAGGCAAACTGGGAGGATATGGAGCCCGTGATGAGGCAAAGAGGAACGGCCTCCTGGTATACAAGGCTGCACCTAGCCCCAGAACACTACAAGCCCTCAGGACTGCAAGGAACAACGCCCAGAAGATCGACCGCCGCTGTGCCAACACCTACTGGCTGAACCTTTGCAACAGTATACAGACAGCTGCCGCACCGGGGATGCAAGAGGAATGTATGAGGGTATCAAGAAGGCGACAGGCCCCCCCTCCAAGACCGCCCCCCCCTCAAGTCCAAGACGGGCGAAGTCATCACAGACCATGGGAAACAACTACAGCGATGGGTTGAGCACTATCTCGAGCTATATGCAACCCAAAACAACGTCACTGACACTGCCCTGGACGCCATTCTAGACCTGCCTGTCATGGAGGAGCTAGACACACAACCCACCCTGGAAGAGCTCGGAAAAGCCCTCGATTGCCTTGCCTATGGGAAGGCTCCTGGAAGCGAAGGCATTCCGCCTGAAGTCCTCATGAGCGGGAAACCAGCACTGCTCCAGCCCCTACACATACTCCTCTGCCTCTGCTGGGAACAGGGATACATCCCACAGGACATGCGTGACGCCAAAATCGTCACTTTGTACAAGAACAAAGGAAACCATAGCGACTGCAACAACTACCGGGGCATCTCTCTCCTCAGCATCATCGGAAAGGCTTTCGCCCGTGTTGCCTTGGCCCGCTTGCAGATCCTAGCCTCCCGCGTCTACTCAGAGTCCCAGTGTGGATTTCGAGCCGGCAGGTCAACTGTAGACATGATCTTCTCACTACGCCAGCTGCAGGAGAAGTGTCGCGAGCAGCAGATGCCCCTCTATATTTCCTTCATAGACCTAACGATGCCGTTTGACCTGGCCAGTCGGAGTGGACTCTTAAGACTCCTGCAGAAGATTGGTTACCCCCACGTCTCCTTGCTGTCCTCATGTCGTTCCACGAGAACATGCACAACACAGTGTGCTTCAATGGCGCAACATCGGAGGCCTTCCCAGTCATCAGCGGAGTCAAACAAGAATGTGTGCTTACGCCGACGCTCTTCGCCATGTTCTTCTCCATGCTTCTCCAGTACGCCTTCAAGGACACCAGCGAGGGAGTGTACATCCATACCAGGGCTGATGGCAAGCTGTTCAACATCGCCCGTCTCCGTGCTAAGACTAAAGTCACAGAGGTGCTCATCCGTGAATTACTCTTCGCCGACGATGCAGCCTTGACATCACACACGGAAGATGGACTTCAGCAGCTGGTATGCCGCCTCTCTACGCTTGCAAGGAATTTGGACTGACTATCAGTTTGAAGAAAACGAACGTCATGGAGCAGGACGCAGACTCCCCTTCCTCTGTCACCATCGATGGGTACAACTTGGAAGTTGTCGAGAACTTCACATACCTCGGGTCTAACATCTCCAGCTCACTCTCCATTGATTCTGAGGTGAACAGCAGGATTGCCAAGGCAGCAGCAGTGATGGCCAGACTTAACCAGAGGGTATGGAACTACCCCAACCTCACTGAGAAGACCAAACTGCGTGTCTACCAAGCCTGCGTGCTCAGCTCACTCCTCTACAGCAGCAAAACATGGACCACCTATGCAAGACACGAGAGGACACTCAACAGCTTCGACCTGAGATGTCTGCTGCGCATTCTGCACATCCAGTGGCAGGACAAAGTACCCAACACAGAGGTTCAAGAACGCGCCAACATGAACAGCATGTTCTCCATTCGCAGCGAGAGGCGCCTTCGCTGGCTCGGCCATGTCAAGAGAATGAACCCAGGCCGCATTCCCAAGGACCTGTTATATGGGGAGTTAGCAGAAGGTGCACGACCGACTGGACGACCACGTCTGCACTACAAAGATGTTTGCAAGAAGGACATGAAGACGGCCAACATCAATGTCAACAACAGGGAGAGCTGTGCTAACGACCGTTCCACCTGGCGTCTGGCTGTCAGGCAGGGAGTTCAAAAAGCAGAGGAAGACAGGAAAAGAAAACAAGCTGAAAAGAGAGCTAGAAAGAAGGATAAACAAACGCTTACTCTGAAGCTACACCATCGTCTCCCGTAGACGGACGGATGCCAAGAGCAAGAAGAGAATAAGTCAGCTGTTGTAAATATTCTGAAGAATCATTTGAAGCGCAGAAGGTTTTGGGATAGACGGCTAATCGACAAACAAACAGCTCCTCGCCAATTTTGAAACAGAGACCAGAGATGTTTAAACGAGATTTTCACAAGTGATGAAACACGGATCAATGTTTTTAACCCGACTCCAGAGAAAATAGTAAAGTTTCATTGTAGATACAAAGCAGAGGCCACAAATCGCAAGACGTAGTAGGGCTGTCAAAAAAGGTGTATAGTCTTTATTTTTCGATGCAAAGACTAGGTCGGCCAGGTATCTGTGCCCAACTCAGCTAGTGTCATTGGACACTTTTATATCTCCAAAGTGTTGCCAAAAGTTGTGGAATTATATCGAACCATCCATCCGTTCACCCATATTCTTGGTATTCATGTATTACATGACAAGGCACTGGTGCATACTTCAGCCGCCTTGGCATTCTTCTTGAAGGACCACGTCATCCAAACTTTGTCACTTTAGTTCTGTTTTAGCTCCAAGTGATGTTTGACTATGCATTTTCTTCCTTGTTTTCACCATAAACATTCTTGCTTGTTTGCTTCATGCAAACACTCGACATATGTTCAGTAGATTTTGTATTTACCTTTCAAAAGTTTGCAATGGAAACAGAAGCTGTTAAGTGTTGTCGGCCATATATGTGGCCAGTTGCGTCGTTTTAAAACTGTAAAAAAACTGCTGTGCTACGCGTTCTTCATAATAAAACAAATGTTTCAACTGACGTACTCTAAAAGTTGCATAACTGTCCATGGCATTTATCCTGCCTAATGCACGAGCAAGTCATTGTAAATGTATTTCAGTCACACAATCATAAAATATTAAATAAGTGTGATTCATGTAACCACTCACTCATCCCTCCATCCATCCTGCGCCTTGTCACAACATATCTTAGGACAGTTAGACATGCATATAAACAATGCATGCTGGGAAAAGAAAAAAACTTTGCATCGATTTTCCACGAACAAGAAGATTTATTGTCCTATGCTCTTAAAACATCAATTTTCAGATACTGTTTTTAAAAAGATTTGATTAAAATATATATGTGTGAATATTGTATTGTGCGTTTGCAGGCTGACTTTTTGCCTACTGTGCAAATTAACACTTATGCAAATTTGCTTTTGCACAACCTACACTGATGGAGAAAATTTGCACACACTGCAAATTTATCTAAGTATATAACAATTGAACATAAATGTAAATATGAGCATGTGAATGGCATGTAAGAACTGATCCCTCAGTGTTTGAAGCCCTCGGGAAGCTCCAGTATTTTAAACATTACAGTGCATCATTTTATCATCTAACTGTAATACCTACTCCGGGAGTGGAATGGGGGCACTCTCTCTCCTTCTGTCCCCTCTCATTCCATTCACTGATACGCCCCTGTTTATTGTTATTAATAATTATTATCATCGTCATTATTATTATTATTACTACTATTATTATTATTACTTAAGATATTAGACAATGGTCTCTTGTCAGCCAAGAATATATCTTAATCTAGCAGTCTGTACACAATGTTAATGTCATTGCATGCACTGAGTGAGGATACGTGTATATGTCTATGTATATGTCTATTTTATTCCGTTTGCACGACTTGACCAGTTACGTACGCATTTCACAAGATATCAAACTTATAACCGATCGATTGAAAATGCCTTAAAAGTTACCGAAAGATAAAAAAATAGATGGGTTTTCCAAACAAAGTTTCCACAAAGTTGGTGTTGAATTACAGCTTTGTACATGCAGATTACTTAGAATTCCCAAGTCGACCTTCACCCTTAACAAGAAGGAAGTATATAAGATATGTGTTGTACGAATTAGCGCCGATAACAAAGAAATCTATAAGCATGCCCAAGTAAAACTAAACTACTTTACCAAGCGTAGGCCTCAAAGGTACGCGTGTTACAAACTTTGTGAAAGCATTGTCGAACAAATAAGCCACACAGGTGCACGGGGTACAAGAAAATGAAGGCAGCAGGAATATCAGGTACGATGTTTGGATTACAGGTGTTATCTCTCTCTCTCTCTCTCTCTCTCTCTCTCTCTCTCTCTCTCTCTCCTTATGGGGTCCGGAGTGGGATAAGGCGCTCGTCTTTACAAATGACTTGCACATCTCACCTCTATCCGCGTGAGTCTCGGCTCGACCAACTTGGATATGTGAGAAAACCTGCCAGTAGCTTCAAGAAGAGGTTTATGCAGGATTCTTCATCCAAATAAACTGACCGCCATGTATAGCCTATCATGTGCTAACGAATTGCGTTATGATTTTGTAGTTTGCGGTCTAATGACATTTTTCATCGCATGATTGGCTCTACATGGCGGTTGGTGTGACTAGCGGAGGAACAAACCGGGAAACCCAGGTAAGAATTAACGCCCCACGGGAAACCAAATCCAGGCCCAACTCCATCCTCATACTTATCTACCAACCATAAGTTAAGTGTTTGCTATCCCATGGATCGAATGAATATATTTAACTTATAAATTTAATTTTTGGTTAGAAATTAAGCAAGCGGTAGATAGGTTTAAAGTATCGTTGGGAAACGAGCAAATGTTTCTATTCTTTTATGACGAAGATATAAGCCATTCAGAACATTAGGCAATTATTCAAAAAGGACACTAAGTTGGAGCGCGACAAAACTATGAACCCTAACAGATTATTTTAACCTGAACTTCAGATCGAAAATACGTAATGCAACAATGGTTACATTCTATGTGAAAATATTTTCTTTACTTGGGTCGCATAAAAGTGAAAGTAGCAGTCAAATACACGATAAATGATGTATGCATAATGCAACTGTCGTATTTAACAATAAGTAGTTTTCACAATATGTATTAAATTTGAACATTTATTTTTTAACTAAAATTTGCTGTGTCCGATGTCTGTAGGAACTTGCTTATTGGACAAATAGGAAAATAATAATAATAATAATAATAATAATAATAATAATGAGGACTTTGTATAGCGCCTAATCTTTAGAAGCTCTAAGCACTTTACAACATTAGAAAACACCTATAAGATAAAAAACATATATAATGATATGATTACAAACACAAACACCATGAAATTAGAAAACAGAGCAAAAAAACATGCTGAGAATATTTAAGGTAGGAAACATTATTAGGTCTTTAAGTTTGGCCTTGCAGTCGAAATAAGTGAGTTTTGAGAGCACTCTTGTGATCACTGTGTCTTTGTGTCTGAGTTCAGTGGGCAATTCATTCCACATTGCTGGGCCCTGGTATGCAAAAGAACGCTGTCCATATGACTTTGTTTTCATAGTGGGAATAATGAGTATACGATTGTCAGAAGAGGAGCGTAAGTATATTGCTGGTGTGTACACAAGGGTGAGGTCGGATAGATATGTTGGACTAGATTCCGTCAGTGAAACGTAGCACAGAGAACAAATTTTGTGTTTGATTCTGGATCGAATGGATAGCCAGTGTAGGGTACAGAGCAGCGGGGATGTGTGCTCTGATCGTGGTACTCTAAGTATGATCCGAACAGCTGTGTTTTGAACTTTTTGAAGTTTTTGGAGTAGATATTGAGATGAACCAGACATAATTGAGTTACAATAGTCCAGTCTTGAAAGTACTAATGAAAACATAAGTGTTTTAGTGGCATGAACTGAAGGATATTTGCGAATTGAGCTGATGCATCTCAGCTCAAGAAATGCAGCCTTGCATATGTTCATGACATGTTGGTGCAATGTGAGTGTTCTGTCCAGAGTAACACCTAGGTTTCGTACTGATTGTGTGAATTTAATGTTGTTGTTGCTGATATTTATTGTTTGAGGTAAAGGATGTGAATGAGAAAGTCTTTGTGTTGTGATCAGAATGGCCTCAGTTTTATCATCATTCATCTGCAGCTTGTTACATGTCATCCATGATTTCACATCAGAAATGCACCTCTCTACACCTTGGATGGTAGCATCAACTTCAGTTGGGTGGCTAGAGTTGTATATTTGGGTGTCATCAGCGTACAATTGGTGAGACACTGGATGATGATCTATGACACTTGAGAGCGGCTGAGTGTATAGAATGAAGAGTACAGGTCCAAGAACAGACCCCTGTGGAACACCACAACATATATCAACTGGGCTGGAGTGTATTCCATTTGCAGACACAATTTGTCTCCTGTTGACCAAGTAGGACTTGAACCACAGTAAGGTTGGATCTTGAATGCCAAATACATGCTGGAGACGGTGAAGTAATATATCATGGTCTATTGTGTCAAATGCTGCAGACAAGAGGACTGTAACCTATCCGCTATCCAAAGCAGAGAGAATGTCATTAACTACTTTTAGAAGAGTAGTTTCAGTATTGTGGCAAGGGCGATATGCAGATTGTACATTGCTAAAAAGACTGTTTGAAGTCAGATGAGATACAAGCTGGAATAGAACAATCTTTTCTAAGATTTTTTATATGAATGGGAGATTAGAAACTGGGCGGTAGTTCTTTAAATCGTTATGGTCTAGTGTTGGTTCCTTCAGCACAGGCTTTACAATGGCAGTTTTGAAAAATGATGGGAATTCCCCTGAAGAGAGAGAGGTATTAATAACATCAGTTAGTGAAGGCAATACTGGATCTAAGCACTCTAGCAGCAGTGATGTTGGAATTGGATCAAGTTCACATGACTTTGGTACACTCTTCATCGGGATTGTACGTACGAAATCCATAAAGACAGGTTCAAATGCTGCTAATGGTTGCCGCTCAAATTATGTATCCCACCTGTATGGTGACGACGAGTCAATTGAAATTGTGATGTAACAATGCTAGTTATACCGTACAATGGACACACAGGACAATGCTAGTTACACAGAACACTGGACACAAGACAATGCTAGTTAAAAGAACACTGGACAAAGGACAATGCTAGTTAAAAGGACACTGGACACATAGGACAATGCTAGTTACACAGGACACTGGACACAGGACAATGCTAGTTACACAGGACACTGGACAAAGGACAATGCTAGTTAAAAGGACACTGAACACATAGAACAATGCTAGTTACACACGACAATGGACACAGGACAATGCTAGTTACACAGGACACTGGACACATAGGACAATGTTAGTTACACAGGACAATGGACACAGGACAATGCTAGTTACACTGGACACATGACAATTCTAGTTAAAAGGACACTGGACACATAGGACAATGCTAGTTAAAAGGACACTGGACAAATAGGACAATGCTAGCTACACATGACACTGGATACAGGACCATTCTAATTAAATAGGATTGTTTCCTTGTCTGAATTAAAATAAAACCTTATTTGTCATGCATCATTATATATGATATAGCATTTACAAATTAAAGTTAAAAGTAATATTTCATATAGCACGACTGCATATATGTAGACATTTATCTTTGCAGGTTGGATTCTGTAACCTCAACATAGAGGAACCGCAGGGCAAAATATCCAGCAAAGGAGCTATCCAGTATTCGCATGGAGTCAACGAAAAGTCGACAGGCCAGTGCTCGCATGGAGCACAGAAGAAGTCCGTCATTGACAGAGAAAGATACACCCAATATGGAAGCGGTTTTGCAGGCTATTAGCGACATTCAGAGCATCGATATTGACAAGCTAAGGACCTATGTGTTACAGGTATACATCTAGCTAGTTAGCTAGCCAGTCATATAATTAAGTGTTTAATATACTAGAGATGGATAGATCAAGATGCAATATATGTTTTTATTCAGCATGACTTTGTAAAACTAAAACTTAATATTTTCAGCAAAGAAGATAGTGGCTACCCGGTTTCTTCTTAAACAAATTTTGTTCTGGGTTTGAACTGGCTTCATATAAAAGGTTCAACTGAGCATTTGTACCGAATATTGCCAGTAAGAAAACAGCCTCTTGTTGCAATGTATTGTATGAAATTAATTTATTCAGGGTAGTACATGTGTGTTAAGAATATGTATGATAAGTAAACTGTACTAGAGATTTTAATTCTAAGGTTTGCTTCATATAAGTAATTATTTTCATATATATTTCTTCAGGAATACATGGAATTCGATGTATGTGCTTGTGTTTGCTAACTGCTGAGGCTCAATTAGTAAAGCATCCGCCGCTTTATCTAATGGTCGCTGTGTCCTTGGGAAAGGCACTTAGCTCTTATTTTGGTATCGTGATATTGCAAAATAAACTACTGAAAGTGCTGTTTAAAACCAACTAACCTGCTAAAAATATACAAAATGTAAAGGTTTAAGTTAGCTTGAGCATGCACTACAATTGAAAAAGACTGAGGAAGCAAAAACAAAAAGAAGAAACATGGCAAGGGAATGCTAAGTAAAAAATCAGTTGAAGTTTGAAAAGATTGGTGCAACACAGATCCCCCATTTATTGACGACTCGTAAAAAAGAACAGACTCGATTTTGAAATGGCCATGTACTCGCCAAATATGAAAAGAGTGGCCAGAGACGTTTCAATGAGACTGTCACATGTGATGAAATGTGGATTTTCTTTGTTGAACCTGACTTAAGAGACAATTATTGAAAAAAGGTTTCGATCGCAGATAAAGAGCAGATACCACAAATCGCTTGACGTAATCTGTCGGTCATGATAGTTTTATATGCATTAGTTTTTCAGTGCAATGACCCATTCGTCCAGGTTTCTGTGCCTGACTCTATTAGTATCACATGATATTTGTATGCCTGTAAAGTGTTGCCAGAAGTTGTGTAACACCTCTGAACCACTCGTCCGCGCACCGGTAACCTAGGTATCCATGGCAACAGATCTGCCGTCATGACAGACTTTCTGAAGAAGCCTAGCATCCTGACTTTGCAACATCCTCTATACAGCCTTGATGTAGCTCCAACTGACTTTTGACGAACTCCACTTATCAGATATTCGCTGAGGGTAGACAGTTTGAAGTGCAGTTTTCTCAAGTGTATAAACAAAATACCGATGCGTGAATACAAAATGGCCAGGGGCGTATTAACCACTAAGCAGACTAAGCACGTGCTTAGGGCACCAGGGCCATATTGTTTAACTCCATTTTGTATATCGAAATAAAATTTGCGTAAAACAAAGCAAGCTTGAAATTTTCAGTTGAATGAAATACATTTGTTGATGTCTAAATTTATACTATTATTAACCACTTTCGATATATTTCCATCTTAGTATTTTGGACATGAAACAAACAACTCGTTATGAATAATCCAAACCTGGTTTATATGGATGCCCTCACTCAGCGGTTTAAACAAAACCAAGCAAAGCATGAGCTTTAAACAACATTTAATTTTGTCTCTTTTGTAGAGTTCAAAACCAGTCGGTGAAAATGTGATGGACGATTTAATGCAGAAAACAAAGCACACCTTGGAGTCCCAGAAAAGAGAAACACACAGAGTCAGAAATTGCTTGCAAAAGGAGCAGGAATTCAAGAAAGAATATGTGAAGGCGTTCGGAGAAACGAAAATAAATGACCTTCACAAAATGATGGAATATTTGAATGGTTTGATAGAAAAGCTTCAAACAGAAACAGATGAGCTAAGGGCAAAAAACGAACACCTCGAAGAAGAGAAACGGGTAGCGCTAGAAGAAAAGGCTAAAGCATGCAGGAGGTTATTTCAGATTGTATTACTGAATCATCACATGTCTTCACTTAATCTGCTTATCAAAGGTTAATTAGTTCCACGAACATCAAATACACAAATACAGTTAAAAGAGATCATTTATCACTGTGGTTTGTCAATGTGTAAAACGGTTGGTAATTACCACATCTGTAGTAGTTCTTTTGCTATCTAAAGAATGGTATACAGATACGGCCTGGTAGTTGGTAGGATTAAGTACATATAACTACCTAGTAATACCTACTACTATAGCAGCACATGACCAAACTACACCGTGAAGATTATATTTCAAGTACTTTCATCGAAAGTTTAAGAATCTAGTTTCATTTCCAAGTATAATCACGAATAAGAAACATCCATTGATTAACTATGATGGCGAAATTTTAAGTGCTCTCCGGTTTATTTCATCTCACCGAGTTTTGCATATAAGCCCTTGCCATTACGAGTATTGTATTAAGTCAAATAGAACCAAATAATAATAAAAAGGAAAACATAGTAACTATAATATTTTTGGAACCGAAAGTTGAATAAATACTTTTAACACATTCGTATTTACCAGAACAAATAAGAGTGTCAACCTTGAAGTTTGCGTCTTTTGTTTCTGTAAGCAGTAGGCGCTGACTATAATGGGTCACTAGGTCGGTCTAAAAGAACGTTTGGTTATGTCACCATTTTGAAACCTAGTTATAACTGAATTTCTTATTATTGAAGAAAACCTACAAACATTGGGCGTATGACTTTTGTAGAACTATTAAGTTTATACTCGCCCCTTATCTCACATTGTGCAGTAGTTAACGAAACTGGGCATGACGACTTCAGAAAGTTAAGTACCGTAACTGTCAACATATAAACATCGTAAACATTACTCGTAGCAGCTTGTGTTCTTCACGATCCGGCGTATTGCAAAGGCTATTGTTCTGATATATATTTTTCAAGTATATATTGCATTACCAATGTGATAGTAACACTTTCAATTTCTTTGTGCGTGTTGTCCTTTTATGTGTACAAGTATGTTTACTTTCCATCACAAGACATTCTTGTTCAGCGAGTCTTATCAGATTGTCATTAGTAATTATGTTAGTAATTATGTTGCATGTTTTATTTACTTGTCAGATATGAAACTGAAATCATGGAGAGAGAGAGAGAGAGAGAGAGAGAGAGAGAGAGATTGTATACTATGTAGGCAGATAGGTCTTACATAGCGAAGACAACGCTCATTGACATCAATTAATGGACGAAGTTAAAGAATATGCAAATGTATATTTTAAGCAAGATTATATTTTCTAACTTATTTTACGAGGTGGATTACAATAATTAATTTCAGTCTGAGCAGACAAATGGAAGATCGCTTAACCTACAGCAACCCTAACATTGCCGACCTGAGTGACCAGAATCGACCCAGCAAGTTAGGGGAGAGATATACGGACTTGTATGAAAACCATTGGAAAGACGCTTTTGAAATATTGACTGAAACAAATAAACAAAACGAAGAAAATGCCATTGAGATATTGTTAAAACTGTTAATCGTAAGTATAATGTATTAATCACAAACGTGCAGCAAGACGGGCTCGGAAAACATGCCGATCTTGACATGTTTAGTCCACTAGATTTTGAATCGCCAAATGCATTAAATGTCGATTTTGAATCACATTTGTTTTTTTAAGATGGTCTAATTTTTATATTTTTTGCAATTTACCATATTGGTCATGGGATAGTTTTCGTAAATTGGCCGCAATCAAATTTCTTAACTCAAAGTTATAAAATAACTCTTTCAGCTTGTATTGTTTAATAATGAAAGAGATGCATGCGCCTTTTGAAAGAAGTGTTTCGGGTTTGTGTTGCTCTTAAAACTTACGTGAGGCATTACGCTTCGCATTGTAACTTCAGAGTATCATGATACTGAAATATGCTAGGAAGCAGAGCTAGCCATCTATAGCAGTGGACACACGAATTCAAGGCAAGTACGGTATCTCAAAAATGGCCTCGATGGCAACTATTTTAGCTGTTTAGTATAGTTTTATTTTTCAAAATTATCACATAGGGAAAAGGCTTGCATTTGTACTGTGAGCATTACTTTGGGTCACAATGACCTTCGAGCATGAAAATTGTATGTATGAATTGGGTCTGGAGTGCATAAACTTCTTTTATAATGAGGTTCCATTGACTTGTCAGGTCAAATGAATAATTTCCTTTTGTTTTCTTTTATTATAGCCATCCCGAAATATGAACCTTTTCTACCTCACTGGTATATTTTATTTGTCATAAATTTTTATATCAGGCAGGTTGATGCGACATCAAATTTATGCATAGAAACTGCCCCTTGAACCTTTTATAGAAAACGTTCTTACATCGATTTTGTTAAGTGAAGACTTTTCCTGGACCATCCAGAAAATACTTCAGAATCCTCAAGCACAAATCCTTCCTTCTTGCTGCAACAAATATTTTTAACTTAAACCATGTATCAGTTCATACGGTATTGTCTCCGCATTTTATGCCTTATCCCTCCCTTGCCCCACATCCATCGACGTCCTCTGCTTCGGCCACGAGGAAAAGGATGGATTAAATCTTTATAATACATTGCACGTAAAAATGCATACACACGTGAACAGCAAGAATCATATATTAGCCATGTTTTCTTTGACAAGTTCTGGGACAATGAATTATTTAATCGTCTATATCGGTGCTTCGTATGCGGTCCTCGATCAAAGAAATAACTTACTTCCATGGTTAAACCTTATTGAAAGCAAATAGACTAACAAAATTTCTAGTTTTCACTTTCTTTGTTTTACTTTTATTATATGACCTATTCCTGATTAATCAAATGTTATTATATAGACTTTTTATGGGGTAGCAAACTGGATGTCACGCAGAAAACTATCAACATTGGATAGAAAGCTACATATCTTCGCACGTTCTTCAGCCGTGGATAGAGCGTCGGGCGGCAGAGATGCGAAGAATGTGTGTAACCAGTGCGCTGTTGAGGACTATTAAATTCTCTCCCTATCACACTTGACATTTTTAATTGACAGTTAAAATAACATAACGGGTAGCCATCCTTTAAATGTTATTTTTATTGACAGGAGTGCCATAATTTTGCCAAAATGAGAGCAGAGCAGCAGTTGAATGATCTAGTGAAGTGTATATCTGGAGACTCAACCATGAAAGTATGTACAACATTGAATTTATTACCAACCATTTGCATCAACCCTAAATACAGTATTGTGTTTACATCTTATGGATCTTTTACTTTACGATTCGCTGATAATTCAGCTAATTATTGAGCATCAACTACAATTTGTGTATCAGACGAATATTGAGTCTATGAAATGAGATTCTGGTTAAACTCAAGAAGTCTATATAGTACATACATATCAGAAGTTGACATTGTTTTCGTATACAGTTAGGTCAAGATTTCGTAACTTGTCTATGTGCAAACTGAACAATATTTTATATAGAAAATACTTTTACTCTACAAACCATATTTTTTTTCAAATGAAATACTTGTACTTTTATCTAGAATGTTCAACACTCCAGTTATTAATACTTCACTCGACAAAACATTTTCTATTGCGGTTTAGGTTACTTCGTCTCAGATGACAGAAATAATCTTTCTTAAAGTCAACAGTTTTGTTTTTCTTTACAAAAATGAACATTGCATTATTTTCTTTACCCTAGCAAAATTTGTTTGATTCATTTAGGTTGGAGACGAGATTATACGTCATCTGAAGGAGGCGAGAAAACTGGCTGACGTAAGATGTGCCGATCTTCTTTTCCAGGTACTTATACCTCTCCATTTTGTCGGCTAATGATCATTTCATATATAAAGTTTAAAGTACCCGATTTGAACCTGGATGTTTTACCACATGATCGCAACAAATGCTTGAAATAAATAAATAATAAATAATCTCTCTCAGTAATAATACTCTATATGTAAGTATTTATTCAAAGCATGCAGATCTTCAAATAATTCAGACACAGAAACTTTAAAGAACATTTAAGTGTAAAATATTTATTACAGGAATGTGAACGACACGTTAAAGAGAACATGAGATTTGCTAGACTATACCTGAAAGAGAAAGAGATGAAGCTGTATCTCATCGAATGTTTCCAGCTGTGTTGGCTAATGGCAATACAAGATCCCCCGGTTGTACTGGGAAAAGAAGTGAAGTATGCAGATGACCTTGACCTCACGTTTTACAGACACTACACAAGAAGTGGAAATATGATTAATTTCGTAGTCTTGCCACCTCTTTTTCTTTATAATGGAGGACCAATGCTGACAAAAGGTGTGGCGAAAACAAGACAATTAAAAAGAGATAAAGTTGCCACTTCGAGGAAGAAAGAAAATACAAATGCATGGGATGGCAGGGATAGGACCGGACATCGAGAACAACCCAGAGGAAACACAGATGAACAAGACCTTCTCTCGCCTGTGTTGAGTTCTACTCGAGATATTGATGATCCAAAGCTTTGGATGAAAACACATTATCCTCTGACTCCAGAATCATCGATGTCTACTTTTGCTTCGACACCGGTTACACGTTTTCATCCCACATATGAACAGGAACCTATCATCATTAGCACGCGTTTCGGGTACGAAGTGCACCCGATCGAGACTTCCTCCTCTCATGCTAATGTTGATTGGAACAAACATGAACACATCAATTCAACGCTGGGGAACGGAAGAAAAGGGTTAATAACAGGAGACGTTTTGAACAGTTCTCAGAGAACGAGAAGTAGATATGGGATTGAGAAAGGTGGTCAGAACGATTCAGAATCGACAACGGTGACATCTACTTTCCGTACGAGAGGTACTAGCCATGATTATGAACCACTTCAGACATATGAGCTACCACAATTCAGAAACTTTAAAACAAAACTAGGGCTTCACGGATTGGAGTTCACTAAATCATGTTACCATAAACAACAGTTCGATAGATTTTATGCAATATACCTCGAGGAACTGCAAAGCAAATATGAATACGACAGTTATGAATCATATACTTGAAACTCCAGATTCATATAGCAGTTGTTTTTTTCTAACTTTAGAACTATCGGTGAAATCTCTGCATTCATTTCTGTTTCGAAATTATGTTTTATTTATTAATTAGTAGGTGCCATAAATCACAAAATATAAATGAACATAACAATTTAGCAAATCTGTGTTTAGATTATGTAATGAAAATATTTAAATTTATTTTAAGCTAGGCCGTGAATTATTGGATTTTCCAAGATAAATAATTTTGTATAATTCACTGGACTGAGATACGAAATTTATTTTAAAAAATTCACCACCGCGTCGATGACATTGTGACCAAGAAATATTGAACTATTTTAAACTCTTGCATGGTTCAAAAAAGTTCAAATTTGTATGTGTTCTATTACTTGGGAAGGAAAATTATGATATTACTGATATTTCTGTACGAATATACCGCTGGCATTGTCGCGCGGGATACAGAAAGAAATCTGCCACTTCAGTCTATTATACAAAATGCCGTCCAGTATGTATAAATATAAAACAAAAGAAAATGTACTTGTAAAGAGTGAATAACGTATACAGTTCATCTCGTGTTTGTACAGCGTAAGTACTATTACTCGTGGCTCCGCCGCTCGTGAAAATACTAACATTTTCACTCATTCAATGAAATTTATTCGTTATTCATTTGTTTCAAGACAATATCCTCTCTGTTATAAATCAAAATATCAGAAATGATATAAATAATAAATATTTCAGACGTATAGCTTCAAATGCTTATTATCGGGGTCAGGTTTTACTATCCTTCATTTCATGTACACCCCTTTAAATTAAAGCTGTCAAAGTAACAAGAAGAAGGACCGCAGATGTTTTGTTTATTCTTTTATACGGTGAGCATCCATCACTGTCGGCAGCGATTCTTTATATCTAAGACTTGATAGTCTTCTTCTTTCGTGTTCAAGAAAACCATAACCACCAACATTTTGAGTTAATGTTCTTTACTAAAAGATTTACAAAAGTAAAAGATTTTAATTGCGACTGTCATTTACGTGATAGTATTTATTCATTAAAAGTCAACTGAAAGCGGAGAGGATTTACAGATGAATATTCGCATCTTTTGTACAAATATGCACTTTGAATGCAGGTAATTATATTGGAATGTATGCACATATGTAAGCATGCAAACATAAGCATTTAGCTAGGAATAGCGATTAGTTATATTTGTTGAGGCTATTGCAATTTTTAAGCACAGATATAATTTGTTTTATAGTCCGTGGAAAATATTGAGAAGTAGATGTTTTATGTCCTAATTATGTGTAACATAAAACTGACTTCACTTGTAGATAAGAAATGTCAGAACAATCATTTAAAAGTTCATATGCAAGATTTTGTACACAAAGTGAATATTTATGGATGATTCAAAATAATAATGAAATTATAGGTGAAAACTGACAATGTCCCTGTTGAAAACACAAATTTAAGAAAAATAAATCAAAATTATATTTTCTTACACTCCCTTATCTATTGAAATGTGTATAAAAAAGATATACACGACTGAGTCTTTATTTTAACTCATATCGTCTGAAAATAGTTTATATTTATCCGTAACGGTGCATTCTACTAGTTGTTTATTGTTTTCCTTAATTTCAGTAGGTATGGTTTTCCTCCAGTAGTAAACATTTAATTTATTTGATATGTTTACGTTCATTGACATAAATGCCGGTATTGAAAGGAACATGTGACCATTAATTGACAATGCTGGTCATCCCAATTCATGATGAGAATCCTTATCAAAATATTTGAATGTAATGATTGAAAGCTTTACAAACTCCAAAGGAAGTTTTTTTTTCTTCTTTCTAACAATGTACTATGCCTAACAAGTTTTATTTCAGCGTGCTAAGTTATTGCAGTAAAATCCCCAAACAATGATCACATATAGGAAACTGTGGCCCAAAATCGGAGGTAGTCTCATGTTATAAGATAAATTCGCCGTTTGACATATTCATTTGGACTGCACTACACATGCATGCTATTGGGGAGCGGTCCTTTGCTTTATATTGTCATGAGGGTAATTTTTTTATATTTTCCATGTAGAAGTAGTATGCTCAAGTGACCTTAGACGCTCCATCAGAAAATGGCAAAATTCTAGAGTCTAAAGTGACTTTTTAAACGTCAACTTTCTTCTTTAACTTCGATGACAAAGATCACCTCACGCAGTTTCACGGAATTGTCGCCGAAGATCACCTCACGTAGTTTCACGGAATTGTCGCCGTTTTGAACACGTGACCTATGAGTGCTGCCAGTTATGTTCCTTCAGCGAAGGAATCACGCCTCAACGAGAACTGGCACATAATGCAGATGCACACAGATTCAACAAATACATTGAGACTCTTACATTGTATTCAGCCTAAAACTAAATAACAGTTTTAACACTAAGGAGATATCAATATTAAACTGAAATAATTTCATTCCCGACTGTAAATTTCATCGATTTTAATTATAGTTTTGTATAACCTCTACATGTATCCTCCAATTAATTTTCAATATATTAAACAAGATATATATATATATATATATATATATATATATATATATATATATATATATATATATATATATATATATATATATATATATATATATATATATATTACCGTTG
Source organism: Sinohyriopsis cumingii (assembly GCA_028554795.2). NCBI lineage: Eukaryota > Metazoa > Mollusca > Bivalvia > Unionida > Unionidae > Sinohyriopsis > Sinohyriopsis cumingii. The sequence goes on from CM068829.1 coordinate 133,477,198, forward strand.
TCTTTTCTATTACGTCCAGGGAAAAACAGCTGCCAACACCACTTACGTTTTTTTTTTTTTATATCGGTCCATTTTTATTTCCTCGTTGGACTAACAGTAGAATTAACGGACAGGTCCTGAAATAAATATCTAGACATATACAAAATTTATAAATCTCGATGTTTTACTGTTTACGTTGACATGTGAGCATAGCAAAGGTGAAGTGAGTCCACTAGAAACAAAGGTCACTAGAACTTGTGCAACTTTATTTGAACTTTAGAGGCCTTCGCCATGTATACTGAGTCATGCACTTGCATCAACCAATAAAGGCCCATCAGTTATATCTTGCTAACGAATGTGTACAACAAAGTTGGGGTGGTCGATTGTATTGCAGGGGAAGAAAGAAATGATTCAAACTCCAAATGTTAATGTTACTCTAACATCGCAAAGAAAACATTTTAACTGAAAATAATGTGTGTACTGTGGATTAAATCAGATATGTCCATGTTTGTTCTATGGAAAAATAACTTATTATACCGCTTAAAAAGCACAGAGGGCTAGATAATGTTTTCTTCATTAATACTGTGAACCTTATTCACAGGTAACGGGGCATCTTCGCTAACCAAGGTTCCGGTTATCGGAACCCTGGCTAGCGAGGATGGTGATGGGGGGAGCTTCATTGCTGTGCGCTTGAATATCTTTTTTCTCTTTTAAAGGATTTTTTAAAGTTTACTGACGCAGCTGTTGGTGCATCATATAAATATTCTTTACAGCTCGATATGGACACTCGTGTTTAATCTTTAAAGCCAATTCCTTATGTATTCGATTGGAACCCGTTCTTGATTTCCCAACAGGTCGTGTCGTTATGCTTTCTGTAATGAGCATACTATGCCATACCTCTTAAGATAAAAGAACACGAAGAAGGTAAATTTTGGAGTAAACGTATATATCCAGCATCGACCATCTATAGTGCCATGCACAAGTAATTGCTCCGACCTAGTGCTGGAGTGTGCAGATTTGTATAGTGTAGCTTCTACTTCATCATCTAGAATAGAAACTTCTTTTCATGGAAAATTATTTACCTAAACCTTAAAGTCATAAACTTTCTAAAGTAAAAGAGCCATGTATTTACTTCAAAACTTAATCTCTATCCAGTCAAAAGCTTTTAAACAGCAATATTTGCAATAAAACAGCAACAATTGACTTTTAAATTTAGAATGAACTCTCAGTCATCTTAATTCAATGCCTGGTTCGTTAATCTAAGCAATAATGTAAGAATTGCCATCTATCCCATTGCGAAAGAATGTAAAAATGTAAAGAAAGGTACACTGAAAGAGAGAACGAAGGAAAATGCACCGGAAGAAATTAATAATAATAATAATAATAATAATAATAATAATATTATTATTATTATTATTATTATTGTTAGCATGAAAGCACAACGACAGTGATACACATACTACATTCTGTGAGAGAATAAAAGGGCAAAGCAAATCGATGTTCACATGCCTAACTGCATCAAAACAAACGGAATCATAATCTCAGGTGTACAGCCCCGACAAACAAAACAACAATAAAAATGTGTAAATTAATGGTGCCCTTCACACGTTAGGGCTGGAAATGAGACATGCATGGCTGTCGTTATCGATAGTTATATGATTTCCTGACTAAATATGTAAATTACTCAAAAACAATAAATGGGACACAAACAAATATAACAGCTGGCAAGAGATGTCTTTAGTCTGAAACTGAACTATGGTAGTTTGATTTTAAACTATTCATAAAATAACGCGCCAAATAAACACATTTGAAAACAAATATACACCAAATGTATGTCGTACAAACATTCAGAAGATGCAATAAAAGAAATTGATGATCACAAGGATGAATATGTGCAACAAAGTGATAAAGAAGGAGGAGATGGATTAAAAAATCGATTAGAAGACACAAGAAGAAGAAGAGAAAAAAACATACGAAAAATAAGAGCGTAGATATGTTATAGTTTATAATTTAATGTATGAAAATATTAAATAATGTCTTTCAGATTATAGAAATAAACACTACACTATATCATTATATTGCAACTTAGTTCAACGCCCCAGTTAACCGAAACATTCCACAAATATTTAAACGCAAACAATTTCACACACAAGCCGCTACACATGTTGATACCTACACTTTAAGGTTTGACAGTGATGACTGTTATCAGACGCAAGGCGCAGTGTGATATGAAAGTTTGGAAGAATCTGTTAAATTAGCTATTATGAATGTCGATAGCCAAGTGAGGAAGGTCGTATTGGCATTTAAAGGATCAAAGTTTTCCCAAAATTAGTTAAATCAATATACAAGTTTCATTTCTACTTTCAAAAACGAAAACTGTTGCCTGAATGTGCGATACCTTTACCTGGTGGATAATATTGAATTCAACTAACAATGGCATCAGCATGAAACTATTTAGCGTAATCTGTACTATCTTTAACCTTCCACCAATAATTGAATAAATAAACACTTTATTGATAATGGACCTAGATTTGAAGAACATGAAACGGTATTGGCACAGTGGTGAATAAATAAATTTAAGGCCAAATGAATGAGCATGAGTATGAAGCAGTTCATTTTAGCCAGGAAGGCGCTGGGGATGTGCTGGTTACATTTATGTTTGTACAAAGATTCGCGTGAAATAGAAACACGACAAGTCCAAACGCGACCGAAATAGTATCGTAGGAAAAAACAAGACCAGACAACACAAATGTACGAATGTGCTCTCTCTCTCTCTCTCTCGGATGATGATAGTTTCCTTCGTGTGTACAACCCATATAACCAGACATTTTAGGTACTGTGGTTGGCATTTTGTTCATATTTATAAGAAAAACTCAAATACTTTTTACACACATTTTAGGACAGCAATGTGGTATCAGGTGACAAACAAAGACATATTAGATACCCCTTGGTTACTTCCAGTAATCCCACAGATTCAATCAACTGTTGAACTGTTAGTTTGTATGGCGATCCAATCTTTAAATCCACGAAGTTGTTTAGCAACATAATGAAGCACAAAATTAATGCCATAGGAAGCAACGCGTGATATTATTACTCTCTTTATGATAATTAATTAAAGCAAAAGAACAATAACATTTCCGGTATGGCATTTACACGTGATTTGATCGACTCAACAACACCCATACCAACTTCATGTATAGGTTACTGCTACAATTCTATGGTCTTAAACAAAGTAACAGAAAAGAGTTAAAACAACAAGTTTCGTAAAATTCAACAAATAATTTATTTCGCTTGAATACAAAGTGAAAATTTAAAAAGAACTTATAGAACTGTGAATTAAATCCCAAACAGTTCTAAAAGTTCTATCGCAAGTCCAAATGTATAAAGTTCCATCTGAATTCCAGTGATATTCCAATTAAATTCCAGTACTGAATGTGTTCATGTGCATGTAGACTTTAATGTACTAATATACCCGTGGCCTGGATTGTGATGGTGTGCTAATGTCTTCTGATGTATCACAATGATATAATAATACAAAATGTTCTTGTGTGAAATCACTATAATTCCAAATTAATGTTCCAGTCCAAGAATATTACTGATAAGCACTTTGTATTTCCAGCGAACAATATTTTTGAATAAATTAATCAACCCAATTAAATACAAAATACAACAATAAGAATGACTTTGCCTCAGACTTTAATATAAAAATGAGTAGTTTTTAGGTAAACAAGATCATATACCCCTCTATTTGACCTAGGTTTCAATTACCATTTTCTGAAAGAAACTCTGTCACTTAATTGAATTTCCCGTCTAGATCATTCTGAGGTCAGAATCAAGACTGTATTTTTTAAACTTTCTTTACATTTATTATGATCTAAATATTTAATCCACACTCATAGAAAAGTATTAGATATGTGTTATTTTGTTTACAAAATAAATGTTACTGGTCAGGTACAACATGAACTTGATTTTGGGCAAGGACAGGTACTAAATACAGATGTATATAAAATAATCATTAAGAAAAGCAACAAATAATACAAATTATATATATATATATATATATATATATATATATATATATATATATATATATATATATATATATATATATATATATATAACAACATATATAAATGTACTGCGTAAGTGTAGAATAGGTAATTGCACTTATGGTGTTATGCGGAGCGCAAATACAAGCTTCTGTGTGATTTTTATGTGCTTTAACTTAGTAAAGGATATGGCTTGGCATAAAATTCAATATTTTTATTGCTTTGTTTCGTAAGAAAAAACTTCTTTTTGATAATTTGGATTGCAATTTAAGATTTTTGTCCTTGTCCTCTGAATTTTTACTTGGCATTCATTACAATTTGGAGAAAAGTTTTATATAACAGCTTCAATTCCAAACAGTTTCCGAACGTTTCGAGCTTAACAATATCATCGTCAGGGAAATAAACAACTTACACTCTCAAAACAAGCACTAAATACAAAATCAAAGGAAAAGTCTGGACTAATACGTTAGAACAAACTGATGGAAATTTACAACTGGAGCTATGAAAATACATAGTTATGCAGAAATAAACAATAAAAACGAGCTATTTCCATGTCGTGACCAAAGGACTGAAACATAGCATACATTAGAAATTCTAAAATTTAAATAACAAGGGTCGCCCGGTCCGCTTCGCTTTCGTCGCTTTGCAATGAGAAAGCATTATCAGGATCTGGGGAAAAATTAAAAAGAAGGTAAATAACGATCGATGCGCTCCATACTTTTGGGCACCAAGCGGCACAGCTATGAGAAAAAAAGAACAAAAAAAAAAAAAAGTAAAACTTATGTCAGTCAGGGATAATGTTGTAACAACAATTTGTACAGAAGGTCACTGAAATTTCCGTTGACGAGGAGACTGTTTTAAATCGTTTAATTCGAAACAACTTAAGTAGTGGATCATAAAACTTCTGGGTTATCTTAATTTCATTATGAAACTCAGTCACCATCTGCTAATTAAAAAAGAGTGAGAAAAAGAATTACAACATGCAGTGTAATCTAATGAAAAGAATATGTAACACTGCATTTAAATAACCTCTTCCGCTTAAAAAAAAAAAACTTCTATAATATATAGCGACAAACAGATTACAAAACCTCTGTACTTGCTTTTACCAGTATGAATAAATAATAGGTAAATACCCATGAATATATAAAAATCAGACAAAATTAACTTCAGCTCTCCACAGTATCAAAATAAATGTGGTATGATTATTATTATTACAGTACTACAAAGTTATCGGCTTATATTATTTTGAAAATTTAGGCTGCTACCAGTCATAAGCCGAATGTCTTTTAAGGCTATGTACATTATAACTTTAATTATAACCATTATGTAGACATTTTCTCAAGGAACAAGATCAAACGTATCCGTTCGATGTAAAGAATAAAAACCGTAAGGATAATTATTTTGGAGGGAAGGCCAACACAAGATTTTAATTACGCTAAACTTTGTACATACCCAATAAAAAATAGCGAGCAAAGTACGACAATATTGTCAGCGAACGGCCTTTAATTAGCCTGGTTTCCGAGTCCTTTGAAGATACTGTGTCGTCGTCGTTGGCATCCGTTAGTCTCGAGAGACGATGGAACTGCGCCCATGAGAGATGTCCCGGTTGGTGGTTGTGCAGCGTCTGCTGTGGCTAAGTAGTCCAATGCGGGAGTGGCAGTCCCTGCTGCACTTGCTGCACTTGAAGGTTGTGTCAGGTGTTGGATGAAGCTGCTTCTTCTTCCTCTGCGATCGTCTTTCATCAGCTAGCAAGCGTTGCTTGTCCTCTCTGGCTTTCAGACCAGTGATCAGAGCATGACGCCAGCCTGATCTGTCTAGAGCGAGCTCTTCCCAGGTGTTGATATCAATATCAAGGGCTTTCATGTCATGCTTACAGACATCCTTGAAGCGGAGATGTGGCCGTCCGATCGACCTTTTGCCAGAGACGAGTTCCGAATAAAGAATGTCTTTGGGGATCCGTCCGTCAACCATCCGACGTACATGGCACAGCCATCTGATGCGGCGTTGGCGGAGGAGTGTGATCATGCTGAGAATCTTGGCACGCTCGAGCACCTCATTGTTTGTTACTCGATCGCTCCAGGCGATCCCGAGTATGCGTCGGAGGCATCGCATGTGAAAGACACTCAGTCTTTTCTCTTGTGAGGCATACAGAGTCCAAGTTTCACTGGCATACATGAGAGTGCTTAGCACGCATGCACGGTACACGGTGATCTTAGTGTTCATGGTCAGCATGCTGTTGTTCCACACTCTCTGCGACAACCTCGAGAGAGTTGTTGATGCCTTTCCGATCCGCTTGTTGAGCTCAGCATCGAGCGAGAGGTTGTTGGTGATGGTACGAAAACTGACTCACCACCTCAAGTTCGTAGTTGTTGATGATGATGCTTGGGGGGGGGTCCGCGTCCTGAACCATCACGTTTGTTTTCTTTAGGCTTATGGTATCCCAAACTCATCACATGCTTTAGCAAAGCGGGCCATCAGGCGCTGAAGCTCAGTTTCTGTGTGGGTGGCTAGAGCAGCATCGTCTGCAAAGAGCATGTCCCTGATGGTTACTTCACGCACTTTGCTCTTTGCCTGCAGTCGTGCCAGATTGAACAGTCTGCCGTCTGATCGTGTGTGCAGGTAAATCCCTTCTGTGGACGTCCCAAAGGCGTGCTTTAGCAGGACTGCGAAGAAGATGCCGAAGAGCGTGGGGGCAAGGACACAGCCCTGTTTAACTCCACTGCGGATGTCAAAGGGGTCGGATGTTGAGCCATCGTACTGCACTGTGCCTTTCATGTCATCGTGGAAGGACTGGATCATGCTTAACAGCTTTGGAGGGCAACCAATTTTTGCCAGGATTGTGAAGAGTCCGTCTCTGCTGACCAGATCGAATGCCTTGGTGAGGTCTATAAAGGCCAGGAAGAGGGGTCTGTGTTGTTCTCTGCATTTTTCCTGCAGTTGCCTGGCAGAGAAGATCATGTCGATTGTGGACCTCTCTGCGCGGAACCCGCACTGCGACTCTGGGTAAACTCTGTCAGGAAGCGTCTGCAGTCTGTTCAGGATGACGCGTGCGAAAACTTTACCCACGATGCTGAGAAGTGATATGCCCCTGTAGTTGTTGCAGTCGCTTCTGTCGCCCTTATTATTGTACAGAGTTGTGATGTTAGCATCTCTCATGTCCTGAGGCACTGCCCCCTCGTCCCAGCACTGGCAGAGGAGGTCGTGCAGGTGTGTGAGAAGCACGCTACATCCACACTTGATGAGTTCTGCTGTGATGCCATCCTTCCCTGGGGCTTTACCTAGGGACAGTTTCTCTAAGGCCTTCTTTAGTTCGTCTACAGTAGGTTTCTCGTCCAGTTCGGCCATGAGAGGGAGGTTTTCAATGGCGTTGAGGACATCATTGTTCACGTGGTTCTCTTTGGAGTACAGTTCGGAGTAGTATTCCACCCAACGCTCCATCTGCTTGCCCCTGTTGTGGATGGTATCGCCTGTGGCAGACTTCAGTGGTGCTGTCAGTTTCTTCGTGGGACCCATTGCTTTCTCTATGCCATCGTACATGCCTCTGATGTTTCCAATATCTGCTGCTGACTGGATACTCTGACAGAGCTGAAGCCAGTATTCATTGGCACAATGCCGTGTTAATCTCTGCACTTTGCTTCTGGTAGACCTGTATGCATGTAGTGTCTTCTGACAGGGGGATCGCTTGTATTGCAGGTGAGCACTGCAACGCTCTTCTATGGCTGGCATGAGTGTGGCAGAGTTAGCCTCAAACCAGTCATTGTTCTTTGATTGCTTCTTACCAAAGATCCGTGTGGCTGTGCTGTATACAGTCTCTCTGATGTAATCCCATCTTTCTTTGGCGCTGCCGTTGGGGGGTTCTGAGTCAAACGTCTTGGAAAGAGCATATGTGAATTCCTCAGCCTTGTCTGGATATGATGTCTTGCTCACGTCAATGCGTGGTTGACCCTCTTGCCTAGAGCGGTGGATCTTCTTTGGCTGAAGCTTCATTTTGCAGCACACCAGCGAGTGGTCGGTGTCGCAGTCAGCACTGTGGAAAGTACGGGTAAGAAGCACACCCTTCATTGCTGGCCGTCTTGTAATGATCAAGTCCAGCTGGTGCCAGTGTTTAGACCGACACTGCTACTAGTCCTTCTTTTTTACATTCATTTTTGACAGCAAAGAGCTTTTTTGAATATTTTCCTGTGACAAGGCAGCTAAAAGAATCAGTATGTGAAGATACTGTGACGTATATAATAAATAAGATTGGAGACCAATCAGACCTTTGAGTCTCAGGTGGTTAAGGTCTCACTGGACAGTTTATCTGGTGAATTTTCATCCGACAATGACCTATTGCAGAAAAATGAGAATAACTTTACACTGAAGATACAAATAAAAACAAACTAATGATTTTTGTTGAAAGCATGCATGTGAGATCTTGACTGCGGAAATCAGGTTAATTCCTTATACAACTGGTGGCTTTTATACTGAACCAACACTGCTACTAGCCCCTCTTTTTTACATTCATTTTTGACAGCAAAGAGCTATTTTGAATATTTTTCTGTGACAAGGCAGCTAAAAGAATCAGTATGTGCAATATGCATGAATAAAGTTCACTAGTACTATAACAAATTAGCATACTTTTCATCACCCCTCAACCACCTCGATTGTTAGATATTTACCTCTGTAGCAGACATACGTAAATACATAAGCCAAGTCGGCTGTTCATTTGCAGCCCAAGTTACGCATTTGGTCTCCGGTGTTGCTGATGATGATGATGTTCGTCCATGGTGTCGATGAGGACCATTTAATGTCATCGAGTCACTGGGGGTGGGTCCGGAGCTGGCTGTTCAGCCATCAGCCATCTCCTGCGCTAGTCTAACTGTAAAAGGCAGTCACGAAACAAGCCAACCCATTTTCAAGCCTAACTCAAAGTAAATAAAACCACATTACAAATTTAGCTTCTGAATAAATTTATAAATGCTAGGCTTATCACAATTAGGTTCATGCCTACTACTTTAAAAATTAGGGCTGTGTCAAAATACGAAACTATCCAATGAGACCTAAAGTACCTGACTGTTTATAGTGCGTGATTGAAAGCGTTCCGTTAACCGAGATGTTTATGTCAATTCTGATTGGATAGTCGAACGAAATGTATGCATTGGGTAACGAAATTGCAAACGACAGGTAAAAAGGTTATTTGGCTGATTGAAATGGCTTTTAAAGATATTGGATAAATTTGTATTGACAAGTCAACTGTTAAACATGAACTTTGGGAAACGTAAGTCATTACCGCGTCCAGTCCTCGGCAAATTGATTGAAAGGTAAGCAAAGCGTATACGGTTTCCCCCACCCCGTCCCCGTCCTTACCCAACGGTATAAATACGATGGCCTCTTAGACCAAGGAGAATCTCCTTTTTTTCCCCTTTTGACCCCAACAAGTAATGTCAGAAAAAAGTGGAGAATTACTTGTTGGGCTTGATGGCAGCTAGTAATGAGCGTGATTTTAACTTTCGTTGCTGCATGTCCGTCTATAATATTAAAAATTTAAGTTAGGGACACTCTACTCAGTCAGGTTAGAAACTGTGAATCAGTGAATGAATTGACTGAGTTCCTTGCACTTTTTATCACATTAAATGTTTCCATTATTGAAATCGGTAGGGGGGTACAAACAAACAGGGATGTATAGTCAGACTATAGTAGCGTAGAACAACAATGCTTAGCACTGTTTGTACTTAAGTTTTAGGTACGTGTTCAGAATGGACTATTGGCCACGCACTAGTAATTAATTTATTATTTTGACTAACCTTTGCATGTGGATGCTAACTGAAATCTTTGTTTGACCCATGGCATTTAATCATTTAGAACACTGACTTATTTAGTATTAAACCCCATATGTGTCAACCATTTGAGATGAAAACCTGTACGCCAGACCAATTAAAACCTTACAAAGACCAGTAAAACCTTACACGAAAAAACTTAGTCATACATTATATAAGATCAAGTTTTAAAACAACAAATGCTATACACAATTATGACACATATTTACATAATTATTAACATTTCTGAAACTTTATTTCATTCTTTTTACTTATAGCACTATCATCTTCCTGCTTTGGCTAAGCAAAGAAGCATTTGATGGATGCTCCTTCATTTCAAAATTTCTTTCATGCAGTTTTGTCCTGAAGTGTTCCTCCAGATCATATAAGACTTTAATCCAATCAGCATGAAACTTGCCATGACCTTGGTCAGTGTATTCAAGCTTGCATTTCTTTGAGTTAGGTTCAGCCATTTGATGGATGGAATATTTCAACTAGATCATCTAGTAGATGAGAGAAATAAAAAAAAATTAATTTTTTTATAGATTTGACATGTGATAGAGGAAGATCTCCCGATTACAAATATGTTACGAATTTATATTTTTCCCCATAAACCCCAAGATATTACACTAGGAGCTATCCAAAAATTGAAATCTAGAAATAAAAAAATTGACAAAGTAGCAGTCAGGAAGTTTATACCTCATAAGCTGTTGATCGTTTCTATTAAAATTGCATATCTGTTGTTCGAAATGTTATGAATTTGCTATATGGTGTGCCGATTTTGGTCACAAACTTGATATAAATTGGCAGTGTTACATATTTTTGAGTAACTCAGTATCTGTACTACGTCTGTCATTATGGCAATGCATCTTCCTGTTTGCATTACCCATCTGACAAACTTAACTTAAAACTATAGCAGCACAATAAAATTTCGGTGCTAAAATCTGTAGAGTATTTATTTGTAATTAGTATATTCTTAAAATTTTTAATAAATTGACTTTATCTCCACACAGAAAAGTCAGACAAATTATGGTTACACCAACATGATTGCCACACAATGTAAAGTGTGAAAATTGATGCAAACTTTACGGATTTGATAGTAATAAGTATAAATAATAAAATAATAATGTATAAAATAAGAAAACATACTTACTATACAGGTAGTTAGTCAGTATTAGAAATCCGAGTGAGCGTCTAATCTCCAAGCGATAAACAACAAGATCTTCTCACACTGGAGTTGAACCATGAATGAAACTCGTTTCATTATCAAAGGAAAAGTGTGGTTTTGTTTATGATTTGATTGGTTGTTTCAAGCTACCATAGACTCACTGATTTCTCTATTAAACAAATTACGCCAAGAGTCCTTGATGCTTACAAAATGAAGAAACAGAAGAAGAAAAAAATTAAATTTTAATTTTTTTAAGAAAAAAACGTACAAAATGTTTGTACGGCCGTACACTGACAAAAACGGGAGAAACCATACAAATTACGGGTAAACTGTACAAGTTGACACCTGTGAAACCCTGTCAAACCAAACATCTGTCTATTCTTGGGTTAATGACCTGAAATTTTCACTGCTGATGCATGCGTGGAAGACCGCATCACACCAGAATATGAGTAATGACATCACTCAGCTCTGCCCCAAGCATTAGTCAGTTCCTAGAGATATAGTCCTCACTAGACAGTCTTAACATGTTACTCAAATACTTACCATCTGCATTTAGAGGTCAGTCAAAGTAAATGTGTTAATTACTAGTAAGTGGCTGATAGTCCGACTTGAATGGAAGTTAAAAACTTCAGCACAGATAGTGCCAAGCATCACTGGTCTCCACTTCCAGTTATGCAAGAAGAAAAAAAAAAGAACTTGTTGGTCTACTTGCACCATCTGCTGGTCATTTGTAAGGGTGGTTTTGTTAAATATAAGTGCTTGATCTTAACAAATAACATTCTTTCAATCTTTCATTTTCTAGAAATGTGTGAGAAAATAAGTCATCAATAGAAGACACATCAAACATCTACTTTCCCTTTACCCCCAGTACAAGTGTCCATCATATCATATCAAAACCTGAACCATGCCCTGCTTGGCTGAATAAGGTTATCAACTGAATGATGCAGTGCTGAAAATATCTGATAGCCCAATGCCAGGGACCCCACTAATTTTAGATTGGGCCCTTCCAGTATTTTAAGTGAGGTTTCCATATAAAAAATTATAATTTGCCTGAGGAAACTTTGTTCACACTGAATAAATGTTTAAATGTATTTTCAAAATGTTGACATACTTGCCATAACACAGAACAATCTAAATCAGATCACCACTGTCTTTCTTGAAATTGAAATCTGTTTTTAATCACTTTGAAGGATGGTGTGTGATGCCAAAAATACAATTTTGTGGTCCCAAACCCCATGGCACTGTCATGTTTCAAAAATACACAATCTTCAGTAAATGAGTAATCTTCAAAAATAGAAAAAGACAAAAACAAACAAAACAAAAGAAAGAAATACCACCACTTTCAGTATATGCATGTTACATGTAGAATGTATAAACGGTAAGCAGTCATGATTGGAACTATGTAAAACTATCCTTTGGGCACTTTAAAAACTCAATTTTAGGCAAAGAGGTCAGATATAAACCACCATTTCACATATAACTTAATTGGCTGACAACAGCTAGTGAGATGTATTTGATAGCTGCAATGGGTGAGCCCATTGTGCTAATTTGCATAGGTAGGATCAGGATTATGATTATACCCATTATAGGTACAGTTGAACCCGGTTATGTCGCCGGCCTAGGGGTTTGCCAAAAAGCGTCGAGATAACCGATGATCGAGATAAACGAAAACCAATATGGCGGCAATATATTAACATGTGCTTGAAATTTCTTTATGTACATGATGTGCGTTAATAAATGAGAATGTAGATGCACGTGTTTTTGGAGGTTTTTTTACACAACAGCGTTGCCGCGATTTGTTTGATGAAGCGATTGGCATGCTATAAAAATGTACATGTTTGCTAACAACAAAAGGCATATGTACACCAACTAACAGCAGAGATTTACCAGTATACAATACAAACCACCATCGATTCTCGATACAAACCTTTATTATATTCTCCAACATTGCAAACACAAAGATCGCTCACAAAATCACAAAAAACGTGCGGGGTGTAGTTCGTTTTTACAAAAAGCTAACCAGTGTCAAAATTAAATTCGCGAGTCATTTCACTCTGACACAGCTCTGAAAAGTATCGTACACGCGGTTACTATGGTTTCTTTACAAAGTCTAAAATGCTTTGTTGCTTTTTGCCTTTAACAGTCTGCTTGAAAACAAATGCTTCAATATTATTTATGCTGTCTAAAACAGTTTCATCTCCTACAAAAGAACCATGCCGTCGAATTTTCTGTAGCATTTCTACCACCTCACCAGCTGAGGGAATTGGTTCCAAATCTTCGTCCGCATCTTCTTCATCTTCTTTGTCATTGCCGCATGCAGATGTGCTTGCCTGTGCTGACTGCACACTTGATACAATGTCTTCATTGGTGATCACGCCATCAGTAACGACGTCTTTGTCAATTTCTATGTAATCTCGGAATTCCTGGACAGTGATGGCTAACTCCTGTGCCTCCTCTTCCAAGATAGCATCTGTAAGGCTTGATTTTTCCGCCACTTCCGCGAGTTCTTCTGCGGCTGCACGGCACTGTGCCTGAAACTCATCATCGGAAATATCCTTAATGACGCAGTGCATCCAGCAGTTTGAGATTGTTTCCTTCTTCACGCCATTCCAGTGATTGGTCATGTAGATCGAGATAACCGATGTTAAGTGGCAAATTTGGCCCTCTTTTGTGCTCGAGATATTAGGGTTCGGCGACATAAAAGAATCGACATAACTGATGAGAAAATGCTACGACAAAGAGAGAATTTGGCAGTTCCACTTCAAAAACGTCGACTTAATAGGGTTGGCGAGTTAACCGAGGTCGAGATAAGTGGGTTCGACTGTAAATCAAAGAGATGCTATAGAAACATGTACAAGAACAAAAATTATTACATATCTTTGCCTTGATTGAGAAAGTTTAAGTCATGTATTATATTTTTGTCAAGTTTATGTACAGCAGCAACGTTTCTTTGAAATCAGATTTTACTCTGTGTGTGTGTGTGTGTGTGTATATATATATATATATATATACATATATATAATGCAAAGCATGATCATTTCAGTTGTTGGAATAGTGTTCAAGTATAATTCATTTAGAAGCTGATTCAGGAAGCAATTAACTCTCAGCAAAGCCAACAAAAATAAATTTCAGGACTGTTGGTTGATGGAGTTTTACTTTGTGAAGCACGCCAGCCCAGAAAAAGAAACAAAAAAAGCATTAAGGGGAGGGGCAGCTATTAATTCTTTGCACATACTGCAAACAGCACATTGACATATGTCAAGTGGGTTCTGACCAGGATTCACTCAGAGAAGCCAACAGAGAAGTTTGAACACCATTACCATCCAGTCCCTAGTGAATGTAGTGGTGAACACTTATGATACTTGCATTACCTTCAAACCCCTTTGAACCCTGTTGAATTTATATTTATAATTTTAGCTATCACAACGTTGTGTGACAATATTAAAATATGGGAAATTTTGGGCTTGTGGAATTTCAGTCAGGGCTTGTGAGTCACCAGCCCTGCGCCTGTGTAAAATAAAAAAAAAGATCTTTGAGCACTGTGATGGTTTACACTGATAACAAGGAAATCACATGATTGACTTTCTTTACATTTTGCTCATGGCCAAAAACATGGTAGTAGAACTTTAAAAAAGTTGTTGCATAAAAAATTTCTAACCTCAGTATTTGTTGCCAATTTTTAAAAAATGTTGCCAAGTAAGGAGTCGGTATTTTTCCCTGTCTGTTACTGTAGTAGGCAATAAAATGGGGTATTTATTACCCTTGATACACATATCACAGAACATCTGTTTTAATTTTGTATCATCTCACTCACAGATGCCCAAGTTTCCAACTGTCAAAACTTTTTCAGAACTTGTGGCCTGTTCATCATGATGTGTTGTTACACTTAAAACATTAATATCAGCACTACAAGTACATGATGTTAGACTGTCAGGTATAATTTCAGATTTAGTGAGGGAATTAATTTGATTTTAGCGGATTATTAATGAAAAATTCATTAATACCACTTTCTTGTAATTTTGTTTTGATGCTAACACCATTATCATGGATACTTTTATGTTTTTTGTTAGAATACTTAGGCATCACAGTGTTGATCTTGTTTTTTTCCTGTCACATAAACCTTACAGAATAAAGCACATTTTATACATAGATTATTGTATCTATATTGCAGTGACAGCACACAGGCAGATGAATTTGAAGAGGGTGGAAAGGGATGCAAAAGGTAAGAGTTGGATATTTGTTACTGTTTAGAAAGGTTTTGCTTTTAATATGTTTGCACCTTCACCTTAAATTATTAGAAAGAGAATTTGTGTTTATATTTGCTTTTTGTGATGCTCATTTGATTGTGCAGGAATAGCAGAGAACTCGCCCCATGGAGAACTCGCCCTGGGAGAACTCATCCCAGGTGTCAGGAGAAGTCGCCCCATGGTGGTCAGAAAAGTCGCCCCACTTTGTCTAGAGAAGTCGCCCCACTTCCCCTGGAGAAGTCACCCCAAGGATAATATATAGTAATTCTGAGATGTTGCCACATGGTTGTTAAGGCTTTATTTATTGTTGTTTTTCTTCAACTTAATAACTTATTAAATCTATAAGAAAAATTTCAAGCTTTCCATTTGATCAACTCTGCTTCTGTACTTAACGAAAAATAAGTGTTATCTGTCCCTTTCGCTCTGCTCTTCAAATCATTAGATGCATTTTATTTGGAAAAATAAGAGGGGATATAAGCATGATGTGATGTCTGCATTTTTATATATAAAATGGTTCCAACCTAATAACCTAAGTCATCCTGAGATGACTTTATGGCATTGACATCTATAACCCGAAATTGACTGAATTGGTGCTGACCGTCAATAAGCCAAAGGGTTATGTGATTATCTCTCTAACTGAACAATTTAATCTGGTTTTTCACTGAGATTTGGTAACCATTAACAAATGATACTTGAACTCAATAAAAAGCATCATTGATGCCTACTCAAGAAATGCAGTCGCTACTGACTTCATCATCATGGCTAATGCGCATAATTTGGACGTTTTCTGAAAGATCACTTGTACTACATCATTTAGTTTATTTCTTCTTTTTTGTCAGTGTTCGTAATTATATTATTTCTCAATAATAACAAACTATTTCAAGTTGAATGAGAAGTTTTAAAAATATTTCACTACTAAATTACCGATGCAAAATAAACAAGATTATGTTATTTTGTAATATATAATAACACCATGATCACGCGTACTAGACCCAAATTTACTAATGAGGCACAAATCAATGTCGCTGACACATTAACTCATTATATATGTTTCTTTCCTTAATGCATACATTTTTGCTATATCAGTATATGTCTGTCATTAGAAAAATTCAATGAAAACAATAAATAAAACTTGGATTTGAAAATATTGCAACCTAAATTGTGTATATCAATACCTACATTACTGTCGCCAGTATAATTACAAGTTAGTTCTGTCAGATAAAGATGAAAAATAAAACTGAAGATTTAATTAAAAAGTCTCTAAATTAATCGTGTATAATCTTTGAGAAATCTAAAAGCAAATTTTGAATAATTATACCCTGAACATTTATTCACGAGGCTTCAGAATGTAGGTCGCTATGGTCATGATACATACGTAACACTTTTATGCATGGCGTTTTTTTGTGTGTGTAAAACGAGGGTTTTGGAGAGTATAAAATGTGCTCAAAATGTTAGGCACGAAATGTTTTAAAAGAAACGGATAACGTCTTTTATTTTAAGACAACAATTACATCATTACATAACAGTAAAATAATAAAATAAAAGAGACAATCATACATATAATTATATTGTTATAAAGGATATACAATTTATAAATTAAAAAAGAAAATTATACAATTTTGTATTGTGCATTGGTATTAAGGCCAGTAGGATACAAAGTATCTAACTTATGAATCCAAAAAGTTTCTTTTTTTGAGTCTATTCATGTCACCATGCACAATATCTATTGGCATGAAAGACAATTCACTTAGAGAGTGATTACTGGTGTTAAACTGTGTTGAAATATTAGAAGAAAACTGCAGATCTCTATAACTTTATATATGAAAACGTTGATTATTCATATTAGTAGTTTCTCTTATGTTTGCACATCGAGAGCACTGGTGTATGTTACATTTAGATGATGAAACTGTTTTGTTTTTCTTTTCTATCTGTTTAGTACTAATAAAAAAATCTGGCAAATTCTTGGGTCTTTAAGCGATAATTCATGTATTTTTGTAAAGTGCTTTTACGCTGGTTTTATTTGATAAATTTAGGAGACTATAAAATTTATTAATTATACGAAGTAGATTAGATAATGAAGGGTTTGATTGTATTGTGAAAGGAATTACATCTCTCTCTATTTTGCATTCTGCTGTGATTAAAGCCTCATGTTGAGTAATATTACGGGCTTTGTTCAGGGCAGAATAATTATATGTGTAGGATAATTTCTGTTTTGTAAATATGTTTGTAATTTATTCAACGAATTTTGTAATTGACCATCATTTGAAATAATGCATCTGTATCTTTTCGACTGGCTATATGTTATACCGTTTTTACATGACATGGGATAACATGAAGAATATTCCACATATTCCTTGATACGAATATTTGTAGAGATAGTGTTATCAGTATTTTATATCACATTTACATCTAAAAATGAAACATGTGTTCTAGATGCAGTATAAGTAAATTTAATTTTCAGATGAAAATGATTTCGGTGATCAATAAATTTTTTCATTTCTTTGGTTGACTACTTCCAGATATAAATATGTCATTGAAAAATCTGAACCAAAGAGATGGATTAAACTTTTCATTTTGAAGAAAATACTTTTCAAATTTACCCATGAAAGGGAAGAGTATGAAGGAGCCATTTTAATACCCATTGCTGTACCCATTATTTGTATGTAATTCGTATTATTAAATTGAAAATAATTATTTTCGAAGATAAGTTTTATTATTATACGAATATCTTCACAAGATAGTGTGCTATTATTAGGATTGTTGTCAAGAAAATATTTACATGCAGGGCTGAGCAAATCCCATATCCTGACGTCCCGAACTAGTCATTTTTGACGTCGGGCAAGTAAAATTTTCCAAGTCGCTAGTTCGGGACAAGTGCTTTTAAAAAAAGTCGGGCTAGTCCTTATTTTCGTGCTTTAATCACTATATCTACCTTTATTTGGCCAGGCATGCCCTCTGGGGGTACTGAATACTTGATTCTACTCCTCTTCGTGTAAACATTTACATCCTGTTACTGCTTGACTGCATATTGGGCTAAGCGACCAAATTATTGGCAAATCAAAACACGTCAAACAAAAGAAAGACAGTATTATCAATTAGTAGTGTTGTAAGCGGTTTTGTTGCAATGAGTTTACTCAATCTAGATCATAACGAGCGGCTCACTATGATTTTAATCCAGCAAGTCAGTGTAATTAAAATAATGAAAGGTACTTTACCGACATCAATGTTGGTTTCCTTTATGAACTGATTAAATGACAGTAATGATTCTTTAATTTATAATCGATTATACAGATGATTAACTTTCACGTGTGATATTGTGTTTGAAGCGAAATAATTATGCTAATTAATGAGCTGTTTCAGTTTGTATTTAATAGAGAAATTTGATCTTCTGATCACTTTAGAAGTAGTTGTCAAGCAAGCTGATAGTTACTCCGTGGATAAAATGAGTTTGCTAAATTATTTTCACAAGGAAGGTAATAATGGCGATTTGGAGAAGGTAAATTTGTTTGAAAATGGAGGGATAAAACGTAAGACGGATACTGACTGTGCTTGAATATATGACTCGGAAGGTGGCAGACATATACATGGACATATTTTCAAATCCTTGAGCTAAAACATATATACATGAACCTGAAGAAGCCAAATGTATAACAACCAAGGTTTTTAAAAATTAAATTCTTTTAAGAAATAATTATGTTGTATATTATTTCATTTGTTTTTTTCTATGGATTAAGTACATACGTCTCATCAAATCTTGGCAAGTGATTACCATTTTGGGACCAGTGAAAAGTAAGTTGGGACTAGTGAAGAGAAAGGTGGGACTAGTGAATTTTCTGAAACCATTTGTCCTGGACTAGTGGTTAAAAAATATTTGCTCAACCCTGACATGCTTCAATACCAACTGCATGCGGAAAGTTGGTATATAGTGATGTTACATCTAATAATACCAGGATTGAAATTAACAGATAGCTGTGGAATAGACTTCAACTTTTTAATTAAAGTTGTTGTATCTTTAATGTATGGTTTCATTATGACTTTTGGGTAATACGTATGTAGAATTGAGGTGTACGCATGTTAAGAGGGAGAGTATCAAATTCCTCATATACGGAATTATTTTTTTTTTAGCCATCTCATTAATGCATGTTGAAATTATTTATTTAATTTCTATTGACGGATCTTCGACAATATGTTTGTATTAGTTTTCATCATTTAATTGACGTTCAAATTCTTTAACATAATCTTCTTGATTCATAATAATAATAGTGTTTGACTAATCATCCTTTTTAATCACTATACTCTCGTCATTCATTATATTATATAAAGACTTAATTTCGTCTTAGAAATATTACTATGATATTGCTTTTTATGATTACCAGTTAATATCTCTTTTGTGATCACGTATAAATAAAAATCTAAATATGAATCACGTAAAAGATGTTTTAATTCTATTATAAAAAGGTTATCTGGGTTTTGGGGCGACTTCTCCAGACAAAGTGGGTTGACTTCTCCAACCACTCTGGGGCGATTTCTCTATGGGGCGACTTTTCTGCAAACCATTGTGCAGTCATTGGTAGATTCTTATGGTAGCATGAACACTGTCAGCACCAGCTAAAAGATCATAGGGTAATTTCAGGATATAAGTAATTTAGACTATTTTTATTGTGGCTTTCAGACCTAAATGCTATGTGTAGTTTTTGCTTTTACTGTTACATATTTATTGTATGCTTAAACCTGAACTTTTCTTAATAATCAATACAAAGATTCATTTAAGAATGATGTTATGGAAACGACATGATGATGAGGAGGACAATGATGATTATGGTCCAACAACCATTATTATCATCATCATCATTCATCTAAGGGTCATGCTTTGGAGGAGGGCAGTTTGGGCAGAATTGTCACTTTATCAGTACAATTTTGCTTCATCATAAAAGGAAATAAACATTAACTTGCCTTGCTTCAAAATGAATGCCTACCAATACCAGCTCCCATGTTTGGTATTGTGAAACTTGTGTTTGTGAGTGTAAAACAGCAGAAATTTTTCAGAAATAATTTTGTTTTAATTTAGTTGCTTGTGATGCACTCAAACATGCAGAGACTTTACGACTGAAAATGTGAAACTTGCGGGGTCAAGTTGAATTCTACAGGTCTTTTTCAAATCATAAACCAAATTATGTATTGTTTTGAAACTAAAATCTGTGAAGATATGCTTTTGATAACTGTTAGTTACTCATTTTCAGGAACAGGTACATATTTGTCAAGCTGCTATTTAATGCCAAAGCAATGTTATCAAGTAGTTATTCAGGATAGAAATTAAAAGGTCTGATGATTATTTTCTTTTTATATCTGAATACTATTTAACTGTCAGAATCAGTAAAACACCAGCTGTTGATCAACTTTCTAATAGCTTGGTTGCCCACTGGACAACCAACCTGTAATTCTGATTGCCTAACAAATCATCTGGTTGTCTAATAAGAAATTCCCAAAAACATTTCCAGGTAAAGTTACTATGGAGTAAATCACATATGTTGCCAAATGAATAATGGCTTTATTTGTTAATAATGATATTGTAACAACAATATATGATTTAATCAACACCAGAACTTTAAAATGTATGATGCATCCATTTCTTTTTTAAATATATTACCCAATCATAATACCTTAGGAGAACTACTACTACCTCACAAAATGCAGCCCTCCCAGATAACACCTTTAGCCATAAAAAAAAGCTAAAAATTATCTGCCCACCTAGGTCATGGGCTGTCGGTGTGATCTCACCTTGGCAGCAAATCCTATGAATATCTCGGGGGGGGGGAAACAATCACTTGAATTCAATAATTTGAAGAAAAATAAAATTCAGCCCAAACTGGTCACAACATAATACAACTTAATGTGTCAAATGTTTTTAGCCCAACTGACTAGTTTTTATCAATATGTGTAATACGACTAAGACACAAAACAGATTCCCAGATAAGGGGCAAAAGTTCAGTCATCTAGAAAAAATAGAAGTTTGTTACCAATTGGCATATGATAAAATATCACTTAGTCCGGTATGAACTTGACTCAACGTAATGAGTCTTACTCTGAGAAAGATTTAAAAAAAAAAAGATCTCTACCAAAACTGTCACTGATTTTGGAACAAGGTCAGCAACTAGCTTCAGTGTTTCTATTAGTATTTGTTTAAATCAGTGAAATAAAAAAATTTTAAAAAATCGGTCAGGTCAAACAGAACTGAACTCAATTCTGGACAAGGTCAAACCCAGTAAAAAATGTTACATTACAATAGCATGTAATGGAATAAAATGATTTAAAACTAACAGACAAACAATTAAATTAAATATACATAACAACTTACAGATTAGAACATTGGCAAGCAAGCTTTGCAACGATCGCAGAATGCTGCTGACAGTTATCACACTTGCCTAGTGTGTTCTGGCTGTGAAGCGATCAACACATGAATTTTGTTCAGCATTGACCAAACATCAGTGGAATACAGTGCTTGGGGCAAGTGCGGGATTTTCTTGCAGATAAGGGATATAAATCAACAAATTGTGCATCAGCAACTAAATGCAGAAAATCTTATTGTTCAGAGAAAGTTTCGGCACTCATTCACTACCACAGGATTCATCCTTATTGGCAATATGGATAGGTCTAGTCATTTCAGGGTTCAACTCTATATCTATTGCTGAACAGTGAGAGAAATAGCAAAGCAAAGAGCCAAAATTACAATCTTACACATCAGATACATGGACTGGATATGGGGATCAGACATCCCATACCCCATCCCAGCATTAATGATGTCCTCCCCACAAAGATGGCTGACTTCCATTACGACCAGACTAGGCCATCTACATGGCATCAGTCTGGGTCACAACCGCAATGAATACATTATAAGCCACCAGAAGACCACCAATTGTCCAGTATGTCAAACCATACATGCCAACCATTTTGCTTTTGGCATAATGATTATGCTCTTCATCGCCAAATTATGTTTTCCAATAGACTGTATATGGATTACACTTTCTTGCTACATTATAAATAAATAAAAGTAAAGCAATAAAAAGATGTTTTTGTCATTTTTATTATCATGTCTTTAATTCTACTCATATATGAGAATATTCTTAAAAAGATGACTTATTTGCTATATATAGCAGCCGCATATGACCCATTTCCAACAAAAACAGATGGGTTTCTTCAAAAGCAAACTTTGCATAACAGATTCATTTTATTGATAAGCATGTTAGTTAGTGAACAGGTATATATTTTTAAACAAAATGGTGCCAGTTGTTAAGTGAAACGCTTTACGGTATGAGTTGTGGATGTTATATGATGGAAAATGTTAGAGCAGAAGGATCTTTGCAAACCTCAAACATGTCAGATCAGAATAAAGACAAATCAACACCACTTTACAGACTTTAAAAGAAGAATATGATAGTAATGTAATACAGCACTCTGCACACCTGACTATGATCACAGCAGAATTCCAATTCACGATCATTTAGCGAAAGTTATACATATAGACTAGTTGAACTGAGTGCTGAATATAAATAATTTTTCTGTATATTTTGTGTTTGTATTCTGGTTCTAATCCATATGGATTATGCCTTTTGCGATAAGAATTTGGACCAGCTGCAGAACCAGGCTAGTAGTAAAAAAAGTATCTTTTTCATACAAGCTGTAATTCTGGCATGTAATATATGGATTACGATTCTTACACCCAAATTATGTTTTTTGCCACATATAATAGCTGTCTGCATCGTCAGTTACAAGGTCCAAGCATCAACCTACTAGTTTTCTCATAAAAGCACCAGCAATCAAACTTTCATCGGCAATTCTACAAGTGGCATACCCCAGTATTTCAAATGGACACCCCATCAATCAACCGTGATATTGCAGTCTTAGAGATGACAAAGCTATACTCCATATATGTGAATCAGATCACTCAGCAGTTGGTACGCAATATCTTACACTGGTCAACAGTGAAATCATTACTGACTTGAAAAGGCCCTAATCTGTAGTATTTTGGTGTGCCGAACACGAATATAACCGTGAAAAATTTGTATTGGCTCTCGTTTTGAAGATATTCATATACCTCATTTTCTATGTTTCACTGTGTAAATTTCTCCAGTAGGACTGCAGCAACATCCGGAATAATGATGTAACATTGCATAATACCATCATGCTCACATCATCCACAGTTGATTGCATCATTTTCTGATGCAATGCAATACTAATGCCATGCGGCTGCTGAAGTAAGTTGACGTCAGCAGTGTACTATACATGTGTAGGCCTATTATACTAATGCCAGGCGGCTGCTGAAGCTGACGTAAGCAGTGTACTATATAAAGCCCAATCAGATAGGTTCAGCATTTAAAATATTTTAGACGTTGTGCGAGACAGTTCAAGCTACTGTTACATAAAACTTATTATTTTATCCATTTACGTACAATAAAGAACAGTAATGCCTCGAAAGTGTGTTAATACCGCGGACAATTTTTGCTATATTTGTGGGGAAGTGACATTTGCCAACCAGAAGAAAAGTATCAATTCTCAAGTGAAGAAGGCATATCATCTTTACTTCGGATGCAAGGTTGGTGACCAAGACAAGCCTTGGGCTCCGCATATATGCTGTGCTACATGTACAACACCGCTTTCACAGTGGTTGAATTGCAAAAGGTCATCAATGCCGTTTGCAGTCCCAATGGTGTGGAGAGAGCCAAGCAACCACCTAAATGACTGTTACTTCTGCTTGGTTCCTCCTCTTTCCGGCGGAATAACGAAGCGAAAGAAGTCGAGAATAGTCTACCCAAACATTCCGTCTGCATTGAGACCAGTTCCACATGGTGAGGGACTTCCTATTCCAGAACCTCCAGCAGAATATTCTCTTGATTCATCTGACGAAGACAAAGGTGAGTCGACCTGTTCTTCTCCTGGTCCATCAGCATGCAGTGATCCAGATTTTCACTGCGGTGCATCATCAACCCCACACAGAATAACACAGGAAGAACTAAATGACCTGATTCGTGATTTGGACTTATCAAAGAACAAGGCAGAATTGCTAGGATCAAGACTCCAACAATGGAATCTTCTAGAAGAAGATGTCACAATTACTGCATATCGAAAGCGCCACCAGCAATTGGAGCCTTTCTTCAGAAAGGAAAGTAATCTGATATTCTGTTCCGATATTGAGGGCCTCATGAATGCTTTAAAAATCACTCATGACCCACAAGAATGGAGACTATTTGTGGACTCTTCAAAACTGAGTCTCAAGGCTGTGCTTTTGCACAATGGAAACATTCTTCCATCTATTCCAGTAGCGTATGCTGTCCACATGAAAGAGACATACGATAACTTAAGGCAGCTACTGAATTCCATTGAGTATAACAAGTACAGCTGGCACCTCTGTGGTGATTTGAAGGTAGTTGCCCTTTTAATGGGACTGCAGCAAGGATATACAAAATACATGTGTTTCTTATGCGAGTGGGATAGCCGAGCAAGGGAAATGCACTACATGAGGAAGGAATGGACTCACAGGCAGAATGTAGCCATTGGAGAGAAGAATATCCAACACCCAGCTCTGGTTGAGGCTCAGAAAATCTTGCTACCACCCCTTCACATCAAACTAGGTTTGATGAAGAACTTCATGAAAGCCATTGACCGGACTTTGCCAGCATTCCGATACCTGCATGAAAAATTCCCTCGACTCAGCGAAGCAAAGATTAAAGAGGGAGTTTTTGTGGGTCCTCAGATTCGAGAGCTTTTCAAAGATGACCGGTTCAACAACTTGGTGGAAGGTGACGCGAAACAAGCATGGAATGCTTTTCGCCTAGTTTCTACAAACTTCCTCGGAAATGTTAGGGCAGAAAACTATAAGGAACTAGTAGAAGACATGTTGATGAAGTATAAGAAACTTGGCTGCAATATGTCTCTAAAGATTCACTTCCTTCATTCCCATTTGGATTTCTTTCCTAGCAACTGTGGCATTGTTAGTGATGAACACGGCGAACGTTTTCATCAAGATATCGCAACAATGGAACAAAGATACCAGGGAAAATGGTCCACTACAATGCTGGCTGACTACTGCTGGACACTCCTCAGAGATGCTCCCGAACAGCTGTACAAGAGACAGGCGAAGAAATCTAAGATGTAGTCAATGACTTGATTTTTTATAGGTAGGCTATTACAGTTGACCTTTTACTATTGGAATGCATTTCGTTATGTAAACATTAATTTCTTGCAGATTACAAAAAAACTAGAGCCAATTTTGCAATTTGACTGTCATATTCGTGTTCAGCACATAAAAATTGATAAGAATTGACTAATTTTATTTCAGTAACATGACTTTTGTAAAAATTTGTTGTCCAGTGTTATCTGTGGGCTTTGTGTTATACTTAGTATCTATGGCAATTTTCTAACAGGCAGAACACAGCTTATCTTCTCCCACTCTGAATTCCACAGGTCATATGTGGGAGTCAGTCTCATGAATAAGAGCATTGAAAAGAGCTGCTTTACACACCCTAGCCAATGCTGTAACAACAGCTGCAAGTTCACAACTAGCAAAACGAGATGCAGTGATTTCTACATCTGCCTTCTTAAAGATCATGGTAAGGCCAAGCTACGATCACAACCTTTATCTTCCTTTTAAATGGCCAGAATGACAAAGTCTGTAAACAAGCCACCAAGGTGACTATTTTCCCTTCCCCAAAACCACAGCATTAGTGCAGGGACATTAAGAGAAATCAACAAAATGAATGCAGAGACTCGCCTGGACACAAACTTCTGAGAAGCAGTCCTTCTAAAGCTACACCAATTGAAAACCACTGTTCTTGTGAACAAAAGTGGATAAGATTCAGAGAGTGCTATTGTTTGCTCCAATGTTTCTCTCCACGACAGCCTCCATTTCTAAAAAAATGACATTATCATCACTCCACCTTTACCACAGATCCTTGTAGGAGGAAGGCTTCAATTTGCTGTTTCCGAATCGGCCAAGATTTGCCATGATGATCAGTGGAGTTGAAAAGTGGTTTCTGAGGGACTTTCAGGATACCAGAGTCCCGTCAGCTACAAACATCCCAACAGATCCATTCAAAGCCACCATCTTACAACAAGAAATAAACAGCCTTCTCCAGAAAGGGGGGTGGTCGAAATCATTCAAAATATAAATTCCCTGGGTTTTTATTCAATGCTGTTTTTTATCCCAAAGGCAAATGGTATTCTGCGTCTTGTCATTGATTTAAGTGCCCTCAATCAAATCAATCATGCTTATTTGTTCACATTGGAAACACCACAAATATTTTGAATGCCATCCATGAGTGGACTTTGAATAAAAGATGCATATCTTCATGTCCCTATTCACATAGCTTCCAGGAAGTTCCTGTGATTAGCTTACAAGGACGTCACATACCAATTCAGAGTGTGCCCATTTGGACTCAACATCGGTCTCTGAGTCTTCACTCATCTGATGACTAGAGTAATGACTCATGTCTGGACCATCTCTACATGGCAACATTAAGCTACCTCCATGACATTCTGCAAAACATCAGGTGAGTTACATCTTGGAACACAATATGATAACCCTTGTCACATTACTTGTCAACAAAGACAAATCTGATCCAATACCATCCCAACAATTTGTTCATCTAGGTATGGAATTCAACACAAAGGTAAACAGAGTATGTCTTCCTTAGGAACAAGCATTGAAAATCAGTACCATGGTTGATTCTTTACTTTGAGGAAAACTCCATTTTCTTTGTCTACTAGGCCTGATTAATGTGGCAGTATATCTCATCGTCTTAGATCACCTTTATAGACAAACATTACAACTGATTCTATTATCCCAATGGAGGCCAAAAGTTTTCTCCCTGGACTTGCTATCTGCACAAAAGGTACTATGGCCAAAACTGGAACAACCTAACTTGGCTTACATCAGGTATACCTCGGCAAGTACAACCACCAGAAATCAGTCTGTACAGATGCAAGTTCAGAGGGGGGGATGGGCACACCAACTACATTCTTTTCAGGAAGTGATTGTAGTGTGGTCTCCCCAGGAACAGGATCTACATATCAATATACTATTTGCAAAAAGGTGAAATACCAAACTCCCAACCTTTGTCTGACCAGTCCCAGATCCAAAAGCAAGGACAGTTGATGGCACTGTCCATAAATTGGAACAGCCTGAATGCATATACTTGCCCTCCAACACCTCTTATTCCAAAGGTGATACAAAAAGCAAGAGAATCAGATCATCCTGATTGTAACAATCAGATGGGAGAAGTCATGACTTCATCAATCTTAATGGAAATTCCTGGGAAAATTGAGGTTTCCCTCTTCTGCTCAAACAACCATGATGGCAGTTGTTTCATCCCAATCCAGAGCTACTGAACCTGCATGTCTGGATCATATTAAACAGGCCCTCAAAAATAAAGAGTTTTCACAACTAGTCAAGGAATCATTCAGGCTAAGAGGCATTCCACTCTGAAAACATATGAAGGCAAATGTCAAATTTCCACATATTGGTGTACACCAGAACACATACTTCTACAGGCTTCTATACCTCAAATAGCTAACGTCCTCCTCTGACTCTTTGAGGACAAAAAGTTTGCATCAGATACATTAAAATGTTACCACTTCACAATCACTGACACCTTTCATCGGGATGGAAGTGATGATATCAGACAAAACAAAGACTTATTTGACCTTCTCTCCAACTTTGTTTGTAAACAGTCAAAAACGTTGGCTCTGTGCCCAAAGTGGAACCTATCATGGGTAGTAACCTGTCTGAACAAGACACCATTTGAACTGCTTTTAGTGATGGTAGACAGAATCAGTGAATACATGTCTTATTAGTGGACCTGAACCATATGCAGTTCTGAAAAAAATGGGTCAGTTTCCCTTATGACATTTCCGCTTTCATCACCTAGAACAGGCTCCTTTCCATGGGTAACCAGACTTTTGTTATGAAATCATTGTCCGCTCTGGACACTTCAGCTGGAGATCACCTACAGGACCCAGTCAGAGCTTTGAAGTGGTACCTAACAAGGATGGAGCTGTTGTGTCAAGGGAGATTCTGCCTATTCATACCTCTTAAAAAAGAATAGGATGATAATATCAGCATAGACACTTTCATCCTGGATAAAAGTGATTTGAGAAATAACGCCAGTTTAAATGAATTTGTTACATGATTCAGCTCATGAGGTTAGAACAGTTCATATTTGAGCAGAACTGTTCTCTAACTGACATTATTGATGCCATAGGATGGAGATTGGAATCCACATCCTTCAGCTTTTATCAGCCTTCACACATTCACATCCATATAGAGAGCATGCCTTACATGCCAGTAGTAACTGAGATATTCGCAGGATTTGTCACTAATTTTTGTTGTGCTGAAAAAGTGTTATCTGAGATGGACAGATCTGCAAAGTAGTAGCAATTTTCCTAAGATATTATGATTGGGTAAGTGTTATTGAAGTAACATTGTACTGTAACAAAAATTATTTCCCTGTGTACTTTATGAATACCAGGGAACTCTACATTGATATAACCCTTTACCTCATGCAAGCACCTTTGGACACCTCTACTCCATTCGAATGGAAGCGCCTTTTGATGCCTGATGTAAACATCAGCCATTTTAAGCAGGTTTTCGTAGTGCCACCTTCAGGGAAAACCTCCTATTAGATACTACATTCATTTCTGCTAATGACAATTACGTCAGATCATGTGGTCACTGTTTATGCCCTGGTCGAAATCTGCTATTTAAAGTAACTGGGTTGTAATCTCCACTCTCCAAAATGGAGGTCGCGGATTTCATTCAGTACTTACAAAGTTTTCACGATTAGAATCACAACTGTGAAAGCTCCAATAACTTAGGTGAAGGCTCTGATATTGATGTAGGCAGCAATTAGTTTGTATAAATTATCAAATTCAGTTGACTTAGTGATGTAGACGTGGACAAAAAGCTTGTAAATTTCGAGTATGAGAAATGGCAGCTATGGTTGACAGTGAACGAGTTCTCTCAAGATTTTAAAGCACATAAAAAAAAATCTTCCTTGAAAAATAATTACAGAGCTATAACAATCGGACTTTACTCTTAAATTTTTCCACGCATGCTAGATGTGTACCAAAAATGTAAAATGGTTAAAATTGCTGTTAAACGTAACATACACTACATTGCTTAACAGTTAACAGGCAGATCTATGCGTATGGAGTCGAATAGGTAACAGGTGTTCTATTTATAGTGCACTGCACTGAGTAACCTTGCTCTATGAGGTAAAGGGATAAACGAACCAATACCAGAGCTCTTAAATTGACAACATTCTGGATATCTCTTAATTTAACATTTCTCATTTATTATATACAGATTTTTATAATTTGCATTAGCTGTAATTTCCAAATTATTATTAGTTTCAGAACGTTTCAGGCTTTCTCTTTTTGGAGATATTGAGTATGTGTCAAAAACAATATCTTTATATGAAAAGTTTTTCACTAACATCTCCATTTTATTATATTTAACTCATATATTTGATCTCATCATATACTATATCAGTATGTCACCTTATGGGGCCCCGAGTGGCCGAGTGGTCTAAAGCACTCTCCGTTACGGATCACTGCCATCTCACCTCTGTCTGTGTGGGTTCGAGTCTCGGATTCGGCTAATGTTGGTATGTGAGAAAGCTTGCCAGTAGCTTCTTGTGGGTCACTGGTTCTTTCCAGAGTTTTCCCGGGTTTTTCCTCCACCATTAATACTGGCCGCCATGCATAGCCTATCGTGTGCTGAAAAATGGCATTAAACCCTACAACAACAGCAACAACATGTCACCTTATAATGTAAGGGACTGTATGATGCATGTTACCAGATCTAATATTGTACTGGTAGGATATATATCTCCACAACCACCACCCCAGCTTCCCTTACATTATCTCAGATCATTTTATCTAAAAACAATGAAAAGGAGAACAGCATCAAAATTACCACAAAATAGGCATTTATCATTATAATATATTTGCACAGAATGAAGTTGTATTGCAAAGTTATTGGATGCCTTAAAATCAGTATATGAGTATCTGGTAAAAACATGCCTCTTGCACTGAGGTTTAATATCAGGCATCTGTCAATTTTGAACCACTGGCAAATGGTAGGAAGTGTTATTATATGCATGTTTGACCCTGTCAAGTAGGTAGCATATCTTTTGTAAACCTTAACACCAGGCAGAAATCAGTGTATCCCCTAGGGGTGCAAGACAGAGTCAAAACTCTCCTTGGTGTCAAAACTGGGGGTCAGGCTGAGTAAAAAACTAACTTTGGTATCAGAACTGGGGGTCAAATTAAAATTTTGAGTGTCTCTGAAGCGCAAATGAGGGTAAAGGGAAACACAAATATAGGCAGCCAATTTAATTTATTCTGCATCATAGTAATCTAACTTGTCATAAACCATAGCCAGGGTGTTCTTTAAAACTGGAAGGAGCTGGTAAAGATTTTTCATTAACAGTAGGGTTTAAGGGGGTTGATATAGAAAGTAGCAAACAGTAGCGGGATACTCTGGCAGATTTAGGCAGGTAAATTACCTGGCTACCAGTTCTTGGGGAAGACTTTGTTACCATCAATTTCTAGCTGCTTGACCATCATTTCAATGGCCCTACTAGCCCAGACAAGATAAAATCCTTGTTGGGCAAGTACATTTTCATGTAGAAACACTAATTTTCACAGAAAAATAGGATACAAACTCATCTTTTGAGACAATTTACCTTTTGTTATCCTTTCATGGCTAATAGGTCAAGATTAGAATTGTTATCACCTGGACTGTATTGTAACTTTGAGACACCTGGTTGCATGAAGTTAAACTTTTGTTGTCCAGGCTGCTGGGCCTTGGATTTGTTCAACCTCACCATCTGAATTCTTTGTCATCATCATCATTAGGTTAATTAAGTAAATAAAATAGCATAATGCTATATTTAACTCCTGCTTCCACTATTTGTACCAGATACTTGGAGGAAAGAGATTATGATACAATCATGGGTAAGCCTATCAAAACATGTTGCATATTCTTTTTGCAAGGGTGTTGTTTTGTTCATGGGTATTATCTGTTGAAAATAAGATGTTTTCTGTGTGATGACATCTTGTATTTTTTAATAATATCTTTAATATTTATGTTGAAATCATTAATCAGTAATCGTACTTTTGTCTTTAATAATGTCTTTAGGACTTTGTAGTAAGATCTTTTAAACTTTTATTAAAAGTCTTGCACTTGTTATTGATTTAATTTGAAATGGTGGGTTTTTTTTCACTATTACTTTTGCATTTTGCATTGAAGTCTGAAAACTAACTTCATTCATTTTTATATATTTGTTCCTGCTTGACGTCCAGTACCTTACCAAGTGTCCTATTGTTTTGATATTCCCATTGTAACAAATTCAAAATATCTCTCAAGTTAACACCTCAAACTGTACCATTTCAGCAGGGATCATCTGTTCTTGGATTACAGTTTTGTGTTCAGTTGTATGACGTAGTTGCACATCAATTCCATCCATTCAGTGGAATGAGCATGCTCAGCTGAAGGGCTGACAGCAGGCAGTCTGTGTTGAAAAGAAAATAAACTGCTTTTATTATCTTTTTTTTTTGTGCTATGTTCCTAATTTCTGTAAAAAAAAAAACCGAATATTTTGATAAAGTAAGAACGTCCTACCATAATTATTTGTGTCCTTTATTAGAAAATTTATGTATTGAGGAAAATTACATTATTTTTAGAGTGGCATTGTTTCTGTTATATGATAGTTAGATATCTGAATGTTGGCATTTCGGGTGAACAAAGTTGCATACTTGACACTTTCATTATTTACGAAATTGGTAACCATGGAAACTAACTTGAATGTGATAATATGGTTTTAACCAATGTGCATGTCCAGTTGCATTATCAATTATTTCATCATGTAGAGGACCGCACCGGTGGCCTAGTGGTTAGAATGCCCGCCTTGGATGCGGGAGTTTGTGGGTTTGATCCCTGACTGAGTCATACCAAAGACTTGCAGAAGTGGTACTAACAGCTGCCTCACTTGATGCTCAGCATTAAGAGGTTAGTGTTAGGACTGGTCGGCCTGGTGTCAGGATAATGTGACTGAGTGGGACATCATACTACATGTCTGTGGCATGATGCCCCATTGCTAGACATCACTATGAACTGCCACACTGCAGACATCATAGCGATATGACTGAAACATTGTTAAAGCTACATTAAAAATCCAAATCACACACACACTCATCATGTAGATAAATGTGTTAGTACAAAAGAATATCATGATGATCAGTTTATGTTATATGTAATTTGTCAGGTACATTTAGCAAAGACCTGATTTTAATAAGATATAAAAACCATGCAATAAAATGACAGATATGTCATGCACATTGTAAGTGGCTTACATATAAATAGCTTTTAGGTATAAGCTTACCATGCAGATTGGGTGGAAGGGTTGAGCTTTGGTTCGGTTTGATAAAACAATTTCATTTTGGTTTTTGCATAGTACACATTTAGAAATTTTGTAAATGTTAATGGCCTTACAGCTGTGTGTCTTTAGTCTTTGATTTAGCTTTGGGGAAAATGTGATCCTGTTTTTCCATTTTGGTTCTCTACACCCCCTGTACTATTTATTCTTCATCATTGTACAGTAGTTTCAGGGACCAGCTAAAAGAGAATACCATAAGGCTTGTAGGATATGGCTTACCTCCAGCCTCACTCTTCATAAGCAGATCTATGAAGCTGCTAAGAAGAATGTTATAAAGATAGTTCATGCAACAAAGTCAGTCTACTACAGTATAATGTGACCTCACTATAGCATGCTCTGTTACAACACAAATTCAGACATAACATGAACAGGCTTGGCTCTGGAAATTTCATATACATGTATTTTTCTCACACACAACCAAATATTTTTTCTTTCTAAAAGTATGAAAATAGTGTGTAAAAAGTTTATTATAATTTGGCAAAGAGATTGCAAATGAATTCTAATATAATATAGATGATCATGTTGTGGCTTCTGAAATTTTTTATACATGTATTTTTCTCATACACGAAAAAAAATCTTTTTAAAAGTATGAAAATTGGTGTATAAAATGTTTATTGCATTAGGCTTTGCCAGTGTGCAAATTGCAACTATGTTTCCTTATTAATAACAAAATATACTTTCATGATTTTTTTATGACAATTTTGTTGGCTGTTTAAACTTGTATTACAATCTTGGGGTTGGAGTGGAGAAAGGCATCATGACATGCACAGGAATCTATCTATTGTTACATAAAGAAATCCTTTGTTCATATTGGCAAATCATCTAAACAGTGCATTGTTATAGCATAATCTGCTTATGCTGACAGCTGGCCAGAGTACTTTATGTAATGATACACTCAAATAATCATGCTACCAGAATAGCTAATAATTGATCAACCTTTGAAGGCAGAAACAGGAATGGCTACAATTGACCAAACGATTGCTGATTCTTTTTCTTTTTTTTAAATGTACCCCAAAAAATAGTTTTTTTGAAACTTCAAAGAAAATAGATTATTTTTGAAGCATCAACCATTCTATATAAATGCTAAGCAAATAAAAAAAAAATTAAGTCTCAATCAATGGTCTACAGTTATTTGATCTTGCCTCCACAATAACAAACAGGCATTTGTTTGGTCCAACCAAGTTGGCCTTTAGCAGTGACTTCAATAACACATGCACCCATCATCAAAACAAGCCAACTACAATCTCCAATAAAAACAAGGCATCTTTCATTGAATCAAGTCAGCAAGAAATTGAAATAAAAGGAATTGACTCAGATGGATTGTTGCATTTCCAGAGTGACTGGAACATGTCTGTTGTGCTGTGAAAGTTTCCTATTTGAAGGGGAAATGTTGCTTATGATCACTACCAATGATGGCATAAAATGCAAATTAAGTTTCCAATCTTTTTAAAACATAATTATCTGGCCATCAAGCTAACTGAAGGTGGGGAATCTTGCAACGATGTTTGTTACACATTCTAATTTGTGGACGTGTTTTCATTTCCTTATGAATAGCTTCATCTCCTGGGTAGCCTCAGGAAAATGATAGCTGTCTCCAGCTGACCAATATCTAGGCCAGTTTTAGTACATGTACGTGTAGCATGTAAACAACTATAGCCACATCCTACTGGTAACAATGAATATCCTAATTAATTACTTAGTGACACATGTTTGTTGTCAATGGTATAGATCAAACAAGGACTACCATTTTTATATGTTATTTGTGTTTCCTAAAGGGATATGATTGATACATGAATTTTATAACATGTGATCAATACTCGAATTCATGTAGTTTTCATATACTTGTACAATACATCACGCATTATGGATTCTACTGTGCAGATGTAAGTTGTCAATATTAAGTTGTATTTCAGACTAGTTTTGTCTTCATTTAACCAAAAGCACATTTCTACGCACTTTTATTCCCCAACCCAACCCCTAAGCCATTTTGTTTTTTCCATGCATCATTTTCTTCAGCAAACTGACTTGGTTATAACATGGTTCAGCACATAACTTAGTCGGGTTCTATGAACCCCAACCATTGTATTATAGTGGGGTCATATCGTACTAAGATCAATGAAAGTTCCAGCCGCAAAGACCTCTTTGAAGTTATGAACAAGGTAATGTCAGTGAATGATGACATGATTACTTATTTCTTCCGTGACAAAGTTCAATCTTTAGAGATAAGTTTGAAAACACAATTCTAACTGACTCATCATCACCATAAACTTGTGATACAGAATATACTCTGCAACCTTTAAAACAGCATTATGTAACATTGTTTGCTGGACTTGATCTTGTCCAGCACTGAGTTAATTTCTGCTTGACCTGACTGACTTTTTTATTTCATTTATGTAAACAACTAGTAATAACTTCATTATTCTCTATGTGTATGAGCTTATTAACCAAATTATTATTCAGGTAAACTTGTTGATTTGGGTCAGGGTTTTGGAGATTCCAATGTGAATTTCATTGGCTATTGTGTTTTCAGTAAACAAGGCTCATTAGATCATTCTAGAAGGTTATTTTCCATTAGGTAATGGTTGTTTTTAGAAAATGCTAATTTGTGATCTGGGATCAAGCATATTGTCTTGTGACTGAGAGGATTTTACCAGTCTTGCTTTAACATCTAGCACTATAAGTTGTATTATGCTGTGACCAGTTTGGGCTGAATTTTATTTTCTTCAGATTATTGAATTCAATTGATTATTTTCTCTGGAAATACAAATGTGCTCTGACAGATTCTTGGATAAAGACATTTATTGGAATTTATACTGAATTCAAACCTGGAATACTTATTACTAGGACTTGTGTCTTTAATTCTTGGATTATTTTTGGATTTAATTCGCAATACTGTAAGCTCTTTTTTTCTCATTTTTCACTTTGTATTCTAGGAAAATAAATTATTTGTTAAATTTTACAAAGCTTGTTGTTTTCTTTTCTGTTACTTATTTTAAGGGCATAGACTCATAACACCATCATTAACCGATGTTACCAATACTTCCCTGTCATCTAGGGAATTCCCATCATTTTTTAAAACTGCCATTGTTAAGTCTCATTTGAAGAAACCGATACTTTACTTGAATGATTTAAAGAACTACTGACCTGTTTCTAACCTCTCATTCATTTAAAAAGTCATAGCAAAAATTGTTCTATACAAGCATTTATCCAATCTGAATTCAAATAGTCCTTTCAGCAGTATATGGTCTGCATATTTCCCATGCCATAGTACTGCAAATGCCGTTCTGAGAAATGACATACTCTCTGCTTTAGATAGTGGTGAATGGTAAAGATTACGGTCCCACCCATCTTGACTTGTCTGCAGCATTTGACACAAAATAGCATGATATATTACTTCACCATCTCCAGCATGTATTTTGTATTCATGATAGGGCCTCACTCTGGTTCACGTCCTACATAGTCAGCAGGACACAAATTGTGGCCATAAATAGAAAACATTTTCTAATCGAGTTGATGTATCTTTTGGTGTTCCACAAGGCTGTTCTTGGCCCCATTTTCTTTATTCTGTACACTCAGATGCTCTCAAGTGTCATAGATTGACATCTGGTGTCTCACCAATTTGTATGCTGATGACACTCAGATATACAAATCTAGCTGCCCAGCTGAAATTGAGGCTACCATCCAAGGTGTAGAGAGGTACATTTTCATTGTGCAGTCATGGATATGTAACATGCTGCAGATGAATGATGACACAACTGAAGCTGTCCTGAGCACCATACAAAGACTTTCTGATTCATATCCTTTACCTCAAACAATAAATATCAGCAATGCCAACATTAAATTTACATGGTCAGTATGAAACTTTCTTTCAGTTGATGCTTCTGAAGTACTGGTATGTTCCTTAGTACTTTCAAACTGGACTGTTGTAATTCATTTCTGTATGGTTCATCTCAGTATCTAATGCAGACTTCAACAATTTCAAATCACGGCTGCTCAGATCATCTTTAGAATACAAAGAACAGAGCACACCTTCCCCTACTCTGTAACCATCATTGGCTTCCCGTTTGATCTAGAATCAAACACAAAATCTGTTCACAATGCTCATTTCATTGACTGCCACCAGTCCAATATATCCACTTGACCTCACCCATGTTGTGTACACCCATCTAGAAACTTGCACTCTTCCGACACTCACTATTCCCTCTGTTAAAAATGAAGTCAGACGGACAACATTCTTTTGATAACAGGACCTGGCTATGTGGAATGAATTGACCATAGATCTTAGAAACAAGGACACTGATCTCATTCAGGAGTGCTCTTAAAACTCACCTATTTCAACTATGCGAGTGTGTGCATGTGTCATTTGGATTTTTAACGTAGCTTTAACAATTTTTCAGTCATATCACTTTGATGTCTACAATGTGGCAGTTTATAGTGATGTCTAGCATTTGGGCATCATACCGCAAACATGTAGCATGATGTTCCACCCAGTTATCCTGACACCAGGCTGGCCAATCTTAACACTAACCTCATAATGCTGAGCCCCAAGCAAGGCAGTTGCTTTTAATGCTAAGTGCCTAGCAAGGTAGCTATTAGTACCATTTTTCAAAGTCTTTTGTATGACTTGGCTTGCGTTCATACTTACGACCTCCTGGATGCTCTAACCACTTGGCCATCCTATTTTAGCTAAAAGAACAGAATTAAAAATGTTAACTTGTCAGCATGTTTTTGTTTTTTAATTTCATGGTGGTTTTGTTTTTGTCTTATCTAATATTGTTAATCACTTAGAGGTTCCTAAGATTAGGCACTGTACTAAGTCATTATTATTAATATTATTAATATTATTAGTATTGTTCTTGTTATTACTATTATTATTTATTAAAAGTGGATACCTTGAAAATTGCAGTGAGTTGTTTGGTGGTTTTAAAGATGTGTACAAGAGTATAAGATATTTGATCAACAGAATACCACATTTTAAGGTTTTGGACACTGTGGGTTTTGAAAAATCAGTTTGTTTTTGTTTCTCATAATGGTCAATGTTTCAGGCTGTGTCTTTCTTCCCCTCCATTTATGTAGTTACACAGACAGTCCTGTGATCCTTCCCTTTCGTCAAGTTTTGCAGAGTTGTTTTTATTTAGGCATTGTGGTGGGTTTCATTATCACAGTTATTGTTCTTAGGCATTGTGGTGGGTTTCATTAATATAATTATTGTTCTTGTTTAGGCAGTGTGGTTGGTTTCATTAATACAAATATTGTTCTTGTTTAGGCAGTATGGTGGGTTTCATTAATACAAATACTGTTCTTGTTTAGGCAGTGTGGTGGGTTTCATTAATACAATTATTGTTTTTGTTTAGGCAGTGTGGTGGGTTTCATTAATACAGTTATTCTTATTTGGGCAGTGTGGTGGGTTTCATTATACACTGTACAATTATTGTTCTTGTTTAGTCAGTATGGTGGGTTTCATTATCACAGTTATTGTTCTTGTTTAGGCAGTGTGGTAGGTTTCCTTAGAACAATTACACTGTGTAACAATTTATTTTTTTTGTTCTTCGGTAGTAAGTATTATTTCAGAATTGTTTATGTCTCAGAAGTATTGAAAATGGCTATTATTCCCCACACACTTTGCTTTTGTGACCAGGACAGCGATATTTTAAGATTAACCTACTTAGTATTTCCACGTGAGAAAACGGGCGAATTTGTATCTCTCTGTTTACATAAAGTCAGAAAAAAAACAACTATGAATCTAAATTAACATGTATTTATACTAAAGTAATACAAAAATGACCGTAACGATTTAGAAGTGAGTAGTTTTTCGAGATTTATGATTATACTGTAAATCAGTTTCACGAATCAGCCCCCAAATGTAGTCTCCCATTGTGTTTTTGTTATACTGTCCTTAGTAGCAGTGTTCATTATCCCAGAAATTTAGCGGGAACCCACTGACCACTCAAGGGACTGTTTCTTCTGCATAGTGGACCCTTCCAAATGTTGGACTGGCAAGAATGCACCTGTTATCATGTATCCTTACCTTCCATCATCCATCGTCCCAGTGCCGCATTGCCTTGAACTTCCTGTACCCAGTCCTCCGGACAGAGAGCAGCTGTCTTTAGAAGAGAACAGCAAGTCAAAGGGCAAGGAAGACATTGTAGATCCAGATGACAATTTCAGAGGTGGAGCTGAGGAGAGAAACCCATACTACCCTAACCAAAACAGACCTCAACAACTTGATCAGAGATCTTGGCCTCACAAAGTCTACTTCTGAGCTATTGACATCTAGGCTTAAGCAGTGGAACTTGTTGGATGAAAGTGTGCAAGTCACTGATCAGAGAAAGCATTACCAAGCTTTTTCCAGCTTCTTCACCCGTCAAGATGGGCTCTGCTTCTGCCACAATGTGACCAGTCTGTTCGAAGCAATCAGAATCGCCTGTAACGAGAATGAGTGACTCCTCTTCATTGACATCTCATCCAGGAGCCTCAAAGCCATGATGCTCCATAATGGGATAAAAGTACCCATCTCTTCCCCTGGCTCACTAGGTGCACCTCAAAGAGAACTACAGCAACATCAAGACCTTGCTAGACACCTTGAAGTGTGCTGAGTATGGCAGGGAGGTCATTGGAGACTTCAAAAATGGTGGTATTTCTGATGGGTCTCCAAGGCAGTTTGACCAAGTTTCCCTGTTATCTTTGCCTTTGGGACAGCAGGGACACCAAGGCGTACTGCCACAGTTGGGACTAGCCACAGTGGACCAAGTTCTCTGTGGGGAGGAATGTTGTCAAGTAGGAGCCACTGGTGGATGCCCGGAAGGTGCTGATGTCACCACTGCACATGAAATTGGGCCTCTCTGAAACAATTTGTCAGAGCTTTTGATAAGGAGTCTTCAGCCTTCAGATACCTTCAAGATTTCTTCCCTAAGCTGTCTGAGGCAAAGGCCAAAGCCAGTGTCTTCATCAGACCACAGATAAAAAAAAATCCTGGACATTGAACGCTGCTACAAAGGACAGTATAATGAGAACATGATGGGAGATTAGATTTGGGGGCTGATTTTTGAAAGTGATTTAAAGTATAATCGTATTTCTCAAAAAACTACTCACTTCTAAATCTTTTGTGGTCATTTTTGTATTAATTTAGTATAAATACATGTTAATTTTGATTCATATGTTTTTTTTCTGACTTTATGTGAACAAAAATACACAAATTTGCCCGTTTTCTCATTGGAAATAGGTAAATTTCAAAATATCACTGTCCTGGTCACAAAGCCAAGTTTGTGGAGAATAATAGCCATTTTCTATTCTTTTAGGCATAAGCAGTTTCAAAATAACACTTTACTACCCAGGAACAAAAATTGTGTTACATAGTGTTATTGTTCTTGTTTAGGCATTGTGGTGGGTTTCATTAACCCTTTCTTCACTATGGACCGGTTTTCTGGTCCAGGTGAAGTAAGTCCATAAACACTGTGGACTGCTTTACTGGAAGGGGGCAGTTTTCTTTTCTAACATTATAGTACCCGACTATATAAATTTTGGGATACCTCTAATAACTTCCTGCTTGTAATGTAGATATTATATTTGGATTATCTCGTGAGTTTATCTTGTATACAACTAGAAATATCGAACAAAGTAGGCACTTTTAACGAGTTTTCCGAATGGTGAAGTTTGTATCCAAAATGGCGGAGTTTGAAGAAAGTGAGTGAAGTGTTAGATTTTGAATTATCAGAGGATTTTACCAATTTTGACCTAGTAAAGTTGGATGAAAATGAGAGAAGGCATCTGGAGAGGCAATGGAATGCGCTTGTGGTTGATACTGATGACGATGAAGAGGACTTTGAAGGTTTTGAACCAGAGGAAGTGTACGCACCATGTAATTTTGTGTGGAAGAAGTTGGAAAACCAAAGAGATTTGTTTCAGTTTTCTGATAGAGTTGAACCCACCCGAGTGTTAGATGGCTTCAGGAGAGCTTTGGAATATTTTCAAATATTCTGTTCAGATGAAGTTTTTGGAAACATTGTCCATCTAACGAATTTGAATGCGATGATCAAACGTGCCAGAGGCGATACAGGTGTGTGGACAGATCTCACCTTGGATGAAATCAAGGCATTTTATGGAATTTAAATTTCTACCTGTCATATATATGAAAGAAAGACTTGTGTTGCTACTGGAATTATTCATGAGTACATCTAGGATCAATTGAACAAGTTTTGGGAACTTTCTAAGTTTTCTAAGAAGTAAATAGATAATCACTTGTATTTTACCTGTTGTGTTACCTGTTTGCACCTGACTGTATTTTAACAGTTATAATAGATATGCACATTTTAGTCAATTAGTCATAAAATTTGATTTTTAACCTTGAGTTTGACACTTAATCCAGCCAGATATCTTTAAAATGGGCAAAGTTATATTATTTCAAAATCCACAAGTCATTTTGCTTTACAACTCCAAAGTTACTTAGTGTTGAGGACTCTATGCCCCCAGACTTACTTAGTGATGAAAGGGTTGATACAATTATTGTTCTTGTTTAGGCAGCGTGGTGGGTTTCATTAATACAGTTATTGTTCTTGTTTAGGCAGTGTGGTGGTTTTCATTAATACAATTATTGTTCTCAAGAAACAGCACTCGGAAAATCAGTTATTTTGTCGTCATTAGTTTTACAGAATGAATCGATAGCATTTTTAAAATCTCAAGAAGCCTGTCATAGGTAGTGGTAAATCAATAATTTTTTTCTCTCATTTACGGAGAAAAACATTTGAATGTTGCTTTTTTTCCAAAATTTATTTACAGGGTGAATCGGAACCTGAGTGAGAAGAAGAGACGTGACCAGTTTAACATGCTGGTAAACGAGCTCTGCTCCATGGTGTCATCCAGTAACAAGAAGATGGACAAATCTACTGTCCTCAAGAGCACTATAGCATTCCTCAAAAACTATCAAGGTACTGAAATACTCAAAGAAAATTTGTTTTTGACACAGACCCAGGGCTGGTGACTTGAAAAAAATCATAAACCCTGAGGCTGGCTCAAATTTTACAAGCCCTGACTCCAGTATCCATGTGCCCAAAATTGCCCCATTTTTATTACTACTATTTGTCACACAATGTTGAAATTGCTGCACTTCAAATTATGAAAACATAACTTATGTGTTTATTTGGATTTCATAATATTTTTCATAAAGCAATGTTTTCCTCCAGGTCCTTGGTCAGATATTGTCAAATTGCTCTAACAATATCCTCCTTATTAAGTGGATCAATAGTGTTTATGTTCATCAGGCATCTGAAGCATGCCTTGCTTTATACAGCTTCTCTTGACAATTTTGATGTTTATAGGTGCTGCTTAATATGTTTAACTGGTGTTCTGTTACGCTAGTTTAAGCATGTGCAAGGGACAGCTCCATTATTATTCCTGAAATATTTACATGAAATGTCTTGAACAATGCAACAGCAATTAAACAAGACCATTTTTTAAAAAAATGCTTGAGTGTTTTCGCCAAAATCAACATTTTTAGTTGCTCTTTCCTTTTTATCTCAACTCTGCCAAGGGATGGTTGATTTTTTATCAAAGACTCAAAAATCATCACAACTAAATTTGATCCCTTTTTCACTTAGAATACCACAAAATTATTTCGCCTAGATTCTCCAGATTGCAACAGTAAAGTAATCAATTAACATCTTGTTGTGTATACATGTACATGTTAACCTTAATTGCATTATGCAGCCAGCATCATTTTACTGGTTGCTGGAACACAGTTAATGAAAATAATAAACATTGGACACCTTGAGTTGGAATAAATTGACATCCTTACTGTACATATATCTAATTGTGTTTTGTGATAGTGGCTT
Source organism: Sinohyriopsis cumingii (assembly GCA_028554795.2). NCBI lineage: Eukaryota > Metazoa > Mollusca > Bivalvia > Unionida > Unionidae > Sinohyriopsis > Sinohyriopsis cumingii. The sequence continues at coordinate 133,519,755 of CM068829.1, forward strand.
GTTTAATTGTTTCAGAGACCACAGTTCAAGCTCAGGCCCATGAAATCAATGAGGACTGGAAGCCATCTTTTCTCAATAATGATGAATTCATGTATCTAATGCTAGAGGTATCTGTTAATTATTGTTTTTAGCCTTTACATTCATTTGTTCTAGTTTGATCATTTGGGATCATTTTGCAAAAATAAAAATAACATTTTCATTTAGTAATTTAATTTTGTAGCAGTACCTCCCATAGGTGGGGTGGTCAGTAGGATTCACGGTACTAATTCAGTTCCCATAGTAAACTTACGCAAACACCATGATATTAAAAATTCAATAACTTAAAATTTTTGAGTGCTCATGATCAAACCTATATTTATCAGTATTGATAAAACCTGGATGTCAGCTTCTGTGTTGAGGAAAGGATATGAGCTGTGGCATTTTCTGGACCTGCATGTGTTTGAAACATGTGCGTTCAATTCCGCACGAAAGAGTCAGGTGCTAATTTTAGTAATGAGTGTTCTAAACTCAACACTGTTAAAGGACTGAAATTTCATCAGTAAAGCAATGTCTCTTTTTTTTTCTCACTTACAACTAGGATAAGCTCTCAAAAGATTCTTTTTCCTAAAACATAACTTCCATTATTAACCAATCCTGGTCAGCCATATATACTTTATTTTATGTTCACCCATTTCCAGGCTGATTCTCAATTTTCCATATCATTAGTACCGTGTGTCCTGTAATTTTGTGCAGGTGGACATGTTTTTGCTTTGTTCCATTTTATTTTTTGTTTGCAGAGAACACAAAACTGTGAAAATTGGTTTCACATGAACTTAAATGAATCCACAGTAAGAGACATATTTTTGTTACCAATGGATAGTGTCAGCAACAAAGATTTAAGAAAATAATTCATTAGACCAATGGTTCAAAATTAAATTAGACTGAAATTTCATCGAGTTGTATTGCTGGATTTCTGAGGTTCTGTTGTTGCAGTCTAGGCCTGCCCTTGAAACATGTGTAAATATTAAAATTAATTAAACAAAACAAGTCAACATTTTTTTAAACAATTAATTGAGAAAGAAAGGCAGCAAAAAAAGGAACTCAAGCAATTAAAGGGAGACAACTGTCAGTGCTCTTTTAAAAAAATCTTTTATCCATACAGAATAATTATGGTTGAATCTCCTATTACTTTTAAGAGAAATACCTTCCCAAAAATATCCAGTGTATGAATCATTTTATGAAAAATGCTTACAATAGATGCAAGATGTATAAATTAATTTCCATTACACCAAGATTTATTAAACTGGTTGAAGCTTTAGAAGGCCTGTGATTACACTATGATATATGCTGAAATTATATCTGGAGTTGACCATATTTCTAAATATTATTATGAAAAAGCCTTACATGTGCATTTTAATAGTAATATTTTAGCAATTCTGAGGCATTACATATTAAATGATAAATTTTATACTCACCATGAAGACTTAATTTTCATAATACTGTTTTGTCTTCAGGCACTCGATAGTTTTCTCCTTGTTTCCACACAACAGGGAACCATCTTGTATGTATCAGAGAGCGTGACCTCCCTGTTGGGGCATCTGCCAGTAAGTTTTGAACACTCAGTATCAATTTCTTTGGATTTTACCGTAATTAACCATTGTTACAGGCACCAAAATATGAATAGTATGGACATGGATCTGTTGTTATGTAATGATCTGGTAGGTCAGATTCTGCTATTTGGCTATATTCATTCAAAGGACAAATCAGATAGACTTGGACCATAATGATCAGGCAAGTATGAGTCGACACTGTTCATAGTTGAAACATGTAATGTACAAGAAAATATTGTCAGTGGCCTGATCTTGCCAAATGTCAGTATGGTAAAACCTGTGAAGCTTAAAATTCTTTTCAAATTCATAAAATTATTTTTTATTTCCAGCACAAGATATAAATTCCGCTATTTATTAAAATAGGAATTTCTGCACACACAAAAAAAACATTTGTTCCAATGCTTAAGGATTTTGTTTTGTCATGTGAAAAGTCAGAGACATTTCATCATAAATAGTAAATAAATTATATAGACTATTTCTTGTCAGAAAAGAGGCAGAGTCAGTCAGAGTAATGATTATTTCATAATCTACAAAGATGGTACGGATGAAACAGACAGGTACATATATTTGTTTTTTAGACTATTGTATCCATTCTTTTAGAAGAAAAGGAGGGAAGATAGTACAGTAAAACCTGTCTTGAAAGACCACTCCTATGTGAGACCACCTGTCTTGAGAGAGAATACATTCTCAATGCACAAATTTTTTCTTTATGTAGCATTGTGACCTGCTATGATTATTTCCTGAGAGACCATAATTTTTTGGCAAAAGAGGTGGTCTTACAAGATAGGTTCTACTGTATCCACATTTTGAGCCATCTCCTCAGCCATCACACTTACATTTCCACTTTATAATTATAAACCCATGATTAAATCATGAAACTTAGTATATTTGTGCATCATCATTAGAAGTTGTGCTTTGTACCATATTGAGTGACCTGTCTTCAAGGTCAATGTAAAGGGTCAATATTTGAAGTTCTCCATCACTTTTTACCCTTCCACTCTATAACTGAACACATCCTTTGGGACAGATTTTTGACTGAAAATAAATTGGAGAAATTGGATATTGTATTTAGGCCAAGATGTTTTTGTTAACTGAAATTTGTTTATGGGTATCAGACTTCGCAATGTTCTTGAGACAACCATAGCAACATGTGTAAAACTGCCACATAAATTCTGTGTAAATACATGTAGGACAGTGTGGCGGCTAAACTAGCTTTATCTAAGTTTTGAAAGTAACCATTTGATTTCATGGGTAATGAGCGATCTTCAGCAGTCTAAAAGACATAAGCAAGAATAAATGAAATAAGTCATGTGTGGTTTAAAACATATGTTGATACGGTGACTTTGCAATACTGCAGAGGAACGCACATGAGTACTGTAAACATATCAGGTAAAAGGAAATAACTCTTCATAAACATAAAACTTTTGGATAATTCAGGGTTGCCGTGTGGGTGTGGAATTCTTGACAAGGTCTTAATTTTGAAAATTGCTTTTCCAGACCTTGAAAATGTCTAGAAAAAAAATGCAAAATGTCTATAAATCTTAAATTTTTGTTATTACAGAAACTGGTAAAGTGAGTGCTCTTTTGTGTTTGGGACAAATGAAGACATATGTCCACAGAAGCCCAAGGTCCCAAACTGAACAAATCCTTAATTTTCTAATTGTTTACATCGATTAACTGCCAGTTCAGATTCATTCTCTGTTCAACAATTATTTGATGTTGCCACTGCAAGAACAAAGGGGCATTTGTTTTGGTTGTCTATAGTTGGCCTTGAGTGGCAACTTCAATAACACATATACCTTTCATCAAAGCAAGGCAGCTAAAATCTTCAGTAAAAGCTTCGTCCATCTTCAAAGTAAGTCAGCACCAGACTTGAAGAAAAACAATGGAATCTAATTGATTGTTGTATTTTCCAAGTGAATGGAATGCATTTATCTTGCTGTGAAAGTTTCCTTTTTGCATGTAAAAAGTAATATTTTGCTTATGATAGCTACATCATCAGCATTAAAGGCAAATTAAATTCCAATCTTTTAACCTCAGTATTTGGCCATCCTGTTAATTGAAGGTGGAACAAGATCTTTGTGAATTTTTTTATTTTGTTCACATGTTTTGATTTCCCTTTGAATAGTTTTGTCCCCTTGGTAGCCTCAACAAGTTGCTAATTGTCTCATGCAGACCAAAATCCAGGCCAGTACATGTAGCATGTACACAAAAACTATACAGCCACATGCTTGTTGCTAAAATAGCGAATTGTTAATTGATAGATGTTTATTGACAGTATTGTGTAGACCAAACAAGGACTCCAACTTTTATGCGTTAATTGTCTTTTCTAATGGGGTGTCACTGTCACTGCCACCCCTGAACCCAAATTCTTTAAGCCACACTGAAACCTCATCTTAGTAGTCATCTGCGTTTGTTTTGTTGCAGGCCGATCTGATTAACAAGTCAATCTATGACTTTGTACACAAAGATGAGAAGGAGCACCTGTACAACCTACTGTACAACTACAGTGTAACTTCAGGCAATGAAATCCCAGATTTTCAACAAGGTATGATGGATGGATGGCTTTATGTGTCATATAGAGGAAAATATATACTGCTGTATAATTATCTACTTAAAAAACCATCTGCATGTATATCTTACAGACTAGATATTCATGAAATTAAAATGCAATTTGTTTATAATAATAAGAGCTAAATACAGATAATTAACTCTGACTCCCAGCTTGATAGAATTTTGCTTTAATTTTCCTCCATGCTTGGAGGGAAAGAAATATTTCAGACTAGTATAGACCTCAGATTAGTTTGATAGTCTGCAATTCTATAATTTAATTGACAACGACCTTCATTTATTATAATCTTATAGGCATAACTAGTTTTTGATGGATTGGCAAATGCTATAGTCATATTGACAGATCACGTTGTACCTGTAATTTTTGTTGACCTTTTTGTCTTGTAACAGTGAATGACACAATCTTGTTGGTGCAAAAAATTCCTGCAGATTTTGATGGATTGTCTTAAAACTTTGTTAATATTATAGTCATCACCTGAAGATGTTAATATTATAGACATCACCTGAAGATGTTAATACTATAGTCATCACCTGAAGATGTTAATATTGACAAATCACTTTTATCCATCATTATTTGGTCGAGCTTTTGCCTTTTAGTTCTGTAACAGTGTATGACACAGTCTTCTGAAGAGCAAGTAGTCCTGTAGGTTTTCAAGGATTGCCATGAAACTTTGAAAACAATTATGGTCATCATCTGAAGATGTGCATATCAAATATCACTTTGCTTGCATGATTTTTGTGAAAGTTATTGCCCTTTTTGTAAATAGCTTAATGCAGCATATGACTCAATGAATTAATCTCATTATGGCAACTAGTTCTGCAGTTGCTATACACCTTTCATAAGGTGGAATATATTATATTATAATGGCTGTCCCACCATCTGTTACCAGTTTGGTTTGTGCACAATAACTTTTATTGTCCAACAGCTTCAGTTACCAAACTTTGTGGATGGCATGTTCTTGAGTTAAGTATAAACCCTATCAATTTTGGATGCAAAAGCTGAAAGATCATAGTTACTGTCACTGAAACAAGGAACTGTTTCTGCAAAATAACTCCAGTTTCCGATCATTGTGGATAGTTTTGCATAGGTAAGGAAGAACCTTTTTCATTGCAAAGTCAGTGATGAAAGTCACTGGCTGATAGAAAAAAAAAATCAGTTTTAGTGAATGGCTTGCACTTGGTGTAAGGCAGAACCCTATCAGTTTTGGTCTATAAAGGTCAAGGTCACTGCCTGAAAGAAGAATAATGGTTTCCACACTATTGTCCTCCATCATCCAAAGTAACCAAACATGATGGATGGCTTGCATTTGGTGTAAGGAAGAGGCCTATTGATTTTGGAGTCCTATGGTCAAGGTAATGGTGACTGAAATTTTAAAGAAATCGTTTTAGTACTATAATGTTTGTTCTACCTCACATACCTGGCCCAAACTTTGTGGATGACATGCACTTGGGTTAAGAAAGAGGCCTGTTGATTTTGGGGTCAAAAGGACAGAGGTCAAGTTAACTGTGAAAAAAGAAAAACTATTTCTGACTACAAATGTGAGGTATTTACATAGATGATTATCAAACATGGCATGGACATATAATGTGCCATTCAGGGTATTCTTGTTGATGAAGTATGATGACACTTGGTATTACAGTCATCACCTGAAGATGCACATATTAACAAATCACCTTTCTCCCACAAGTTTAGTGTTAGGTTTTGCCTTTTTTGATTTTTTTTTTTGGTCTTGCAGCTTAATGCATTGTATGGCAATGAATGACCATGAACCATTCTTAAGCTTATGGTCATCACTTTAAAATATGCATTTTAATCAGTCGCTTTGGTCCAGCAAATTTTGTTAGAGTTCTTGCCCTTTCTGTATTGTAGCCTAATGCAGTGTATGACACAGTCTCATTAGTGCAGCTTATTCATCAGTTTGTCTTGTAGTTTTTTGTATGGATTGCTTTGAAATTTAGCACATATTATAATCATATATATATATATATATATATATATATATATATATATATATATATATATATATATATATATATATATATATATATGGACATATTGACAAATCCTTGTACTCATGATTTTTGTAAGAATTATTACTCTTTTTTTAAATAGAGTTAGCTGCAGTATATAAAGGAGTTTTCTGAATGCAACTGCTTTGCAGATTTAAGTGGGCTGCTGTGAAGCTTGGTACATATTCTTTTCATCTACTGAACAAATCTTTGTACTTGCGTTTTTGGGGAAAAGCTATGTGCTTTTTGTTTTACTGTAGATTCATCTCAATCTTGAGTTAGGCACAAACAATTTTTTGTGTTTCCTCCTGTGCTTATTTTAAAATGATGGTAGGTAGTTATTTGTTTTGAACACTTTATATATTACAATGATTACAGTACTAAGTGCTTCAAGTACTCATTTAAATTGGCTCATTTTGATGCACAAATCAATCTTGGCAATTTCAAGAAAGAAAAAAAATCTGTCTTTTCATTTAAAAATGATATATATTATAATGATAGTATATGTAATGTACTAAGCACATCATGTAATAGGCTAAACCAGCTAACCTAGATACACAAATCAATTTCAGGCATTTTTTTAACCCGGGGGGAAAAAGTGCATGGTTGGCAATGAAAAACGGGACTGTCAGCTGACCGGAAGCATATTGGAGGGTTTTTTTTGGCCTTAGGGTTGGGAGAGGCAGGGGTACATATGTACATAAACAAAATGCTCTCCATTCATCTTGGGTTTTTCTAGTTCGTAAGGTTTTTTAATTTTATAAACATGGCATATCTGTGAACTTAAGAAAAAAGTATGGACATGGTATATATGTGAACTTAAAGCAAAAAGTATGATGTAAATGTATATTATAATATTATTTTAGTTGTCATACATTGAGCAGATTCCATTTACCTTTTTTTGTAGAGGAGAATCAGTTGTGTTTTGACTGCAACTTTCTGCATGGAAATCTGAACCCCCTGGCTGAGCCTGTGTATGAGACTGTGGTCTTCAAAGGCAGCTTTAGGCACTGGATTAACAGTGAAAATTTAGGTAATCATGTGACTCCACTAGTATGAAATTTTGGTGACATGAAGATTATTGATGTAAATAAAATGCAATGTAGTAAGTATTTAATACAAGATAGAGATGGGTACTACAGAAAATATTGTACCACGTGATAAGTACCATCAGAAAAAAAACTGCAGTAATACCACATGCCTCTAATACAAGACAAGATTAGAGCTTCTACACTTTATACCATTTACTCTTCACTTTTTTTTCTCCAAATTAAGATACAATAAAATCTTCTTTTGTACATAGAAATGCAAAATGATATAAAATTATGAAATTAACCAGCGCACATGAAGTGCATGCAGCAAAACATTTTGTAATGCAGCATTGATCCAAGATACTGGAATAATTAAAAATTATTTCTTCAGTTATGGTTTTTAATAAATTTTATAATATCCATTACAGATGTGTATAATGACAATGATAGCAGCCAAATTTCTGGAATCTCTTCACAAATGGGAAAGGAAAGAATTTGTTTCTGTAGCACAGTGAGACTGAGAAATGCAAAATTCACTCATGAAATGTCTGTAGGCCATGAGACAAAAGCTGCTTTTACTTCCAGACACAGCCTAGAGTGGAAATTTCTGTTCTTAGATCACAGGTATTCTTTCTTATATTTTATTTATAACTCATGTATGACTGATGTGTTATATCAGTCTTTTTTTTATTACATTATGTCCTATGTTGCTGATGTGCTTAATATGATGTGCCTATCCTTATATTTAATATTATGTCCAAATTTACTGATGAGTTAAATAAAATATACCTCTCCATTGTGTGTCCAGTTTTACTGATTTCCTGTTGAGTTATTGGGAAAAATTTGAGGCTAAAATTGGTGTTTAATGTTGGTTCATTGTTGACAGAAGTTGAAATTGAATTTTTGGTATTGTGGTAGGAACTATGCATTTAGATTTGACTTCTTTGTGTTGATTAGTTCATGCCTGACAGTAGTGCAGATGTTTTATTCAAATTTAGTAAACTGTTCACAAGTTGTACTGAATTTGGACTCAATTTTGCATTTAAGAGCAGGTTAAGGATATTTGTGTTTCAACGTTTTGTTTCTAACTTTTATGTTGGAAATATGGTTTAAATTTCACTTTTGAATATTAAATAACATGCCTGACATTAGTTGTTAATTTTATAAAGTTTTCTAATTTGCTAAGCTTTCTTTGCAGTTAGTTTGAAAACTTTTGTATTAAAATTTGTATATAGAGTTATTGGATTAAAATTTGTATTAAGGTTTTGTTATATGGCTCATATAAAAGAAGTATTTATTAAAATTTCACTTCTGTGTGTTGAATAATGTTCATAATGTTGTTTACTTTGAATTGAAATTATTACTCATTGTTTTGTGTGCAATTTGCAGTGACAAGTTTGAAGTTTATATTTGCTTTGTAACATAATGTATGTGGACAACATGTTCAAGCATGCATTTAAGTTTTTTTTTTTTCTTCTTCATTTATCTGTAAAGTTTCATGTACAGTATTTACTGAATTTTTCTAAATAATAGTTCATGATGAAAATTGTGAGATTACATTTTTGTTTTATGTTTGTTCCACCAAGTCAAATGTTTAACACTCTCTTTTTGTTACCATGAAGCCAACTTTTTGGCTTGCATTTTTGTGTGATTCATAGCATTGTGTGTTAACATCAACCACCTGTCTATCTCCATTATACATTGGCTCAGTTTTGCATTACTTTAGGCAAGGTTTGTAGGCATTCTTACAGATGTGTTGTTGTAATTTGATGCATGCATTCAGATTTGAGAGAACTCAACCATCGTGCTGAAAATAGGTCACCATGATCCACATTTCATGCTATTACTTTCACTATGGGCCTGTGGTTATTGTGTCATACAGATGTTCAGTCATGTGGCGTTGTGAATCCATTATGTAGAGTACTACACATCAGATGAAAAGTATGTCACTGATCTACATTTCATGCTATGTCTTTCACTTTGGGCCTATGGTTATTGTGTCATACAGATGTTCAGTCATGTGGCTTTGTGAATCCATTATGTAGAGTACTACACATTAGATGAAAAGTAGGTCTCTGTTAGCTAAATTTCATCTGTGAATGATTACATTGTGCATTCTGTTCAGTTTCGTAAGTAATGTTACTTATTGGATTAAGTAACTTTGTGTGGGTACTCTCTGGTATGTATGACACTAATTTAAAAAGTAGGCCACTGTAGCCAATGTTCATACCTCATTTTCTTTGCTCTCACTTATTTGTTTGGAATCTGTGTTTTGTGCACTATTGACTCTTCAAGTACATGTTTATGTTTGTTCATTGTTCATGGTTAGTATGAATCATGTACTTGTTAATCCCCAATTCGAAAGTGCTCAGTATATGTAACCCCATTTATCAAATTATAATATTTGAAGAAATTCCATTGTAAATAACTATTTAATTGTGCCTCCAAAGGCACATTATGCTGTTTGTAGATTTCTGTAATGCTAAACCTTCATTATAGAACCATAAAAAACAAGGAAATTGCTCAGCTAGTTTGGATTACCTTAGAAAATGTATCACTTTGATTTTGGTCAAATAATAATGGTTGGCATATTAGTGTATGGGTGAATAGTGCTATTTTCCAACAGCTTGGTTTAATTATTTTGCATTGATTTTGCAACAAATGCAAATGTGTAATTCAGCTATAACATCTGTTAAGGAAAAGTAACAGATTTGACGCTGTGAATGAGATGGTTATCTTAGAGTGGTAAAAGATCAAGATATAATGAAGAAAATATGAAATTAATACTCAGCTGAATATGGGTGGTAGTTGAATAAAGGAGGGGACTGTTATTGAAGGTTTCACTGTACAGTAGCACTCTATTTATCAGAAATCATTCAAGGACACAAACAACTTTTGATAAAAAGAATTTTGTATAAATGAACTGCTTGTTTTTTTACACACATACATATACTTTGGATAAACCAAAGATCCAGGTGAACAATAACTTGTCTGGATAAATGTTATTTCAATGTAGATTAAGTAGTTGGTATGTTCATTGGGTCTTTGTATTGGAGGAAGTTGGAAATAGATAAAGCACATTAATTATCTAAATGGGTGTGTTTTATGGCATGTCAGCACATGAATGGTTTTGCCACACCGTGGCAAGTGTAATAAGATTTCTTGCTCAAAGACAAAACACAACTGTGGGCCAAATATAGTCTTGGCGGGATTTGGACTTTTGCTCTATTATCAAAAGTCAGATATACTAGTCACTGAGCTATCACAGCTCTGAAGCACATTGAAGATGGTTGGATGACCTTTAATACATGATTTCCCATGTACATGGAATGAAATGCAGGAACCAGAAGGAAGAGAAAGTTGCTTTGCTATGTCTCGAAGTGGGTGTCATTCCATATTTATTAGATCATTGAATAAGTACAAATTTTGTTTCATTGAAATACCTGTAGTGGTTTCTCATTACAGTCAGACCTGATATAGAGACACGCTGCAACAGGAAAACTGGTATATAAAGTCAAAGTAGTACATAATGTAAATGAATACTTATTCACTGGTATGTAGAGACCATCTTTTGATTAAGCCGTCTTTCACATGAGATCCTTAGTGTTATAGAACAGCTATCCTGTCCAGTGTCATGAAGGTTTACATGGTCAGAGTAGATCTGTAAATCTAATCCTGCTTAATGACAACTACTGAATCAAAACATTACATGTTGAATTTAGATGCTGCAGCTCACATATAATTATGTTTGTTTCTTGGCATACATATGTACCAGGTTGATGTTGTATTTTGCAGGGCATCTAATATTATAGGGTATTTGCCAATAGAGGTTCTAGGCATGTCAGGGTATGACTATTATCACCCAGATGATTTGGAAGCAGTTGCCAAGAGTCATGAACAGTGTAAGTTGCTTTTCATTTTCTCTGAACTCTTTGGTGTCCTGTGAAAGCTACAGCTATTGTTATAACATGGTAGTTGAGGTTCATAATTACCAATCATGTTATGTACTAAACCATGTTATGGCATTCTGCACCAAAACGTGATATATTGAGAACAGTGATATATACTGAACTGAAGCATGGAAGGAATGGTCAAAATTTATTTAATAATTTTCTTTTGAATAGAAATTAAAGATATAACACTACATTTCACATTTTTTTCTTTTAACCTTTATTGTCATTATTAATATGATCTTGGTCATAAGGTCTATTGTAGCACCATGTTATATCTGGAATTGTATTGTAACAAAGTGTGTTATAAGCAGCAAAGAACTATACTGGTTGCTGTTAAGATTTTGCAAGCACAAGGTAACAGTTTCTGTAATGATACTAAATATTGTGTTAATAGTCCTCATTCTTTATGCTTTACCTTTCCAGTTTATATTGTGATAGGAGCAAATCCATGCAATTAAATAATCATGAATACATGCCTATTGCTTCTTCCCTCTTGCAGATATTTTTGGACCTGTATGTACCAGATGACGATCATTTGTCTACTCATACCAATGACATACATATAAATACATATTTTAAGTAATCATAGGTACAGAGTCCATTGCTGTCACTGAATAGTTCCAAATTGTCACATAACCACAGTTGAATTTGCTGTCATTTGCCTCTCCTTTTTTCTGTTTCAGTAATGCAGACTGGGGAGGGGACATCTTGTTATTATCGATTTCTTACCAAGGGCCAGCAGTGGATCTGGCTGAAGACTCGATATTACATTACCTACAACCAGTGGAACTCTAAGCCAGAATTTGTTGTCTGTGAAAATACAGTAGTCAGGTGAGAAGAGAGTACAGTGAGACAAATTAAAAAGCTGAATTTTAGTACTTGTATAATTTAGAATAAGTGATTCCTTATATCTTAGGCTTTACCAGGGTGATATCCCCTCCCTCTCTGTATTTTTCAAGCTGTCCCTTTTTCCTTAACTTTGTCTCTTTCCGTGACTGGTGGATGGAAATAACACAGTGTGGATATCTACTTATCAACGTAGGAAAGCAGATTTAATATGCTCAGTTACTGGTAAGAAGAACTGCAGAAGTACTGTCATACTGCCTGAAAACTAATGTACAATTTAACATTTACCTACATTAAGGAACTTAGCTTCATAGAGATTATAAGTTTAAGTACTATGTTTAAATTATACAATATTTCTTTTCCAGCAAAACATGTAGAATAACTGTTTATGAAACTAAATAACTCCATAAAAATAACTTGTCTGTTTATACATAAGTAACATTAATCATGCTTGAATTGCATGACTAATGTATTTCTAAAAAAGGATGAGATTATGTTTTGTTACATACCTGAGTGTATCTCCAGTTTGAAAAAATTTGTAACTATATGACATAGAACTATTTACTGTAACATGTCTAACAGTTTCTTCTGGTTCACTGTCTTACTTTATATGCACAACTCCAAGCGGCCTGGCTAAGAAACAAAAACTAATGAACTCTAAGAAGTATTTGCCAGACTTGGTACATGGGGTCCCTTCAGTAGAGTCCTAGGTCAAATATTTAAAAAAGATGCAATTACAGTGATATTTTAGATGTATTTTTTTAAAAACCAAACTGTATTTATAGCATGAGGATAAATTATATAACTGATGAATGTTTGTCACGACCTCTAGTCCCAGTCCAGAATGGGGGAAGCAGGGACTTGCCATGAATGTAGCACTAGTATTTCTTTTTGTGAATGTTCTCTGATTTAGATGCAGAAGGAAGCAAGTTGTGTTGTTGCTGAGTGTTGCAAGGTTACAAAATTCTTTAATTAGTATATACTGCCTTGTAGTGAGGGGCAAACTGGGCAAAAATACTCAGGATTTCAATTTCACACAACTCAGGAAAGGTTACCAACATCCTGAAATCATTTCCAGTTCATGGGTGGATGCAAAGGTCACAGAAAGTCAGTACCATTTCTGGCATAACTTCATCCATTCAGGTGAAATTGAGAAACTTACTGTAATATAACAGCAAGCATAAGATTTATCAACTTCTTAAGATGAAAAAGGTTTGTGTGAAAAAACTTATAGAAATAAACAAATTCACAATAGGGTTTAAAGTGAATATCAGTATTTATTTCTTTTTATGTCTGTTTCTTTCTTGCATCTTCTCTTATTAAGATACATTTTTTTAAAAAACTTATTTTTTAATTATTTAAACTAATTTTAAAAAATACATTATTACATTTGGCTAAACAGTTGCTGGACAGTGGATACGTGCATATGCTTATGCTGATGAAATGTGGTCTTTTCAGAATACACACTCTTATTGGAATGTACTGGGGATATCACTGCCAAGATTTGTTACATTCAAACCACATTTGGTATGGGGCTTTGTATTGATGAATATTGAGGAGGCCTTGAACAAGTTATATCCAACTTTTCCAGCTACACTAATTACAGGAGTTATGCCCCTTGATATTTTTGGTTTCTGCCACATAACTATTTAAACAAGTTTTGTTGGATTAAGGCAAATTTTGTATTAGGCTTTATGTTATGAGATCTTGGATGAGTTCAGTTTCAACCATACTACAGCATCAAATGCAAGAGTTACATCCCTTATTTGCATGTTCTTCTTTTCTGTTGATTCATCAAGGTAACTTTACAGAGTTTATTTTCTGTTATTGTAAATTTGGTATGGTGCTTTATATTTAGGACACCTTGAATATATGTTATCTTTCCAGCCCACACTATATCTTACAGGAGTTAGGGGCCCTCAGATTGTCCATCTTCCTAACATTGTTAGACTTCAACCAGATTTGGTTTATACTGAGGTGATTTTGATTGAGTTCCATTCCAACATTCCTCATTGTCATTGACAATATGTATAGGCCCTGATTGCCACTCATTTGGTTTCCACAGCATAACTTTAGTAAGGAATGTTGGATTTCAAGTTTTCTTGTCCACATTTAAATGAGTTACATTCCAAGATTGCTAGGTTTCAAAACACAAGTTCTGTTTAAGGCTCATTTGAGCAAAGTGGACATTTGCAGAGATGCCCATCATCTGGAATTGGGCATGAATGTCCGGAATTGCCAAGTCTGTTCACATACTGTGAAACCACACAAACAAAATCATGATTTTTCCAGAAAAATAAACCAAAAGAAACATTTGGGCAGAAGTTAAAGCCATATCAGAGTATTTTTAGCCCTTTCAAATCTGTCTGGTAATTTACAACATCAGATCAGTTTCTGGCATGTAACATATTATCAGTTTCCAGCTTGAGACTGTTTTCAGTCCTTTCCAGACTTTCTGGTAATTGGCAGCATAAGATCAGTTTCAGGCATATAATGTACTATTATAATCAGAACAGTTCATTTTGGTCCATCCCAGTCTTTTCTGCTGATTTGTTTCATATGATCAGTTTTGCACCATTATGTGGAATGCTTCATTTCGCTTGTGTTTTTTCTTCATGATGTACTGTGATTGTTTTTTCTTAATTAAATTTCTACAATGTTTGTGTTTACTTGCGAATTTGTGAAATATAATTGGGAATGTTTCTATACACCTTTTGTTTATGCCTTGACTTTAAAATGCCGAACATGAAGAGATATTTGAAAAGGACCTGGAAAAGCGGAAAAGAGCCAGAAGCCATTTGGAATGCAGTATAATATTGATCTGACCTAGGCTGTCAGAGTTCAACTGTCAGCATTCTGTGTCATTTAGCAGACTATTTGTTGTTTATTTTTGCAATAACTTCCTTGGTATGTAATTTTACGTTGATGACATGTTAGCTTTTTTCTTCAGTTTTTCAGTGTTTAATCAGAATCATCATTTAGCAGAGTTGTGACCCCTGATGAACCCATCCATTTTTTATTCCTGTTGTATTTTTATAAATTTTTTCTTGTTTTTTTTTTTATAAAGACAACAAATTTTATATGCAACCTAATAGGATATAATTTAAGCAGAATTTTGTTATAAGCTTCTATCATTTAATTTAGTTGTGCAAAGAATGTTGGACCTACATTAGTATGCAGCTTTGTATTGATGGCACCTCACCATGGTATTTTCAGTATTCCACATTTATAAAGTACACATTAACTCATATCACTATTTTCAGGTATCTCTTTCCTCTATAAAACTACACTCCCCTCTTTTCTATGAAGGCAGTGCTCATCAGTTCCTGGAATTTGCTTGTAACATTGTATTTATTTCTTGATCACATAAACTTTTGGTTTACTATATGCATACTTTTACTTGGTACTGAATAAAAAAAAGGTGCTGATTTAATATCCAGTATGGCCATCATAACGGCCATCTTGAACATCTTGTTATTGATACTCTTCCAAGCTGGAAAGTTCTGTCAACATGGTTTTTCCACTAGAAGGCTAATTATGATATTGAGTTGGTCATCAATGAAAATGGTGCTGATCAGACTGCAATATGGCTGCCACAATGAAAATCTTGTTACTAATTCTCCTGAATGGGATGATCATATCACCATTGGGTTTTTACCAAGAGAAAGTCTTACAGTGGTTTCCAGTTTGTCCGAAATGAAAATTGTGCTGATCATACAGCAATTGGTTGCTGCTGTGGCTAATTTAAAAATATCACTTAAGTTTATACGAGATGGTTTTAACATTGAGCAGTTTTAAAGAAGAAATTGTCTTATCTTTAATTCCTGGAAATTCTTTTTGAATTTAGAGTGTCAGTCCCTTTGAGGGATTCAACTCATTATCTTTTTTTACCCTATTTCAGGGGACACCATTACATAGTTAAAGATCGCTTTAGTGAGAATATATTTTCTTCGTGATAAATAATGTTTAACAGCTTCATAGAGACTTTGTAATAAATTTTGACATTCTGGTTTCCTGTGCAGCTATTCTGATGTCAGATCTCAACTACGCAAGGACATGGGATTTAATGAATCAGCCAATCAGGATGAATCGGGGCCTTGCTTCCTGCCCCCAAAGAGAAGCCCTTCCTTATGTTCAGTGACATCCTGTCAAAGATATGAATCTCAGTTATTGAGTCAGTCTGGACCAACTACACCAGAACCTGTCCAAGGTACAATGCAGTTATTTATTTTTCATAATAGTCTACAACAGAGAAGAACATAATATCTTTTTGCATTGTCTCATATCTAACAAATGTCTTAGAAGGTGAAATCCAGTGATCAAAGTATCCATCTGTCACTGTTTTTATTAGGGGATCATCATCAGAATTTGCCCACAAATGCACCACACATAATTTATTGTCCATCATATGCTGTCCAAGCTCCCAAGAAACTGATCTAGTTGTCTGGACAATCCATGCACATTTAGAAGGCCTTGTTTCTGTCATCTTTGATTGGCATACAAGTAGGTTTCCCATATTGTTCATCATTATCAGCAGCAATCACATCTTACACCCAGCAGACCACACTGCTAGCTGGCAAGCTGCACACCTACAGCAACCATCCCTGTTTTACATTGCAGATTGGTGTTATATTTGAGGGACTGCTAGTGCTAGAAGACATTTCACTTTGAAGGCACATGGCAGGCGCAGGGGATTCAGAGTTTTTAATGATGGGTGTCTTGTCATTAATATCACACCACTCAACCTCCATACTTCAAAGGGCAAAATTATTTCTCTTTCTCTTTAAATACACAAAGTTAGGCCCTATTATAAGCAAGAGATAATGCTCCATGAGACAGTAAAACCTGTCTTGTGAGACTGCCCCTTCTGCCATAAAAAAGGTCTCTCTAGATAGTTGGTCTTTCATAACTGGTTTGTACAAAAAGATTCCAAGGTCAAATTTAAGCACTGTTTACGAAGAAAATATCCACCATCACTGTGCATATATTCTATTTTTCATTCTTTGTCATTGTTAAACTATTTGATGCATTCCTTTGCAAACAGAATTATATAGCAATAAAGATGTACCTCTATCATTAAACATAACTCACATTTATATTCAAAGATCACATGCAAATGTACTTGCATATGAAATCGCTTCTGATTTACTCCATGTCCTTTATAAAGCCCATAATTTGTTGTACTGACTTAAAGGGATAAACTTTATAAACAAAGCTTGGTGTGTGGGATGTAATTATTGTAACATCAAAAAAAGAGCAATTAACTATACAACCCTTTAACAACAAAAATTTAATCCAGGAAATTATTCTCACTTGCTATTTAATGGACAAAGACCTCTTTCACGCCCCCAGGTATAAACCCCCGTTACACAATCGCTATTGTGATTTCGGCACTATGATGGCATTTCATGACATATATTTGAGACTGGTTTTCAGACTATAACAAATGGTAGTAAATGCTTGAACTTTCAACAAACCAATAGCCAGACTGTTTCCATTTCTTTCCTTTTTTTGTTTTTTGTTTTCAATCAGATCAGTCATTACTTCTCAGGTGGTTGTGGAACAATCTGCATGTACTTTACTCTGGTTTACAATATTCACTATACGAAACTACATGCATGACCTATGAAATTTCACAAATTGGTAGCCAGCCAGGTGTTTTGTTTAGAACAGTGAATGGTCCTAGTCATAAAGGATTAAATAAAGATCAGTTGTGTTTATATCTATTTTCTCGATATGGTCATTCCTAGCAGTGTCAGAATGCATATTTTGCCAAGACATCATGGTAGCTGGTCGTGTTCTGCAGGTGGTTGCTCATGACAGTGCATTTATATAATAAAATCTGTCTGTGCATTACAATTGTGGTTGTAAATGACAGCTGGTCACTAATAGGCGATGTTGCTCACGACAGATTTTACTGTATCAGACATCATTGAAGAGATGATATTAGCCACAAAACAAGGACATTTCAAATTTGCTGTCCAATTTCAGCATTAGGGGTCTTGACATGGCTCAACTTGTCTTAATTTGAACTCCAGTCTCCCATCTCACTGAAAGAGCTATCATATATGATAGTGCTAGCTTCAGTAAATGGGGTGAGTGAACTTCATGTGCTCTCCATAACAGCAGTTCTGTTCTGATGGCTCGGTTGTTCAAATGATGCAAACTGGTTTCATTTCTAAGAGCAGGTGGCCATCAGTAGGCAACTGACAACTAACTATTTGCTCTCTCCCCTTGATCAACCCCTAAAGAGAAGTAAAGCTGCAGGACCCCGTATGTGCTGTAAGATACTGTCTGAGGTACACAGAGAATATCTGCAGTGGCTGTAAGGGACTATTGCTACCATTTAAGGCAGCAAAGCAAGACAAAACAATGTAAATGCTGGCTGCATGGCTAAATGGAGTTATTAAATCTTTTGTACTCTGAACTGTCACAAGATCAGGTATGACTGAAGAAGAATTTTGGTGAAATATGAGCGATTTCCTGGAGCCTAGATTTCAGACGTAATGTCTCATTTCGGGACATCGTGGAGTCATTTGATCTGTCATGTACAGTTTACTTTATTCAGCTTTTATTTGTGTGACATGGTCTTACAAAGGAGATAGCTAAGTCTCATTAGGCACGTAATAGCTGCCCAGACACTACATTGCCCCATTTATGAAAGCTCAACTGCAGTCCCAGGCACAAATTTGCCTCTTCCATTTGATTTGCTCGGGAAATGTAAGACAATAATCAAGTGTGGGGTCCCACAAGGATCTTCCTTGCTCATGTTTAAGCACATTGTGTGTCTGTGTTTGATTTGAATTTTCAACTTAGCTTCAACAATTTTTCAGTCATATCACTATGATGTCTGCAGTGTGACAGCATGTAGCATCATGTCCCACCCAGTCGCATTATCCTGACACCAGGCCAACCAATCCTAACACTAACCTCTTAATGCTGAGCACCTAGCAGGGCAGCTGTTAGTTCCATTTTTATAAGTCTTTGGTATGACTCAGCTGAGGTTCAAACCAGTGACTTCCCACATTTGATGTGGATGCTCTGACCGCTAGGCCATCAGAATGGTTATGATGAAGCTACTGGCAAGCTTTCTCACATACCCAGAGGTGAGATAACAGTGATCTGTAGACCACTCTTCCACCCTAGACCCTGGTAATTATTAATGCATGAATAGTTCATGCATTTGATATCTCTCATCTCTCATTTTAATACCTGTTTTGATTCCTTGGCAATAATTTTTATTTTATTTTTTGTCTATGTTTGTATGTATTTGGTTTAACAACATGTTAACAAAGTTCTGGCTTCTATAGTGTTGATTAACAATTCAGTTCATAAAATATAAAAGATAACAAAACATTTTGAGAGATAAAGTGAAGCATAAAAGGGGCAGTCATTTCTTTGTTAAGATCACTTTAGTTTAAATTTAGATTCTACAGGATAATTAATGTTACAGTGGCTGATGGAGATAACTAAAAGAGCTTAATGGAGGAGAGCTATGTAATTGCTTACTGTATTCTGGTTTTTACTGTAGTGCAACATGACTGCTTTACAAACACAAAGCTAGTTCACCTAATTTATGTTTGTGTTTATTACCAGGCCCTGCAAGAACGCAATCAGAAACACCCCCCCTTACATCCACCAGTAGCAGCTTGCAGTCTAGCCCTCAAACCATCCCAGAACAACTGCAAATTATTTTGCAGAGACATATACAACGGCAGCAAGAGCAAAAGCAGCACCAAAGTCATATGCAGGCTCAGGCTGTTCAGTTTCCTATTTTAGCAGTGTCACCACAGCTGTCCAAACCTATGGTTTCCCAAGCAACAGTATACCAGTCAGCAGGTCCAGAGGTTATGATGTCACTTAGTAGCTCACAGACAGGTGGAATAAGCCTGATGGTAAGGATATTTATAAATGCTTTATCAGCTGTCTTTGTTTAATTAATTCAGTGTCAAAATAATTAGGATTAGAGACATTAATGAATCATGATGCCTGAATATTAATAATTTAGCTCCATTCAGTTTTCACAACTAATTCTACATTTTTGTGACCAAATATTTGCAAAGAATTCAGGCTAAACACTTCTTTATGAATTACTTTAGTGGAAGAAAAAAAACACAATTTAGCAATATTGTTTTCTCCCTAAAATTGCTACTAGGTACTAGGTATGGGGCACTAGTCACAGGGTAATGTGTTATGCACTGGTCACCATGTACTGGATACTAGGCACCAGGTACCAGGTAATGTGTCAAATACCAGTCACTGGGCACCAGGTAAGGCGATTAGTACTGATCTCCTGATGTTTGTCAGCAGGCACTGGGTTTAGTCATTGGTCCTCAAATTGGGCACCAGGATTTTACTGCCAGTCTAAACAATTTGATTTGGTCACACACACACACACACCACTCTTTATTCAGACATAAAAAAAATTTATAGCAGAATTCTGCTCATCTCCTGACAAACAAATCTGATTCTCAATGTTGTTTGTTTTTGTACCATTTCTATTCCAGTCCATTTCCACAACAATTCTTGTAAAGTATTTGTTCCATACATTAGTTGACACGATTGTTGTAAATAGTATTCTGATAGGTCAAAAGTCTCTGCTCATCCAATTAATCTTCCTGTAACAGAAACTTATAGAAATGGAAAGAAATAAGCATGCTTGCAAAACATGGTATCTTGAGATTTTGAGAGAGAAAAGAACATTTGGATAAATGTTTGGAAAATGCGTGGAAATGGCAATGGCTGAAGCAGAAAGTTGATGGAAATACAGTTGGTTATTTCATAAGAAAACTGAATGCCAGATGACTGACATTTTGTGATCTTTGCAAGAAAGATTTGAATTACACTAATTGCGTAAGTTTGGAAAGGTTTGGAGCAGTGGAAAGCAGTTTCAGCAGGTAGTGTCCATTGGGAGAAAAGACAAGTAAATTTATGTGGTAATTAATATAGTTTGATGTATTTGGATGATTTATTTAACAGATTTTATCTGAAAAGAGAAAAGTGCAATACAGTATTTGCTACAAATTATAGACAAATTGAGACTGAATTACTGTGTGAACACTGACATGCACATGTAATAAAATGTAATAAATTAAGCACTAACATTATTGGACAAGTTGATGCGACAATGAAAATTGTGAAATTCTTAAAGTATTGTTGAAAGTTTTATAAAGTTATTTTTTTTTAATGATGTTTGTTTTGGAGTGAAGTAACAAGTTTGCCATATATTATGATAAGGTCTACAAGGAACAGTTTAGTATGAGTGTACAGTGCATTTTTGGCTGGGGGTCTTTGGCCCCTGATCAGGCCCCTGCCCCTCAAGACCCCATCGGGAGAGGACCCCCAAACCCCTGGCACATTTTTCATATTTTTTTATGAAGATCAAAATCATGTCAGTTTACTTTACTGTTCAGCCCCTACTTGGAATAAGCTATGATTTGTTCAACTGTGTATGAAAATAAATGGGGTTAATACCTCCACCTCCTCTTTATGCTCCCATTTAACCTCAACAGGGCTTGGGGACTCGGGGATTACCACCATCCAGTGGTGAGTCTGCCATATCTCCATTTCCTTTTATGACAATGTAGCATCAGAGAAAATCATGTTTGAGAGAATACATGTGATACTTTTTATTTTATATTTTATCTGGTTGTAATTAATTTATTAACTTTACCTTTATCTAGCACTGTATAACCAATATTGTGTTGATGTACCATAAAACTGATACATATTTACCTCCCTAACATGCGGGGCCCCGAGTGGCTGAGTGGTCTAAAGCGCTTTCCGTTACGGATCACTGCCATCTCACCTCTGTCTGCGTGGGTTCAAGTCCAAGGCTCGGCTAGCGTGGGTACGTGGGAAAGCCTGCCAGTAGCTTCTCGTGGGTCGGTGGTTCTTCCCTGGGTTTTTCAGGGTTCTTCCTCCACCATTAATACTGGCCGCCATGTATAGCCTATCGTGTGCTGAAAAATGGCGTTAAACACTACAACAACAACAACAACCTCCCTAACATGAATGGATGACATTCTCATGGCTCCACACATAAGTCAGCAGACTTCCAGTACCTTCCAGTGTTATCAAAGAAATAAATGGGAGACTGCCGCTAACCTTTTGCAGCATTGATAAAGGATTGCCATTCCCCAGTTTCCAAGAACAGGTTAGTCCTATAGTTCACTCTGAGTGGAGGCAGGATGATAACCCCCCAGTCATAAAGATTTCTTCTCCAAGGATGGATATATGAAATGATAGTCCTGTCCTAAATCAAGAGCAAAAGCAATAAATTGACCTGTACAATTTTAATAGAAGCAAATGAAAAACAAGTTACACAAGATTGTTTTCCTCATTTGATGTCTGCATTCAGGTGAGATGACAAAAGACGAAATTTCCAACCTTTGACAAGGCAATAAATGGTCTTCTCTCAGCATGTGTATGCAGTTCTATTTGGTCTTCAGACAATACGATCATCTCCAGTTTAGAGACATTAATTGTGGTACAATCAAAACAGACTTTCTGTTATTTTCACTAATGGTTGGAGAGTTAACACAGAGTTGTCTTATGGTCAGGAGGCAGCCAGACAGCAGAAGGGGTTGTCTGTCCCCTCTTCCATACTTTGACCCGAGTTTCCACCTCCATTTACATACATTGGCAAGCACAAGACCCCAACTCTGGTGCACACAAGGGAGTGATATCAGTGGGGACCTGGGCCCAAGCTCTGATAAGTCCTTAAAGCTTTGGAACTCAAAGCTCATGAGCTAGTTACTAAAGTCTCAAAAGCCAATCTATTTCAGCTGCCTCCTTCAAATCCTTTGTAGGAAAAATCGTTTTTGCCAGGTAGAGATTGTAGGAGGCCATTGCCAAGACATTGAGACCCACATTCTCAATACCAAAGGCACTCTCTGCCTAGCTTTTCCACATCTGTAGGGATGTTGTTTTGGAAAGCTCAAAGGTTTTACTGGAGCACAACAAAAGCTTTTTAGGGCCACCCTGCTTGATGCAAAGTTGCTACTGCGGGAGAGTGTAATTTATACAGTAGCCTGACAAGATTGTCTGCATTAGCAGCAATGGCCCCTTGCCATGCATAGACCTGGGACTGGCAAAACCAACAGAAAATACCTCCACTGAGCAAGGTTGATGGGTCCTTCTACCAAATATTTTAGGCAGAAATCCCTGGCAGAACTATCAGAGCCATTTTGAAACTACTTCCTGCTTGTCTCACACAGTGAGTGCACTGGAAAGGACAGGGGAGAAAATTTGTGGATCCTCCCTTTCCCTAAGGAGGGAGGAAGGAAGTCACACACTCTTGTTACATATCAGGGTTGCATCTAGGATGCGCAATCGTGCAAATCCACCCCAATATTTTTCATCCTATGTGGGCAAAATTATGCAAAAATAAGAATTGTGCGCACTTTTTTTGTTAAGAATGCGTTATTTTATTTTATTGTTTTTGCTGTAAAATTCCCGGTTGTCACTCTTGTCAAATATGTTGTACTTGTATAGTTGTAAATACGTCATGTATTTCTTTGTGTCATGTGCTCAGTTCTGATTGGTTAATAACAAAGGTCAGAAGAGCACATTTGATACAGAGGCATGCTTCGCAGGACGTGTTAAATGGCAAAATCAGTTAAAACTCAGACACTTTTTCATTATTTTAGCAGTAGCACTTCTAATAACAGGGTGCAGAAGTTTCTATCAATAGGCACAATGACAGTGAACGAACACTTCCTCAGGCTAATCTTGTATTGGATGATGCTACTGATGATGTGCTTAAAGATGATGGTGATGAAACTAAGGGTCCATCTTACGCCAAAAAAAAAAGTACTCTTTCAATTCAGACCGGAAACAAAATCAACCATGGCTAGAAATGAATGGAAAAAAATGAGATGTTTTGTAGATGGTGTGTAAAAACTGGCCAAAGAAAATCTTTTACACTTGGAAATGCTAATTTCAGGACATCAACCCTGACAGACATGTTGAATTACAGCTCACAAACAGGTGATTCAGGATTTGAAACAAAGTGATAATGTTAAAACTACATGCTGGCAGCTATCAGAAAGAAATCTGCATCAATTATTCATGCTATATCAGTTGCCTATTACTTGGCAAAGGAGAATATTGCTTATCTAAAATATGGCTCACTGCTGGCTTTTGTTGACTTTCTGGGTATTGGTCTTGGCAACATGAGAGTAGGAGGAAACACACCACATTTGCTTCAAGGGCTTCTGTAGAGGAATTTCAGGTGAGTTCTTTTTTTTTTTTTACATTTTTTTTGTATTGACATTTAGATGGAAAAATGGTGTATACTAACAAGACACCAAAACATTTTCAGTTAGGTTCCGATCAGTGCATATCTTGAGGAATCCCTGTGTTACTATAAATAGCGCCTAGCATCGTGATTGGCCAATGAAACTGCCTTTGGTAGCTAGTCATCATAACTTCCTGTCAGCGTTTAATGGTGGATAACGTTTTTCTTTTTTAATCAATCTAGATTATTGGTACCCGTTTCTTTTGTCATGAAATTCTTTCCTGTCTAGACAGGTCACATTTCATTATCACTGTAACGAGTTTACTTGTGTTTGAAATGATGATACAGTCACTGTTTGAATAATTTCCTGAGCATATAAGGAGTTGCTGTCAACATCGTGATACAGTACAGTAGTCAGACAAATCCCACTGCTTGAAACTTATATAATGCTTTAGTAAATGAGTTATTCTTATTATTTGCTCTGATGATCATTGCATCCAATGACATTGACCCTGATCTGCTTATATCACAACTGTGCATATGTAGGGACCCATCACTGATGTGTATAATACCAACGTTTTTGTTTTTAAAATCGACATATACAGACAGGCATAATCACTTCCTTCATTACTATAATTGAATGACTTTAATTAACAGAGAGAGAGACTGTAGTGCCATATTATTTTAGCATTTAAACACCTTGATGGGATTTCTTAAAATGACCAAATTATCACAAGGCAACATCCTTAGACACTCCATGGTCTTTGGCTAAGGCTCTTGCACAGTTTGCATCTGATTTTGGTCATTTTACTTTGGATTTTTTAAATCATATATTTGTTTTACATTTCTCAAATACTATAATAATAATAAGATAATACAAATAATGATAATAAAATACTTTTTTTCTTTGATTTATCATCAAGCTTTTTTTTCTTCTAGGATTGCATAGCAACAGTGATAGAATCTGAGTTAAAGCAGAAAGTACAGTGTAGTCCATTCATTAGCATCTTAACTGATGAGAGTACAGACATTTCAAATACCAAGAAGCTGGTCATTTATGCCAGAATCATTGAACCAACCATCTTTGTTTCTACAGATCATTTTCTTGGTAAAGTGTGAGCGAAAGGCCAATCACACACTGCTGAAGTTCTTTTCAAAGCTGTCCAATACTTGGAAAAGAAGGAGATTCCTTTTGAAAAAGTTGTTGGTTTTGGCATGTCGCAAAAGTGGTGTAGCAACACAGTTCAAGGAGAAAACCCCTCACTTGATCAGCATTCATTCATTGTATGGTTCATAGACTGAGTTTGTGCACCTCTCATGCATCGAAAAACCTTCCATACCTCAAGGAAACCTTTGAAGGCACAGTTAAAGACCTGTACAATTTTTTTTAATAAATCTGCCAACAGAACAGTGAATTGAAGGAAATCCAGAATGTTCTAGACAGTCCTTAACTGAAAGTCAGAGAGGTGCATGAAGTAATATGGCTGGCATTTTATGATGCACTATATGCAATATTTCACAGCTGGGGGGCTCTTGTGAATTATTTTAAAAAGAATAGCAAGACAAAAGAGTGTCAAGACTTGCTGAATAAACTCAAAGACTACAGATTTGTGGCATGCATGAATATTATGATGGATATCATACCTCTCGCTTAGCACAGCTAAATGTGCTTTTACAGAAATCTGATGTGGATATAGCAGCTGTGTCACCGGCACTTGATATTGTGACTTCTACCTTACAGAAAGCAGATATGGGAAAATCCTATCACCAGACCTGTATGTCTGAAAAATGGAAATCATCTAAGGATGGAGACAAAACTAAAATCACTTACAATGGTGTTGAACTCCAGTTACACAGGAGCACATTGAAAAAAGTTTCAGATGATGTGTCTAACCTTCACCACAGGTTTGTTACAGATTTGCAGGTGGAGATGGCTGCAAGATTTCCAAAGAGCAGCACACAGATGGCAACAGCATTTGAGGTTCTTGGTCTACGTAACTTCACATTCCTATCTTCTGAAGAACAAGAATGTATGGTTATGACCAGATAAAAATTCTCTGTGATTATTTTGGTCAGGAGAAGAAATCAAAAGAAGCTATCAGTCCCCCTTATGTGACCTAAAACATGTTTTGACAGAGTGGTCTCTTGCTAAGACTATCATTAAAAGAGAAATGTACCCTAGAGACAATATGTGCGCACCCTGGCAGATTGTACATCAACATCATGCAGACACATTTCCAAATCTTCTTCAGTTAGCATCAGTGGCCTTGGGTATGCTATACCAAAACCGCTGACTGTGAGAGAGGATTTAGTAATCAAAATCAAACCAAAACTGCAGGAACAAACCATCTAGAAGTAAGGGTTCTCAACAGACTCATGATGATTTCAGTTGAAGGACCTCATCTGAGAGACTTCAAATTAAACAAGGTATCAGTTGAGTGGAGGATGAGGAAGGACAGGAGGCTATTTAGGAAGTAGTGATCATGTTTGCAGAATAATGCAGTCACAATTACAGTCTGTCTGGATGCAGATGTATGTTCCAGTAAAGAGTTAACTGTTATAGAAACTGTATATATACTTTCCTTAATTCATTTTGAGCTTTGGACTTTTCCTTAAAAAATTATGTTTTGTCATCCATGAAGAGAAAATATGTGCTCTTCTGATCTTTCTTAGTATGGATTTGCAACCAATCAGAATTGAGCATGTGACATGCAGGAAGTACATGACGTTGATTTTTAAGATTGGCTAGAGGAGTGACACTATTTGCAGTCTATGGTTTGATTCTTTAGTGGTTAGTGTGTAGATAGAATATTGTTATTAGAAAACATTAGACTTTGATTTCAGTTTTAAGTGTTATACTATAATATACAGAAGACATGATTTGCATTTAATGCACTTTTTGTACTTGCTATTGCTCTTTTTGAAGAGACTGAGCTTTATTTACATCATACTGGAACGCCTCCCCCGACATGGCTATGTTTGGCCCCCCCCCTTTTTTCAGATTCAGTGGGAGCAAGTACCCACATTTTATCAAATCCTTGATGCAACCCTGCATGTACCCACCCCTCTTTCCAGTGTCCCAGTAGGAACCAAAATGATTTCAGAGGCTTGGTTGGACCTCAGGTGTGATGCAGGGTCCTTTCAACAATGAAGGAGTGTTACCAGCTAAGGTTCCTCAACCATCCATCTCTATTAACAGACATGATTTTTCTCATTTTTAAAGCAGAATTCCGCTTTTCTTCTGACTTGAATCAGATTTTTCTTGATAAGGTCCATTTTATTTTATCATCTCCAGTCCGGTTTTTAAAAAAACGGTCTGTCCGCTCCCATTCCGCAATGACCCTTTTAAAATATTCATTCCATATATTAGTTGGCACACAACTCTTGTAAAGAGTATTCTGATTGGTCAAAGGTTTAAATTCATCCAATGAATCTTCGTGTAATGGAAACTGGTGGCAATGGAAAGAAGAAGCATGCTTGCAAAACATGGCGTCCCGAGTTGTTAAGATAGACCATGACACAAAAGTTTAGATAAAAACTTAAAAAATGTATGGAAATGGGAATGGCTGGAGCGAAATGTTGACAGAAATTTGGTTGGTCAGTTTATAAGAAAACTGAATGCTAGAGGACTGGCATTTTGTGACCTCCGCTCTACGGTAATTGCAGTTGGAAGAGTTTGGAACAGCACCTACAAACGAAGTTGCATACGGAAAAATTGAAGCTCAGAAGACATCTGGAAAAGTGCAGTTAATTACTATAAGAAGAAAGATTTCTTGCATGAGAAAACAGATGTAGCCCTCTGTCAGAATATGCACACTGCATGTCACAATACAAGCACCAGCTTGAAAAAGGCTCTCATTGAGAACGAAAAGAAATGATTGCACATTGAGCCAAAAAAGTCAGTGCTGACAAAATGGAAGGCTAAAGAAATCATTGCCAAAGCTGCAAAAAGAGCTCGACTGGCATATAATAATAATAATAATAATGAGGACTTTGTATAGCACCTAATCCTTAGAAGCTCTAAGTGCTTTACAACATTAGACAACACCTATAAGATAAAAAACATATAATGATATGATTACAAAAACAAACACCATGAAATTAGAAAACATTAAAAAAAAAAACATGCTGAGAATATTTAAGGTAGGAAACATTATTAGGTCTTTAAGTTTGTTCTTGCAGTCAAAATAAGTGAGTTTTGAGAGCCCTCTTGAATGTGATCACTGTGTCTTTGTGTCTGAGTTCAGTGGGCAATTCATTCCACGTTGCTGGGCCCTGGTATGCAAAAGAATGCTGTCCATATGACTTTGTTTTCATAGTGGGAATTATGAGTATATGATTGTCAGAAGAGGAACGTAAGTATCTTGCTGGTGTGTACACATGGGTGAAGTTGGATAGGTATGTTGGACTAAAGTCCAACAGTGAAATGTAGCACAGAGAACAAATTTTGTTTTTGATTCTGGATCGAATGGATAGCCAGTGTAGGGTACAGAGCAGCGGGGAGGTGTGCTCTGATCGTGGTACTCTATGATCCAAGCAGCTTGTGTTTTGAACTTTTTGAAGTTTCTGGAGCAGATATTGAGATGAACCAGACATAATTGAGTTACAATAGTCCAGTCTTGAAAGTACTAATGAACACACAAGTGTTTTAGTGGCATCAACTGAAAGATATTTGCGAATGGAGCTGATGCATCTCAGCTCAAGATATGCAGCCTTACATATGTTCATGACATGTTGGTACAATGTGAGAGTACTGTCCAGAGTAACACTTAGGTTTCATACTGATTGTGTGAATTTAATGTTGGTGTTGCTGATATTTATTGTTTGAGGTAAAGGATGTGAATGAGAAAGTCTTTGTGTTGTGATCAGAATGGCCTCAGTTTTATCATCATTCATCTGCAGCTTGTTACATGTCATCCATGATTTCACATCAGAAATGCACCTCTCTACACCATGGATGGTAGCATCAACTTCAGTTGGGTGGCTAGATTTGTATATTCGGGTGTCATCAGCGTACAACTGGTGAGACACTGGATGATGATCTATGACACTTGAGAGCGACTGGGTGTAGAGAATGAAGAGAACAGGTCCAAGAACAGACCCCTGTGGAAAACCACAACATATATCAACTGGGCTGGAGTGTATTCCATTTGCAGATACAATTTGTGTCCTGTTGACCAAGTAGGACTTGAACCACAGTAAGGCTGTATCATGAATGCCAAATACATGTTGGAGACGGTGAAGTAATATATCATGGCCTGTTGTGTCAAATGCTGCAGACAAATCAAGGAGGGTGAGGACTGTAATCTTTCCGCTATCCAAAGCAGAGAGAATGTCATTAACTACTTTTAGAAGAGTAGTTTCAGTACTGTGGCAAGGGAGATATGCAGATTGTACATTGCTAAAAAGACTGTTTGAATTTAGATGAGATACAAGCTGGGATAGAACAACCTTTTCTAAGATTTTTGGTATGAATGGGAGATCAGAAACTGGGCGGTAGTTCTTTAAATCATTATGGTCTAGTGTTGGTTTCTTCAGCAAAGGCTTTACAATGGCAGTTATGAAAAATGATGGTAATTCCCCAGATGAGAGAGAGGTATTAATAACATCAGTTAGTGAAGGTAATACTGGATCTAAGCACTCAAGCAGCAGTGATGTTGGAATTGGATCAAGTTCACATTACTTTGGTACACTCTTCATCAGGATTGAACGTACAAAATCCATAGAGACAGGTTCAAAAGCTGCTAATGGTTGCCGCTCAAATTGTGTATCCCAACTGTATGGTGACGAGTCAGTTGAAATTGTGGTATCAGGATTATCTCTAATGGTTTGTACTTTGTCACGGAAGAAATTTGCAAACATGTCCGGAAGGTCAACTGGAGAGAAGGTAGTTGGAAGTGGTGTAGATCTATTCCTTGACATTAGCTTGTTAGTAATCTCATAGACTCATAGAGCTCTTTGCAGCTGGAACTTTCCATGATCTTAGTAGTGTAGTGGGCTGATTTCACTGCATGAACTATATTTGTGACATTCTTCTTAGCAGCTTCATAGATTTACTTATGAATAGTGAGTCTGGTGGAAAGCCAAAGCCTCTCAGCTTTACGGCGGTCTCTTTTAGCAGTGCGAAGCTGGTCCCTAACACTGCTATACCATGGAGAACACTTTTGAATTGATACTCTGCACTTGGTAGCTGGGGCATGTTTGTCAAGCAATAAATGCAGACAGTTATCAAGTTGTTCTGCGGTAGGAGGTAAACAAGTTGTTAGGTTAGCTTGGATGTCATGCATTAGTTTGGTTCTATTTATCATACAGAGGTTTCTCTTAGTAGCAGATAAAGGTGGAGGGTTAGGGACCGATACGTCAAGATGGCATATAATGCAGAGGTGATCTGATGCAAGGTCATGGGATACCAGGGAGGACCGTAGAATGTTATCATCAGGTCTATGAAGAATCCAGTCTAAAATGTGACCATGTTTATGGGTGGGTTGGTTAACTGACTGTTTGAGGTTGAAAACATTAATGGAATCTATGAGTTTTGATGTATTTGAGTTTCTGGGACAGTCAAAGTGAAAGTTGAAATCTCCAAGAATAATCAGATTGCCACCTATCAAATTTCCATAGTCCAGGAGATTCAGAAGCTGCTCCAAAAAGAGAGCGTCAGCCAGCTTGTTTTTTCAGCTAGGAGGAGGGCGGTATAGGCAGAAAAAATGGACTGACCTTTGCTCCAGTGTGAGTGTGGTTTCGGACTAGCTTAAACGATGTGTGGTCGAAATTGAATGTTGTGGTGTGGTTAAGACGTTTTATCATGGAGTTCTTTGTGATGACAGCAATTCCACCTCCGCGAGAATTACGGTGGAACAACTGGATGGAGTAACCAGTGCGTGTTAGATCTGCACACTTGGGCCTGATGTTTTTAGCCATGTTTCTGTCAGGAAAAATACGTCAATTTTCTGGTCGTTGATAAAATTAACTATTTCTGTGCGCTCTTCCAGTGGTTCTACTGACTGGGCATTGAATAATGTAATGCGCAGAGGTATTTCTTGGATAGCTGACACAAAGGTTGATGAATTAATAGGGATTTGAGTTAGGTTATCTAAATTAATGGTCGACAGGATGTGTCCATTGGAGAAAAAGACAAATGAATGTATGGGATTATTTGTATATAGTTAATGTACTTGGGTGTTTATTTTACAGATTTGTTATGAAAAGAGAGAAGTATAATATATTTGCTGCAAAAATTGAGAAATTATTGTGACTTAATTACGATGCGAACACTGACATGCACATGAAATAACTTAAGTATCAAAAGTATTAGAGAGCAAATTCATGTGACAATAAATATTGTGAAATTATTAAAGTCAAGTTGAACATTTTTGGTAAGTTTATTAGTTTTTAAAATGATTATTTTAGTTTATTTTATGATCATAAGTTGCACCAGGAGCAGTTGGGGGACCCCCATACCCTCCTTAAAATAATTTCAGCATTTTATGGAAAACCAAAATCATGTCTGTATTAAGGACCCCCCATGTGGTTCCACCAGTTCCAGCAGGTACTTTTAAGGTAAGTAGCTTACAACTTTTTAGGAAGGGTGCAGTAAAGAGGCTGTTGAATATTCAAAGGCCAGGATATTATTACCAGATCTTCAGGAATCAATTAAAGGCTCATTATCAATATTTTCCCATCAGACAAGTTTTTTCTCAGGAAGAGCATTTCAAGATGGAAACATCCACCACACTCGGGAATGCCACAAGGTCACAAGACTGAGCAGTCTGCACAGACCCACATGATGCCTTTCTTCACATTTCCATCTTCCAGCACCACAAGAAATTCCTGCAGTTTTGTCTAGGCCAGGTCATTCAGTTTTGGGCTCTCCCTTCAGTCTCATCTCTGCCCCAAGTGCCATCTCCAAAGTAATGGTTGTAAAAGCACCTTTCTCAAGGTCTTTGAGGAGTCCCTATCATTCAGTATTTTGACAACTAGTTGATGCATGATATCTTCAGATGTGCCATTCTGAGGGACTGTCACTCTGTTAGAAGTTTGATCTGATTCTCAGAATTTTTTTGACATGGGGATAGATTTACTCGCTCATCAAGGAACAGTTTGGGTTACCTTGATAGGATGTTACAGGTCCTGACTTTATGAGCAAGTTTGTCAGAAAAGACTTAAGTATCTTCGTGCCTCCATCCTTTGCTGCTGGAGCTTCAGAATAAGCGGTGGACATAGGTCCCATGGAAAACTTCTTTTGCAACCTCTCCACTGCACACATACCCTGTCTGTTTAGAGCACCCTGAGATTCAGATTTCGTCACCATTTAAATTGGTGGCAGAATCCATACAGGTGTCATGCCACTTTGCTGTCAATCATTTCTTTACTATTACTACATCTTGGGCCTTTCTTAATCATTTTCTATTGGATAATGTCCTGCAAGATGGGTTCTGGTGGTATCACTTCACCTTCTCTTTGTTTTACTTCCAATCATTGTTGCACCTGAGCGAAAGTCATGTATACATTAGACCATTTGTGTGAGTTCATCAAGTTGTCAAGCAATCCTCCAGTCAAAAGTAAAACTCCCTATTTCAGCAAACGTTAAGTTCACTTTGACAGCTTACCTTCAGGCCATCGGCCTCCCAACAGGCTGGCAAATTCAACAATGCAATAATAGCAGGTAAATCATTATTGCTATTACAATGATTTTTTTAAGTGGAATAACCTAATTTTAATTTTGTAATATTTAGCTGCTTTTTATTGTCTAATTCCCTACTCCCTCCTCAAACTGATGTCTGTCAGTCTAGCTGCAAGTCAGAGAAGTTTGTTCCAAACTTTTAGACCTGAATAAAACTTAAATTTCCAACAAAAGCATGTGAACATCATACAGCAACTTGGGACAGACTTTAATAATGAGAAATGTGTATTCAAGGGCCCCATTGAGAGAAAAAAAAGCTGGCATGCAAGCAGCATGCAACAACTTGAAATAACCTCCATATCTGTTAAATTTATTGAATGTTTTGTGTGAGCTCCTAGAATTTCTTACTCTATTTCAAGTTTTTTAAACAAGTTTTGTGAATATTTATATCCCCAAAGCCTTTTGCTTTTAAATCAGAAGGGAGGTACATTTTGGGTCGGGTGAATGGCAAATAATATAATACATGGGGGAATATTCACCATGGACTGAGGACTAGCACCAGGAAAAGAGATAGCAATGCACTAATAGCAGGTAAGAATTACTTAATTTAAATGTAGTTTTACCACCACAAATAAACTTCATTTCTTGGTGTCTTTGTTAAGTAAAATGTTGTAAGAGTGCACTTTATTTATTCTCACCAATGTCATACAGATTTATTTATAAGTTTGCTTTAGACAAAATCTTCAGAGCAAAATTTGTGTTGCTGATTGAATAACATTATATACTGTCCCTCCTGTTAGGTCATTTCATCAAATTCTTAGGTCATGCTGATTTTTCTTTGTCTACCAATCAAACTGTTATTTTTTGTTGTTGCAATTTTCTCTCACAAAGTTTGCCCATTTATTCTATTTCACACATCTGCCTTCTCCCAGCAGTAGTACAACAGAAAATGACATTCAAAACAACCAGTTTAGTGTAACAGGCAACATGTTATTTAGAGGCCAATTGAGAATTTAACTCTGGTTTAATTAAATACGATGGTGGAGGTAATCCATGCTGGTCTAAGTGTGTTATGTTCACCACTCCAATTTAAAATTGATAGCTGGTCGGGTGTTTGAAAAAAAAATGTTTTACACATGCCCACTTGACAACATAATTATTTTTTAGACCAGAGGTTTACTTTTATTTAACAAGTCAGTAATATCGTTTTTAGTAACTAAGATACAGCTCTCAAATGATGACCTGAAATTTAATTTGTGTTGTTTTACTTTCAGCCCATACTGTCACCATCAGGCAGCAAAGGCATAGGAACTTCTACACAAGAGACCTTAAATTCTATGGTATGTTTGCTAATAAATTTTGTACCTAATATCAGATTTCTGATTCATTTGTTGAAATTTTGCATCCATCTTTGACTTTAATCAATAGGTAGCATTATTTACTTCATATTAGATTCTTGACTTTGAATCTTTAGAATCAGGCATGTACTACTAGTGCCTGCATACACAGGGTAGGTATATAATGATCCGCTTGCAGTACTCTTGTTTTAATTTCAGCCATAGTTGTAATTATTGATCTACTTTAACAACAGTGTGTAAGCAGTGTACTGTAGTATCATTTATTTTCGTTGGGCTCAATTTTTGTGGTTTTGTATTAAGAAAAAGGCATTTTCATGTGTACTTAAATTCATGGTTTTGCGTGTAAAAGTTTGCATATTAATAGGTATTTAATATCATGGTTATCTACAAATACCCAAAACAAAAAATACAAAAGAAAAAAACTATGCTGATGCAAATGGCGGTCACTTTAATGTTTAAAACAACACTACCACCTGTATGAGCACAAATCAAAGACCTGGCAAGTTCAATACTTACACCGTGTTTTCGACCACATGAATAACATCAGTCAAAGCCGATGCAGCCAACAACACTAAAGCAATACTTCCATCTCTATGAGCGCAAATAAAACACCTGTCAAGATTAATCACTTTTGCCACGTTTTCGTTTGAGTGCTCAACATCAAAGGAAGCCGACGCAACCAAAACACTAGGCCAGTCGGTTATTAAAGAAGAATTAAAGTTACAATTCCACGAGTGGTATGCTAAACATGTCATAGATTCCATTAAGGAAAAAGATGTTACTGGTGAAGATCAGTGCACAGTATTAGTAAACCTTGCAACCTCATTAATCAAGCCAGTCCACACAGAATGGATAATGGCAGCTCATGTGACAATGAGTGAAAGATATGACATAATTATCAGTGGTTTTGAAAAAGCTGGACTTGTTTAATTCAGCAATTTGGGGATTATTTACCTGAAAAGCATTTGTGAGTACCATGAGACTTGATTGACACAATGTTGATATAATGGCTTTGTCCAAAAATCTGTGAAGTGTTAGCTTTAATACTCTGCTGTAATTATTGTATATACTTAGTGTTTCATTAGTAATAGTGTTTCAAGAAATAGTTTTAGTATCTTACAGGATTGTTGTTCTTTTGGATTAAAAGTGCATGGATAAAATGAAATGTACTTTCAGAAGGATTTAAATTTTTCAACAAGTGTTGTAGTCGAATGAGGAATCGATTTGAATAAATATTAAATTTAATTTTGATATATTGTTGTTTTGTTTTTTTTAATTTCTTTCATTTTCGGTATTACTATTGTTTGAATATCTTATGCTTTTTCTCTATTTTCTCTCTATCCTTACCTCATATATCGATTTAAGGCAGGGAGTGTAAAATTACAGCTATCAGATACCTTATTGAACGTGTGCATTGAAGCAATATAAAATGATTTATAATTATTGTTTCAAAAGGTTAAAATAAAAAATAAAACAAAAAAATGTAGAAGCTAATATTTAATTTCCAGATTACAGTATTGACCTTGACTTATCAAATACTAGTAGCTGTGTTAATGTCTAGGAATGAAACACTGTAAGAAAAGGCGGGGATGTCATCATCCTACGTGGCTGATTTTGCGTTGGGGATTTAAATTAAATTTTAGACTTCCAGATATTGACCCAAGATGTATGATTCATTTTTTTTATATCCATAAATCCTTTTAAAAAATGATAGTATTGGAATAACATTTTCTCACTCCAGATTGACTGTCAAATCTCAGCAACCATTCTCGTCAAAAATTTGATTATATTTTAAGTGTAAAAATGTCTTTAAAATACTTTTGTTTGAAATTTTGAGTCATGCAGGGATCACAGTAACAAGTCATAGTTTAGTCTTCAGTTATCCAAAACCCAGATGTCCTGAATTATCACTTTATCCAAAATGATTGCATTTTCACCACCTATTCCTTACTTTCTGTCAAGCTGATATTGGTGAAACAGCAGTCTTTTTCTGCAGGTGTTTGCATCAGCAGTTTAAGGTTTTGGCTAAAGTTGTTACGGCAATTGTAGGTTTGACATGCCCTGGCTTCAGTGTTATCATATTTGCTGGATCCTTCAACCATCTGAAAATCTGAACTATATTATGTTCAATCTTTGAGTTTTGAGACTAAATGCAAAAACTGCAGTTACCTTAACCAAAATTTGTTAAAATTGGGCTATATCAAATGGAAGTGTTTTCATGTGGCAAGTTCTTTTCAACAGCTATCAGCAGCCCCACAGCTTCACATGACTCCAATACAACGCCAGCTTCATGAGCAGCTGAAACAGAAGGCACGACAGGTGCAAGAAGCAATCATGCGACAGCAGGAGGAGCTGAGAAAAATCACAGATCAACTTTCCCTGAATCATCAGGGACTGCTGCCATACCTGATACAAAGGGGTAAGCTACAAGTTAACTTTAAAAAAGTAAAATTGACTTGAAGTGTGTGAAGCTGCTATTTTTGGAGAAGTTTAGTCATCCTTTCTCTATTATGTTATTCCCTTTATAAGTGCTTTCTTTATTGTCTTGATTTTCCCATTTCTCAGTTCACCTAATGTTTGGATTTGTTATAAAGCAGCTCTGGTCTTTGGACTGTCTGTCGGTGTATCTGTCAAGACTTAGGGTTTGTGTTTAGCTGAGTTTCTCAGTCACTATTGCCTGCAGACTTCTTTATAACTCCATATTGTATCATGAGGAATGTGATTAGAACCAGGTTACTTTGTGTTTACCTTTGCAATTAGGAACTTAGACACTGTTGCCTGTTGAGTAAATATTGTGGATGCATCACTCAACATACAACTACACCATTTACATAACAAAAATGTTTTGTAGTCCAGGCAGGTGGTTTCATTGTTCAGACAGTGCATTAAAAAGTCTGAAATTTATTATGTGGGCATATTGTGAGGATACATTAATGTTTAATGAATGTTTTAATTTAAACCCTGACTTGAATGACCAGTGTTTTTGAAGACTACTTGTCATCTAAGACTGGTTATTAATGCACAGCTCAGTTAAGGTATATTGTGTGAAAACCTCTGCTGAAAGACCACCTGTTTTTTGTTTCTCTTAGACAAAAGGCATTGTCTCCCATTGCAGGTTTTACCCTATATACTTCATCCTCGATAACTTGCTCACAACAGGGTCCAAAAACATAGACAGTACTATAAGCGAGGGCACAAGTTATTGAGGGACCTGTATAACTATGAAATGATACCATCCTTACTGGACATTGAGAAAACTGCCAGGGGGTTAGTGAACTGGTCTGTTTAATGGCGGAATACTTGTTTTAAAATCACATTGGGAATAATTGTCAAGAAATCATTTTTTCTAATGAAGGTATTCATTTTATGTAAAAATGACCTTAATTTTCAAGATGTCCAACCACTGAGAGATTGTTAACATTATTCCAACTGGTTTCAACAGCCTTCACGTATACATGACAACATTGAACATTTCATCACTACTTTATGTTGTTGTTGAGAAGTCTTATTACGTTATCTGCCTGCTTCCTGCTTTGCTCTCTACTCTTCTACTCTTGTGTAACTAGTTATTGATTCAGATTCACCATTAAACAAGATTCCTTTTATAAAAAAGAATGGAACATTTAGTTCGTGAAACATCCATCACCATAAAGAGTCAATTTTTTTACTTGTTCTATTATATTGATGCCATGATTTCATTGTTGAATGAGTATGCTACTTTAAGGTAGTTTAATTATATTATGTTCACTCAAAAAAAATTAAGTGTTCCATTGATCGATGGAAATGAGTTGATCTGACATTGGATTTGGGCCTCGAGCTCTTACGCAGGTTGGGTTTGCATGCCTTTTAACTTTTCAATTAGGACACTCCCCTTATTTGATAAAAAAGACATGATTAACATGGTAATTCAAGGAGGCCAGCATTTAATTCACTGCAACAATACAACAAATACCTATGCAAATTAGGTATCAAAACACCGTCGGCATTTAATTAGGTTCTCACAGAAATGCGTGCAGGCATAGCTGTTACAGTAAATTGTCATATGTCATGTTTGAATAGAACAGGGTACATTGTATTTATGATCACTGCACTTAAACCAAACTAAAAAATATAACTAAAACATGCATTTCAGTTGACAAAAAAACTTATTTAATGGGTACTTATTTAGGTCTATAAATACCAAGGTGTAAATAAAATGGGTATAGATTAAAAGTTTTGCTAGTAAAAATGGAAAGACAAGTGTTTTTTCATAAGCAAGTCAGAAAGTAATAAGACTTTTTTACATCCAGCCACCTACAAATAAGAGTGGGACTGTGAGGAAATACTTTACAACATGTGTTTCTTTCAGAGAACCCTGCCAACATGGATTCAGAAAACACTCGGGAAACGAAGGGTATGCAGAAGCCCCTCACAAGTGCCTCTCACCATTCACAGCCCCAGCATCAGCATCCACATGGCAGTATCATGGTGCCATTGGTTGCCCTACCTGCTACCAGGAGCCAGATGGTGATCAGCCCATCAAGATTCTTGTCTATGCCAATTCATCAGGACCAAAAGATTACCATATCGCAGGAAGATCTTTCGGCAGCTGCCTTCAGTCTTAAGTAGCCATTATAGTATACTATACAGCCATAGTTATGTGAACCTTTGGTTCATCCAGACTAACACCATGTCCACTAAGCATTACAGACAAACATCAGTTATAAGTGTGCTACCTGTGGGGACTTTTTAATTATACACACCACAGGAGTGTTCCTCATATTTGCAGTTCATTCTGTTTTAATTTAGCAGTGATCAGAATTAATGTTTGACATCTCCTCAATGAGTCAGATAGTGGACATTTTACTGTATTAAAGCATGCAAACATTATCTGAACTGGAAGAAGTTTGGGTTATCTAGGCTTTAGTATAAAGATGTTATGTTGATTAGCAAAAATACCCGACATTTAAATGTACTAGAGGAATAAAATTCTCTCCTTTTGTGTTGGTAGATGTCCAAATCTAAATCGAGGTAGGAAGTGTTGTGTTATGGACAGGGCTTGAGGTGTTCTTTCATATCAAAGATCTTTTTAATGGAAGGTTACATTTCTACTATTCCTATGGATCACATGCGGAAAATAGTAAATATTGGGTGTCTTGTTGATCTTGGAAGTGTTCATATAGTGTGCTTTTCATGGCCTCATCCTATGTGGGTTACTTGGAAGCATTAAGTAATATTTTTGTTCCGAGTATCAAACATTCTTTTCCAATAAAATGTAGAAGACCTGATCTAAAAATGAAAACATAAACACAACTGCACATTGAACTCATGAACATACTTAACAGTTGATGGTTCACAGTATCAGGTTAATTTAGTCATAGATTGTGTATGATTTATCTGGTCCTTGGATACAGTAGATTAATCTAGTCTTTGGTAGAATTTGGGATAATTACAATTTTTCATGGGTATAAGAGTCAGGATAGATCACCCAAATGTGCTTTAACTTTATACTGTAATTACTTGCTTATAGGTTGAGTCCAACTGCTGACAGCATAGACCCTGATCTGCAGTTGCAGTTGCATAATCTGCTAGCAGATTAGGTTCGGTGTTGTTTGTTCTGTTGATTACTCCAAACAAACTGCATAGGCCCAGATCTGCCAGTATGTTATGTGATGGTAGATCTGGTCTCTGCATTTCGCAGTTAGACTGGACTTGTAAGCAAGCATATATATTTAGTGATGTAATGGGAAGCCTCACTAAGACAAAATTGTGTTCTTGTGTTACATTTAGTATATTTACATAGTGTTTAAGGTATCAAGACTTACATGTAGAGTAAAACACGAATATCAGGGTGATGTACAGCTAGGAAAATGTTGACATCTTTTTCTCGACCTTTGTTTATAAATGGCAGGATTAGCTTTTAGTGCAAGAAAACAACTCATTGCCATGGTTTTCAGCCTTTGGTGATAATGTCCTGTATCTAAATTTATTAGATTTAAAGGACTGTCACAAAAATGTGCTGTATGGTCATTTTGTACTAATATCAGTCTATGCTTTTAGGTGTAGGATTAAACAATATTCTTAATATAACAATAATCATGCTGTTAGTATTGCCTGTTAAACACAAAGATACAAACATGCCCAAGTAAACAGTCTAAATGAAGATCTCTCCACATAAAACCTGTGCTGAATGATGTTTGGTTGTGCAAAATAAAGAACTTGGTAGACTGTATGAAGGCATATATGCTGTAATACAAAGATCGTCTTTTGATAAATTCATACTTTGATTTTAGATATATGCCAAATTCTGTCAGTCCATTAGCATATATTAAGTTTGTTATCGAAACACTACTCCTCATGAACTACTTGGAGGAATGCCATGAAGCTAGTGTGCTAACTGTAATTCTGATTGGATTGTTGTTTATAGTACAACAGTACATGAAGACTATTTAGTGTGAGGGAATTGGGGTAAAATGCCATGCCCAGGGACACACAGTGGTAACCAACTGGGGCTGATCATTGGTGGGAATACATTAAGCACTGACCCAATGCAGCTGCTAGTTTTAATTGTTATTGAATATTCTTTAAGTCTGTATGGAGCAGTAAATCTCTATAACTTCAAGATCACTTTGATTTGGCCGACAAAATCATTCATCAAGATGAGAATTTTCTCATTCACTTCCATGTTGTTGTAGATGTGCAGCATTATTGAAAATAAGCATGGGCCATTGTGTACAATGTATGTTGATCTGTAACTATAGAGTAACACTTCACTTAACAAGATTTTAGGTACAAAGTTCAGTCTGCATAAGCCTTATAGACAAAATTGTTCCTTTTTTTTTCTAGGCCATCCATTCAGTTTGCCTTGACTATAGTGGATGTGTTTTATCTTTTGAAAAATTAAAAATACAAAAATTGAAATAACTTCTGGATGTTGATTGTTTAATGAGTAGGTGGCCATTCTTGAATAATCATTCATTTTGTGATTTCGTTATTTTTTATTACATATACATCCATGAATGTATGTATGTGTATATATGTATATATATATATATATATATATATATATATATATATATATATATATATATATATATATATATAGTAATTTAAGAAATATTTTTATTGTAGTTATCAATTTGTGAATTGTATTTTATCTGTACAGAGTGGTTAATATGAAGTTTTAGAACTAGTTACAGACCTAAAGTAGATGTACACTTTATTAATATATTACATCAGTCAGAAAGGATCCAATAAATTTCATAATGAAACTGTTGTCAAGTGGACCACAGGAAAAAATAATTGATAGCCAAACTTAAATTTAGGAACCAATAAAAGGCAATGTAATATTGAATTATTAGCTTTAAAACTATCTTTGTAGTATATATTTATGTGTCATTCATAATCATTGTCCTCTGTTAAATACTGTCATATATGTTTTGTACAACAAGGTTTGATATTATGTGGTAGTACACTTGGCTCCAGTTGCAAGATTTGTTAGACCATGTTAAAATATTGTCGTATGTTAGGTTTTGTAGAACAAGTCTTGATGGAGTCTTCTGAAGCTACAGGCACAAAATTTGTTACACCCAGTGAAAATTAATATTGTATGTTGCCCCTAAAAACATTGTGATTTGCTTTTGTTGTTGGATTGTTTTAATAATTTGTATCAATAGGCAATCAACCTTTTACTGTGAAGTCCCTAATTTAGTCATTGATTTTCATGACATTTTGAAATCTTTTTGAATTTTATTTATACCAATTTAATCGTGCATGCTTGATCTGGTGTATGATACAGCTATTCAGTTTGTATTTCCGTATCATACACCCAGACTCAAACTAATTAGATGTATGACATCTGCATGTAGATATTTTTATATTCGGTGGATTTAACTTTTATAAACCATTTTGAATTTCATTCATAGTGTAAAACTAAAAATATTTAGAATGCGTTAAAGAGGTGTTATGTAATAAATACAAAACCGCATTTATGTTTTACTTTGAGTTGGGCGAATGAACTTGCTTATTATGGTTTATGAATACATATCTTGGCCTGGCAGCCTCAACATATTCCAACACCATAATAAACTCCTTCTTTCCGCCAGTGTAGAGCAATATGCAGTTTTATATGTACCTCACTTTAAAATGCAGCTGAATTTAGACTATATTAAAATTTATAGTTTAAGTTGCCATTTATTGCCATCATACTTTGTGATTCTGTACATATATATATAACGAAGCATGAGATTATCTTAACACCATGTCCATTGCAGAAGTGTCTTGGCCCTGTAAAAAAACACTGAGCAATAACGTTTTAGCTAACTCTCCAAAATTGATCATTGGATTTAGTTAAGGTGCTTTATGTAGTGTTTCTCTCAAGCTGAGCTTTGCTTTCCTGCACACTATAAATCTGTAAATGTGTCATTGGGGTTAGAGGCCTTATAACTGAACAAGGCTTTTGGTTATGGGCTTATCATCAAACATAGGCTTATCAAGCATGGACTTATAACTGGAGAAATATGGACTGTAATTGTCTTAAGTAAATTGAAAATTGGTATTTTGGTATGTATAATGTGAAAACACATATCACTGATAAACACTATACAAATTCTAAAATTTTACAGTAAAAGTTTGAAAACATTTTGCTAATTAGATCAAATGAAAAATGGTTTGCAATCATGTCATTGTGTTCTGCATCTTGTTAGCTAGATTGGTATAGTCAGACAAGTCAGGGAACGTTTATTACATTGACTTCATTAGTCTTCATTGTTTCTGTGTGAATTGTGTGTGTGATATAGATTTTTAACCTAG
This sequence comes from Sinohyriopsis cumingii, assembly GCA_028554795.2. Classification (NCBI taxonomy): domain Eukaryota; kingdom Metazoa; phylum Mollusca; class Bivalvia; order Unionida; family Unionidae; genus Sinohyriopsis; species Sinohyriopsis cumingii. The sequence goes on from CM068829.1 coordinate 133,562,767, forward strand.
CTTTAAAAAAAATTCAGTCATATAGTTACGATGTCTGCAGTGTGATGTTTAGCACTGGGGCATCATGCCACACATGTAGCATGATGTCCGACCCAATCACATTATCCTGATGCCAGGCCGACCAATCCTAACACTATTAATGCTGAGTACCAAGCAAGGCAGCTGTTACTACCATTTTTAAAAGTCTTTGATATGACTAGGCCAGGGTTTGAACCCACTACCTCCCACATCCAAGGCAGATGTTCTTCTACTACTAGGCCACCAGAGCGGTGCAATGCAAAGCAAATTTTTAGTCGCATGTCCTCATTTCCTAATAAAGTCATGCAAATACATCTTCCCTCACAAGGTGTCATGATGGAGAGAAACGAAGATTTCCTCACATAACCAAAGGTTAACATGCTATGGAAGCTTGCCACGCTTGAGGTATGTTTTGAAATACATTAAACATGCCATGTCTTGATATTACTATATTTAGTTACTGTGATGCATACTCTGTTAAATATTAATGGATCTCTTTCATGATTCTTTTATTAACATAATGAATTCTTGTAAACTCAGCTGCATTCTGACTTGTGATGTCATTTCAGTACCACACTCTCCAGTGTGGAAGTATTGAAATTACATCATGAGGCAGGGTGTGTTATGTGTTTTCATTGGTTGACCTTGTTTCCATTAGCTACCTTATTTGTACATAAATATGTCTGCATCGACAGATGAGAGCTGCTTTCACACATTGAAACACCAACTTAAGCAGTTGTAATAAAAGAAACAAAACCCTAAACCATGGCAATGGTAATGCTTCAGGTATCATTGAAGTTGGATTAAAACCACCGATAACAATATTAGATGAACTATAAATTTATCCTGCTTGGAAATACATTCCAAATTACCATATTTCTCCATCTATGGAGACATATACTTCTAAAACCTTCACTCCAATCCTCGGTAACAGTCCCAAAGAAAATATAGTATTTGTAATATATGTACGTGCAAATAAATAAAGTAAAAAAATTAATAACCTTACAAGCCACAAATATGAGATGTTTGTATTGTATAAATTGTGGAGTAACGTAAAGACATTGTAAACTTATATCTTTCTCCAGTATCAGGTACTGGGTACATGTCAATACAAATAGATGGGTAAACCATCCATATATATATATATATATAAATATATATAATATGATTGTAGACACTGTGTGATTCCAATGTTTGCATAAAATAAATCTACTGTATTTTATTTATCCTGACTTAGTTTTATTTTGGTGCAGTGCTAGGCTGAGACAAACCTTTTTTCTATGAAAACATTGACCTTATGTGGCTCAAGAAAGCATTACATTGGTGTCAAGAAGTGGGATTAATAGAAAATATTTTCCTATTTCCCAGAACTTTTTCAGTGTCTAGTGGACCAAAAGAACAATTGATTTTTCTTTTCAATCTAAAAAGCAAACAAGTGAATAAAAAAAATAGAATTTTATTGAACAATTTTTATTAACAGTCATAAATCAAAAATGGATGATTCTGAAATTATTTTTCGAAGAGAAAAAGATCAGTCTGAGCCCTGTGCTAGAGACAGTCAGGAGAAAGAAAGTTCAGTTTTGCACCAATTTGATTCTCCGTCTGAAAATATACAAAACATGTCTCTTAGTGGCATTCATATTTTAAATAAACTTACTGAGCAGCTAGAACTCTTTAGACAAGAAAATATGAGAAGTTTACTGGATATGAAAAATTCATTGAAACAAGAAGTGAATGAAAATGTAAGGGAGCTAAAGAAAGATTTTAATTCTCTTAAAGACCATGTAAACACTTTGGAAAAACAAATTTCTATAGAAGCAACTGGAAATAGGTTTTCTCATGGAGATTACAAAAATACTAACTCATATATCCAAAGATCAAACAAGAATGAAAACCATATGGAATCTTCTTTTTCTCAAAACCCAACCCCTGTCAGTGGCAAGAGACAAGTTAAAATTAAGCCCCAGCAGTACAATGGTCATGAAGATGAAGATTTTGGAGAGTATTTGTCTCAGTTTGAAATTATACAGAACAATAACTGGAACTACCATGAAAGCTTCTCATATCTGAGTGGAAGTCAGTGGTAGTGCTAGGGGAGTTCTAACAGAATTAAACCAGAGAGAGAAAGAGAGAGAGGGAGGAAGGGAGGCACAATCTGTTCGAAAGGTAACCCAGTTAGCCTATCCATCAGCTGACTCAACCTTATTGCTATTGATTATTTCATTGACTCTATCCCAGATTCAGAAATAAGGCTTCATATAAGGGAACTTTGGTCCAAAACTATCAATGAAGTTGAAAGTCATGCTATCCATCTGGAAGCACACAGACTTGCTGAAAGACAAAGATGGAATACCCTCCAGCTATCTGCACAGCATGAAAACAGTGTAACTGTCTGTCAGACCCAGAAGCAGGCAGCCCCTGATAAAAAGGAGGAAATTTGCTTTAAAACCCTTAATGAATCAACCAAAGCCCTGAACAGTACAAGTAAACAGCTAATAGAAACTCTGTGGGGAGGCGGGAGGGGGTAACTCTGGACATAACAGATTCTCCAACACACAAACACCTGGAATGGTAATCAAAGTTACAGTAAAATGAACCTACAAAATTATAATGGAAGCCAAAAGTATAACCAATACAGAAATGGCAACCAAATCTTCCAGCATAGGGATAATACACAAACTCGACCATATACAGACAGAAATGGCCGATCAAAGAGCAGATAAACAGAGGAGAACTAGTTAGTGCTGAATTTGAGGGTCAGAAGTCATCAGAAATGAAAGAAAGGCCCACTGATATTATGATTTGCACGGATTCTTTGTTTGTGCTAAAATACAAAATTATCAAGTACCTTTGCTTGTGGATACTGGTGCCAGTGTTACTGTCATTAGCCATAAATTTAAAGAGAAATTGGGCAGTATGGAGAAACTTAAGTTTGAACCTGTGAAATTAAATTTAGTTACTGCAACTGGAGATAGGAGACCTTTCCTAGGAAAATGCTGGCTTGACCTTTCACTAGGCAGTCAAAAGCTTAGGCATGAGGTTCTCATAGCTAATATAGAATAGAATGGAATCCTTGGTCTAGACTTAACGACTAGACATTCTTTTGATATTCTCTTAAATAAAAACTGTATAACAGTTAAAGGGGAAAATATTCCATGCTTTCTTTATCAAACTGAAATGGAGCCCATTTGTGGTCATATTTCAGTCTTGGATGATTTCATCATCCCTCCCAATAGTGAAATTATTGTCCCATTTATTACAGAAACAACTGCTTTAATGAAACCAACACCAAAAATTCACGCAAAAACATGAAATATTGTTGGCTGAAACTGTTGTCAGTCCTACTTTGGGTACTGTACCCTTGTAGTTTCTAAATATTACTGACAAGGGGTATAAACTTCACAAAAATACTGTAGTGGCTACAGTTGATGTGGTCAAGTTGTGTATTGAACAACAATCTTCTGTAAATGATGTAAAGGTCACATAATCTTGCCTAGGTGTAAACACAGTACCTGAACATTTAGACTCATTGTTCCAGGAGTCCTGTAAGGAATTAAATGAGACTACATGTGGAGTTCTTAAAGATCTACTAAAGGAATATCAGTACACTTTCTCAAGATTAACCAATGACATGGGTTTAACAGATCTAGTTGAACATCATGTTAATACAGGTGATTTACCACCTATTAGGCAGCAACCCAGCTTTGTATGAAAGAAGAACAGAAAGAAATTGAAGATATTACAGCAAAATGTGTAATTGAGGAATCTAATAGCCCCTGGTGTTTCCCAGTTGTCTTAGTAAGAAAGTCAATGCTTTGAGATTTTGCATTGATTGTAGAAAACTTAAAGATGTTACAAGAAAAGATAGTCATCCTCTTCCAAGAACTGATAGTACCCTAGACGCACTGTCTGGATCAAAGTGGTTCTCCACTCTAGACCTAAAAAGTGGTTATTGGCAAGTTCAGGTTGCTTCTGAAGACAGGCCCAAAACTGCTTTTCCTAGACCTGGCAGTGGACTATGGCAGTGTGTTACAATGCCATTTGGATTGTGTACAGCACCTGCAGCATTTTAAAAGTTGATGGAAAAGGTCTTATCAAAGCTAGCTTGGAAAATATGTATCATCTAACTTGATGATATTATAGTCTTCTCTAAGACATTTGATGAGCATGTAGAAAATTTAAGACAAGTTTTTGAAAGAATTAGGAATGCAAACCTTAAGATGAACCAAAAGAAATGTGCTTTATTTAGAAAGACTGTCCTTCCTGGGGCATATTGTAAGCGAGAATGGCATTGCTACTGATCCTGATGAAACGGACACTGTCAACAACTGGCCAGTACCCACAAATATGAAAGAGATTAGACAATTCTTAGGCCTATGTTCATATTATTGAAAGCTTATCTATGGATTTGCCGATATAGCAAGACCTTTACACAAACTTACTGAGCAAAGTCAAAGATTTATCTAGACTGAAGACTGTCAGGCTGCCTTTGACAAAATGAAAAGAGCCTTGACAAATTCTCCAGTACTGGCATATCCTACACCTGATGATTTGTTCATAATGGACACTGATACATCTATATAGGTTTGGGTGCCATCCTGTCACAAATACAAAATGGAGTAGAAAAGTTTATATGCTATTACAGTCAAAACTTTTAGCAGGACTGAAAGGAAATACTAAGATTTGTCTCCTTGGAAATGTACAATAATTTACTATGCCATAAATGGAACCCGGGTCAAGAAAGACAACCAAACTTTCAAATAGTTATTCCTGAAAGCTTAAAAGTTGTTGTTTTGAAGCAGTTACACAACAATGTAACCGGCAGTCATTTAGGATTTAAGAAAACTCTTTCAAAAGTTAGAGAAAGATACTTCTGGCAACACATTGGTGTAATACTTGTGACAACTGCTCCAGTGGCCTAGTGGTTAGAGCGTCTGCCCCGGATGTAGGAGGTCGTGGGTTCCAAAAATGGTACTAGCAGCTGCCTCACTAGGCGCTCAGCATTATGAGGTTAGTGTTATGACTGGTTGGCCTGGTGTCAGGATAATGTGACTGGGTGGGACATCATGCTACATGTCTGCAGCATGATGCCCCAGTGCTAGACATCACTTTAAACTGCCACACTGCAGACATCATAGCGATATGACTGGAAAATTGTTAAAGCTACGTTAAAAATCTGAATCACACACACACAATGTTTGTGACCAGTTTGCGTCCAGCAAACCACCTCATAAAAAAGGAAAAGATCCTATGAAGTCCTACAGTGTAGGAGCCCCCATGGAAAGATGTGCAATTAATATGCTTGGGCCTGTACCAAAAAGTAATAAAGGGAATTTACTGGTGGTTACCGACTATCTCACAAAATGGGTTGATGCTATCCCCATTAGAAATCAAAAAGCTACAACTGTTGCATAGAAATCTGTTGAAAGAGTAGTAACCATTTTTGGCGCACCCATGCAGTTACATTCTGACCAAGGTACTAATATTTAATCAGATGTATTTCAGGAAGTTTGTAAAATACTTGGAATAGAGAAAACCCACACCATCCCGTACAGACCTTAATCTGATGGCATGGTGAAAAGGGCAAATAGAACTATGGAATCCATGCTTTCAGCTTTTATTTCAAAGAATAAAAGAGACTGGAATGAGCATATTTACCTTCTCATGATGGCATATAGGTCAGCAGCACATGAATCAACATGTGTATCTCCCTGTGAGATGGTTCTCAGCCGAAACATAAACTTACAGTAGATCTTGTTCTGGGTAGAGTTGAAACTGAAATGGAAAACATAATAATTGGTTATGTACATGGATTAAGAAAGAAATTAGAGACAATACATGCATTTGCAAGGGAAGAGATTAAACTTTCTTCAGAACACATGAGAAAAGATCATGAAAAATATCCAGCTAAATCCCTATGAAAAAGAAGATATTGTGTGGTTATATAATGCACATATAAAAAGCAGAGGTAGAAAATTACACTGTCTATGGGAAGGTCCATTTCTCATAATACAAAAGATATATGATGTTATCTTTCGCATCCAGAAAACTCCAAAGTCAGAAACTAAAGTAATTCATCATAATTTACTTAAACCTTACAGAAGAGACAACAAATCAGGCTGGTTGACTTAACTAAATAATTACTTACTGTACATATAGATGTATTGTTCTTAAGCTCCATCTTGTACATTTCACATTCTGCTTTCAGATAACAAGGTTCAGATGTACTATATGTGGAGTCCTGGAACTTGCCAAGCTCCACTATTGTGAAAGACACATCACCACTGCACACTTTGGATTTGGATACAGGTGTAGCATATGCAGAGCAGTCAGCTCAAGATATGACAGCAAACATCTATCATGTCCTGGAGCCACTGAACCTCATCAAGAGGACAAATATGAACTATGGCCAGGAGGAAGAGAGGGAGTACAATGAATTTGTCAGAAAACATAGACATTATGTCCGATTCAATTCAAAGGAACCTGCAACACCCACAGAAAAATTGGAAGCCACCAGAGGGGACCCATGTGTCATAGACATACCAGCAAAGGAGAACTTCCTGCCAATAAGAAACCATCAAAAGAGAAGGCAGGAAGATGTAATACCCTTACGCAGATCAACACAGCCAAACAGGCCTTACAATATAAGAAGAAAAGTAGTGTTGACAACAGCCATCAGTAAGGAAGAGTCTAATACGACAACAGTAATATCCAGTTCCAAGCCCATCAACAACACTCAAGTTACAACTGCCTCCATTTCAGCTATACACGTACCCAAACCAATGGCTGCTGTAACATCACATAGTAATCATCAGTCCCGGAGCTGGCGTCCATGGCAGATGCAGACCAAAGCTGATCAATTTATCAGTTTAATCTTTCCGTTTCATCTTCATCATCTTTCTCCTCCTTATCATCCTTTTCTTCATCTGAAAGAATTGGACTCAACTCAGCTGGTGCTGGTACACATGTGCAGATCACCCCTTCATTACCCACTGAACAAGAAAAACAAGAAACCACCAGGCGGGAAACCCATGTAGAACAGGAAGCATCTGGAGTGCAATCCTCATCCATCAAGTCTTACCAGGGGCAGGACCCAGTACAGTATAAGAAGAAATATGACATCGCTGATTCCACCAAGTCTGCTTTTTCAGCCAAATCGACCCTACCCAGTAGAAATACCCTGTCGATAATATATTCTGAATATGAAGTGGAAGGACCCAAGGACCAAACTATAATTTATGAACCAACCAACAAGTCCTTCATCAGACTTACAGGTATGGCTGCATGCCAATCACAGAGGATAATTATCAATGTGGGTGGGACCAGATTTGAAACTTCCGCTCCAACCATGCAGGCAGATCCATCATCACTACTGAGCAATATGATAACCAAGGAATCCCCTCTGCAACCCTATGATGTAGAAAAGGTTTATACATATTTTATCGACTGTGACCCTAAGCATTTTAAGACTATTTTAAATCATCTCAGGAATATCAGTTTTGCCCAATGGCCAGAACTTTACTACCCAGCTATGTACAATTAGAGGAACTCCTGGCAGAAGTTAAGCTTTTTGAATTGTTGGGCTTAGAGAAAATAATCCAAGACTGATTTAAAAATTTATAGATATAGTATGTAAAATTACCTTTTGGACCACAAAACAAAAGTCATTATCTTTGGCATGAAAAGTTTCACACATTAAACATTTTAATAGGAACTCTCATTATGTACAGCTGGAAAATGTGAATTTGGCATTTTTTGCCTTAAATGTTTTGGTGTAAGACACCACATACATGTACATAATTTAACGTATTTAGAGAGAGATTTTCCCATATGTCAGAAATGTATTAAAAAAATTGCTTTTGTATTTCATTCAATAATATTATGTATGAATATTTGTTTGTTATATGAGAATGCATAATTGGATATTCTGCTATCATACATTTTAGTGAAATTTGTTTTATCTCCAACCATATTAATTACTGTAACGTATAATGTATTAACAAAAGTCTTGTTTACTTTCATTATGTCATTGTGGTCTCCAGTGTTGGGATCACCTGGTCTTAATACTCAATTTTTATTCAAGTTCTATTCGGGACAAATGATTTTCTCAGGAAGGGGGCAATGTAATGAATTCGTAGTCGTATGTCCTCATTTCCTAATAAAGTCACACAAATACATCCTTCCCTTGCGAGGTGTCATGATGGAGAGAAGAACTAAGATTTCCTCACGTAACCGAAGGCTGTCACACTATGGAAGCTTGCCATGCTTGAGGTACGTTTTGAAATACATTACCGGTAAATATGCCATGCTTTGATATTACTATTGCATTACCTTGATGCATATTCTGTTAAATAATAATGTATCTCTTTCATGATTCTTTGATTAACATGCTTAATTCTTGTAAACTCAGCTGCATTCCGACTCACAAGGTCATTTTCATTGGTTGACTGAGTTTCCATTAGCTACCGTATTTGTATATAAATATCCCTGCATCAACAGATGAGAGCTGCTTTCACACAGTGAAACACTGACTTAACCGGAATAAAAGAAACAAAACTCTAAACCATGGCTTCAGGCTCATTGAAGTTAGATTAAAACCACCCATAACAACATTCAATGAACTTTAAATTTATCCTGTTTGGAAATACATTCCAAATTACCATATTTCTCCATCTATCGATACATACTTCTGAAATTTTCTCTCCAATCCTGGGTAACAGTCCCAAAACAGATATATGTATGTGCAAAGAAGTAAAGTAAGGAAATTAATAACCTTACAAGCCACAAATATGATATGTTTTGTATCTTTCTCCAGTATTGGATACATGTCAGTACCCATATATATGTATAGATTGATGGATAATATGATTGTCTGTACTGTGTGATTCCAATGTTTGTATAAAATAAATCTAGTATATTTTTTACTTATCCTGACTTGGTTTTGTTTTGAGAACATTGACCTTATGTGGATCAAGAAAGCGTTACAATGCCATACACAACTCCAAGTAGAGTTTAAACAAAAACTTTGAATCAACATTATAGTTAATATTGTAGTCATACATGAATCTAAATACAGAGTTTAATGAAACTTTTAAATCAATATTATGGTTAATATTGTTGTTAATATTGTAGTGCCATACAGGAATCTAAATACAGTTTAAATGAAACATTTTATGGTTAATATTGATGTTACTATTGTAGTGTCAGAGTTTAATGAAACTTTTGAATCAACATTACGGTTAATATTATAATTCTGTACATGTACCTAAATACAGAGTTTGTGGCCCCCGGTAACTAAGCGGTCTAAATCACTGCCATCTCACCTATGTCTGCATAAGTCTGAGTCTTGGGCTGTGAGAAACCTTGCCAGTAGCTTCCATTGGATCGGTGGTTCTTTCTCCACCAGTTATAAAGGCTGTGATATATAGCCTATTATGTACTGACAAATGGCATTAAACCCAACACAAATAAGAACAAAGGTACCCAATTTAAACTTTTGAATCAACATTATGGTTAATATTGTCAATTAATATTCAGATTGAGATCATGTGAACTCATTTGTTTTCGTAGGGGCTGTTCAAGTAAACATACTTGAACCCAGGTACGGCATTTTCCATGTGGAGTAGTCACCTAGAGACAATTTATAATTTTTACTAGGGACCCTTGGAAATAAAACTACCTTTCCAGCGTAATCTCCCGTCTGTTTAAATGGAACAGCCCTTGGAATAAATTTTGATGGTTTTGTATTTTAAAAAATCACATTTTTGTTGGCATTGGATGAATGGGATTGTTCAGTTTCTACAGAAAGATCGTTGATCATTTTATCTTTAAATTTGTGGTTTATTGCAACTGTCAACTAGATGTAAAATAATGAATTCTTGGTATTCAGAATTTTAATTATTCTTACCATGAAAGCAAGTTTGCTCAAGTGTACGGTGGTAATTGGATGTTTTTTAATATATTATCTTTATTTGTACATTAAAAATGTAAAAACAGGATTTTCATGTTACTAATTCACATCTCACATTATTTTGGTTCATTTATCTTGTTGAAGTGTAATACCAACATACCATTGTGCATTTGAATTGTAATACCAACATAACATTGTACATTTGAAATGTAATACCAACATACCATTGTGCATTTTAAATGTAATACCAACATACCATTGTGCATTTGAATTGTTTTAGAACAAATCAAATGTACTGGAATATTTTTTGAAAGATGATGCTTTAAAATTTGAATAAAAAATGCATTGATTTAATCTCATCAAATAAATTATATGGGGAATAGTATCATTTTAGACATAGCTGTCTGTGCATGTTTTGGTTAAGTGCAGAATTTAGATATTATGTTTTTGATTTCATTAAAACAGGGAAACAAAACTTTAACAAATGTTAACCTGTATTTTGAAGTACTGTTACATTGTGAATTTATAATTATATTTATTGATTCCACTTCATAATTTGAAGAGTCTTTCTTTGATTTTGCTGTCCTTCAGATTTCAGGTTTACAATACCGTTGTTTGATAAAAATGTGAAAAGTTATTTTTTTAATGGGCAGAAATAAAACATTTTCCATTCAGTACCATTAACATATCAACCAAAGTCAACTATTTTTTTGTGTGCCATCTGTTCATGTTATGGTTATCAGTTTCATTTACATACACTAACATGAGTTGTTCATGAACTGCAATTATAAAATTTTGTGGATTGTTTGCACCCTTGGTAAGGAAGAAGCCTATCAATTTTGGGGTGAAGGTCACTCTGAAAGAATAAAGATGATATCAGCACAGTAATATTAGATGTGTATCAGATTCCTGGACCACACTTTGTGGATAGCTTGTACTTGATGTAAGAAAAATATGTTTTTGGAATAAGTCAAGTTACTGGCTGAAAAAAAAACCAGTTCCTCACAATAAGATGAGTTGTACACCATCTGTTACCAAACTTGGGATGGGGATGGCTTGCACTTAGAGTATGGAAGAACGGATAAAGTTTGGTGTCAAAAGGCAAGGCCACTGTGATATTAGCGATAAAATTGGTTTTGCACACAGTAACATCACACTGTATAGCTTGACCAAACTTTATTGATAACCTACACATGGTTAAGGATGAAACCTATTGATTTTGGGGTCAAGGAACAAAGTCACAGAGACTAAATAAGACGACTGGTTTCTGCACAAAAATAACAGTTATACATAACAAACCTGGACCAGACTTTGAGGCTGGGTGGCACTCAGGTCAAGAAGAAACCTATTGATATTGGTGTTTCTTAGTTAATTGTGACTGAAATAAGCAGAGTGTTTATTGCACAAAGATTTCAATTCTTGTGCCTTCACCATAGTTTATAATAACCTAAACATTGCTTAAGAAATAAGCCTGTTGATGTTGGGGTCAAGGCTAATGTGACTGAAAGAAAAATGGTTTTGAAATAATACTTGTTATTCTAGACCAGGTATCTTGACCAGAGCTAATTCCTACATAGAGGACACGTCAGCCGGGGGGGGGGTAATAAAGTGATATTGATGGTGTGCCTGTTGTTATGGAGAAGGAATCAGATTCATTTCTGAGGTGACTTTGTATGGACAAGTTTCCATTCACAGCATATTTATTAGTAATTAGCCATGTCTGAGAAAGGAAAAAGGGATGAAGCAGGAAGGCAGCAAATTGGGACTTATTTTGTTCAAGGTCAACTGTTCTGCAAATTTATGGCATTTGGATGAGATCAGAAGGTGCTGTTTCATTACGTTCCACATCAGTTGTTGAATCAAAACTTGACCAGTTGTTGTAGTTCCATCCTCATAAAATTTAGATGAGTACTCAATGGATTTTTAACTTTTTGTTTAGAACCAACTATATTGTGTAAGGACTATATGAAAAACATGGGGAAAGGGTAGCGTGCCCAAATAGCTCACCAGGCTAATCTCTGCCTGACAGCCAAATGCAATAAAAGTTGGCCAGTAGATATTCTCTGTTGACATAATGCAGATTCACAAACATCAAATAATTCACCATTACTAAAAAAAACGGGGGAAAAAATATCTCCAGTAAGCCACTTCATGGAATTTGACCAGCTTTGACAGAAAACTTCTGTTCATAAAGGCCTTGTTAGGTATTGAACTATTGACCCATAGATTAGGAGTCCAGTGCTCTGCTATAGTACTGCAGCTCCTGTTTTTAATATTTAACATGTAATGAGCAGATGGTCAAACTGAATTGTTTTCGCTAAAAGATTTTTTATAGCATCAAGTTGATGTTAAGTAATAATTCTATCTAAAACTAATATGGCCAAATAGCAACATTCCTAAATTTTTCTTTTTCAATTGCCTTAGTCACCTCTTTTGGGACATTTTTTTGTTTGTAAATTGAGCTATTTGGTTTTCTAATGAGAAAATTAGTACATTTGGGCATAGTTAAGTCAGGTGTAAAATAGAGAAAAAGAAACACATTTTTACTGGAAAAATATTTATTAACATCATTCATATCTTTGTTGAGTATCTGTTTGCATGTGTGTCATGATATGGTAAAGTATGGACACTTGTTGAATAAAATATCAGTAGAAACATAAGTTGTAAGTGTTTCATTTCTTCAGGTAGGTATGTGATTTTTCCTTTTGTTTTATTATAGTATGATAGTTACACAAATGACATGCTACATAAGTCTCATGACCTTTGTTATACTACAGACTTTACTGTTGTATGATTAAGGTAAGGCATAGGTACAGTTTCATCAAAAATATTTATGTTAGCTTTGCTTTAACCTTGACCTTGATGCAAGGGGCATGGGCTCAATATGCAAGTCACTGTCAAGTTGTTATTACAAGATCTTAACTAGTTAAACAGTTATACCTGTACATTGATAGAGGTCATTGATTTATAATTAGCCATGCCTTGACCTTAAGGCAGGGGGTGTCACTACACTATGGTGTGTGATCTTGTCTAGTCAAGATATATAAATGTTGGATTTTCATTAAAATATCACAAGTAGTTAAAAAAATTATATTCCAGTCAGGTATACAAGGCACAATTATGTGATTATATAGTCATGAGGAGTGAAACAATCCTGGGTTATAATTAAGTCACTCTGACCTACATTTTATATCCTGGTGACTTGCTAAGTTAGTCTTCAGCTAAGTTTCTCAGAAAATGCTTTTTTATAAGGCCATTATGTCATTGCCTTTGTTAACTTAGACAAGAAAATTGCCAATCTTATGTGATCCACTAATATTCAATCAAATGTTCACCAAAATAATATGCATGGATCTGCATATTTATGACACCATACAAGCTCTTGATGATGTAAGCTCATATTCCAAATAGGATCAAAATATGATCAGAATTATGGGTTCCAGAGTGGTAGAAAGCTCGGCTAATCTAATGCAGGATCAGATCATTAGTATTCATATCCATGATCCTGAAGATAAAGCATACATTCCAAGTTTGATCAAAATCAAATCACAAATAATGCTTACAAATTAGAAACAATCTCATCCAATCAGAATAAGATTACCTCATTATTTATGTAGATTTTGTTTTTAACTGAATCCATTTAAGATCTTTATGATATAAGCCAATACTGATAAGAAATCTGGATTATACAGTGGAAACAACCTCAACCAATCCAATGCAAGATCACTTAAATAATATGGGTGGTTCTTGTTCTTTGTCAATCTGACCTAAAGAGTGGTAACAAGTGTAGCCAATCAGACTCAGGATCAAGTCATTCTCCTTACTGAACTTACCCAAGATGATATAAACCCATATTCAAAATCTGATTGAGATTGGATCAGAAATATGGATTCTAGAATCATAACAAGCAATAATGATGGATAACTCATTATAAACAAATGTAGGGGCCACAACATGAAGCTTACTTAGCTAATAGCAATATATTTGGGTGTTGTTAAACTGAGGGCTTGTACAGAGTGCTGCCATGAAATCGCTTATATGCAAAATGAATTAGGTCGTTCTACCAACATTCTAAGATGCTCATGTGAAAATGCACTGAGGTACAGAAACAGATATTGATGATGCTAAGCTGAAAGAACTATAGCTGCAGACCTAAATTAATCTTTTCATGCCAAGTTACTGCATGTATGATTATAAGGTGGAAATCTCAAAAGTTTCCAAGTTATCAAAAATACACTAAATTCCTGGATTAAATATGAACTTCATGTGTAAATTTATCATTTCACCCCTAAAAACCAATACCCTTGGGATCAAATTTTAGTTTTCAGTTTTGAGAGGTTTTTGATTTACAGAGGGTGTACCAGATGTGAAAACAATGTCTTCCTATAGGTGCCTTTTTGAGTGTGTGTGTGTGTGTGTGTGATTTGAATTTTTAATGTAGCTTTACAATTTTTCAGTCATATCACTATGACATCTAGCACCGAAGCATCATGTCATGCCGCAGATATGTGGTATGATGTCCCAACCAGTCACATTATCGTGACACCAGGCTGACCAGTCCTAGTACTAATCTCTTAATGTTGAGCACCAAGCAAGGTAGCTCTTAGTACCATTTTTATAAGTCTTTGGTATGACTCAACCGGGGTTTGAACCTGTGACCTGAGGCAGATGCTCTAAGCACCAGGCCACTGGAATGGTTGACTTGAGAGAGATAATAAATCTAATTAAAGGATATATGTGTGTGTAAGATTGAAACAACTTAAGACAGTGTTGTTTTTTTTTTTATACAGTTAATGAAAAATTAGCTGAGCAATGTATATTCCTCCCTAAAATCACATCTGGTCATGAGAATAATACACACAGAAAGACAGTCCCTGTCTCAAGAAACAATAAGGAATGATATACATCTTAGCTAGATAAGGTTCCTATGTGATAGCCCTATCTGCATCTTGGTGAGTCAAACATATTTCTGTGCATCAAGTCTTTGAATTTCATTGCATGTGGTGTCAAGCCACTGCATCCAATCAAAATTAAGTTGTTCAGATCTGAACACTGTTCCTACATGATTGAGACAAGGTGAGCACACAACTTGAACGGACCAATAATTAAGCAATTTTCCACTGCCAGTTAGTGTTTGCACAAATACCTTTCACCCAAATAGACCGGTAATACTTTTGATGTTAAACTAACAAAGTATCCTTTTTAGGTCAATTGCTTCCACAATTTTCAGCCAATGTACAATGCACCACGCTCTTAGTTAGTTGGCAACTAAGAGAGACAAATCAAGAAATCCAACAGATGTTGGTAGGACAAAGCAGATATATCTGTTCGATTCGCCAAGATGTAGATAGGGTTATATCAGAACCTTGGCTAGTGAAGATCATACTTGTATAACTTTACCATAAGTCCATTAGAATTATGAATAAGCCACAATAGTTAGACACTCCATATAGTTTGTCATTTTCCGACAGAAATTTCTTCTAGTTTCTTAAGTGAAGGTTCTGGCACAGATTTATACTCTTTGATCAATCCTATAATGCTTAGTTGGTTGTTCCTATTTCATGATGTGCGAGTGATGACAAATGACAGTCATAGCTATTTAAATACATGTATCTAACAATTTTTCTCTTTTAAGAATCAGTTGAGTGAATATGATGTTGAGAATACTATCTTGTCAGTCTCTGTTGGCAAAGCATTAAAAGTGAGGCCACATCAGACCTACGGACCCTAACAATACCATCTCAACAAGGCAATATATTTTTTTCACACAAGTTACACCAGTTTTCAGCAAGATGCAACAAAATATGTACAGCTCTTGTCACCCTGGAAAACATGCATATTAAAAGTCCAGAAGTGTGACTCAAGACAAATGTAGTGACAGTAAACATTTTATTCAACTAAAAAGGTTTTTAAAGTTTACCTGAACCATAAATACCTCCGGTAGTTTCACAAACTGCAGTTCCTAACCCTATAGAACTCAAAGGCTTCTTGCTATCTCTCAAATTCATAATCCTAAAAATACCTCATTTTATCCTGAATACACCTGTGGTCATACTCTATGTGTGCAACGTCTCTAGAAACATGGTATACATCACAAATATTTGTGTACTTATTCACCAACACAGAAAATGGTTAAAGCACGCATGTGCAGTGAAATTTTTAAAAAACATGGTTGGAAAAGAAATTGTTGGCTTGAAAATCAATCAATAAAATGATGGACAACAATTCAGATGTAAACATGGATGTTGATAGTGAGGGTAACAACAATGAAGTTGATGATTCTGATGATAATATTGATTAAATGATGGGTTAAAAGCTTCATGCACTTTTCGAAGGTGATTTAGAGAATAAAGCTGACTTTGAAAGCTTTCAAGAGGAATGGGTCTGGGATGCATTTTCACCTCGGTTGCAGCCATGATTTAAATTGATAGAAGGGTAAAGTGTTCAACACCCAGAAGAAGCCAATACATAACATTACTTTGAGTTACTTTGGGATGATTTTATCTGGAAAAAAACTTGTTGATGAAAAAAACCATTACGCTGAACAGGAGCGTAGAAAAAATCCCCTGCTGCTGTATGATGCTCCGTTTTAACACAATATATTTAGAATTGCTTCACAGAAATCAGGCACTGCAGCTGAAATTGGTAAACAGGATAAATGGGGTTAATAACTCACCTTAAAAGTTGGCACTCAATATGGTGCAAAGACTTTATAGTATCCTATTGCTGACCATACCGTGTTGGCACATGAATCAAGTATTGTTTTAACATCATGTACCCTTGGGACATTTTCTCACCGATAAGCCTACTACAGTATCTGCTAACTGTAAATAATCTGGTCCAGCATGTGTCAGGAATTAAACAGCTAAAATACTTTTCCAACTTTGAAGTGAGTTGCAGTTTTCGAGGGTGTGTGTTAAGAGTAAAATTTAAATTTGGGATCAAAATCTGTTTCTGTTTACACAGTTGGATGGTTTTTCAGTTTATTAGGGGAAAAAATGATAATGGAAGAAAAAATTCCTGACCACAAAAAATTGTCAATCTTGAGTGGATTTTTATATACTGAGAGTTCAGTTTGAGTGGATTCAAAAAGCTCCTTTACCTAAGCGCCTGAGGACAATAAACTCCTTCACCTAAGTAACTGAAGACAATAAGCTCCTTCACCTAAGTGACTGAGGACAATAAGCTCCTTCACCTAAGTGAATGAGGACAATAAACTCCTTCACCCAAGTGACTGAGGACAATAAGCTCCTTCAACCAAGTGACTGAGGACAATAAGCTCCTTCACCTAAGTGACTGAGGACAATAAACTCCTTCACCCAAATGACTAAGGACAATAAGCTCCTTCACCTAAGTGACTGAGGACAATAAGCTCCTTCACCCAAGTGACTAAGGACAATAAACTCCTTCACCCAAGTGACTAAGGACAATAAGCTCCTTCACCTAAGTGACTAAGGACAATAAGCTCCTTCACCTAAGTGACTGAGGACAATAAGCTCCTTCACCCAAGTGACTAAGGACAATAAACTCCTTCACCCAAGTGACTAAGGACAATAAGCTCCTTCACCTAAGTCACTAAGGACAATAAGCTCTTTCACCTAAGTGACTGAGGACAATAAACTCCTTCACCCAAGTGACTAAGGACAATAAACTCCTTCACCCAAGTGACTAAGGACAATAAGCTCCTTCACCTAAGTGACTAAGGACAATAAGCTCCTTCACCCAAGTGACTGAGGACAATAAGCTCCTTCACCCAAGTGACTAAGGACAATAAACTCCTTCACCTAAGTGACTAAGGACAATAAGCTCCTTCACCCAAGTGACTGAGGATAATAAGCTCCTTCACCCAAGTGACTAAGGACAATAAACTCCTTCACCCAAGTGACTAAGGACAATAAGCTCCTTCACCTAAGTGACTGAGGACAATAAGCTCCTTCACCTAAGTGACTAAGGACAATAAGCTCCTTCACCTAAGTGACTGAGGACAATAAGCTCCTTCACCCAAGTGACTGAGGACAATAAACTCCTTCACCCAAGTGACTAAGGACAATAAGCTCCTTCACCCAAGTGACTAAGGACAATAAACTCCTTCACCCAAGTGACTAAGGACAATAAACTCCTTCACCCAAGTGACTAAGGACAATAAGCTCCTTCACCCAAGTGACTAAGGACAATAAGCTCCTTCACCCAAGTGACTAAGGACAATAAACTCCTTCACGCAAGTGACTAAGGACAATAAACTCCTTCACCCAAGTGACTGAGGACAATAAGCTCCTTCAACCAAGTGAATGAGGACAATAAGCTCTTTCACCCAAGTGACTGACAATAATGTGAGGGCCAAGACATTGTTGGAATAAATATAAACCAAAACCAGAGTTACAATTTAAAGTACATGCATAACAAGGGTGGGAGATTTGTTGATCTCAACCTGATTTTATCCTATATTTATTTAACTACTGACTGATAATGATTTTCAAAATCCCAAGAACTGCTTAATCCTCAGCTACTCTGTTATGTATAACAAGAGTGGCATTATCACAATTTGGTGTGTTTATCATGGTGTATATGACAGGATTACATTTACCACCAGAATATTCCTTAAATGTAAATACTGTGCAATAATATATCATGCCATATACTTCATCTTATTGTATTATAATTTTAATTTCTTGATTATAAGCAATCACAAAATCCATTAATATCGGTAGCCCATGAAATTTGGACTGTTACATTAAAAAATACATGGGACCCAGGAAAGGCACTTTTAAAGTGTGGTACTCACCCATAAATCCAATTTAAAATTTCTTATCATTTTAATATAAACTCTGTGAAATCAAAGTACCCTGGCATATCTTTTTTTTTTTTAAACTGCCTTCCCTGGGTACCATGCATGTTTAAATGGAACAGTCTTCAGTGCAATTACAGCAACACATAACAAAATGCCATGCCACTAGTTATCAAGTCTAACTGGCCCTTAATGTCTCTCCAGAATTTCCAGGAATAAGGCCCTCTCTTTGACTTCATCTGCCCCATACACAAGCTCCAGCCTAACAATATCTTCTCCTTCCATAAGTTTCTTATCATCACTGGGCTTCCAAGGCGATAAATCTGAAAATATCCAATTTAATAAAAATTATATAACTGACTTTAAAATGCAATTGTAGCATTAACTAATTATTTAAATGTAACTAACAGCAGGATAATCCTGTTAATCTGTCAAATGTCTGTAAATACCGAGTTCATTTATCTCTGAGGCAATATTTTGTTCATGATTTTGCAGGCTTTTCCATTGGTACTTTAACAATTACATGTAAGAATTGTCTCCCTTGCTGACACATTCTGTTAAGAATGAGGATCAAAGTGTAAAGCCACAGGATAACAGACTGAATATGATGACACATTATAGGTTATTTTTATACACTAAATGTATTAAACTTGAAATCATCAGTTTAGTTTGTTATGTCAGAGTTAACAAACTTGTTCTAGCTTCTCCTTAGATTGGAACCCTCTATGCAAATGTTGAAGATGACCAACCATGACTTGACAACGAACCCTGGACACCAAACTTAAGACCATCCACATGCCCAAGAAGGGGGTAAAGAAGATTACCCAAGATTATGACAAATGGACAGTGCAATGAAAGCTCTAGATGATGATGTCAAGTCAACACTAAACTATACACACCCAAATCTGCTGTTTCAAATGGTACTTTAAATCTGGGTCCATGCAGTTTGTTAGGGGTGATCAGTTAAGCATTCAGTGCAGACCCTGATCTGCTGGTGCATTATGTGACAACAGATCAGAGTCTATCTTGTTTGTAGTTAGACTCAACTTATAAGAGATTATAACAGTAGTGGTTTGTGACAGCCACTAAATTCACAAATATTGGTAAAATAAATTAAATAAAAGTGAATTCACAGTACAAAGAAACTTTAAATCTCAATGTAGATATTGAATTTGACCTGGGCTGTATACCATACACTGATAATTCAGTCATTATTGACAATATAATCCAAGTGTATGGCTGTAAAAACCTGATGACATTTGTCAGCAAGGACTGTACAGATAAAAAGCTTCATTAACATACGCTGTCTAAAACAAAAGGTATCATATGCAAACCAAATGAAAGACTGCACAGAAAATCACTGAAAATTTATCTGAAAAATAGTTCAACATTGTGCTTGGGAAATATACGATGCAGACTGTAATTATTATGAATGGATTCAAGAGGAATTTTAAAAAAAATATTCACAAACAAAACACCAAAACATGGCTGGATCAGAATTGAGGCATTATTTTCAATATTTCATATATAAATACACAAAACTGTTTTTAAATAATAGCATTATTTTTTATGTATTTGTGAAAATGTTGAACACAATGTTATGCTAATTGTATGCTTATTTTCTAATTATATGAGTCATAATACTACAGCCAATACAAAAATATATGTATATGTGTTGTTCAATTTTGTCTTTTTATTTCCTTGGTTTGGCTTTTAAAATTAAATTGGAAATATTAGAATCATATTAGAATCCTGCATCATGCTTAATTAGTGCTGATTTTGTTAATATTTTCAAAATTGAGCATTTACTTGTAAATGGTGTCACATTGACAAACCACTACCCTATTCATTAAGTTCTGGAATGGATATAATCCTATTCATATCTATAATTGCAATATTGGATTTTGACATCAATTATTTCAAAAATTTTAATCTAATTATTTGGAATAGAATTTTTATTATGGTAGTTTTTCTTTTCAAAAAATACAAACATTTTTTAACTTTATGAAGAGATTAAACTGTAATTAAATATTTATTTTGTCTTTCTTAGGCTTGAGATTATAAATAACAGCAATATACGTCTTGCCATTTGTTTAAATTCATGTCATGATGACTTCAAAAAAAAGGTGATTGCTTCCAAATTACTGATTGATAACACCTGCAAAATGTCATGACATCTATGAAGTAAAATAAAATGAGTCACACTAATTAGCAAACAAAGGTAAAAGTGGATCTGAATATATCCCTTGTCAATGTGCCTATAGTGGCTTATTTCAATGTGCCATTATTGCTTCACACCGTTTTTTTAAGAGATTAATGATAAATGATCATTTTACATGCATCTCATATCATTTAAATTTAATGGCTTATCAATGATACCCTTATGAAATCTTGTATCCATCCAACTGAGGATATATGTTAACGGTGCATAAAGAATGTAAAACATTCCTTTCAATCACTCAGGCACCTTTGTATAAATTGTTTATTTTTTTATTGTAAATTTAGAATTTGTTAACTACATAAGGAAATTATTATTTGTGTATAAAAAGCACTTGTTTTATTCTTATATGACAATTACATGTACAAAAAAATTTAACAGGTGCAAACAGATAATAAATGCCTTATTTTAAAACTTCTAAAAAATGCTTGAACCATACTAGAAAATCTAATAATTAATAAGCATCCATAATTTTGCAAGAACATTAAGATTTTATTTTGTCCTCTTCTAAAAAAATGTCTTCTTGAGGTCTGTCAGAATGTTAGTTCTTCCTCACAGATCGCCAGCAACATGCTGCAACTTTGACCTGATTTTCACCATCGAAAAAACTAATTTCATGAATATATCCTTGTGTGTAGTAATTCAAGCCTCTCTTTAACGCATGATCTGAAAGAATCTTGCAATCAGGAAGAATGTTTCAGAAATATTGTTGAAAATATCATTTAATGAATCTGCTGCTGATGCTATGTTGATCTGTCATCTTCACAATATTTTTGTGAGCAGCAGTAACAGTAACTAAATGAGCAGAACTTTTATTGTTCAAAATTGGAATTATCTATGTTTCAGTCCTTGCCAAAAGTGCATGATATCCACACAAATCTGGTTAACATACATGACTTTGAACTAAGGTTTTCTGATATAAAAATGAGATCTTTGAGTTGACCCTGAACCTTTTGACCCAAAATCATAGGTTTCTTCCTAACAAAAAACACAAGCCAATGAAAAAGTTTGTTCTTGCACTAAACGTTATTGTGTGGAATCCAAAACTGAACAGACGAACAGACATAATGTTATTGTAATGTAATATACTCTGCCCTTCAATGGGTATACAGGGTTGGTGCTGGCTGTAAAAAAGCTGTCGCCAAAAAAATTTCTAACCTCAATATTTTGTCGCCATTTTCCAAAAATATTGCCATTTTCATAATACAGTAATATCCATTTGTCTCAACATACACAGGACCAAGGTAATATTGTCAACATAAAAGGATGTTAACATAAGTTAAAGGAGGGCTGAAAATAAACTGAAATTTCACATACAAGTGCAATTTTTAAAAGATCACCTGTTGTCAGTGACTTGGATTTACGCTGAGAAAAAAATGGATATTTTGATTAAACGAAGACAACTAGTCTGAAATACACTTGTATATCAACAACTTAAGTTTGTGTAGTACACTCCACAATGTGTTAAATAATATACATGCACATGAAAGATCCATGAATTCGAATATTAGATCATGTTAGAAAATTCATGTAACAGTCAAATCCCTTAAGAAAACACAACTAAATATATATAAAGAATGGTTGTCCTCGTTTGATCTATATTCCATTGTCAATAAACACGTTTCACAAAACAATTCACTCTGATATTCATTATCCTAGTAGCATATGGCTGTACAGCTGTTTATATGCAACATCTACATGAACTTAAATTGGCCTAGATTCTGGTCAGCCAGAGACAACTACCATGATGCCATGGCTACCAAGGGGATGAGGCTATTCATAGGGAAATGACAACATGTGAACAAATTAAAACGTTTAACATTCTTGTGAGATGTCCCACCTTTGTTTAACTCGATAGCCAAATATCTATTGCTGAAAATATTGGAACCTTAATTTGAGTTTTATGCCGCCACTGGTAGTGATTGTAAGCATGAATATTTTTTTTTGCTTTAACAGGAGACTTTCACAGCACAATAAATATGTTCCAATTACTATGAACAATGAAACAATGTTTTTATTTAAGTTTGTTGCTGACTTCCTTCGATCAAAGGTCTTCGGCTTGCTTTGATGAAGGTTCATGTGTTTTTTAAGGCGCCGCTAAATGCCCTTTTTGAAGGACCAAATAAATACCAGTTTGTTATTGCTGCAGCAACATCAAATAATTGAAAAATATTGTCGGAGACAATTGTTATGTTCTATTTGCTTTGTATATACACAGAATGAACAACTTCAAAGGTAATCAGTTTTCTTTTAAGTTTCAGCAAAACTATTTTTTCTGGTATATTTTTCAAAAAGAAAAAAATATTGCTATCGTCTGTTAGATTGGTTTCTGCCTTCAAAGGTGGTCGATGTAGCTAGTCAGGTAGCCTGACTATCTGGGTTATATTACAGCAGAGTACTAAGACCAGACATCAGCGTAAGCAGAGTATGATAAAACAATGCTGTATTTGGGTGGTCTATCAATATGAACAAGGGATTTGTTTATGTAACAATAGATTCCATTGCAATTTTATACCCAAGTTTGTGGCTTCCTGTTATGGTGCCTTTGTATTTCTCCAAGACTGTATATACAAATTTTAACAACCAAAAAAATCACCAGATGGTATATTTTGTTGCCAATAAGGAAAAAAAAATCACAATTTGCAACACTGGTGAAGCAAAGCACAATCCCTGGTATACAAACTGACAAATGAATCAAATGATCAAAGGCTTCCTTAAAAGTTCTAGTATTTTGCCTGATCTTGCATTATGTTAGCAAAATTTTCCACATAAATAGCATATCGTAGTACAAAGTGTAAACATATGATAAGATTACACCAAAATTTGAGTACAATACCGAGCAAGTTACTGAAGATATACCACTCTGAAAGATGTAAATACAAAATTGTAATGCCAATGCCAGTGATGCTGGTGAGATTGGAAACTAGCATATCAGTATGCAAACTTCAGGTATAGAGCAATATTTTTTTTTTCTCCAAAGTTTTAGTTGAATACTGCCAATGAAGAAAATAAATGATTTTTAAGAAACTTAAACATAAAATCTTATGATGGTGATGCCAAAACATCAAAAAAAGTACCTATTCCTCATCATTCACTTGCAAGAAAATTTATATAAAAAAATTCAAACAGAATTCAAAAGTTGAAGAATCTGACAAAATGGTAAAGTAAGCATTTTGAGAAAATACGGATGTTAACAATTTACAACAAAAGATAAATTTCACAATATTATTTTAACAATAAATTGCATATATGGTTGTTTTGGAGGATTTTTACTTACAAACTGAGTCATTTCCAAAGCGTATCCAGTTCACAGCTCTCCTAGTATCACCATTACAGCTCAACAGGATCTCTAACACCTCACTTTTCTCCAGGGAAAATTGTTTGGCAGTTCTCTGTGAGCAAAGAGAATTGGTTTAGTTACCAAAATGCAATTATTTTTCCACAAACTTTCACAAGAATGATGCACATAAGAAACTGATCTTAACCCAAGTCAATGAAGCATGAAATAAAGGTCAACAGTACCTACTTTTGGTATTTTGGTGTTGTATGCATAAAAGGTTGGCTGACTTTGTGGCTAACAATGCCTCAAAGACTGACAAATACAAAATCTAAGTAGTCACTGGGGAGTGATATATTGTTCCCAGTGACATAATGTTAGTAGGATGGCAACATTCTTAAATGAATTCACAAAGTTACATCACTGTGATCAACAATACTCAAGAAACAAACCTAAATGTAAAGCTCAACAAAAGTCACTAATGCATGCAATTTATCATAGTGGCCCATTATTTGGGAAAAGTGCTGTCTCACCACAGCACATCTACAATGTTGCATGACCCATTTACAATATTGCTAATGGTACCTGATAAACTGACCAAGTCAGATAAAAGTTCAAATGAGGTCCCAATGTATGAAATTTAGGTTAGTTACTTCAATAGAATAGTGCTGTACTTACCAACATGCACCTCAAAAAAATCTTCTCCATCAGCTTAACTGGTGAGAGCATCCACCTAGGATGCAGGAGGTCATGGGTTCAAACCCCGGCCAAGTCATACCAAAGACTTCATTGTCACTTTGACCTAAGCGGTTAGCGTTATGACTGGTGGGCCTGGTGTCAGGATAATGTGACTAGGTGGGACATGATGTTAATGTCTGCGGCATGATGCACCAGCGCTAGACATCACTATAAACTGCCACTATTTGTCGTTGTCTGTTAGTTTACATTTTTTTATTATTTTTATTACATGCTACTGTAATGTAATTTTGTTTACATAATTTGATATTGTCCAGAATAGAGTTCATTTCTGACTTTTTTTACATTTTATGTTTGATATAAACAACTAATAAATGATACATTGCATCTTTTTGCTGACCTTGATTCACTATCAGTGACAGTTTTGGTAAACAACTTAAAAAAAAAATTATATTCTTTCTTAAAATAAGACTTTTTAAGTTGAGTCAAGGTCACAGCTGGTAGACATGGTGTTTATCATGTAACAAGCTTCCATTTCTTTCTAGAAAATTTAACTCTTAACCGTCATCCAGGAATTTGTTTTGCATTGTAGTTAGTTTTCTAGCTGATGTTATGATAAGAATTTTAACATTTGTGCCTTAATACTTAAGTCGTTGTTTTATGTTGTATCCATTTTGGGCTGAGTTTTTATTTTCTTCGAATTACTGTACAGTGGAACCCATCTATAACGTGATAATTGGAGTAAAAAAAATTGGATGGCGTTAATATCGGGGTCGTGTTAATGCAGGGTTTTACAGTATTTTACTTTTTTCTGAGAACAACTCATTGGCACATATTCTAATGTATATGATGAATAGTATCAACACCGTTTACTATCGTGCCATCGTAGCATGCAGTTCATCTATAATGCAAGTAATTCCATTGAAAAATTGCACACAGATTTACAGTATTCAATAATTTGTTCCCAGATCATTGTGTCTGAATTCAATGTCTAATATACAGCATGAACAGAGTATCAACACCATTTACTTGCCATCTGATATCATACCATCGCGGCTTGCAATTAATCCATACTATATGTAATTCCATTGCAAAAATTGCATACATATTTAAACTATTCAATAATTTTGTCATTATATATCTGAATTCAATGGGAAAAATTAACAGCAAAATTAGGTTAAGAAAGATGAAGCACGTTACAGTTCATTATGTTCCAGGGTCTACGAATGGTGTCTGTACAAATTTCATACTGCTAAAATTTTCTCATATGCATTTCCATGTTCATTTATCCATTGCAAATTTTCAATAATTAACGCTTTGTACACCTAATGGTTTGAATGACTACAGCAAGAATAATTAACAATCAACACATGCTTTCAGCGTGCATATAACTTTTACTTCAGATTTTGTGAATATCAAAAGAAACGTGTGAAAACTGCTATACTAATCATTGCACAAAGTGCAGAGAACGAATTGCGTTTGTGAACTTGCTTTTCCATAATGGTAAAATATTTTTATAAAAAATAGGAAATTAATAACAAGTTCATAGGCAAACCCCATACACATGTAAAACCCGAGAACTAAGTGCAGTAGGCCTGCAATGGTCACGAGTCACTTTTATAAAAATATTTAAAACTGAACACATGTACAATTACATACCCTTTCAATTTCCAAATAATGTTTATTTTGGCATAACACTTCAAGAACCTGGTGATATTGTTAAATTTCAGAAGCTATGCCACGATCATATTATATTAAAATTCATATGCGAACTCTTCCCCCAAAAGATAATAAACTTTTTACACACTATTTCTCATACTTAAAAAAAATATTCTTTCCCAGTACGAGCAAAATACACATACAAGTATTTAAAATTTCAGAAAAAATTTTTTATTTTGGCATAACACTTCAAGAACCTGGTGATATTTTTAAATTTCAGAAGCTACGCCACGATCATATTAAATTCAAGATCATGTGCGATCTCTTGCCTATAATGATAATACATTTTTTATACACTATTTCATGTACTTTGAACAAAACAATATTTTTTCATGTGCGAATGAATTATGAAATATCGGGAGCCATGCCATGACCGCGTTATATCCAAATTTGCATTATAGCGGGGTGCATTATAGCAGAGTTGCACTGAATTTAAAGTGATTATTATCATTGGAAATATATAAATGCTCAAATAATTCTTGGACAAAGACATTCCTTGGATATTATACAGAATTAAAAAAACTGGAATAATATTTTCTCTTATTCAACATCAGTACAATGCTGGCTATTACAGATGTCATTACCTTCCATTTTGGATTCCATTGGGATTTGAACTCCGATTCACTTAGAACTTTTCATTGATAGGACTTGTGTTTTTAAATTCTTGGATTATTTTTGGACTTAATTCACAATACCATAAGTTCCTTTTCTTATTTTTCACTCAGTATTTTAGGGAAATAAATTACTTGTTTAATTTTACAAAAGCATAGACTCGTAACACCACTCACAAGGAGTAAAGCAATTCAGTGATGGAGCTTATGATGATGATGGTTTTGCAAAACAGATCTAATTAAGGCAGAGGCTGTTTGCAACAAATATGTAATGACCCATGGTTCTGAGATGGGCATTACCTGTGACAATGTCAAGCTGTGGTTATGTGCTGACAATGACTGTCCCACAATTGAACATGTCAGAAGAACAAATTGTCCATTCAGCAACAAACAAATTCACAACAGAAGACGATTCCAACTGAAGCACTGCTAATGTTGAAAGTGATGCTGATTCAGACATTGCTCTATTTACTGTATGCACCAGTGACCAACATTTGCCAGACTAATGTTTACACTTTATTGACCAATACTATGTAAAATCAATGAGTTGCTTCAAGCCAACAGGTTACTCGTATCACACTGAAGTGTGCATAACTGTATCAAGGTTAGATGGTAATGAGATTATCTTTGATGTTTATGATAGAGGAAGGGGGGTTCAATTATGTTTACATTGGATTATCATTTGACTGAATACTGACATTGGTTCAATTGCTCATAAAATTATAACCAATTACATGACACTAAAAATATATGGTGGCTCACCAAGCCAGTTATCAAAGGTATGTAGACATACTTGGTGTTTTATTGGAGAGAAACTTAATTATGGCACAGAAACATTTACAAATTCAGGTGTTTTAATTAATCCTACCATTTAATAATAATTTACCTCACATTATGCTCAGTGATTTATTTCATGTGTTTGTATTACTCAAAATGGAATAACGAGATGGAATAATTTTGTTATATTAGATGTAATGTGAACTATTATATCACAATGGCTCAAAGAAGTATATTTTCTTTTCTTTTCTCAGTCGCAGACACAATGTACTAGTGAATATCATTCTGACCTTAAGTTTCCAAAGAAACAGAAGGTTAGTGACAATTTTAAGGAAAAAGAAGAACACATCTAATAAAGTTGTACTAAAATCTGAGGAATAGAAAAGTGAATTTCAAATGACTTAATAATGTCGTGAAAGATGGAATTATGATATGGATGATATGTGGTGGGAGTCAGGACACTGGAAAACCCAACCAGTTAGCCACTGGTTTAATCTTCAAAAATAAAGTGTAAAATAATCCTTTTTCCATTAAACATACAAACTATAGACACAGTCATATATAAAAAAGAATGAGAAACAATTATACAAAACACAGTAATGATCATGTCAGTCTCACTGTCAACTTGTCTGTACCTTGTCTGTCTCTTATTCATATGTTTCTGTTTATTCAACATCAGACAAGAAATGTAAAGCATCAATTTGCTTTTCGAATAATGAATAATCCCAGATATGAGCGTATGTCTTTAAAAAAAAAATGACTTTAAAGATTTTCATTTTGACTCTTGATTATGGGGTCAGGGGTCAAATGACTCTTCAGTTTTGAAATCTTCCAATAACCCTTACTGGTTTACATGTTACTCTATTTACATTCAAACTAAATCAATCTATCTACCTACCTATCAACCTATTTATCTACCTAACTACCTACCAATCTGTTTGTCAACCTACCAACCAACATACCTACCTACAAACCTGTCTGTCTGTCTGTCTATCTATCAACTGAAAATTCAAAACCTTTTTGAGAAAAGTTTCTCTACAATAACACCTGAATGTATCCAAATTACACACATAATATAGTGATGTAGTACACAATGTTTGTTGGTACACATGTGATGTGAGCTGAAATTGGTGTTGCTGATATTTATTGCTTGAGGTAAAGGATGTGAATGAGAAAGTCTTTCTGTTATCGTTCATCTGCAGCTTGTTACATGTCATCCATGATTTCACATCAGAAATGCACCTCTCTACACCTTGGATGGTAGCATCAACTTCAGCTGGGTGGCTAGATTTGTATATATCCTTGTCCCAGTCTCAATTTAAATATGCCAACATTACTGTTTGATATCCTGGTCCCAGTTTCTATTTAAATATGCCTGCATTACTGTTTCATATCCTGGTCCCAGTTTCTATTTAAATATACCAGTATTACTATTTGATATATATCCTGGTCCCAGTTTCTATTTAAATATGCCAACATTACTACAGTAGTCCCCCTCTTATAAGGCCACCGCTATTGCAGCAGGGAATTGGCCTTATAATGAGGGTGGCCTTTCTAGAGGGAGATGACAAATGTGAATAGTAAATACATATGAAGAAAGTCACAAGTACATTTAATTTTAAAATATTTTATATTTTCATTAAATAAATCACATGCATGTTGTGAAATAAATGTAAAACAAACTGTTTCATCATTTTCAAAAGAATGTTATGAATAACCATTGATGTAGTTTTAAAACTGTCTTTATAATTATGTTACATAGCACATCATCTGTCACTTTGTTGGTAACAGTCTAAAAAACAAACCAGTCTCATCACAATTAAAAATATCCTTGCTGTCATATCCCCTGCATATATAGTTTAGTCTTTTGTTCCAATCTTTGACAACTTCATTACTAACATCAGCTGATTCTCCACTAAGGACAGAACACTTAATATTGTGTCGCACTTGAAATCTGTGCAACCATCCACTTTTTCTTGATATTCAATTAGGATACAAACATCTCCCGTCTCAAACAATCTTCATTTCTCCATCCATTTCACCTTCCCACTTCTGCAGAATTGTTTCCTTATCTTTCACAATATTGTTTATCTGAGTCTTTCCGACATTAGTTTTCTGCAAGGATCCTCGACCCCCCCCACCTCTCAGTCAGTTGAATTACTTTCACTTTCTCTTTTAAATTGAGAATTTTTCTTTTCCTCTATGACATGTTTATCTTTTTGCAGTAAGTTATTCATGTTGCCAACTACAATACTGATAAAACAATTTTTTATACATCTAAACAAATTGCCATGTGTTTTTAAAGGAAGTGATCTTGTCACGTGATTCGTTAGTCGCAGTCTGGACCCTATTGTTTTTATACATTTCTTTACACTAAGTGAGAGAAGCCAAAACAGCTTTGATATGTACCATTAGCATCACGCAGATCTGACCTTTCAGCCATTAGGATTTGAAATTTTGACAATTATTGTCAGTAGTAATAGACACTAATTATCAAAGTGAACGAGCTCAACATCTTACTAAGGGAAGCCATAAAGGCTATCAAACCATTTCCTGCTGACTTGTGTGTATTGTATACATCGATACTGCCACTTCTCAGCTGTTACTACTGTTCAATAACTGTAATCTTAACAATTATCAGAGTGACTAAA
This sequence comes from Sinohyriopsis cumingii, assembly GCA_028554795.2. Classification (NCBI taxonomy): domain Eukaryota; kingdom Metazoa; phylum Mollusca; class Bivalvia; order Unionida; family Unionidae; genus Sinohyriopsis; species Sinohyriopsis cumingii. Next base: position 133,593,429 of record CM068829.1, read on the forward strand.
CCAGACATCTTATGATAACACAGCAGTAAAGCTAATTGGATTACATGTACTAACCTTTTTGTATGGATTAAAATTTGAGTCTTTCTGGGCTTAATGGAATAAATGTGGCTTTTCGTGAGGCATAAATGATATAATATTAGCCTTAGTGGTACATGTACTTGAGTCAACACTTCTTTCAATAACGAAAACCTGACATCGGGAAACAGAAATCAGATTATTTAACACATGTTATGAATAAAATACTGGTTCTGGATACATATTAAAATAAAATGCAACCGCTTGTGAGGGTAAATTTTATATTATTGCACTAATATGCTGGCCACTGGTCACGTTAGCCGGGTGGCCTTTCGTGAGGGTTACTTTTGAACACAAACTGTCGGTGCCAATGGATTCTGGCATTAAGGAGTGGGTCACCGCTGGTCATGGGGGCCGTTCAGGAGGGGGACTACTGTATTTGATATCCTGGTCCCAGTTTCGATTTAAATATGCTTGTATTAATGTTTGATATCCTGGTCTCAGTTTCTTTTCTATTTAAATATGCCAGTATTACTATTTTATATCCTTGTCCCAGTTTCTATTTAAATAAGCCAGCATTACTATTTGATATCCTGGTCCAAGTTCTATTTAAATACAGTTCTATTTAAATATGCCAGCATTACTATTTGATATCCTTGTTGCAGTTTCTGTTTAAATTTGCCAGAATACTATTTATTCACATCACCATGTTCAATACAAGTATGTATCTCAGGTCAACTTTGATAATGACAGAATATTTGCATGCACTCAAGTATTTAAGGTAAAAGCTTTCATTCCCTTCCCCAAATTCTGGTACATATAAACAGGCGATGACATTGAAAGAAATAAACATCAATTAAATGTCCCATCCAGTGAAATGCAATGTTTTAATCTTTTCTCTTCCAATGCTGATAGTATAATCATGGCATGTTCTCCTCTATTAAGACATCAAGTCAATCGACATCACATCAATACCTGTGAGCACTTCTGTGAAAACCTAATCATGTGCCAGCTGTGTTTTGATCTACAATCTGTTTGTTGTATTAAGGTGAATTAAAAAAGACATGCATTATTTTACCATATTAGAGAGGCACAAGTAAGTTATAACTGAAGATGATATCTGTAGCATAAATACCTGAAGAAATCTACAGACTTCCTTGACCTGCGATGCATTTTTATCATCCTCCTGAAAATCATAAATCTCAGCTGTATGATCAGCTGCTGGATTCTGGGTCAAGTCATCTGCTATTTAAATAAAGAATATGTACATTATATTCCCAAGAAAAGACTTAGATTTATTATTGCAAACTTCATCTAACAATTTAAAATACGTTTTTGTCCCATCTAAATCAGCAGATTAGAGAATTTCAGGTGAAAAAGATCAATTTTCTTGATTGATATGATATGACCACAATTATAGTTTTCGTTAAAAAAATGGCCACCATCCTGCTGAAGATTTACTTGGAAACTGTCCCATCTGCCAAGTTACTATTCAGTACAACCCCTATTTACTCAAATTTGGGAAATGAACTGATAAAACATCTATAATAACAATAAGAATATATCTGTTTCTTGCTAGTAACAAGACTTTTATTTTTCTGATTTAAAATCTGTATTCACTGGTACATACAATACATGAAAATTTTGTCATGTTATTAACTAATAAACAATAAAGTAGCATAACAATTTGGGTTTTATTTGTCAAACAAATCAGTCTGTTGTGCAGGCTGTGTCTTGACAGTCAGAAAAATACAAAGAGAAATCAGCTTTCATTTTTTCCAAACTTAAAATTTCCTGTAAAATTTGGGTCAACTTTATTTAAAAAAAGACATTATTACTCAAATCTAATAACCTAATAGAACTTTAATCAATATCTTATAAATGCTTAGTCTTTCTCATCCAGATGGCAATTTGCTTCAAAACTGGCATAACATTGTATTTAAGCAAAATAATACATTTCTTTAATGACTCTATCTCCATATCAATGAATATTTTAATCTCTGAAAGGATACAACAGAAACGTTAAGCATTACAGCCATTTAGAGACACAGAAAGGCAGGCAGAAAATAACCATCATTTTATCAACTTACAGAAATATGTAGAGAAATCGATATTTCACTGAATCAGAATCATAAATTAATTTCATCTTACCTTTTACAATTTTAGTGGCAGTAATTAGCAGCAGTTAATATGGTGTTCATAATGGTCTTGGTAGTTATAGTAGAACCAAGTGTTTTATTGTTAGCTGTTATTATTTACACATTGGTAGTGTTAATAATAATGTGACATATATGATGGGTTGAAGTACATCCTATATTACTGTTCAGTCATTCAAATGTAGGGAAAGAAATGACCATGAGAAAATACAGGCTGGGAACCCTGAATGAAAATGAAGAACTTTTCACAGACTTCTGTGCCTTCAAAGATATGGTCACTGAAGGCACTGTTTTTACATATAAACTAATCCACAAAGCAACACAGATTTTGCCAGATGGGAAAGCACACAATCAGATTAACTACCTGACCACTGACCACAATTGGAGGAAAAGCCTACTAGATGTATGTAATAAAAGAGAAGCAGATGCAATGTCAAATCACCAATGTTTAGTGCATTCATTCAGAATGAAACTCAAGAGCTATAGAGATGGGAATAAGATGCCGCATACCATAAGGGATTCGGCTGCCAAATTAGCAACAGATAAAATGCACTCAGGAACTCAACTAAAGAAGCAATCAACAACCACTGGAATAAACTATGAAAGATGTAGCAGAAAAATCTAGGCCAATCCTGGGCAGGAAAGGAAGAAGACACAAAGAATGGCTGACACCAAAGACTTGTTCATTAATGATTGAAGAAAAAAATATTTTTTTCATTTCTTGAGTTAGAATAATTTTAGTATGCATATATCTGTAGAAATAGGTTGTTTAAAGCTTAACACCATTTTTAATACATGATAGGATATACATGGTAGCCAGTATAACTGGAGGAAGAATCAAGGAAAACCCTGGTAAGAACCACAAACAAACAGGAAACTACTGGCAAGCTTTCCCACATACCCACATGGGCCAAGCCCAAGACTCAAACCCACACAGATAGAAGTGAGATGGCAGTGATCAGTAAAGGTGAGTGACTTAAGACCACTTTGCCACACTGGGCACCAAAGAAAGCAAATTTTTAGTAAATTGTGTTTCTCCGAGAATACTTACCCGATCACATTAACGTTAGGGATATAAGCCTGCTACCTCTCGAATCCAGCCCTACTAAAAGACGAAAATTCGTCTTTTCGGTCTATCTCATATAGACCAAAGGGCAATACCTCTTGCCCCTTACCTCCCCTTGCCACCGCCACGTGTCACTAGTTTTTTTAAGCTGAGCGATAAATATTATACAAGGATGCTCGCATAGCGGGGTGGTTGGGAGGGTTTTTAGGTAATGTGATCGGGTAAGTATTCTTGGAGAAACACAATTTACTAAAAATTTGCTTTCTCCTTCAAATACGTTCCCCAATCACATTAACGTTAGGAGAATAAGTAATAGGAGGAGGGAATGCTGAGCATCCTACCTCCACTCCGGGTACCTTCTAGGGAATGATGGCTGGATTCCCCATTTGAACGATAACCCATTCTCCTAATTTCATCAGCAACACAGCCTAGGGTCCCGTTATATGTGACCCCTACATATGGTTAAGAAGATAGTTACTGAAATCTTCTTACCTACGAAATTTCACTGGCAAATCCAGCGAAGCTGATAGGCTGTGCTGATTGTTTTAAATGGGTCTGATGGTCATCTGGGCTGCCGACACTGGACCTACCAGATTCAAGGTTTGCCTCTGCGAAGCCAAATCTCTGAGATAAAAACTGGAGAAGGTTGACTCTGCATGCCAGCCAACAGCTTCTATTATATCTCGGATCGAAACATTGCATTCGAATGCCAGGCTCGCTGAGATTGCTCTAATCTCATGAGCCGTAATATTCATGAGGCAACTCTGATCTTGTGAGACCTCAGAGTATGCTGAGCATATAACCCACTTCAGCCATGAAGCAAGGGCTTGAGGGGTGATATCCCGTTTACCAGCTTTGACCGGAAGAAAGGCGCTTATGTGTGTCCCGACACGCCTCTGTGTGTTTTAAATAGTGCTTGAGTGCACGAACAGGATCTTGCATGGCTGCTGCTCTTGACTTATCTATGGAAGAGAGCGAGCGAATGATGATTCTTTGATTGCCAATGGATGGTAACCTATTTTTGGCTACAAAGCCTAATTGCGTCAGGAGGACCACCGAACCATCTGATCTGAACTGAAGAAAGTTCGGGTCACTGGAAAGGGCATGTAACTCGCTCACCCTGCATGCTGAAGCTAAGGCTATCATGAAACATGTTTTGTATGATAGTAGCTTTAACGAAGTGTGGGCTAAAGGTTCAAATTTGTCTGAACTGAGCCATGTTAAAACCCAGGACAGATTCCATTTTGGAAACAGGGTGAGGGATTTTGGTCGATTGAAATCAAAATTGGCTAAAAGATCTAATAGATCTTTGTCATGCCCAATATCACATCTACCATGATGGCGGAATGTGTCTGATATCATGGAGCAGTAGCCTTTGATAGTAATTGGGGCCAACTGTTTCTCCTCAAAAAGCCAGAGAAAAAAGTCGGTCAGTTGAGGGATTGAGACACTCAAAGGAACGATGTTATTGATATGGCACCAGTCCCTGAAAACACGCCACTTTCCCTCATAAACCTTCAGAGTGGAGGGCCTTCTTGCTCTTGAGATTCTCTCCACAATCAAACGTTTAAATTATTTGTCTTGCAAGGTTGCCCGGACAAGAGCCTTAATCGTGAAGAAGACGGTCCGGGCAGGGGTGGAACACCTGTGACGACGGTTGTTTGAGAAGATTTGGGCTGGTTGGAATCTTCCTGGGTAGATCTATCGCTAGATCAAGTAGATTGGTGACCCAGGACTTGTTCCATCTGAGAGGGGCAATCAGAATCATCCGACAGTTCTGACCCTTTAACCTCTGGATTATTTTTGGTACCAAAACCGTGGGAGGGTAGGCAAATGCCCACAACCCCTCCCAGCTGATTGACAGAGCATCCACGGCCCAAGCCTCTGGGTCTGGAACCAGAGAGACGAAGGTGGGCAACTTGCGATTCCACCTTGTCGCAAAAAGATCGATCATTGGACGCCCCCAAAGTGTGCAAATCCGAAGAAAGACTGATTGATGGAGTGACCATTCCGTGTGAATGACTTGACCTTTCCTTGATAGAGTGTCAGCCAAGACATTGAGTCTGCCGGGAATGTGTCTGATTTGTACGTTGATGTGGAGGTTGTCACACCAACGTAGAAACTGCCAGCTCAGAATGCACAGGTCTGGTGATTTGGTGCCCCCTTGTTTGAGGAGGTAAGTCACCACCACAGAGTTGTCTGACATAATGAGGACAGTTTTCCCTGAGAGTTGATCCTTCCAGAAATGAAAGGCATTGATGACAGCCCTCATTTCTAAAAGGTTGATGTGGAGAGGCCTCTCCCCATGGCTCCCACGTGCTGCTGACTGTAGTAAAGTCCGGCAACAGGTGAGCACCCCAACCGTAGGTACTGGCGTCAGTACATACCGTTATCTCCGCTTGAGGCATCTCCAGAAGAATCCCTGTGGACAGCCAACCGGGATTGTGCCACTGACGCAGGAACGATCATATCTCGGACGTGATCATTACTGTTTGACTGAGGAGACTTGAAAAGGGGCGCCATTGTGCCAGTAACGTCATTTGTAAGGGACACATAAAAAGATGGCCAAGCGGGATCAAGTCCACCGCCGCATTGAATAATCCGAGGAGTTGCAAGAATTCTCTCGCTGAAATCCATGTCCTGTTGGAAACGGACTCAACGAGTTCGACGATCCGGATTACGCAAGCGCGAGGAAGCCGTACCAGATTCAGATCGGTGAGAAACTCCATACCCAGATGAACAAAACGCTGGGATGGACGGAGATCGGACTTTTCCCAGTTCATGAGAAAGCCAAGATGATCTAAAAGTGCTAAAAGATCGTTTCTGCCTTTGAGCAGAATAGAACTTACCATATGTTTCTGGAGGATGTCGTCCAAGTACACTGCCATCCCTGTAGATGAAGTCGAGCGGAACAGGGTGACGATGCAATCCATAACCTTGGTAAAAGCCCAAGGGCTGATGTTGAGGCCAAAGGGTAGGACCTGGAACTGATAAACAGCATCGCGGTAAGCGAATCGGAGAAATTTCCATGACGCGGGGTGGATAGGGACGTGAAAATATGCGTCGGTCATATCTTGACTGATGGCATACTCGTCCCACCGGATGGAAAGACGGATTGATCTCGCCGTTTCCATCTTGAATTTCAGTGGTAAAATGTATTGGTTGAGGCGACTCAGGTCAATGATTGACCTCAACTTGCCTTTTGTCTTCTGGATAAGAAACAGCCTGGAATAACGATTGCGTTTTTTTTTTTTTCACAATCTCCACCGCCCGTTTTCTATGAGTGACCGTTATCTCCTGTTGTAGAAAGGTATCCTTCTCCCGATCGGACGGTACGTCCGTGAAGAGGGGAGAGGAGGACAGGGGAGGGGGTTGGATAAATGAAATCTGAAGTACCTCCAAAATGACCTGGATCGCCCAATCGTTCTGAGGAAAAAAAGGTGGTCCAGTGGTCCTGAAATTGCAGGAGGCGGCCGCCCACAGGTAGGCTGTCTGCGGGTGGTGGAGAGGGTATGTCAATTTTTAGAGTTAGGGGGTTTGAAGACGGAGAAACTTTGTTTCTTACCGCCTCTGTATGGTTGCCTCCTAGCCTGATTAAACTGTTGTCTCCTGGCATTGGGTTGGGATCCATACTGCACATTTGATTGTAAGGATCCCTTGTCCCTGGTCCGCCAATCATCCCTCCGCTGTGGCAGGGGCTGATTTTTTCTAAACGCCTGCGAGGGTTGGGCGATGAGTTGGAGGGGCAGTTCCTGAGCTGCCTGCTTCCGAACTTCTTCAATTTTTCCTCCAAAGAGTAAAGGCGACCCAAACGGAGTCATCCGTAAAGCCAGAGTATGATGGGGCTTGAGCGACGTGGACCGCAGACATGTGTCACGTCATATCAGGTCTAAGTTGGCAGAAGCAGTCAATGCATTAGCCATGGAATGGTGAGCTGTCCTGTTAATAATTCTAACAATCCGGGCCGTCACTTCCCAAGCGTGGGCATTGTCGGATTTTTCTGCGAGTCGGAAAAAATGGTTAATGAAGCCAAGTCTAACAATGAAGACGTAGCAACTAGGTTCCGGACTAGCTTTGACGTGGCATGGAACACATTTTTTGTCCACTTTGTAAAACAGTGGAGCGGACATGTGAACTGCTGCCATATTTTTGTCCAGGGCCGGAAGATCCGTACTGAAGGCGTCTGAATGAGTTTTGTACCAGCGACACGAGAACGTTGCTGGTACTTGGCTTTCTGAAAAGAACGCCTTAGCATTCCCCGGATCACCTATTCGTCCTGATAGATGATCACTGATCTCCTTAATTTTTTGCCGACTGGGGAAGGAGCCGAAAGGACAGCGTCTCTTCCTCCCCATCAAGATCTACAGACGTCTTAACTTTGTAGTCTTGAGTGGCGGTAGGAGGTGGAGGGCATTCGGAAGTTGCCAACACCCTATAAATTTCTTCCACTGCCGCCTTGAAGCCAAACTCAGTCCGTTCCATGGTTGGATCTGTGTACGGCTGATTTGCAGGAGTTTTGTCACCCTCACTGTGTGCCGAGTCGTGTTCTGTAATAGCTTGCATTTCTGGATAGAGCATACCAGGTGGCATAGATGACGCAATTCCGTCATCCTTAACACTGTCACTAACTCTCCCTTGTGGATAAGCCGTGAACATATGGACGGCCGGCCCTGCCGGCTGGTTTGTCCGGCTTGTGGTCGGTCTGAATGTTGGCGATGGTCCTGCTATCACCGGTACCGGCTGTTCCAATGGCCTGGCTGGACGGACAGATTTCTCACTAAAATCTCCGCCATAGTATTGGTATGTTGCCAGCGGTACAGCTTGACGGACGGATTTATCACTAAAATCCCTGTAAGTGATGTTTGGTCGGACCGTTTTAGCAATAGGGTCCCCATGCTGGGACAGCCGGACGGCCGGTGACGTAGAGACTGTATAAAGAAATGGATCCGATGGATCTGGTAAAAACCCCATGCGTCCTGACTTACAGGCCCGAAGGCCATGCTCGGACATGCGGGGGGATTTACGCCCACTGGGCAGCCTAAAATTGGGGGAACATTCCCCCAAAGAGTCAGAAAAAGCTGTGGAAGCGAGCAAGGGAAATAAGGGTAATATCTGGCCTGATGTCAATAGCTGCATCGTCGTTTCCTGGACCAAACGACGCATCTGTTCAAAGTTGGACTGTTGTACCCTGTCAACATTATTTTCCTCCATTGCCGCTGATGTTACTGTGGCTGACGGTTGCAAACGATGAACTTTAGGTGGAGGGGGGACCCTAACGTCCCCCATAAGGCTCGCAATGGAGGCTGTCTTCGGATGTATACCGAGGACATCAATGCTATCTTTCTTCGACTTATTCCGTCTATCCCTCCCTTTTGCTGCCTTCTGGACTACATCAGCCCATGTTTGCTCTGTCCAAGTATTACACATGCTGCATGGTATAGATGATGTACACTTGGTACATACAGTACAAGAGTCATGGTTGTCTTCTTTTGCTTTGAACTTTTTGCATTTCATGCATTTGGTTGACATTTCTACTGAAACAACACAAGAAAAAAAAACAAAGCACAAATTATCAATTCAGCATGTTATTAATTCGCTAATACCACAACCGTTACTAATGGAGTAAGCGAAATTAGTCAGTGTCGCGTTAACTCTTAATTGACAACACGAGTTCCGCGATAGCGTGTGTAACATGGTCTTCAGTAAATGAAATCCGTACGGGTGACAAAGTTACTCAATTTTGAAAAAAAATTGTTAAAATAATGTATACAACCTATAGAAGAATGATTGTCCAACACAATAAATCCAAATTTAACTTCGGATGGTCCAATTTAACGCTAAGATGGCTTGGATTGTTTGGAAGTATAATGTACGTGTTATCAGTTCAAGCGAAGCTTAAAAACTAGTGACACCTGGCGGTGGCAAGGGGAGGTAAGGGGCAAGAGGTATTGCCCTTTGGTCTACATGAGATAGACCGAAAAGACGAATTTTCGTCTTTTAGTAGGGCTGGATTCGAGAGGTAGCAGACTTATATCCCTAACGTTAATGTGATCAGGGAACGTATTTGAAGGAGAAATAAGTTTATAAACACATGTTGAAGTATTTTAATGACAGTCCAATGAACATGCATATGGGAAGGGCAAAGGGAACACATATGTGCCATCTTCAAATGACAACCACGAGACTAGTATGTACCATCTTTTGATGTCCTTGAGAGTGGTATGTACCATCTTCATATGATGACCATGATACAGGTATGTACAAAGTATCACTAAAATCCATCTGTGAAAGTAAAATATTGTTACAGTGATTGGTTAATGTGCACACTTTCCAATAATAGTATACAAAGTATGAGAGAAAACAATTTTTTAAAAAACTACAAGAATAGATGAGCTTCCCTGTCATATATGATGTCCAACTGTAACATTGGTAAAACAAAATTACAAAGAGTGCTGTGTCTCACCCTCTACACAACATCATCATCCAAAAGCCTTGCAGTCTCCATGAAAAGTAGAACAATGTGACCATAAGAGCAGGTCGTTGAGGTGATTAATATTTCTAATTTAAATACTCATCACATTCAAAACTGCACACCTAACACTCTAAGCTACAGTAAAATAATTTAACTGCAGCATAAAAAGTAGGTCACCAATGCAGATTTGTCAAGTGGTGAGCAGCATCCACATAAATGTACCTACAACTGTATGAATGTAACTGAGCTAAACAACCTAATGTCAACATCTATCACAACAAACAACAAACCGACAATGCAATCAGGACAGTTGCTTCACAGGTGACACAAAAGTGCCATAACACTTGTTGTTTGTTAGTTGCTGTTCTGGGTTTTATTACCATTTCTCAGTGCAAGATAGGGCATGCATAGCAGCCAGTGTAACTGGTGGAGGAAGAACTCGGAAAGACCCTAGTAAGAACCACTGACCCACGGGAAGCTACTGGCAAGCTTTCTCACATACACACATTGGCCGAACCAGAGACTTGAAACCATGGGGACAGGGCTGAGATGGCAATGATCACGAAAGGCAAGTGTTTTAGACCACTCTGCCATACCGGATGCCACATAACTCTTTCAAAAATAGTATGTCAACGTGCACATTGATGACTTTAATATGTACCAAGTTAAAAAGTCACAAAAACCAACTAAACACTGACAATTGTAAATCATTCAAGGCAATAAGTCTTTTAAAAATCACAGGATCTACAGAAAACTGAGAGACGATCATAAACAACATCCAGTTCAAATCTGGGCAATAACTCTAACAAACAACCAAGAAGCGATTTAACAATATGCACATCTTTAGATAATTATCTTAATTTTGTACCAAGTTTAATGACAAGCCATCAAAAAGCTTGACAAAAGTTGCATTCACATGTTTGTCAAACACTGCATACAACTACCAGACAAAAGGGCAATAACTATAACAAAAAACATCACATAATGTGATTTGTCACGATGTGCAGCTTCAGAGAACGATCATAAAAGTAACCAAGCGTCATGGTGATCCACTGAAACTGATGTGACTATTTGCATCATACCATACATTCAGCAACACTCTAATGAAAATTATGTGAACATATTGGTTTGTGAATATTCATATCTTCAGGTGATAAGCAAAATATGTACAAAGTTTGATACGATCAGGTGATTAATTGTGTTCAGAAGATTATGTGATGGATAGAATGATCCAGAGACAGAGAGAAGGATGAATGGACAGACAAATGGCCTTTAGGAATTCTATATACCTTTTCTTCTATAGTGGAGAGCATAAAAATATGCATGTACCTGTTTGTGATTCAACATCTGTGTCAAGTATTTGGTCAAGGTATGGAGCTAAATTCTTTGCAGATCTTTTATTTCCTCTACCAGATCCTGATGCTAGAATATAGAGAAAAGTATGTAAAATGCAAATAAAACCTTAATGCTAGAATATAAAGAAGAGTATGTAAAATGCAAATAAAACCTTTTTCTTGACCCTTGATTCCAACAATCATTGACTTGTTTATGTTTCATGGCACATCAACACATGGAAGGTTATGTTAAGCTAATGCAAAAGGAATAAAGTGTCACCAGCAGCCTGGTCTGGACTGGATTTGAACTCTGGTCATTAGTTTGAGAAGGCAATGTGTCACCATGCCTCTCTTTATTCCACTAAGCATTATGTAGGTGGTTAGCCATTTAAGTTTGATGTTTTCTTCCTGTTTTAAAGTTTATAAAGACCATTTCACACATCCATCTCTGCCAAAAGAGCAACCAACATGCTATCATTCAATACAAAATAAGAACATTTTTCAAAACTACATATATAAATTGTATTTCTATACATACAAGTAATACCATAACTGTAGTTGCTTCCATTTTACAAACACTAATAACTTCTCTTAGAATAACCAGGGGGCTTATATGTGAAATCTTTAAAATAAAGAGACTAAAGGTATAATTAGTCAAAAAGTGTTTGTACTAAGTGATTGCACATGAGCTCCAAAATACTCACTGTTTAGTTAGGAGTGGTTTCTTAATGCAGTTTATGACACAAGAATTCTAGCAAGTCCAAGGTGTATGTCCCCTTCTTGATCATTGCACCATGTATTTTGGCCACATGACTTTAAATGTGCACAACAGAAACTAGACAGTGTAATTAATTTTAACTGATAGAAATACTGTTATGATTTTATGGTCATAAACTAAGTCACAGAAAGAAGCAAAACCAATAAGTTTTGTAAAACTTAATAAATAATTTAATCATCAAAGTTATGAATGAAAATGAGAGAATAACTTAAAAGTATTATGAAATGAATTCAAAATAATCCTGAAAGTGTTCTATTAAAATCCAAATGAATGAAGAGTTCCATATAAATTTAAAAACCGGAAATGTAATGGTCTGCCAAGAATCGTGATGTTGTCAAAATGGTGTTGTCCAGAATTCCTTTGAATAATTCACAATAGTTCTGGAATAATATTATAGTCCAACAATTTGGCACTTTCTATTTCCACTGAATAGTTTAAACAAATGTTTTTCCTCTCAAATAATATCTAAGTACACCATAAGACATGTATGCAGACTTGATGTTACAAAAGAAACACAAATAAGAATGACTTCAAAAAAAAGAATGAATAAGATTGTTCAGTTCTCTCCTTATATACACCTTCAATAGTCTATTATGACAACATGGCCCAATACACCTCAAATGATAGATCGTACTACTCTGTTTAATATTTCAAAATACCTATTCATGTGATCCAGTAGGAATTTACTTAATTCTTCTAAGATACCACCTTATCGATCTGTCTAATGGGGAAAAAGGCTGCATCTCATAAACATATTGTCAACGTGTACATAAGCATCTATTTATAGATATGCAGTTTTAAGTTTTTTAACATCTTAAAACAGACCCTATGCACAACCACAATTTCAATTTGAGATAATCACTAAAATTTACAAGCCCTGAATAAAAATTACAAAAACTAAACAAACTCATGTACCAGGAGTTACAAAAATATTGATATACATAACAGTACCTAGACTACAGTACTGTAACTAATATAGATAAAGATACTGATCAACTAAAAATATTTATCTACATACTTACACAAGCAATTTTTTTTTACTTCACCAGCAAATGACTAAGATGAAAACATTTCAAAACTAGTTTGAAATAACCCCAATGTGTACATGTGAGCACATGCACAAATGTCTTCACATCACAGCAATCATCTATTAAAACTACAGTGATCATGGATATTACTGACGTGTAACTTCAATATTACAGCTACATATTTAAGGGTTTGATTCAAAACCAAATACGAATCAGTTGGACTTTATCAATTTTTATGGTGAAGTTTTGAAAACTAAAACAAATTGCTTGTTCTAGTAGCAGCTTATTACCTATTTATACCTATTTGTAACTGCAATAATGTAATCTAAGTACTCACATCAATTAGAATTAATTACAACATATAGTTTCTGTTGAGATCATTATAAGATATATAGCCAAAAATCGTGATGAAATGATCAAAATGGGCACATCCACTTCATAACTGAAAGTCCACCAACAGATTCTGAGTAGGCTAGAATGTACACAGTCTTGATGATACAAGCATATATTCCAAATCGGATCAAAATCAGTTCAGAAAACCCACGACCTCCCACATCCGAGGTGAATGCTCTAACCACTAGGCCACTGGAGCAGTTACTTTCTTTGTAGTTTAGTCAAACTATACACTAGTAATATTAATACCTGAATCTACATTACAACTGCTGAGCACCATGGTAGCCTAAGTGGTTAGAGCATCCGCCTCGGACGCAGGAGGTCATGGGTTCAAACCCTGGCCGAGTCATACCGAAGACTTATAATATGGTACTAGCAGCGCTGCCTCGCTTGGCACTCAGCATTAAGAGGTGAGTGTTAGGACTGGTCAGCCTGGTGTCAGGATAATGTGACTGGGTGGGACATGTCTGCAGCATGATGCCCCAGTACAAGACATCACTATAAACTGCCACACTACAGACACCATAGTGATATGACTGAAAAATTGTTAAAGCTAGGTCAAAAATCCAAATCACACACACACACATCACAACTGCTAATCTGTTTACATCCTTGTAGTATATCCTATAAGACAGCTTTATTCAGTCTCAGTGAATTACCTGTCACCTCCAGTGCCACCTCCTCATCTTCCTCCTCCTCCTCCACACTGTCTTCAACTATCTCTGAATCCATGCTTGAGTAATCCACAAACCTGTTGCACCCTCCACCTGCTTTGCCCCTTTGTGGCTTCCTAGACTTAATGTTGCTAGATTTAGCATCCTCTGAGTTAAGATCATCAGCTGTTTCACTTTCAGCTGGTTCTGAACTATCCATATACATAAAAGGATCTGCACGGGTCTTTCCCTGCTTGCTTGGTGCAAATTTTCGCCATTTGTTGATTTTCACACTTTCTTCATCGGAAGATTCTAACTGCTCCAAAGAATCACTCTTTCTTTTTATAGGACTCTTCCCTTTATCTGAATTGGAATCATTTCCATTCTGTTCATTGTTTTCACAGTTCGAGTTACTTGCATTTTTTCTTCTGAAGTCTTTCATACAAGTGTTTTGTTTCTTTAAATCACTATCTGTACCTGATTTGTTATTACTTGTTTCTAATTTCTCTAAAAGATGCCTATCAAATTCATCTTCACAAGAAATAAATGATGCATCATCTTCAGAATCATTCCCTGTAATTTCTTTATTATCAGCAGTAGCAAAAGATTCACTGTCTGAATCCAACACTTTCTTTTCAATGTTCCCCGCATCAACAGAGTTTTCTAACTGATTTTTATGTTTATCACCATTTTTCATATATTTTGTATGCATAGGAATTCTGTTGCTTGATGATGGAACTGACTTTGTGGAAAATTGTTCCTTACATACAGTCAAGTTTTTATCTGTGTTTTTGTTCGTAGTGTTTCCAACCTGTAGATTCTGCAGTCTAGTTCTTGATGGACCTGTTTCAGAAGCATCATTTTCTTGTTCAATCTCAGTTGGAGTCTCCGTTTGACTAGCTTTTTCACCTCCTTGCTTGACCTGATTTCTGAATTTCAAAAGCTCATATCTTGCTTTTCTAGATTGCAGAGTTGGCTGATCCTTCTCATCTTGTATCAGTTCTACAGAAACACCTTCCATTGCATTCATCTGAGAATCCTTTGAATTTTGGGGAGAATTTTTATTAACTTTGATGTCAGATGATCCTTTCTTTTGTATTTTCGCTTGTGAGACCCTTTCTGAATCTTTCTCATTCTGCTGCTTAACTGGTGATTTAATCTGCTGAACCAAGTTTCCAACTGAGTTTGCTTTATTCTGCTGTCTACCTGGAGCTCTTGCATGTTTCTTAGCCACATCAGCTTCACCATGGTTGAAGTTTTCTTCTACCTCTGCTTTTCTGTACTTGTGACTAACTACTGATGTTCCAATGCGATTTTTAACAGAATTTTCTTCCCTAGGTGTCACAGTCTTCCCTATATCTGATTCATTCTCTGATGATGCATGATACAAATCTAAAGTAACTTCGACTGGTTTGCTAGCACTATCTGGCCTATCCTCGGCCTGTTTAGTTTGATTAGGAAAAGAAACTGCCTCTACTGAATCAAAAAGCATTTTGTTTCTACTTTTCTTTGGTGTGTCACCTGAACTTACACTGTTGTTTGTATTTTGCTTGGAGGATTTATTTTTCTTCTGGTTTCCCATGTCTGTAACCTTGTCTGCCTCCTCAATATTATCCTTTATATATTTAGATCCCTTGGCAGGGGAAATTGTTGGGTTTGATTCATCTGTAGATGTATGTTTACTATCCAATGTAACAATTTTTTTTGGTGAACTATTTCTACTCTGTGGTGAGTCACCTCCCTTTTGGGGAAATTGGTTTTCTGACTGGTCTGTCAGCTGAACCGGCAACTTTGAATGTGAAAAAAGATCTTTCTTCTTAGATGACACAGTTTCATTTTGTGATTTTTCCATTAATTTGAATAAGGCATCTACACCTGCTGAAGAAAGAATAAAATTGTGGAAATTGCTTTATATCAATTTTTATTAAAAAAAGTTCTTTATTCAAGCTGTCACTGAATATGACTGCAATTTTAAATGAAGCATATAATCAAAACAGGCTGTGAAAGGTAAACAAATATGATGATATTCCTTATGAAATGTAAACAAACATGATGATATTCCTTATGAAATGTAAACAAATATGATGATATTCCTTACGAAATGTAAACAAATATGACGATATTCCTTATGCAGACATCTCACACTGCAAACTGTAGTTTTCTGCTGGGACAAAACTAATTTTAATTATGTAATACATAAGTTACCTGCCAGTATTGCATGGCTTACCTTCTCCATGACACAAGTTCCCATGTCTAAGTGTTGTGTATATTTGATTTAATTTATATTTGATTTAATTTAAATGCTTGTTAATTTTAAAAATATTAAATTTTTTTAATACCATTACATGCTATTGTAGTTTTGTTTACTGGATTTGACATTCTCCAGAAATTCAGTTCAGTTTTTCAAAAACCCAATATTAGAACTTTGTATCTTAAGCTGACCAAGTTCCTGACCTTAACTGATGACTGGAAGTAAACATTTTTTTTATGCTTTATTTTAGTGTGGGATTTATAGAGTAAAATCGAGGTTGTACTGGGAGCACGTGACTTTAGACATGTAAATAGCTTCTACATTGTTATTTCCAAATTCCAGTTTTACCGGAATTGTGTAGCAGCCAGATTTAATGGTGATGTGTTAAGAAAATATTTCAGTTGGGCTATAAACCATCACACTTAAAGGTGTTTTGTTGTGACCAGTTTGAGCTGAAATTCTATTTTATGGAATTTTTTATTTTTTCCTGGAAATATTTAAGTGCTCATACTGAATTCCCTGACAAAGACATTTATTGAAATTTTATTTGGAATTCAAACACCGAAATATTATTTTCTGTGGTCCAACAAAGAACTGTTGACACTTCAGTACTAACTACAGTACATGTCATCGCCTTCGATTTTGAGTTTTCATCGGGAGTCAAACTCAAATTCATTAGAAAATTTTATTACTAGGACTTCTAAGTTTTAATTCATGGATTATTCTTGGATTATTTTTTGATTTGATTCTTAAAACCGTTAGTACTTTACCTCATTGTTACCTTGTTTTTCTAGGGAAATAAATTGTTAAATTTTACAAAGCTTGTTGTCTTCACCTTTTTCTTGTTACTGTTTATGACAGCCTAAACACATAACAGAAATTTGGTTGCTCATCTTTGGATATATGAATTTTGGCTAAAAAAATTTAAATTTTTAGTGAAATCAGCAAGATTTTTTCCACAATGTCATCAAAAGTAGTAATTTTTCTTTCAAGTCCTATCCAGGAACAATTAGACCCTTTGAAAAAGATGAATTGATTCAACTTGCCAGAAAATATGATCTTTCTGAGGCAAAAGCTTCCTTAACGAAGCAGGATATAAAAAATATTTTGGTTCAGTATTTGGTAACAAATGTTTTGGATAAAAGTGCTTTGGTTTCGATCAGTAAGTCTGTATCAGACTCTGACATAAAAGTAAAGGAATTAAAATTAAAATATAAGATAGAATTGGAGTTAAGGAAACTCGAATTTCAGAAAGGGAAAAGACAAATGCAGTTGCAGTTGCAATTGGAAAAAGAGAAAGAACAAATGAAATTGGAAAAAGAGAAAGAACAAATGAAATTGGAAAAAGAGAGTAAATGCATTTACAATCAGAGAAACAGGAGAAAGACAAATACAGTTACAAAAAGAACAAACATTTACTAGCAAATGCATTTACAATTCGAGAAAGAGAAAGAACAAATGCAACTGGAGATAGAGAAAGAGCAAATGCATTTACAATTGTAGAAAAGAAGGAAGATGGGGAATATCAATCAAGAATAAAAGAAATGGAGCTGGCAAGTGAAAAGCACATTCCTACTTTGGATACAAATTCAAGTTTTGATTAGGTTAGTGCCCCCTTTTTAAGAAAAATATGTAGACAAATATTTTCCTTGTTTTGAAAAAGTTGCTAAAAATTTGAAATGGCCAAGGGAGGATTGGACTCAATTATTACAGTGTGCACTTTTTGGCTTAGCCCGAGATATCTATGCATCCCTGTCAGTATAGCAGAGTTCTGACTATAATTTGGTGAAGGAATGCATCTTAAGGGGTTATGAGTTAGTTCCTGAAGCTTACTGGCAAAAATTCAGAAACTATAAAAAAAAGAAGCTGGACAAACTCACGTTGAATTTGCAAGAGAAAAAGAGCAGTTAATTGAATAGATGGTGCTTAGCCAAGAAAGTTGATCAAGACTATGAAAGTCTCAAAAAACTTGTGTTACTTGCAGATTTTAAGAATTGTATCAATACTGACATTAAAACTGATCTTGAGAGCACAGACTCAAAACCTTGGAAAATGCTGCTCGTGCTGCTGACAAGTATTCTTTAGCTCAAAAAGTTTCATTTGTAAACAAGAATACTAGCAGTCTTCTCGCAGAAAAATATTTCAGCCTAATACAAGCCCTTCTAAATTTCAAACTGGCACAGCTTTTAAAAATCAAGCTTCAGATAAGCTTGATCTAAGATCCTTGTCTCTTCCTACATGTACCTATTGCAAGAAGGACACGTTATTTCTGATTGCTACAGATTGAAAAATAAGCATCAGAATCAAGACAGACCTATTCCAAATGCTCTTATTTCTAAGAGGCCAAGGTCACAGTCATGTATTGAAAGCAATACATTTGTTGGATCTAATAAATCCCAGTCTGATTTCATTATGGAGAATTATGAACCATTCATATCGAAGGGTTCTACATCATTCTTGGGTGATTTGGCCAATTCCACCCCTATTAAAATTTTAAGGGACACAGGAGCTTCGCAGAGCCTTTTATTGTTAGGTACTTTGCCTTTTTCTGATAAGTCTTCTTCTAATGAAAGTATTTTTATTCAGGGAGTAGAGTGCAGCTTTATTAATGTTCTTCTCCATTGTGTAAATTTGTCACCAGACTTAGTCTCAGGACCCGTGATAGTCGGAACAGTGTCTGCTTTACCCGTTGAGGAGATTCATTTATTACTAGGCAACGACCTAGCTGGAGACAAGGTTGTGGTTAATCCACTTTTAACTGACAAGCTTTGTTTGGATCAGAAAGTCGATCCATTGAGAGAGAAAAAAATCCCTGTTTCATACCCAGATTATGCAGTTACTAAAGTTATGGCAAAGAAAGCTCTTGAGAATGACCTTGATAAGGAAAGTATTCCTTTAGCTGACACATGTATTGGTCAGGCATTTGATGAGGTCACTTTCACTTCTTGTTTGGATCAATCAGAAAGTACTGATCACAGTTATCCTCTTTTAACTACTCATTCTCTTTATTCTAATCAGGGTGACAAACAACAATCACTTGTCGTCAAACAGAAAAAATATCCTGAGATCTCACGTTTGTTTCAATGGGCCATTCATTAGGGAAACTGAAGCCACAGAAGTACCTGTCTGTTATTTCATTTAAAATGGAATTTTTATGAGAATGTGAAGACCTCCTGAGGTACTTGCTGGTGACGAGTGGTCAGTGAACTATCAAATTGTAGTTCCAAAATCTTATGGACAGGAAATACTTTGTCTGGCCCATGAAACTCCTTTGGCTGGTCATTTAGGGATTAATAAGATTATCACAAGATCCTCACTTCTATTGGCCAAAAATCAAAAGTGATGTTTGTAAATACTGTAGATCTTGTCATACTAAGTACTAAGACCCAATCAGAAGATACATTAGGCTAATCTAAAACCTATTCCAGCCTTTGACGAGCCATGTAGCATAATTATGGGAGATTGTGTTGGTCCCTTACCTAAGACCAAGTCTGGTAACCAATACTTGTTGACCATAATGTGTGCATCAACAAGGTTTCCAGAGGCAATTCCTTTGAGGAATATTAAATCTAAAACAATAGTAAAAGCTATAATAAAGTTTTTTACTTGATTTGGTATTCCCGAATCTGTCCAATCGGGTCAAGGGTCAAATTTTAGGTCTGGAACTTTCCAGCCAATGGTATTATGCTTTAATATGGCATCCAGCAATTCAAGTCAGAAGTGAAATAATGGTTTGACAGAACCTCAATGGAGAGAACTATTGAGTCTGTCTCTCTTGCTCATTCTTCAAAATGTTCTTTGGATTAGATATTACGGCCCTTTCAAAGCTAAGAAGAAAATGAATGAGTTAAATTATAATAATAGTACTCCTGGGATGTAAATAAATTATAGGAGTACCAGTATACTGAGAGAGATAGCCAGGTTAAAAATGCAATTAATTTAGTTGTACCTATCCCACTTAGTGAAGATTTAAGTGAAGGAATATCACAGAACTCTGCTGATCCTAGAGTGACAAATCTTTGGAATTCAGAAATTATGAATGATCTAGACCAGAAACTTTCACATTTGCAACAGTAAGAAAGAAGTGAACTTAAACAGTTATTATTTGAATATGAGCACTTATTTCCAGATGTTCCTACAAGAACAAACAACATTTTTCATGTTACTGAAATCGTAAATTCCAAACCTGTGAAACAACACGCATTCATGATCAACCCTCTCAAACAGTATTACTTGAAAAAATAAATTCGTTATTTACTGGAGAATGATTTCATAGAGCCCAGTAAAAGTGATCGGAGTTCACCATCTATACTTGTTCTGAAACCAGACAAAGTTTTCCTTATGTGCACTGACTGTAAGAAGCTGAACAGTGTGACAAAAACAGATTCATTTCCATCACCAAGAATTGATGACTGCATTCATAAAATCAGAAATGCCAACAAGTATTCACATAAGATTTGTATTCTGTCATGAACATTTCACCAACTGTTAAATATGTTTATAAGCCAAACAGGCAATTGTTGTGCTTGGATTGACAGATAGATGCATAACATCATAACATACCTGGCTTATGACAGACAAATTAAAAAAAAATGAACTCAATTGAAAGGATAGAAGAAAATGATTGAAACCATAGTTCACAGTATGTATCATCCAAGGCTAGTGTTCATTCTCAAAGCCTGTCACATATACTTACTCTGATGATGTTTGTCATTGTATTTGGAATCCCCTGTGACAAGATATTTCCACCTATTAGGTATGTCATACTTGTCTATATTAGGCAAAATTTGTTTCCTGAATCTGGTGTGCATTGACATAAAACTGTGATTGGTTACCTGAAAAATAAAAATATTTAATCTAGCTGATTAATGAAAAGAAGTCCCACCAACTAGCCATAATTTGCAGTTAGAAGTCCCACCAACTGGCCATAATTTACAGTTATAAGTCCCACCAACTGGCCATAATTTGCAGTTAGGTATGTTGCTCTGCAGATGAGGAATTCTTTATTGATGATTTCACACAAGGAAATAACACTGAAAATGTTGGCAAAATACAGCCAGTGGGCCACATCTGGTCCATGACCTGGTTTTATCCATTAATTTACATCACATAGCATGGCTTTGAAAATCACTTATCTGGGATGCACCCTGTAGGAAGTTGTCCATGCCTAGCATATCATTACATAGATCATTTTCAAAAAACTTTTATGTCATTCAAACAAAGATTAGTTTGCAATAACAATTTACTGTAAACTGGGTTATTGTTTAGATGTAGGCAACATTTGTCTTTATACTCAAAAATGCAAGGAATATCGCAGACATTTGAGACATCATAAGAATGACATCATCCACACTGATAATGAGTTCACTCATGTGAGATGTACCTTTCTCACCCATGCAACAGAGAAATCTGCTTGTTTTGCTAACCTTACTTTTCCTGTCTCTGTCTAGTCATCTCAGACCAATTGTCTCAGTCATGGTGTCCACGCGCCATGGACTACTTTATCAAGGGACATAACCATAGTTGTTTTATGCTTGGTCTGATGGAGTTATTTTCAGATCAAACAAACGCTAACAGTTTGGGACATTTAACAAAATAAGTACAGAGAAAAAATAACTTACAAAAAGAAGATCTAGAAAGAAAATGATAAATATAAGACAAAAAGAAAATGGACTACAAGCTAGGAAACATATTGACTCTTAAAAGTAGGAGAGCAAAAATCGTAAATGTTTACCACCCATTGGGTACCTATTCCATGTATACAGTACGCTTTTTGTACGATGGAAGTTTCACAAATTATGCAAAACATGAACTAGTAATTTCAGAAAATTCACCACTGCATGAGTCAGATGATCTTTCCTTTCTTTTTGATGACTGGGAAACAAATTAAATAAATGTGTCTCTGAAACCGAACTAACTTTCGTTGGAGAAAATAACAAAATCAGGAGTGGAAATAAAAAACACTGAAACGGTCAAAGAGAGTAGATTTACAGAAGTGGATAAACAATTTGTCACAAATTTTGTTTTAGATCAAGAAAATATGAATACCAAATGCAAGACATTGGGACACATAAAACTACTAGAAGAATATCTTGAGCAAAACACTGAGACGCGCCCTATACATCAAGTGCCGGCACCTGCCCTGAACATCTCAAGATTTTTCCTTTCAATTCGTCAGAATGATGGAAGTGAATACGAGCTGACAACATTGTGAGGTAAAAAAGGGCATACATACTGACAGATAACTCACAATTGAATTTGAAGAATAATGTAAAAGCAAATAAAATGATGCATAGCGCAAGTGATATAAATTCAATTTGTTTGAAACATAAATGAATTTTTAAATGAGTGAAAGAATGAATAATTACCCCAAAAAATATTATCTAATGAACATGAATTGTATTCATAGTTTTAAAAGGTAAATTACCTTATAAATTAAAGAACTTGACTGATGAATCAATTTAGGCCCTCGCCAACATGGATGACAAATGATTAAAAAAAAAGAGAGAGAGAGAGATTTGTTACCCTAAGTACATGGCTTTTTATAATTAATTATTATTTATTATTAGGTATGATGGGAAGTTTTGAACAATATCCGAGATGAAACAGATACAATTGCAGCTTGGTTTATGGCCTTGAATTCTACCAAGCAAGAGAGGCCCTAAAAAGTAAACAGAAAAATTTGAAGAAGAAAGGAAAAGGAAACAAACTCGAAACTGCTGATGCCGTACCTGATGATGACATAAAAAAACTGTATAAATGCTCGCTTTTGGGCCCCAGCAAACCGTCAAGTTTACTGAACACTTTATGGTTTAATAATACTTTGCACTTTGGGTTAAGGGGATGGGGAGAAGAACACAGAAAAATAAAGTGGGGAGACATATCATTAAAGCAAGATTGTGAACTTAACCTGGAATATTTAGAGTTTAATGAGACAGACGAAGACGAGGACAGGAGAATACATAAAAAACATGAGAAATGAAAAGCCAAGAATGTACGCCAACCCTCTATTTCCAGAAAGATGTCCGGTAACTATCTACAATGTTTCATGAACAAACATCCAATTGATTTTGGTAACCCTGACCATCCATTTTACCTTGTCCCTGTAACTTACATGCATGCACCTGGGCCAAATGAGCAATGGTTTTTACGTGCACCAGCTGGTGCCAGAAAGCTTAACTCACTAATGAAAAAAATGGCTATGAAAGTCAACTTGCCCGATTTGGCTTCTAAACGCATTAAAACTCTAGCGTGAGAAAATATCTATGTCAGAAACTAGGAGAAAACAATGTTCCAGAAACTCATGCTATACATATCACTGGCCACAAAAATCCCAACTCTCTCAACAACTACAGAAAACTTAGTAATAGCCAGAAATGTGTCATGTCCAGCATCCTTTCTTCTAATTTTGTTAAACATCCCCATTGTGCCCCAGTTGAATCAAACATGTGCATGTAATCTTTGAGGACAAATAATGCACTTAACAGCCAGAAGGAATCATTTATCAATCCACACATTATTCCACAAACAAATTTCCCTGTAGCAAATTCTTCCACTACTAATAAAAACACTTGCCATATTTCCAAGACAGAGAATATAAATTTTCCAAGATATCTTGAACTTGAAACTTCATCACACGGTTATCAGCAAGGATCTGTATTTGGAGGGTCTTTGATACAGGGTGGTAATTTTACAATCAATATCAATTACAACACATGTAAGTCACAAACAGTTTCACCACCTCCAAAGAGAAGGAGAGTTATATATGATAGTGACTTTGATATCTAATTATCCGTGAATAACCCAAACACGGACACTCATGCTACATGTAACTTTTTGTTATAACAATACAGTAGTGGTGTCTGTCGGTGTGGGCCCAGTGTTGTTTCATTCTTTACAATATAATTTTCTAAATCGGAACTGATGAAAATGAAACATTATCTTGTACTAAATATTAACTATTTTTTGTTAATTTCATATAATATCCATATATTAAATGTGATAATACCTCAATACAATGCAATGTTTTATGCTGTTATTTTTTGGGCTCGCGCATAGAAACGGTGTACTTCGGATTACACGGTCATGCCACATTCCTCGTTAACATATTTGTATTAATGCACCACATGTAAACATTTGCATGTGAACTGCACTGCACAAGTGAGAAGTTAATTTTTAATTTAAAGGAAATTATTGGGTGAGAAAAAGAATCTATGTTGGGGTTTGGGCCGAGACAAGGAAATCCCAATCACGGGTTTATACTATATGTCTCCCCACTTGGGCAAGCCTCATGGGGAGACAAATAATAAAAACCCTTGACTGTGATTTCGTTGTCTCGGCCCAAACCCCAACAGAGATTCTATATATCTCATATGCCTTTATCACATGGGCAGACTCTCCCACATAAAAAAGAATGAGAAAAGAATCTTTATGGAACATTATCTTGCCTGCCAACAGCACTCAAAAATGTATCAATTTCAAGAATTCTTAAAACTGTTCATGCTGTTGCCACCCAGTGTCATTATCTACTGATGCAAGACAGACTAAAATGAATTCATGTATAATCAGACTCTTCCTTACTGAGCTTCCTACAACCACTTCAGTAAAAATCTAGTTGGCCAGCTGACTTTATAAAACTGCTTGATGACTAGTTTCCTCTCAAAGCTTTAAACAGGCTTCTCTTGTAATATATATCTACCTACATGAAGCAACAAAACATTATTTTCTACATCCTCTGTCATTACAACTTCTAACGGATTACAGTTGATAGATACAAGTCTTACAGAATATCAAAGACAGTTCTAGCAATTAACATATGATATAGATAAACAAGTCTTACAGACTATCCAGGACAGTTCTAGCAATTAACATATGATATAGATAAACAAGTCTTACAGAGTATCCAGGACAGTTCTAGCAATTAACATATGATACAGATAAACAAGTCTTACAGAATATCCAGGACAGTTCTAGCAATTAACATATGATATAGATAAACAAGTCTTACAGAGTATCCAGGACAGTCCTAACTGTTAATAATTGACATATTCAAGACTTACTGAGTATCCAGGACAGTTCTAGCACTTAACATTTGATATATATATATACAAGTCTTACACATACATGCCAACCCCTGGCAAGGAAAAAGTGTAATCCAAGTGGACTAAAAAAGTAATCCGAGCAGAAAAAGAGTAATCCACATATAACATGATAAAAATTCAATGAGCATATATGTACAAAATGATTTATTTATTCCTCTGGAATTTTAAAGAACCAATATTCCTTTCATAACCTGACAAAGAAGAGGAAATTTATATCTTACAGTTATTGGGTCTTTTAGCTAGGAAATAAGATGAAAAAATCAACTCTATCCGTATGAAGTACATTATCAGGTAGAATGCCAACTTGATACTTCAAGAGTTCTTCTAATTTATCAGCAGCTTTTCCTGCAACATGGTGCATCATATGACAGAGACAACCTGATATGTACAATGATGGAGACATTTTTCAAAATATAGAATGCAACTCCTTTATGAATTCCAGTCATCAATGATGCAGTATTAGCTTAAAACCCCATATAATTATGCCAACTTAAGTTTATTCAAAGTATTATCAAGCAAAAAAATAATATGTTTTCTCCAGTGGTATCTGATGTTTATTCTGGTAATGAAAGAAGAGCACTCTGACTTTGTCCTTTTTAAAGTCTCTTACACAGACTGGGTACAACTTTTTGTCACAATCACTACTCCTGTCTGTTGCAGTACTGAACGGCCCAATTTTCATGGCTTCTGCAATTTTAAGTGAAGTATCTTCTGCTAAACACCTAACAATATTACATGATTTTGTTCTTGCATATGCACATTTTCTGCAATTTTGGAATCAGGAAACATCCGTCTGAACAAAGGACCAATGTAGTCTTCTACTGCTAGAGTTTGTCCGTGTTTTATTAAGAACTTGGTAGATAACACATCTGCATTTATAAAATTCGTGTCCACAATTTAGTTCTGCGGTATAAAAAGAAGTTACCTCAGTACTGGAGTCAGTAAACGAGCTAATTCAAGGTTTCTTGTTTTACCACCATGACAATATTAAAATCCTTTCCACACAGCCTGCAAGGAGCATAAAGATCCCTAGAATGGAATGCTCTATTTTGTAATTCATGTATTCATCTCAGAATCGATTTTTCGTCTTTTCCTAATCCATCTGTGAAATTATTTTAAAAATATTTTTGCTCTAACACGCATCGACTAAAATAAATCTGACTTGACTTTTAACGCCAAATACCCACAGACTGGTTCTGTTCTGAATTAGAACAAAGAATCTGGTAGCAAAGATTAAAAGTTAGAAAACCAGTCTGTTCTCTCCTAACTAAGCCATACAGCTGCTATAAATAGAAACTGAGGTCAAAAGTTAAAAGCATATTTCATGAAGTAGGACAACTGCTATAAAGAGAACATAATACTCTTAGGAAAGTGGATGCAAATCTTCGGACAAGATGACTCTAAAGTCGTAGTTACATAGAAGCCGTCTTTTCTAGAATATGGTCTGTGGGATTATTGGGATGTTAATAAAAATGAGAAAACAAATTATTAACTTTTTTGGAGGGGGATATATCGAAAAAGCATAATCTGAATACAGTTACACCTAATGCATAATCTGGTGATAAAAAGCGTAATGATTACGCCAAAAGCATAATGGTTATCATGTATGCTTATAGAGTATCCAGGATGGTTCTGGTGGATCACATTTAACAGTTGATAGATTCATGTAGATCTTACAGACCAACAGTTCTAGTTGATAACATTTAACAGATAGATACAAGTAAGACTTACAGAGTATCAAGGACAGTTCTACCAGTTAATAGATACACGTAGATCTTACCCAGTACACAGCACAGCCCATGCCCATGTATGGGTGCTTTAGGAAAAGATGGCTATGATGTCACAAGTTTACATATGGGTCACTGCCAGAGGTACAATCTGGTCAGTCTTTCGAGAGAAGATGCACTTATCATACTAGTGCACAAAGACTTATAAAATGGTACTAACAACTGCCACACATGGCACTCAGCATTACGAGGTTAGTGTAAGGTCTGGCTGGCCGGGTGTCAGGATAATGTGACTGGGTGGAACATCATGCTACGTGTCTGTGGCATGATGCCCCAGTGCTAGACATCACTATAAACTGTCAAACTGCAGACGTCGAAGCAATATGACTGATAAATGTTTTAAAGATACATTAAAAATCCAAAAGCACACACGCACACTCTCTCCACATGAAAATATGACTGCAATGCCTGGAAAAATTGCTGAAAACAGTTCTGTCACAGATTTGGTTTATTTAAATGAATGATTATAAATCTGTACTTTCAAAAGTCCACAGCATTTTCTGATTTCCCACTGTCTTCAAACATTTATCTGTGATTTAATGGGTGATTTAATGGGTCTGTACCAAATACAGGTTTTAATCCACTGACTGCATCAGGAGGGTATGTGGTAATTTGTAATTGACTGATATATTTGTTTAGAATATATCTTCGAACAAGAAATAAATTACCAATCCGAGGATTTCAAAGTGCTTGTAAATAACTATGTTTTACTTCTCATATGAGAAAAGGGCATACTCCTTCATTTTCCCCCAATTTATTAACTTATTGCGAACATTTCCATTATCCTTTTGTAACTCTCTAATCTGTGACTATCTGGGATATCTGATTCATTTGCAACTTGCAACTGAACACACATTTTGCCATTATCAAAGCTGATGACACAACTGACATTCATTATGCACCATCCACGGCCCAAGTGGTCTAAAGTGCTCACTATTACTGCCATCTGACCTCTGTCTGTGTGGGTTCAAATCTCGGGTTCGAACAATGTAATTACATGAGAAAGCTTGCCATTAGCTTCTAGTGGGTCAGTGATTCTTTCTGGGTTTTCCCCCGTTATTTCTGGGTTTTCCCACCATGTATAGCCTATCTTGTGCTGAAAAATGGCATTAAACCCTACAACAACTATGATCTTGTCACAGGACAATGGATATTATTAAATATATCAGAATAAACAGAATAGTCGTAAAATGAAGGATCAGAATGAGTGAGTGTTATTGCTCATTTTCCCTCAAAAGTAAATAGGTAAAAATGAAATACTTAATAGTATTAAATCAAATATTAAGGAAACTCAACAGCTTTATAAGCACTGTTAAAGCTTTTTGAAGGCCTTTTCCACTTTTTCAAATTCTAAATGGTTTATGAAGACCAGCCACATATTCAAGGGTCTTCCAAGACCTGTGCAAACCATGTGGTAATAAGACCTGGAATGTCAGTCTTATAACCCATGAAAACAGATCTGCAGGTGCTACAGCCATACATGGACAGTCTTGGGTACTAATGACCACTGTCAGAAAGAGCTGGAGGATAATCTCCCATCAAACACATGGAGAATGGAAACTCCCCATAAGCCAGAAACTGTGTAGTCATCTCCTGTATGAGTCTCCTCACCTGTCACTCTAGTAGTGCCTGGTATGTGTAGAATGAACACCTCCAATGCACACTGATCATCCACTGCAAGTTGATATTCTGTAATGGTCAATGAAAACATGAATCTTAGAATCTTGCAGGTGGAGCTTTCATGGCAACTCATGCTACAATATAGATGACATCTTAGGGTGGTGACTTAAGATGTAAGTATCCACTGATCTTGCCTTCAGCCAACTCTCTCTGCCATTTAAATGTTTCCTTCGCACTGTGGACCATGACCCTCTGACTACACTGAGCAATACTGAAGAGTACTTGGTACAGGTGAGGCATATCTCATTAGTGTCCTTGTTGGCCTTAAACTTAGTGCATTCAAAACAACTGGTCACAATTTGTTTGTTCTATACAACAAAGAAAAGTGCAAACTAAGGAGACGTAACGACCTGACAGTATAAACTATATCAAGAACTGCAGTCATTATTAAAATGAGTAATTCAAATAGTGTTAAAAAATTTCAGCAAATATCAACATTACCATATGCCAATACAATGACAGAAAACAAACTGTGAAAAATATGCACATTTATTGATAACAAAAAGTTACTAATATATAATGCAGTAATCTTTATCAACAATACTGTACCAACTTTACATTTTGAAAAGCAGAATTAATGATGATCTTGACAGATGTCAAGTGGCACTGCTGTGCAATGATACTGTACCAAAACAAAACTTAATTAAAATAATATCCAGTATATGGGTAGGTAAGCTGAAAGAGATATTTCTCTTTGTATGATAATGTAGGAAAGATACAATTTTGTGTTTTTTTTTTCTGGAAGCGCTGGACATGAGAGGTAGAAGAGTTTATTTTCTTAATGATCATGTAATTGTGTAGGGTATTAAATGGGGAAAATATAGACAATTTCAAATCGTGTAGGTACATATAAGCACACCAATCAAATTAATGTACAGTCCAGCCAGTCCGTGTCAATGCATTTGATAGAATGAGTTGAAAATTCAGCAGAAAAGTTACAAGTAGGATTGACAGAATGTAACTGGAGAAAATAATACATATTTAAGTCATGAACATCGACATTTGTAATTCTTTTAAATTGTGATTCCATCTCATTTGATTGCAGTGAATGAATATTTCATCTTAATTTAAGGTGAAAGGGAGAAGGTTTCTATAGCATTTACTGATGGAAAATCCAAGAAAACTGGTATATTAGCAGATTCACTGTATATACTCAAATCCAACTGCAAACAACATGGTCCCTGATCAGCCATCACATACTGTACAGGCAGAATAATGTCTACACTGCTTGCTCAAATGATCAAGCCTAACGAACTGCATAGACCCAAATATGCCAGCAAATAATGTGCCAGCAGATCTGGGTCTGAGCAGTCTTCAGTTGGAATCTGCTTAGAGGCAAGTATATATTGCATTCCTGTATATGTTGCATTCCTATATATATATATATATATATATATATATATATATATATATATATTGCATCCTGTACATATTGCATTCCTGTCTATACTTGCTCATAAGTCAAGTCAAACTACAAACAATAAAGATCCTGCTCTGACATAGCATAATGTGTCTGCAGATCAGGATCTATGTTCTTTTGTTGTATTGGTTACTCCTAAATAACTGCACAGACCCAGATCTGCCAGCACATTATGCAATCGCAGATCTGGGTATGTGCAGTTTGCAAATGGAATCAAGTGAATATATATGATACATGTTATTACCTTCTCTGTCTGCATATCCCTGAACGCTTGATATCCTCCTGTTTCATTGTATTTGACTTCTGTCACAATATAATTTAGCATAGCCAAGTCATCTTCTAGGGTGTACATGTTTCTTCCTTCTGTACCTTTAGAATTTGTGCTCCTGGAATGCCCATTGAAAAGAAAAAAAGACTGCACAATTTTTTTTGAAAAGAAAATTCATGTCACTTTTGCCAAGCTTTATTACCATACATGCAATTTACAATGGTCTGCATGGTTAAACAAATAAAACTACAGTCAATCAGCAGTAGTTTAAAAACCTCACCATTGCCACAGTTATTTATTCAGCTGGAGCAATATGCTTGCAAACAAATGAAATAATTGAAGATTCAGACAATGACCGTGTCAAGACTACATGTCAAGCTGATTTTCTTTTGAAAGTGATCTGATCATTAGGTAGGACTGATCTGCAGGAATGAGATTCAAAATGTTTTGATTTTCTAATATTGTATATTCTGCCAGCATGAATATTTGCTTACATACTTCATTCTATTTTAAGAATTTAGTATACAGAAAAAAATATTTCCCACGCTTTTCGTTGTGCATAGGTTTGTTTTGTAAAATAAGTCCTATCCAGTAGTGTTCATACCAAAATACAGTCTTGCAATTTGTAAGTATGATATTGCTTGCACCAATGTATTTTAAGGAGTACTTTACACTGCACATTATACATACACCCTATGCATAACAGGTCTCTAGGTAGATAAATGAAATTATGTTGCAGAAGCCACTTTTCATCTTTGAGTCAGTGACCTTGGCCTTAAACCTTTCAACACCCAAACTGACAGGCTTTTCCTTATATTAAGTGCGAGCCACCTACACAGATTGGTCCAGGACTGTGACACAGAACTAATGTTATTGTCCAGAAACCATTGTCTCTTTCAGATACAGTGACCTTGGTCTTTGTCATTTTGATCCCCAAATCAACAGGCTTCTTCCTTGCCACCAAGTGCAAGCCATTCACAAAGCTTGGTAACAAATGATAATTCATATCATTGTATGTATAAACCACTTCTCTTCTTTCAACCAGTGACTATGACCTCTGACCATTTCACTCTGAAATCATCTGGGTTCTTCCTCCCACAAGTGCAAGTCATCCAAAAGGCTTGAGAACCACAGATGGTGAAGCACTTGAGTTTTTATGTGGGAACCATCCATTTTCCTTTCAAAGTCAGTGCCCTTGACCTTTCATGCCAAAAGTGACAAGATTCTTCCTTACCCCAAGCACAAGCCATCCACAAAACATGTATATAGTAAAGAACTTGATTTATTGTGTCAAACTCATTTTTCTTTTTGTTTGTGACTTGGTCTTTGACCTTTTCAACACAGCATCAACGTTTAGAAACTGTAGATGGATGTAACCTCAAGTTTATGTGCAGAGACCATTTTTCTTCTTTCACTATTTTTATTGTCTACCAACATTTTATGCCTATTTTTTATTTTACAGGAGGCAATATCAGCTGTATGCTATTGTAAATAACAATAATACCAATATCACTCATATGATATTTGTATGTTTGTGAAAGCAAGTTCATATATGTACTTAATTGCAGAGAGGAAAGAAAAACTGAAGCAGTAAGCAGACACTTTATCTTTTAGGTCTAACAGAAAATAATCAGTGTAATTCCAGTTCCATGCTTAAAAATCATCATAGTGATCAATTTGAATAAAATTTCTATGTTACTCATTTATTCACCCTCTATTTACCAAAAGTTAATCATGGTTGCATAACCTAATTTTATTTCTTTGAGAAAAGACCTTGTCAGCACTATTAAACATGTTGTTATACAATAGTTTCATACGCACTTTCAATAAAGTTACTTAAACAATTTTTCATTTCAAATAACTTGCTGTAAATTTTAAACCAACCATAGATAGCAATAAAGGCAGCCATTTCTGAATCATGCTTTCAAACCCATGCCCAGTAGGTGCTACAATTTGAGAGAAAATGTAAACATTCTAACACGTTTTATATCTATGTAAGAAATTAATTGCAATCTTTACAAAATTCAGAAAATCTAGAATTCCTGTGTATTTTGGTTTCTTTTTTTTAATTTTATGAATGGAAAATTTCAGTTGTGAGAAACCAGAAATTGTGAAGATCTGGATATTTGGATAAAAAAAAGTAAAGAAATCAGGAAGTATCAGGGAGAAATACATACCTGGTCAATTTTTTTAAAAATCTTTTATTAAACACTAAAATTACATAAATTAATTACACAACAAATTTTACATTATGTAAGAAAAATGGTATTTACTACATGAAATACCATATAATAATGTATATATATTAACATGTACAATTTCAAAACTTTATCATTTAAAGGTATTTAGTGGATTCAGTTAGGTTATATTCCACAAAAAGTGTTAGGTGTTTTACAAATACAATAGAGTATATTCATTCCCATGACTTCACACATATCAGTTTTCAAAGCTAACCTACTTAGAATTTTAAAACTTTTCTTCCGGCTCACAGGACTATTTAATTTAATCTCTAAGGTGCACTATTTTGTTCATTTAAATAACTAGTTTTATTAAAACTTTATCAATCATGTTTTCTAAAACTATTTTATAAAATCTTTTTTAAACTTTTTGCAGTGAGAATTTAGCATTAACACAAACCTGTGATTCTGAATAATTATCATAGGTGATTCTCAATAATCATTACAGGTTACTTTCCTTGCTTTAATAGACAAAACGGCAACTATAGTATTATTTTTAAATTAAATGTGACCATATTTTATGGCATATCAATGTATGCACAAACCTGAAAGCCTTCTACACTAAAATGCTTCTGCCAAATTTTACCAAATTCTAAAAAGTGGTTGTAAAAGGTATTACTGTATTTAGCAACAGTTGCCATAATTTTATGATGGATCAGCATCATTTGTATAAATCTTTAAGTTTTTCACCCAAGGATGCTTTCTATCAAACTTGGCCAGATTCTTTTCAGCAGTTTTAGGGAAGAATTCCTTCAAGTGTTGGTCTTCTTTTCAGTAATGGTGGTCACAGCTGATAGCAGATCAGCACAATTTGTACAAATGTGGAATGTCTTCAAGCCATGTTGCTGTCTCTTAAATTTGGTCTAATTCCATTCAATGGTTTTGACAATGAAATCATTGAAGAGTTTGTCTATATTGTGTAACATTAACTTTTCTTTTTTTAGTAACAGTGGCCATATTTGAAGGCAGATTAGCATCTTGAAGGCCTTCCTGCCAAGATTCAGTCAAATTTGATCAATTTCTGAAACAGCCATTTTGTCAAAGAAAGTAGTCTAATGGGTTGTTACTATTTTTAGTATCAACAGCCATATTTAATGTTGGATTTCAATCATTTTTACAGACTGAAAGCTCTTGGTTCCAGTACAGTCTCTGCAAAATTTGGTCAAAATTGGTCTAGCAATTATTATGGGTAAAATAATAATTGATGATGGACTTATAATGGACAACATGTTGGATGTATACGCATTCCCTAAGCTCATATGGCCTCATGACCATGTGAACTAAAACCATCCCATATCTGTACTCACGCATACCATCCCTTACCCACACCTGTCCAAAAACATTATAGCACACCTTGACTTTGTATACAGGACTGGTAGAATGACATCAGAAGGTTCCATCCCATCATCCACTAAACTATTCTTTTGTTTCTTTGATGAAGTTGGATATTGTCCTTTCTTTAATCTAAAATCAGATGTAAAATGAATTTGGCATTTTAAAGCATTTCCAGACTTGTCCACATGTTAAAGGTTTTCAGATCTCTGAAATAGAATGCATACATCAAAAAGCCTGCATTTATGACCCTGTAAAGTGGTCTATATATTCATATAATGAAATGTAAAATTCACTGTACAGCACTCACCAAAAAATGCTCTGAACCAGACGGTTATTCTGCATTGCTGATTATTCTTATAATCTCTGCATTAGAAATTGGCATGATAATAAGAGCAAAACAAATTAACAATTCCCTATGCTGGTATGAAAGTAGAAATTTGAAAACTTAATGTACTGTGGAAGCAAACTTTTTCTTCAAGTTAGCAGTTTTTCTGAGTTTTTAATGTCATAGAGAAGAGGTTTCACACAGGATTAATCATTTTATTCAACAAACAGTACCTCATGTTAGCGTTTTAAAGGCTACTGCATTTGTATGCGAAAATATGAACCGAGTTTCATAGTAATACTGCACAACCTTGGTAGTTGGTAATCCCATACAAATGCGTGTGTGTGTTTGGGATTTTTAACATAGCTTTAATAGTATTTCAGTCATATTGCTGTGATATCTGCTCTGTTGCAATTTATAGCAATGTCTATCACTGGGGCATCATGCCAGAGACATGTAGAATGATGACCCACCCAGTCACATTATCATGACACCAGGCCGACCAGTCCTAACACTAACCTCTTAATGCTGAGTACCTAGTGAGGCAACTGTTAGTACCATTTGCATAAGTCTTTGGTTTGACTCTGTCAAGGTTTGAACCCAAGACCTCCCACATCCGAGGTGGATGCTCTAACCCATAAAAAAGCAATGACCCTTTTTTAAATACTCAATTTGTCATTCTACTTATGGTTTAATTATTAAAAAAATACACTACAAGAAACAAAGCAATCAAATTTAAGCTGTATTCCAAAATAAATACACAACCGAAGATTCCTCAATATACAATAACAATATTAATGCATATATAGCACTGCCCAG
This sequence comes from Sinohyriopsis cumingii, assembly GCA_028554795.2. Taxonomy (NCBI): domain Eukaryota; kingdom Metazoa; phylum Mollusca; class Bivalvia; order Unionida; family Unionidae; genus Sinohyriopsis; species Sinohyriopsis cumingii. The sequence continues at coordinate 133,628,547 of CM068829.1, forward strand.
CCAGCTTTGAACTTTGTTGCATGATTGACATTAGTTTAAAAAAGATTTTTCTTTTTAGTCTACTTGAAACTAAAATTTAGAGTCATGTTGTGAATGAATGCAAATTGCAGTAACTTTTCCAGTTGGTCTGGACTGGATGGACTATGAGTTTTCCTTTCTGATTCAACTCAGTTCTACTGGTTATGGACAGGATCTATTAGATATGTCAAATCCACATGAAGTACATGTGATTTGAGCAGGGATGAACGTGTCTTGACTCAGCTGTTATGTGTGTTTCTATTCTGTCACTGAATGTTCTGAATCATGATGTGGGAAAAATATGAACTATTTCAATTGAAATTAGCCCAACAAATCTATGTAGTATCACATTCGTTTTATTTTGAGTGCAGTAAGGAGAATGCGATTGCAGTTGGTAATATATGTAGTTGAAATTACAGTACCATTTAGCAGTGTGTGATCAAGTTTTAGAAACCATGACATAGCTCATGTAATTATGTAATTCAGATTTGCAGAACTAAATAAGAAAGTACATTTTGAAGAAATTCAAGAGGCAAAAATTTAAGTATATTTTTTGCCATTCTTATTACCAGCTAAAGAAGACATCTTTATGCTTTGTCACCTGCATGCTCTTTGTAGGGACCCAAGTTATGTTATGACCTGTATGGCGTCTATCACTAGCCTTAATCCAAAACACTATAAAAAGGTAAACATAGAAAATTGCAAACCAGCTGGTTGATGACAGCCCATTCAGCCAGCAAAAATAAAAATTCTTCGTTGTCTTGGCTTTTTGGCTCTGAGGTCCTTACTTTTCTAATTAAACCTTCAGTTGCATTTTTTTTTCTAGAACTTACTACTTTGAATTGTAAATCTCTGATAAGTATGCAATAGCCCTTGGCCTCAATATGCTTTCCTGTGCTATTTTTATATACCCAAGAGAGCAATGGTCATAGCCTGAACCATTCTGTTTATGAAAACTTATGAACAGTTCTCCTAAATAACTTTTTAAATGATCAGAATGGTATTTTCAATACTACATTTTATGTGGATATTGTGAATATCAATTTCATTCATTGGCTTCTCTGAAAGTTACCTTTGTGAAACTTGTCCACATCATTCACTTTATCATCTCTACTTTCAAACAGACAAATTAGCTTCTTAAGTCCATCCACAAACAAATATTATAAACTAAAACATAAAGATTCACAGGAGTGTACATATTTTGTTTACAAAGTAGTTCCTACAAACTATATTATTTTTAGATGCACATACCATGCAGTATCAAGACATTCTGTATCACAAAATACTGAACAATTCTGACAATGTAAAGCTAAAAGTTGCCTGCCCACAATGGTGACAGTAAGAAAGAGTTATCTGCCCCTTACAAGTTGGGATTGGTGCATATTCCCATCTATATTTAAATTACTACTGGAGCAGAATGTACAATATGTCAGTGGAATGTGACTGTGGTTGCACTAAAATGCAAGTGTTGTTGGTGACTGCACTAAACTGAAATGCATATCCATTTTATCTTGGGTAAATTCTCTATATGCAGAGTGAATAACCGATCTTATCTAGGATAGTGTCTCAGCTGATATGTCATCCTTTCTCTATTTCAAAAGTAGAAATAGATGAGCTCTCCCTCTTTGAACCAGCTTAGTTCACTATATTCACCACTTTAAGGCCTTCACTATGTCCTGTACCCTGCCCTGAGGTGAATGGTCCAACATGGAAAGAGTTTTCACCGCAAAAGATTCACTGCCCATGAATGGGATCCTGTTCTTGGCAATGAAGGCTGAGGACATCATGAATGAAATGCAACCATCCCAAAAGAGCTATAGTGAGGTTTGACCAAAAAGGCATGTATTTCACTGAACCTGCCTGCTGTAGATAGAACGAGAAGGAGTTATGTTTCATGTTTTCTAATTTCATGGTGTTTGTTTTATGTAATCATATCATTATATATCTTTTTATGTTTTAGGTGTTGTCTAATGTTGTAAAGTGCTTAGAGCTTCTTAGGCACTATACAAAGTCCTTATTATTATTATTACTATTATTATTATTATTAATATTATATGATCCAGACAAGCATGTTCAATTGATCTGGATTTAGATGAAACTCCTGCCATCATGATTTTCAATGTAATTTTCACTTCCAGATTAAACAAGTTGTTTATCAATGATTTTTGGCACTTGATGGGAGTAATCATGATAAGACAGTACCTGATTCTCTTTGGGATCCAATATGTTGGCTGCAAACCAATTTCATCATTAGAAAGAGCATCGACTGCCTTCAGATCTGGAACTGGACTGACAGTGGATGCAAATTTTGCATTCCACCGTGTCACCAATAAATCCATCAATTGTCAATCCCAAAGGGTACAGATCTAACTGAATGTTGCGGGATAAGGTGGCCATTCAGCTTAGACCGTATTCAGTGACGTCAGAATTTCATGTGGCACATTAGCATGCCACCATATTGGATTACCAGCGAAGATCGACACTTGTAGTTGCTAATCAGACGTGAAGTATATAACAATGTCAAAGGCAGTGAAAATCAAAGAAAATCAAAGATATATCGATACATTAGACAGTACAATGAAGCAAAGATATATAAGTAAATGTAGTTTGATAGATGATTTAGATCCCTATCAAATACCAAAGTCAGAGTTATGTACTATGGAGGTCTTATATCCATGCATATAGTAAATTATTTGATTTATGCTAAGAGTTTGTATACCATAGAAGAAAGGAAAGCCTGGAAAAGCCTTGATGCATACAATCAATTTACTTCTGGATGAGTTAGAGAAGTTTCTATGTGCATGAAAAATGGATACCAAATTGATCTGGGAAAAGTAATATATACATAATCATCATCATCATCATCTTCTCTCTTTCTCGTTTCCACCACCCCTTCTCTCCCTTTTCTCTCATCTTTTCACCATCCCTCCTCTCTCTCTTCAACCCCATCATCTTCCTCTGATGTTGGCATTTCAGTTGATGCAGATAGATAGCTCATGAGTGCATGTACAGATATTATACCACCTACAAAATTAATAAATTAAATATATAGTCTAGATGCCAGTTTTCATGATGAGCTATCAGAAACATATTTGAAATACACTCCAGAATTTCAGATTTTAGTTCTTAACCTTGTGGATTAAAAAACTAGTATTCCCACTTGTGGATTTGCCACTTGAGAGAACACATATTGTTTTCACCCACTGGATGAAATGCATCCTTTATGTATTCCAACAGCTTCCTTTATGTGAAATTAGGAAACAGTGCAATTCATTAAAAATTGGGGTTACCAAATCCCAGGTAGAAGCATTGGAGCAGGCAAAACGAGGACAATTTAAGATTAGACTCTGCAGAAACGCAAAACAAGCAGAATAATTGCTTCAAAATTCAAGGCAGTTTGTCATGCAAACTCAACACAGCCAGGACCTTGCCTGATCAAAAACATATGTTATCCTGACTTGAGAAAATTCAAATCGATTCAACCTAATTGGGGACTGACATATGAGCCAAAAGCCAAGGATCAACAGATACAAGCTATGAAGAAAAATCACACAAACTTCATGATTCATTCTTCTGGTCTTGTTATTCATATAACTCATCCCGAGATTGGAGCATCACATCATACAACTGTTGTGGAATTGGATCTTTAGAGATCAAGTGTCCATATACAATTAGAGACACTGGCCTGAGTAAAGCTGACACTGATAAATCATTCCTTGTGAGAGATTGCAACAGTGGACTAACTCTTGACAGAACACATGAGTATTATTACCAGGTTCAATTCCAACTGTTTGTATGTGATACAAATTATGCAGACTTTGTAGTCTGGACAAGACAATCAATTCTTAATGAGAGGACTGAGAAATGCCATGTGTTTTGGGAAGATATACTTCCAAAAGCACTCCACGTGTTTAGAGTTGGAGTTCTCCTAGAATTGTTGACCTGATGTTATACATGCTTGCCACTACAGAATAGCAAAGGGGCAACACCTGGACCAAGCACTGCAATAGACCAGCCGTCACAGCCTACATGACTGCCACTACAAAATAGTAAAATGACAACACCAGAACCAAGCAATGCAGCGCACCAGCCATCAGAGTCTATATGGTGCTTCTGCCAGAAGAAGGAATATGGACAGATGGTTGCTTGTGATGACCAAGATTGTCAATTTCAATGGTTTCATTTTGACTGTATAGGCATTGTATCAAAGCCAAAAGGAAAATGGCATTGCCTTGAATGCATAAAAACCTGTAGCAAGAGTAGGGGTAGCAAATTCAAGTGACTCAGAAATGTTTTATCTATGCAAAAGCCTTAAAGCAAACAAGTCTTGTGTTCTGGTCTGGTATTACTGTATCATGATTATTGCTTTTATGAGAGAGAGAGAGAGAGAGAGAGATTAATATATTTATAATGATAAAGGCTTGTGTGTTTGATAATGATCGTGTTTTATCTATTCAAAAGCCATAATGCAAACAGGTCTTGTGTTTTGATCTGTCAGTACTGTATCATGATTAGTGCATTTACATGACAGGGAGAGAGAGAGAGAGAGAGAGACAGACAGAGAGAGAGAGAAAGAGAGATGTAGAGATTTTATGCCAATTTATGGGATGCAATTTTCAGTTTCAAGGAAGAAAGTAAATATCATTACATAACTTACACTGTATTTATTGATTTACTATTTATGCTGAAAATGTCAACAGACAAAAACATATAATAAATAGCTTTGATACTCTCTCTCCCTCATTAGCATTTCTTATATGAATACATTTACAGCTTCACATTTACTAGCCCATGGAACATTTGGGCCTTTTTATGTCAAGAAAAATGCACCATTTCAAGAAGACAATAAATATCAATAGATAACTTGAACTGCATTTATTGATAGGATATTGCAGTTGAATCCAAAACCGTCCATAGCTGAACACAATTTCTTAAGTACTTTTGTGTTCTATTTATAACCCATTTTTCTCACTCTCCGGTTACGATTTCCCACACACATAGACTTAATCATTACATTACCAGCCATAGGAACTTTATGCTCACTCTCTCTCATGTATTCCAGATTAATAAACCTCTCTCTCTATTTTTATATACATCAACATCCCACATTACTACATTTCTAGATGATAGCATAATCATTTTAATCAAAAGATACTATTCTTATGTATTTTTTATTTAATTTATATTTGATTTAATTTAATTGTTTGTAAGTTTTAAAATCTTTTTATTTTTAATTTCATTACATGTCAAAATAATGTAGTTTTGTTTACTAAGAACTCAATATTTTCGTCAGAATATAGTTTGACCCTGACTTTTCAGTTGTAAACACCTAAAACTGACCTAGTTCCCGGCCTTGATTTCAGAAATCACAGAGACAAGTAAACAACTTTTATTTTTATCCTATTCTTAGACTAAAATGATTGGTTTTTGTCAAGGTCATACTATGTGCCATTAGATGTAAATACTTCTCGAAGATTCTGGAAAGTTGACCCTCATCCGGGAATTTGTTATGCATTTCAAGTTACTGTATAATCTTTGTTTATAGTGATATTTCTCAGTCGTTCTTTAAAACACGAGGACTTAAAGGAGTTCTTTTGTTGTGTCAGTTTGGAGTTATTTTAATTTTTATTCAAATTATTTGGATTCAAAAGGTTTCATTCTTTTTCATGGAAATATATGAGTGCTCATACACAATTCTTGGACAATTCAAACACCGGATTATTGTTTGTGAATAACACAGAACAAAGACCTTACAATTCCACAAAGGATACGGTATACGTCATCACCTTCCATCATGGATTCTTCGTCGAGACTCGAATGTGAATTCATTAGAACATTTCATTATTACAACTTCTAAAATTTAATTCGTGGATTATTCTTGGATAGTTTTTGGATCTGATTCTTAAAACTGTAAGTTCTTATTTTTTCATTTTTACAGTATTTTTGCAGGGAAATAAATTATTTGTTAAATTTTTCAAAGCCTGTTGTTTTCACGCTTTCATTTGTTACTGTTTATTCGAGCCCAAACACATAACATAAGACTATATTTGGTGTAAAGTTTGTTAATGCAGCACACACTATAGCAACTCTATCAACAGTTGTCAGCCCTTTGTCATCAGTGGTCTGCAAATGGTCAATAGGCATAGTTCCGGATAAAAAAAAGCATACTTTTGTCGCATTAGCATGACTCATTCAATATTAATGCAAAGGTGAGCTAATTTTCTTGACTCCTCTAGCTCTAAAGCTGGTATTTGCTTTTTTTTCCTTCAATAAAAGCTAGCATTATGACAGAGGCCATCATAACTCCTCTGCTGTCTTTTACATCAAGACCTCAATCTGCCATAACAACATCTCCAGGTAGCAGTTTATTTATAAAACCACTATTTTCAGTGACAAACTTATCACTCACTCTGCCGCACCATGTTGGGAAAGGAAAGAGATGGTCCCTTGTGGAGTTACACCAATCAAAAATTTTACTTTATGATGATGTTTGTATGAAGACCAGGTCAAAGCTTTGGCTTCTGCATTTGAAGGGGTTTCAGTGAAGACTTCAAAAGAGTCGATAACTACTACAACTTTACCCTTCAGGTAATGCCTGAATTCCATAGGTATCATCTTCTTGATCTCCTCTCTCACAGGCCATCTGATAAGAGGCTGTAAATGAGTCAGCACATGAAGAGTATTCAAAAATGTTCTTTCACTGTTGGCTGTGCACACCGGAATATTATTCCAAGAAATTCATTGTGAACATTGAGTTGTAGTTTCATTAATGTTAGCATCAACTGATGAAACTTTGTCAAGGATGATAAATGAGTCTCTGTCAAGCATGAAGAAATAAGCAAAAAGACTTGCATTAAGATGTGGTGTGTGGGCAAACCAGTCAGATAGTTGACTTTGTCATCGTCTCCCTCCAAACTCTCTGCAGTCATCTTAGGGCTGGCTATTTCTGACTTCAGCTCCATGTTTTCCACAGTCAGTCTTCTCTTGTTGAATTGCCTCCAGATTATGACCCATTATATCGGTTTGGATCTCCCTTGTGTTGTGATCCACAAATTCTTCTGTCTCACATGTTTGGTCATCAGCCAATATGTCCTGGAGTGGACTGAACATACACATGTGTACGGAAAATTCCTGATCTTTATGTCCAAATGTCCAGTATTTGAAATCCACATGCACTGTCTTTCCTCCAACAAATGTTGTATCTGTTTGACATGTTTCTGCCATATGGTGGGAAATCTGAAGTATGACATGTCTTTCTCACGGTCAGCATGATTTCCACACCCGAACATGGCACAAAAGTTTACCATTGCTGCTGAACCAAACTTACAATGTGAAAGAAACATACTAGTAGTGTTGCCATACACATGGCATTGTAATCCAACATGGCGCACGCCAAAACTGAGGATGGCACATGAATGTGATCTATTGTTGATTCCTTTGGGACAGTGAGTCTGGTAATATACTGAGTCCATCCAGAATGTATTGGACCCAAATGTTGATTTGTTATTTATTAAACCACCAAGAAAACATCACAAACCATAAAGCAGGGCTTGGGATTTGGCCCCTCCCCCATTCTGCAGTTATTCACCACAATCAAATTGTCAGCTAGAATGAGTATTACTTTTCCATAAAGCATCTCATGACACTATTAAAATGCTTTCACTATGGCATTCATCATTAAGATACTGATGTGCAATTGTCAATCCTGAGTGGGAACTCCTGCCATTAGCAAAGTGAGGTTCAACTATTTGCTGTGATGTGACTTCACATAATTAGAAAATAAGATTATCTGAACCAGTGGGTAAAGATTTAGTCACCATTAGGACAACAAAAACAGTTGTATTGGTCTACAAGCAGGCAATACAAGATTATGAAATCTGCTGCCGCACTCAGACCCAATAGGTAAAAAAATTCAAGATTCAATTCTTTACAAGAAATGAAGCTATCATCAAAATGATTTCAAAGCACATTCCTGAGGAAGACTGACTGTTCAGATGTATTCTTAACTCCATGCCTATCAGGAAGAAATGTTGAGATGGGATGATACTCGATTATCCTTTTTGACAATGTATCCAAGGCTGAGTAGAATTCATGTCTTGATTTAAAATGTATCTCACCCGTCATTTTTACAGTATGTCATCCATAATTCTTGAGACATGTAAGATGATTTAAACTACTGTGAAGTCTCCCTCGTGGATGACATTTAATGTTTCCATTCTAAACTCTTTTGTCCAAATGAAAATGTGAAGAGAGCAGAGGTCTAAAACTGGCTGAAGAGTGCTGTTCGACTTTGGAGTCTGAATCAAAGCCTGGTGTGTTTTGAGCAACCTCTACTGCTCTTTTTGAGACTATTTATTTGCTGCTGGAGATCATCTACATTGAATGGATCTTTTGGGACAATTATAGCTATAGGAACCCTAACTGCGATCTGAAAACTCTCTGAAACAACCTGCACATTCCATGTATCAATGGGGCAAAATCTTTCCCATTCTATAGCAAAGTGTTTAAGTTCTCACCTTGCCCCAACCAGGAAATTCAACAGGGTGGCATGAGATTGACCTCATTTCTTTCTGGAAGGAGACTGGCATGAAGAGAAATTCGACAAAAATGATCCACAATCATGTGCTTTTCATCCATATTAATTCTTGAGAACCATGGCTTTGTGTACAGGCTCTGTAGGACTGCTGTCCCATTTGGTATGACTATGATGTCCTTTCTGTTCCTCTAATCCCATCACCAAGGTCGCTGATGCTGTTATGGAATCGACCAACATGTATCATGCTGCCCTGTTCACCACTCACCATTCATGAAATTGATTCCTATGTCTGTCCAGTGGGCAAGGATAAGCTTTGTTCTGCTTCCTGGAAAACTGACATCGCTACCAGGTCCAGCATACAGTCTATAGAGACAACATTCTGAGTCAACTATTGTTTGTCAATGAAGTGTTTATAGTCCATCTTTACTAATGACATGTTTGAAATACCCAGGTCTGCTAAATCCTGTTGATTGCTGGGACTTCTGTATTAAACACGGGCTTGATTTGTGCAGTGTTTTATTAAAATTGGACAGCAGTCATTGATACGAAAAAAGGTCCATTTACACTGAAGTTGTCTTTCTAAACAATGCAGTATGTCAGTGGCTCAACCTGACTGTGGTAAGTGCTGCATTGCTGGTTGGTCTTTCCTGACTAACAAGTTGATGAATGTTGGAACTGTGAACAAAACTGCTGATGGAACTGGAAGAGATGGACAAGATTCTGGTTGTAACAGGGGAAAAACCTCTTCAATCGATGTCCCAAAGGCAGAGACTTCTCGTCATCATTGGGTCAAGCAAAGATGAGAGTGCTTGTCAACATGATTCATCATCTAATGAAGAATGTGGTGACATAGAGGTTTCTTTGAAAGTTGGATGGTGTTGTTAAAGCCTGCTAAGAGTAAAGTAAAACCATGATAATGGCATGTCCCAATAGAGATACAGTAACTTCAAGGTAAGCACTAAGTAATTCATCAATAGTCTTAGCATGGAATTGGGCATCTGAGACGACAACATCTTTGTGGAGGGAAAAATGAACCATATAAGTAAGGTTTGATGGGCTGTCCTAGGGGCCAGGGTTATTCAACATGAATCTTGTTGAGATGGAACTGTAGAAGTACCAAGCCCACTTGGCTCTATAAATGGTATAGACTGGCTCATGGCTCTTGGTCAAGTCACCATATCAACTAGGCGCTCTGGAATTAAACTGGCCATAGAACAACATGTGTGCATTTTGGCACTATAATAGGTGGGCTGATCCCTAAGAGTGCTGGTGTTATGATGTTGAGACAAAATATGAGATATCTGATCAATGCAAGCAGTATCATCATTCAACATTATCAGCAAGACGCTTCGGGTGCTAACCTCATGTGATCTAAATATGATGGCAGAGTCTGACCCAGATGGAAAAGGGCCGTATTTTCCTCCCTTTCTATCAGTGCCCTGGTCATGCTGAGATAGGTTATGGGATACTGGATACACAATACTGGTCCCACCGACATCAGGTGAGACAGTGTCTTAGCTGGAATCACCTGCCATCAATCTGCCTCATATATCAGATGAGGTGACTAGCAATTCTACCTTTGCATCCTATTTGTACTGCAAAAAGCATCTTTTCAGGTTGAGGAGGTGAAGGTGACACTGGGACTGCATGCATAGCCATTACTGAAAAGGTTCACCTGATTTTCTTCTTCACTGGTGTGCCCTCTACCCACCATATAAAATTTGTGGATTGAGGTGACACTAGTGTTGATGCTGATGACATCCTTTTTTAATATTGTGCTTATTCACCTTCCCTTATTCTTCACTGCAGTCCACTCATTTCCTGTCCATTGTATGCATACTTTACATGCAAGTGGCATCTCGCACATTCCAGTCTTATACTATGATTACTGCCCACCTGTTTTGTGTGATTGCATTGGCTGCACTTTGTCCACCTGTATAAACACCTGTAAACACAGGAAGCTAAATGATATCTAAATAAGTGAAGCTAGTAAAATGTAGTTTTACAAAGTAACAAACTGGATATTAGAACAATTACACTCTCCATAGAAAACTACCTGTAAATACTGGAAATACAAGTGACAGCTTACACAAGTGAAGCCCATTATGCATCATTTCATAATAAATTAAGTGGATGCTAGTGGACTATTACACTGTCTATAAAAAAAATGGCCTGTAAACATAGCATTAAGTGATAGCTGATACAGGTAAAGCCAGTGAAGCATCGCTTTACAAAATACTAATGTGAATGCTACTTGACTATTAAACTGTTCACAGAAAATTACCTGTTAAAATAGAGTATCAGTTACAGGTATACAGGTTAAGTTCATGGTGTATCACTTACAACATTACTCGAGTGGATGCTGTTCAACATTTTAATCATCAGAAAAGTTAAAATAATAGACTGCAATTTATATGGCCACTTAAAACCACTTAATTCCAAAATGCACTGCTGCGAGCCAAAGATGAAAAAAATGCCATGCTATCTCTTTCCCCTGTGGCATCCAGCAAAAAGATTTCATCATTTCTCATGAAAATGCATAACCTATCATTGTGATCCAGAATAAAAGTTTCTCATTCAAATTGATCAGCAAGAGAATACCTTCATTCACGTGTAACAGATTATTTCATTAGTTTATTGATGACATGTTGTAGTTGATGCATATTCTTGGAAAAGGAGGAAATCTTAGCATAGGCTAAGACAGTATAGTGGATATTTGCCTGTGATTTGCAGTGAAGGCCAAAATGATTTCTCAGCAGTCATTCCAAATATTTTCAATTACTGTTGATAGCAAATCAGCATCGTTTGTATAACTTCGAAAGCCCTTCATGAAAGAATGTTTTCTGACAAATTCATACTTCTAGTTTCTGAGAAGAATCCATTAAAAAAATAGACATTTTAGTAATGGCAGCATTAAAAAAAGAAAGGCCTTTATGCCTGGATGATGGAAAATTTTGTCAAATTCTGTCGAGCAGCTTGTGAGAAGGAGTTAAAGTGTTAAAAGGATGATAAATATTTTGAACGAAAGGAAGTTATCTAAAATCTTTATTCAATATTAGTATATTTAAATTTGTTTTGTTCAAATTCTTCAACCTAATATGATTATGGCATTCCCGGCTTCCATCACATTCCAAACAGAACATAAAAATGTGTCCATCTGCTACTTTCAGATTTTGATGAAAACAAAGTAAGTATAATCAATTGGACTAAAAACTGAGGAAGAGTTATGATTTCGACTGCCAAGTGTGTGAGATATTCCTGAAAATATTACCTCTCAGTCGACTTGAGAACATGCAACACAAGGCTGTTATTTAGGCAGTAAGTGCCAAAACAAAATATCATGTGATAGTCCTTACATTGAAGGACTAATCACACCTGTAAGGCTACCCCTACTCTGCATAAATTGCTTTTTCAGTCACAAATTATTGACTTATAAGGGAGTATATATGGTAATGCTAGATCTGGTTTTAAACTCATTGTATACATAAGTAAATAAGATATTATAAATGAAGTATAATAATTAAAATTAGATGAGTTTACCCACTTGTAAGTTCTAGTATCAAGAAGCTTGTTTTGTTGGACACAGTCTTCAACATATTTTGCTGCCAGATAATCATCAGCTGTGATCACAGCACCCTTCTCAGCCAACCTGAAACAACATTCAATACAATTAGTACTGTTACTCGGACTCAATTCCACTTATAAAAATTCAGATTAAGAAAACAATTAAAGCACAGAAGTAACATTGTTGAAAGCAAGACAAATTTTAAAACCATTCGGCTATTAATGTGTGTGTGTGTGTGTAAGAAGACATTGGTAATTACCTTTTGCAAAATCTTGTTACACTAAGTTATGTTTAAATAGGAACCTGGCCACAGCTTGCAAATTGAGACCATCTTGGGATAAAATGTCACTGTACATACGAAGATGTATCCACATACCAAATAATGACCGCAGGGGTCACACTATAAGGCTGTGCAATGTGGTAGTTGATTTATCATTTTGACCAACTTGCAATTACATATCTGTAATCTAGGTACTACTATCAGTTAAAATTAATTACAATTTATAGTTTCTAATGTGCATATGGCTAAAATACACTATCTACTATATATATATATATATATATATATATATATATATATATATATATATATATATATATATATATATATATATATATATATATATATATATATATATATATATATATATATATATTGCATTTCTTGTTTTGCTCTCATTTCTCCCTATTCTGTCCAAAATGGAGAAGTCACTGTCACTTAATTCTCCCTAAAGTTCAGGTCTAGCGTGACTCCTGGACTGTGACTCCTGGACTGTAACTCAAGATTCAATAGACCCTTAGTGGCAGATGATCCCTGTAGCTATGTTACACATGTTTCTGATTACTAATACAAGCATTTTCTGTTCAAAGAGATAAAACCATTTTACCAATGTCTTATTTCAAAAAAGGTTAACATTAGTTACATCTAGATTGATTGAAATGAGAAGGCCTTTGTTGTTAACTTTAGGAAAGATACTTACTTGATGCTTTCCTGTAAACACTTTGATGTGATCTTTCCACCTCCATGCTGGAATACAAATGAAATGTGAGTAGACCTAATAGAAAACTATGCAAGTTATATTCTCAAGTGGCTATACATATTTATTTATAAAAAGTACATGTAATTAGTGAACAAATATGGAACTGTGCTAAATGCTGAGATAATTACAAATGTTAACTTTCATTTGATTTGCAAGACCACTGTTCTAATAAGTCCATACCATATCTAAAATACAACGCTGTATCTGGGCTATATGTAAACACACTGTGTCTAATTTACACACCCTGTATCGGACTTAATACACACTGTATCTGACTTGTAAACACTACATCTGACTGAAATGTACATACATTTTATCTGCTTTACACACCCTATATCTCGCTAGGATTTCAAAACAAGGAGTCCAGGACTCCCATTTTGGTAAAAATAGGAGTCCCACCATCAAAAGTTCCAGTTCCTTCTTTCCTACAAAATCAACACAAACATAAGTGAATCTATTTTTAGATGGAGAGGTTTTCGTAATGTAATCACTCACTATAATATAGTTTCATTACAACAGTCCACTGACAGGATTGCAAATTTATAATTTATTTATTTGTATACATACTTGTAGCAATTTTAGGCAAATAAATAGTATCTGATTTGCTGTTTTTTCCACCGTATTTTGCAAATACGTGTCAAGTCAGAAAACAGCTTAGACCTTAAAGCATATCTTACGAATTCCACAACTAAGCCTTGTCCCATAAGTTTCTGACCTACATAATTTGCATTTTAAAGTTAAATCTTTAATAAAATAATACCTAGGTTTTGGTTTCAATAATTTGTATATTTTTTCTGAATATATTTGCCCGATGATTTAAGAAAACAGACAATCTAATAAACTGGTACATCCCAGACGTAGTGAAGTCCGCCATTATTTCCCGTTAGGCCTACTGGTTCACTTACTTTCAAATTAATTTTATGACGAAATAGTGTATAAGAGGCAGTTAATATATATCCAGATCACCGATTCTGATCTTAAAACACAAGTTTGTATGTTATATCATCAAAGGATAGCATGCAAGAAATTGATAGTTGCGGCCTTACTTGGAAAAGGTTTAATGGTCAATCAGCTATCAAAACATAATACTTGTGAATGAGCAAGAGTTTGTTTGTCAACGTAATTGATATAAAAACTAGGCCTAGCTACTGATGCCTTGATGAATACATTTCGCTACAACACTAGAACTAACCGGGCTAAGGCGAGGGGCATTTAAAAAAAATATGGTATGGTCAGTCAATGTACCTCTTAAATAATCACAGGGCGAAGTCATTTTCGCTTTCCTAATAGGTGAAGGCAAAGTTTACATTTTTAGGCGACTTGTCACCCACTTACGAATGGCATTTTGTCTAAGTCTCAACATGTCTTGATTCTGAGGTCACGTGCACTGCTTATTCCACTACATTTGGAAATGAACACAATAACGAAAGCTAAAGTTGTTTATTTGATGTACGTTTATAAATGACCACATATACATCTCTGGGTCTTTCTGCCTCTGAATTCAATCACTGTAAATCTCAGTACATTTTCCTACCCGGACGCCAGTCAAAGCCTTTGAACTTGCCACCCAGCTATTGCATCATGTTCTTTTTTATGTACTCTTATAAAATGGCAACATGTATGTATCAAGGGGTCTTTCAGTCACTGAATTCTGTCATTGTAAATATCAGCACAGCTAACTGATCAACATTTTTTCCCCACAAAGCAGGTGGCAGAAGCAGGACTGGCAAGTCTTTGAATTTTCCGCACACCTATTACATGCGTACGAAGGACTCCTACCTCAGTGATTTTCTGCATCCCAGATCAAAAATTGGCATCCAAATACGCGTAATTAAGTGTTTCCGAGATCTCTGCAGACTTAATATACACTGTATCTGACTTGCATGTACATAAACTACCAGTACATCTGATTTACACATCATATGATGTCTACTGTGTGGCAGGTTATAGTGATGTTTCACACTGGGGCATCATGCCACTGACATCAAGTATCATGTCCAACCAAGTCACATTATCCTGACACCAGGTCAACCAATCCTAGCACTAATCTCTTAATATTGAGTGCCAAGCAAGGTAGCTGCTAGTGCCATTTTTATGTCTTTGGCAAACACGCCAACCCCTGGTGAGGAAAAAGTGTAATCCAAGTGGACAAAAAGAAGACTCTGAGCAGAAAAAGAGTAATCCACATATAATATAATAAAATTTCAATGAGCATATGTACAAAATGGTTTTGCATGGGTTCGAGTCTAGGATACAGCCAATGTGGGTATGTGAGAAAGCTTGCCAGTAGCTTCTCGTGGGTCGGTGGTTCTTCCTCCACCATTAAAACTGGCTGCCAAGCATAGCCTAACGTGTGCTGAAAAATGGCGTTAAACCCCACAACAACAACAAAATGATTTGTTTACCCCTTCTGGTCTTTTAACATCAATTACTGCTTCAAATTTTCATATATAGCACTTTGAACTTTAAAAAGCAACAGTCTCTCATATTGCATTTCAAAACACTTTGTACCAGCTGAGATTTTGAATGTTTTGCACACCTATAGAGAACCAAGTGCTACGTTGCAGAGCCTGGATTAGAATTCAGTTTTACTTTTGTTAATAATACTGAACAATCTCTCACAATCAGCATTAGAATGGTAAAGAACCAATATTCCTTTCATAACCTGATAAAAAAGAGGAAGTATATATCTTCCAGTTACTGCATCTTTTAGCTGGGATATAAGGTGCCATTGCACATCAACTCTGTCCACATGAAGTACATTGTCAGGTAGAATGCCAGCCTGATACTTCAGGAGTTCTCCTAATATATCAGCAGCCTTTCCTGCAGCAAGGTGCATCATATGTCAGGGACAACCTGATATGTACACTGATGGAGACATTTGTCAAAATATAGTATGCAAATCCTTTATGAATTCCAGTCATCACTGATGCATTATCAGCTGAAAACCCCATACAATTCTGGGAACTTATGTTTATTCAAAACATTATTAAGCAAATAAAAAATGTTTTCTCCAGTGGAATCTACTGTTAATTCTGGTAATGAAAGAAGAGCACTCAGACTAAGACCTTTTCATTGTCAAAGTCTCTTACACAGACTGGGTACAACTTTTTGTCATTATGATCACTGCTTCTTTTTGTGCAATACTAAACGGCCAAATTTTCATGGCTTCTGCATTTTTAAGTGAAGTATCTTCTGTTAAACACCTAACAATATTAGATGATTTTGTTCTTGCACATGCATATTTTCTGCAAATATCCATGTGAACAAATGACCAACATAGTCTTCTACTGCTAGGGGTAGTCCGTGTTCTATTACTATTATGAACTGTAAAAAAGAAGTTACCTTAGTATTAGAGTTAATAAAGCGAATTCAAGGTTTCTTTGTTTTATCACCATGACCAATATTTAAATCATTTCCACAAAGCCTGCAATGCGCGTGAAGCTGCCCTAGAATGGAACGCTGTATTGTGTAATTCATGTATTCATCTTTGAACTGATTTTTCGTCTTTTACTAATCCATCTGTGAAATTATTGAAAAACATTTTTGCTCTAATACAAGCATTCACTAGAATAAATCTGATGACTTTTAGCACCAAATACCTACAGACTGGTTCTGTACCAGATATGAATTAGAACAAAGAATCGGCAAGCAAAGATTAAAAATTAGAAAACCAATCTGTTCTTTCCTAACTAAGCCATACAGCTGCTATAAATAAAAATCTAGATCAAAAGTTTGAAGGTAGAAACCAGCATGTTTCTTGGAAATAGGGCAGCTGCTATAAACTGAAACATAATACTGTTAGGAAAGTGCACACAAGTCTACAGACAAGCATACTCTTACGCTGTAGCTACAAAGAAGCCATCTATTCAAGAATATGGTCTGAAAGATTAATGGGATGTTAATAAAAATGAGAAAACAAATTAATTTCTGGGAGAGGGGGATATACCGAAAATGCCTAATCTGAATACATTTACGCATAAGGCATAATTAAGTGAAAAAAGCATAATGATTAAGCCAAAAGCATAATGGTTGGCATGTATGCTTTGGTATGACTTAGTCGTGGTTTAAACCCACAACCTCATACATACAAGGTGGATGCTCTAACCACTTAGGCCAATGGAGCAATCATATCTGACTTAATACATACTGTATCTGACTTGTAAAAACAGTATCTGACTTACATGTACAAACACTGTATCTGATTAATACAAACTGTATCTAACTTACATGTACACATGCTATCCGAGTTCCACATTCTATCTGACTTACACAAACTTTAAAAAAACATCAACACTGCTAATTAATGTTATTGCTGCTGCCACTGAATCAACTGATGAAAATGTGATGGCTACTTCTCAAAGTTTGCCAATGAAAAAATACAATGAATATACCAAGCAATACAATAATGCTTACTTTGTACTAGATACAATAAGAACATTTGAATGCCACATGCAACAATACATTGCATCCATCCATGTGGTAACTCCTTTTGTCAAAAGATCTAGAATTTTTACCAGCCCATTCACCCACATTTATTAACGATATATTACAGAATTGTTTTAATAATACAAATCCAATTAGTTGTTTTCTTGCTTTAAATATATTCTGTATTGCAATTTAGCTAATCACTATATGGTGGCTGAGATAATTAGAAACTTTTGATTTTAGACATGACATAATCCTTACATGCACTATAATACCACGGGTATTTACTGTCTACAACAATCTCAAGGCCCAGTACATCTATTCTGGGATGCGTAAAAATCACATCAAAAATCAACTGAATTCTCAAAATTGCACCAAACAGTTTCAATCCCCATCTTTAGACAGATCGAAAAATGGACAGATAAAATGAATGGATGGACAGCTATGCTAGTGTAATAAGATGCTTGTACTCCACCAAACAGCCATATTTTGTGTTAGTCAATAACTCTGATCATGATATGTTTGATGAATAGATGACATCAGACCCCAAATCTCCAACATACCAATACAGGTATGAGGGATGACTTCTCAGATGAGTACATTACTTTCTGCTCCATTGTGATGCTAACCTAATTTGATGCAGTGTAGTAAACTCAGTTCTCTAGAGAAGCATCACACAGTGATGCCATGAGCACATTTGTTTACACTAATTAACACCAAGTCAAACAGACTAAATTCTTTGGAAAATTATTTCATTAATGATTTAAACCAAAGATACATACCATAACAAAAATCCACTTCACTAAAGTCTTAATATACCTCCCCATTTGTTTGTACACCCGAACCAATTTAAAAAATGGTAATCTTTAACATCATAAAAAGTGTACAGAACTTAGCTGATTCATTCATTGATTTATAATCTCTAACCTGACTGTGAGTAGAGTGGCACTAACACCTTCATCATCTGCACGTCTCATGCTTAACTAAGTTTTCAATATAATAGATGGACATGCTCAAGATCCATTTCCAGTTCCTGGACCAGTCCATTTTCAGCAAAGAGGTGTGTGCACGACTACAGATATACATACATGTGTCATCTGCTTCCGATATTTACAATGTTGAATCAAGCAATGGAAAAGAATGAAAACAACAAATTTGCCTTTCACATGGATTTAACAAGGGGTTTAATTTCTATGTTCATTTGTGCAAACGGATGTAATTCCAAACTCTCAACATTATGGCAATTTACGGAATTATCTGGCAGTTACCAAATAGGATAAACTATGTCATTATGTTGTCTGATGGAGATAAACTAACCCATAGTGTATGCAATAGGGCGCCGTGTTAGTCTGGAAAGTCCGTTAAGCATGAAAGGTGCAGGGGATACCAGTAAGAGTGCCATTCTAGTCACAGGTTAGAAATTATAAATCAATGATTCAGTTGACTTAGTTTTGTGTACGTTTTGTCACATTAAACTTTTTGCTATTGAAATTGTTAAGTGGGTACAAACAAACGGGGCTGTATAGTGAGATGAAAAAACTCTTTTTCCAAATATAAAGTTTTCATAAAACTCCTTACCAACTCTACCACAAATCAACTTCCTGCTAAAACATAGCCAGTCAGCTACTGAACATGTGATGGCAACATGAAATAAGACTCAGTGGATAGCAACACTGTTTAGAATCCTGTACTGCATTATAAAATTTGATGTAGAGCTATCATCATTGATTTTGATGTGGGTTTTTTATTATTATTATTATTATTATTATTATTATTATAATTTGTGCATATTTACACAACTGCTCTGATGGCCTAGTGGTTAGAACATCCACCTCGGAAGTGGGAGGTCATGGGTTCGAACACTAGCTCAGTCATACGATAGACTTCCAAAAATGGCATCAACATAACAACTGCCTTGCTAGGCACTCAGCAATAAGAGGTTAGTGTTAGGACTGGTCGGCCTGGTGTCAGGATAATGTGACTGGGTGGGAAATCATGCTACTTATCTGCAGCATGATGCCCCAGTTCTAGACATAACTATAAATTGCCACAATGCAGACATCACAACAATATGACTGAAAAATTGTTAAAGCTACGTTAAAAATCCTAATCACACACACAACACATACTTGTACAATACATTTCATAATTAAATCAGTATCCTCTACATTTTTTCCAACATATATCAAAGTATTATAATTTTTATCTGAAAAGTAATTTTACTTTCACTGAATTATTTGTATTCATGCTTTAAGAGATCTTTAAATTTAACCTGTTTTGACCATTATAATTTTCTTACCTTGTAGATAATTGCAAAAATGATAATAAACTGCAATTAAAACTTTCTTCTGAAGCTTTGTCTTTTTTCCCTGATTATTTGCACTTCTAGAGAAATGAATTGTAAACAATGCAAGCCAAATTTTGAGTACCAAAACTACATTCAAGGATTAAAGTTCTGCACATCCACAGTTAATTATTTAAAAAGAAATAAAGAAAACAAAAATACATGCCATAAGCTAATTCTAGTATGTTTACTTAAAAGTAAAGAGTTTCAATAATCAACAAACAGTTTTGATATCACCAATAATCACCATTTAAAAATATGCGCTATCAAATTTGAAAAAACAACATCCGTTCTGAAATGGTCGGTAATGAAAGTATACGTGACCTGTATGTAGGGACGGCAAAGGGTAGGGGAGGTAACCAAAGCAGACATACCAAAATATGTACGGAACTTTTCGGTATGGAAATGTGTGAAAATCCGAATGGGTGGGTACACTCTACGGCAATTTTACTAACGGCCACATATCTTCATGATTCCGAAAGGTGCCGAATATTTTCTAAAGTCTCTAAAGCATGCGTAATGACACTTTTTTCTAAAAAGCGCGCAGTGCGGATAATACAAATGACCATAGAAGAGAAGAAATATTAATGAAAATAATTTATGGGCCGATTACGCAGTTCTATTCAAGATATTAATAAATAATTTTCATTTCTTATACTGAATAGAGACAAAACTGCTGCAATCGTCCACGTAATGAAGTGCAATTATTCATTTTTGTATGACCCTGTTCGATGTAATTGTTCAGCCTCGTTTCATTTCACCATGTATATGGATCGATGTGAAGATGCAAATATTAGAAGCTGAAAATCACTGTACACAAAATATGATAGTCAGTTATTTTATCAATAATAATGAATAAAGAATTGATTTAGAACAATTAGTTTTTTGTTTATCTTCTGTTGAACTGTTTTATTTGGCCTGCTTTAAATATATAAGAAGGTCACTCACACGTCAATTCGTGCCAATTAGTAGTATTAATTTGTCTTCTTCAATTTTAATCCGGGATAAATTATCTTGGTAGCAAGCAAAATTGTGTTTCATAGTTATTACTTATCAGACATTTAACAAATCTTGTACGGAGTTTCTTTTATTTTTTTGTGTTTTGCATGCTGGTGTATGTATATCCTTGATGATGGAGTCCAATAAAGACATTAGAACTTTAAATGTTCGGACAGCTATTGACATCTTTCATAAAAGTACATCAGAGACAACTGATGAACATTATTTAATAAACAAATTTGCAGAAATAGCTAACCTTGATCCATCATCTATTAATAAACAAGCTCTAACTGCAAAGCTGTATCGATACAAGAATAAACTTAAAGGGAAACGAGGGTTGGCAAAGAATGAATTTGAAAATGAAGCATTTTCAGTTCCAGTTAACACTGTGACAGCACCTAAAGTTCCAAGTGGAAAACTTTATGAAGAGGAACTTTCATCTTGCAAGCAAGCATGTATAAGTTTAGCAACTGAATTGTCACAGTTCAAACAACAGTCAGAACAACAAACAGAGTCATTGAAGGAACAAAAAACTGTTGAAATTAGAGAGACTATAGAAAAACATCAGCATGAGATTTTAAGTCTTAAAAGATCTCATTCTCAAGAATTAAAAACTCAATCAAAGAAATTCAAATCAAAGACCCTGCAACTATCCTCTCGAATGAAAAAGTTAATAAATGATAAAGAAAAAATGCTTCAGAAATTCAATTTTGTTGCTAAAGAGAAACGAGATGCTTGTTATGAAAACACTCTACTGAGGAGAACCCTATCACGATATGCCATTAAGAGAGCTTCTGTTGCAAACAACAGCGCATTGCAAAAAACAATAATTCGCCAGAAGCAAAAGCTTTCAATGTTGAAAACTGACAATGAAAATTTCAGGCTCAGCAACATCAGATTAACTATTCAGTTACAACATGAGCAAGAGAACGTGAAAATATTAAATGAAAAGTTGACAGCATCATAAAATGCAAGTGATATTGAAAGTAAAGAGAATAGTCA